>JAQOOD010000008.1:23734246-24970846 GCA_029633175.1 Citrus glauca
AACTGAAGCTCATTATTGAATTCCCTCTCAAATTTGCTGCAATATGTTAATGCAAATAAGACAGCAATTTAAAAGAGTAGCTTGTGTGTCAGTGTTTGAGTGTTCTGCAGCCACTTACAGGATTGATTCAGTGACTGTTGCATCTCTGATCATAACTTTTTGCACCCGAGACAGGCTTCTTAACTTCAATTGCTTGAACTTTTCTGACCCAGAAAAACCATCAGATGGTTCCTCTAGCTTGGGAAGGTCAATAGAAGATGATATCAACCACTGAGTTGCTGCCGCATACTGCAGGCACAATGATTTCAGCCTCTCCACCTTCTGCATTTGGAAAACATCATTAGTGTTCAACTCGACAAACCACACTAACTGGAAACATATTCTAAGCCTCTTCAATTATGATTCTTCTCCAATGTGGTTTTGTGAAGTCCTAAAAATTTTCCATTTCACAGGAATATTTTAAAATTAATTCACTTATGTTTGTCAAACATAAAACTGGCTTGCAGGTCCAAAGTAGTTTAAATTTGAACAACGAATAACATATTTGATTTTATATCCGCAAACAGTTTGGACTTGACTGAATGTACACATTTCAGAGGCCCCGATGATCCTCAACTTTAATATTAGCTTTGAAACATCCACAAGCATATGTGAATAGCGTACATTAAGGATTAGAAGAAAGATGGAAATTATTCTCGAAGACTCCTACATCCAAGAATGTAATGGAGTGGGTATTGTCAGAATGCAACTACTTTTCCCAAAAACATATCTGTTAAGTAGTCACTTCCATTGCCTATTTCTTCTAGTTGTTCGTTTTACTTTTCAATTGAGATCTATTAGCTCAACATCTTCCACATTCTTCTGTCCTGCCTCACATATTCTAATCCAGCATCCATGACCATCTGTTCCTTTCATTTACTCAATAAGGAATCTAGGTTGATATTAAAGAATTAAAAAGCATATGATCAAAAACAAACCTTGAGAAGATCAGGCAAATGAAGCAAGTATTCTCTGAGACACTTGTCAAGGAAAAAATCATGATGTTGTATGACCTGTTTCAGGGGGAGACATGTAAGACAGAAAATTCGTAGGTCATTCAAGTAAAACAAACTGATAAGCCATACCTCATCTATACTCTTTGCAGTTTGAAGTCTATTATGCATCACATGCCAATTGGGTTCAAGAACCTGAAACCAATGAGTTTGGAGTAGAACACTGAGTATCTAATCATTAAAGGAGAAACAAAATTTTGAGCATAAAGGGAGGTAAGACCAAAATGAGCTTATAGGGGGAACAAGCAATGGAACGTAGGAAGGCCAAAACAGACAGTATTCTAAAGAAAACTCCTATTGATGATAAAGCTAAAACATGCCTCAAATGTCAAATAATGAAGAAGGCTATTAATAAACTTAAGCATGCTGCGGCAGAGCAGAGATGATCTAGAGATAGCAGTTCCACTTGCGTTAAAGGCACGAGCTCCCTGCGCAGATAAAATGAAACTGGACTAGAAGCCCCAAAAAGGCAAGAAAAAATATCCAGGCCAGATAAGAAAAATTGCAGCGCATACTTGGTGCACTTGCCAAGGCCCACACAGCTGGCGCTCTACATGTTTACAGTGAAAAAGTAAGCGAAAAACCATCTGATACTTTGTTAGGGCTTTTCTTGATATAACAATAGATAATGGCGACTGGACCTGATAAACAAGCCAAACACAAACATTATTGACAATAGCCTAATATTTAACAATAAAATAAATATTGTACAATCAAATTGATATAAAGTAGTATCACCAACAAATTTGCAAGTAATTAAAGGCAGAAAGTAGTTTCTCTTGAGGATAACCAAAATTATATGCATTATGTTCTAACAATCTATCTACTTCATTACTTTAACCAAGAGAAAATATTCAAAGGGGAAAGAAAAACCTAAAAGAACAGACCTTGTAGCTTAAAGAAAACGTCTCAAGACCGGTATTGCTCACTGGCTGCTCTAGTAGACGTCGCCAAGTTGATTTACTAACTGATATAATTATCATATGGAGCGGGGTAGCGGGAATCGAACCCGCATCGTTAGCTTGGAAGGCTAGGGGTTATAGTAGACGTCGATTCATACTTTTTAACGCCGCTAATTCAAAACCGAACATGAAACTTTGGGGTCATTCGGCTCCTTTATGGAAGTTTGCTATATTCCTAGAGAGAAGCCGGGAGCAAAATAACAAAAGTCGACCCATAACATCTATGTCAGCTTTTTTTGTCTCAATGAATTCAAAACAATCTGCTTTCTAGATGATCCCTCTAGAAGAGTGGGATTATAACAATACCAATCTTTCTAGTTACTTCGTTCTCTATTTCTATTTGAAAGAATCCTTAGGAAAAGTTTTTTGTTTCCCCCGAGCTAAACTAAAAAAATAGAATACGTTGATGTCTCTAGTAAACTAGAGTGATCATTTAATAGCTATTTTGCTTCAATCAAACCTATTATAAAAAACCAAAATTGAAGATTTAGTTACGATTCGAACTAGACTTTTCTATCATCCACGCTATCAGAGGAAGTCTTAATTTCAACACCTTTGAGTGTGGCCATTCTTTTAAGCAAGGATGATCTCTCCTGGCAGCAAAAAGGTTGCACACTTGCATATGATATAATGCAAATTTTATTTGAAAGTTTCAGCTAGAGCTAGTCACTTACGACAGAACATGTTAGGTCCTCATGACAAGGATCTGCTACTGCAGCAGTGGAACGCAGAGCAATGTCTAGCAGAGACTACATATCCCCAAAAAAAAAAGTATACATTAAGACCTGTCATTTATACCCAGGTCTACAAATTTCTTATTTTAGGCAATATTTTAACTTATTAAAAACATAGAGATGTTATGCTCTTGATATAGTAGTAAAGAGAGCGGAGGAAACCTGCAGTTTTTCCACAGTAATCTCATCAAGCTGTTTCATGAGTTCCTCACGAGCTATATCCATAAAATGAACCAAAAAATCACCCTGAAAAAATAAAAGATTACTACAATTGATTCACAAAAACTAAGACAAAAAATGATAGCAACCAAAAAGATAATCTCCTCCGGGAATAACAAGAAAGGTGTGACTGAGAAGGCCATTGCAGAGAACCTCAATGCTTCCACCCTTTATGAAAAAGGAAAACAAATGATGATATTGGCTTTCCACCCTCTGGTGTCCTGATCAGACTTTATATTTACTGAATCACTAAAACGTCGACAGGCTACAGTGCTCTAGTTTATGGATTGAAACTACCAGGCAATATTAAAATCTTAGATATGATTAATGAAATGATAAACTGATGTATGTAACAAAGCATTTTGAATGAATAAATCACTGCTTAAACCCTTGGTGAAACTGGCATAAGCCTGACTACAGAGCCTACCTATATACGGACATAACACCAGAACCAAAGTGCAATCTAACTACCCTCTTGGGGTTTTTTTTTTTTTATGTTACTCTTTTTTATTTGACAGTTAATACACTCTATAGTTTCTTATTAAAAAATAGTGGGAAAAAGCCCCATCAAGTAATCAAATTCTGTAGCATATAACATCCAATATTCGACGAACAAAACATAAAAGTTCAATCTGCATTGGTGCTTCCAGGAAACTAGGCAACTGCTCTAACGATCAACAGCCCCTTCATTAGGGCTTCCAGCACCATGCTAATTGCTAAGTCATATGTCTGATCTTTGGCACATAATAGTCTTAATATCATATTAAAATCAAGTAATGAGTAAAAAGCTGTCCAATTTCATTCAAAAATTCAATGTAGGGGCCTATATCCAACAACAGGCAGAACATAATTAATTTTTCCACGAGATTACTGATTACAAGATAAATTTACCTGATCGAGAAGTAGATAACACTTTATAGACCATAGCTTTCCCATTAGATCATTCTACAATAAGAATAGGATAAATCATTACAATGGGTATCATGATACTAAGGCCAAGAGTGACAGTTACATAAGGAGAACTAAACACACTGAAATGAACACATTTGCCATTTGGTAATGATTTGTTGATCCTTACCCTTTCTTTGATAAGATTTAAGAGCTCACCACTGGCAAATTCATATGCAACTTTTACACACTCCAGATAATGATGGTTAGAGCCAAAACTCCATAACGTTGAATTCTCTGAAGTAGGGACCTATCAATAATGCTTCCATCGACAAGTACTAATGCAATCACAAGGAGAAAAGGAGAACAAAAACAATCCTTTGTGAAAGCAACACGGTAACATTGAATAGTGGGTAGAAACAAAACCTGAGCACTGTGACCACATTCTCTCATGACATTTAGATATTTTCCCGTGGTCAAAATTTTACCAGCTATATTTGCACGGAAGCTTGGAATCCCATCCTTGAGGCTGTAACGTTGCCTTCAGTACTTAGCATCATAATCCTGAGTGAGACTTTCCTAATAAAGAAACTAACTGTGATTATTTAAAGTAAAAAGTATAATTCATTCACAATTACAACAAATTCAACATACCTTCAGGAGAGATTTGTCCTCAGCAATGAAAAACTCACCATAAGGATCATCAATCACTCCTTCATAGACCCACCTGAAATTTTTAAGTGATTTAAACTTCAGTAAGGACGAACAAGAGTGAATCACAAAAATACATAGCAAAAAGACAGAATTGGATGCTCAAAGGCATAGATACTCCTGGTAAGAGATAAAACTAGTTGTAAAATGCTGTTCATTCTGAGAAGGTAAGACCTGCAACTTAAATTCGAAAGGGAGATTGTCAATTTCTCCCCTACAGTAATCAACATATACCATTTTCCCCCCTGATGTTTTTATAATGGCCAAAAACCCCTCTGACAGCATAAGTTTACAGTATTACCCTTATTTTCAACTACTCTTTTATTTTCATTTATTATAAATTAAATAAATCACATGAATAGAAACTAAATAAAAAATTAAGCATTAACAACAAGAAATACATGTTTTGATATGAGAAAAAAATTAATAATAAAATTTTTTTCTTATACTTATTTATTTTGTGAAAATTTTCTTATAATAAATATATAAGAAAGTTATTATCAAATGATTAAAAACTTATTATAAGAAAATTTGAATGACAAATAAAAATTTATTATAAGATAAATAATAAATTTTTTTACCTATACTTTTTACATTTAATTTTAAAATATTACAAAATATTTATTATAAGAATATGTTCACAAAATAAATAATTACAAGAAAAAAATTTTATTATTAATTTTTTTTGCTCATATCAAAACATATATTTCTTGTGTTTAATACTTATTTTTTTATTTAGTTTCTATTCATGTAATTTATTTAATTTAAAATAAATATAAATAAAAGAGTAATTAAAAATAAGGATAATATTATAAACTTATATTGTCAGGGGAGTTTTTGGCTATTATAAAAACAGTAGGGGGGTAAATAGTATATGTTAATTTCTGTAAGGGGGAAAGTGGCAATCCCCCAATTAGAAATAGAGATGCTGATTTAACAGGATAACAGGCTATTAAAGCAAAATGTAAAGTTGGCTATCCATAAAGTAGAAGCATCTGAAAGCAGAATGAGGCAAAACCTTTAGAATGTCTACAAGGAAACTATTATGGTAGTAATGGGCTAGCAAAACATACCTTTCTAATATGCCCAGATATGCATTGCTCGCACACTGTGTCATCTTTTCTAGCAATGACCGAACTGTATTATCTCCGGCCATAGCTTTAGCCTGGATACAATAAAAGCCACATCAGTTACAGATGAAACAAATAGTACCCAAAAAATAAGAAAACAACAAACTCGCAAGTGCAGAACAGCAATGAAAGCTAGTCAATAGGTTTTTCACCTGACTTTGCAAAAGGTTTAGAACTGCAGAACCTGTACAATTATTAGCTGAAGCCTTGTGTATCACAGCTGATACTGCTTGCATGGACCCCAGCATGGGCTGCGTAACATGGTAGGAAAATTTGAGCAGAAATCCAAAAAATAAAAAGGGTCTATCCATTGAAAACAAGCTAAACACACCTGACAGTAAAACCACAATCCTTGTATGGAAAGTCTCCCAAGCCTAAACTGGTGTTCAAGCTGTGCTACCATAGCCTCATAATCCTGATAAACAACGTAACATATTTCATAAAAGTGATTAAAATTTGTGTATTAAAAAAATCCCATTAATTGAAAGGGGAAAAAAAAAAGGAAATTACGAGAAGTAAAGCCCCGAGACTGGCAGCAAAGGCATGATTAACTAAGCCATTCTTAAACTGAGATCTCGACTCAACAAACTGCTGCGTCAAAACAAAGCTCTTACACAATGGAAATATCCGTTTCGCCATTTCCTACATCGCCAAGCAACACAAAAATTTCTCGTCTCTTCCTCGAATAAAATGTTAAACAATAGCACTATCCCACCTGCTGAGGCAGATAATGTGGCTCTATCATGAAGTGCAATGTATTAGTTTGTTCTCTATCTTGTCATCACCCACCATTGCACTTCATGGCACATCCCAACATCATCTGCCACATCAACTACATTCATTAAATTACAAATAACTCTTGTATTTACTTGGAGAGCTAAATCCATGGACGCATCGACTTGAAAAGTAACAGTAGAATCATAAGTATCATTTCCATGAACATGATTAACTCTTCGTTTTATCGAAATGTATCGTCCCTCAATTCCAACCAAAGCTGAGAGTAAATCATCTATCACAAGAAGTTCCTGCAGTTATGTTTCCTTTTTTTAACATGAGCTGGCGATTAATCTACAATAAAATAAATTATAAAAAATCATTTCATTACCAAGAATTACCTGCACTCCAGCATCATAACAGCCTATGGCCATTTCAGCTCCATTGTTACTGCTCCAAAGAATACAAGATAAATAATAAATAAATATTTTATTAATTTAAACCTAAAAATTTAAACCAAAATTTTATGGGAAAAAGAAAGTGCGCCTTATAATAAAATTACCTGAAGGAATCGGCAAAACGAGAGGCAGCTTTAGTTTCCTTCATTAATGAAAAATGAAAGTGTAGCAGCCAATCATAATGTGACAGCTTATTATTAGTGAAAATTGATTCCTGACCTGGTGGAAGCGGCCAGTAAGGAAAAGATGCTCAATGTTCCAACGAGGAGTTGATGGATACGACATTTCCATTTCTCCGCTTCAATGGACCACTCACAGTTCAGTTTCACTTTAGTTTTCTCAGTTCAATTCACAAACAAGAAACATCTTATTTCATTTTTTCTCCCCCACAAATTGCTTATAAAAGCATTTCAAAATCGAGATATCAAAATCTCTGATTGGTGATCTAATAAAAACGAAGGTGGGCCGAGTTGACCCAGAACTAAGTAAACCCTAGCTATTTATCTTTCGAGTCCCTATCTCAAGACTTGGTTGAGCTGAGCCGGAGCATTATCAGTTGTGATGGAGCTGCCTGTGCTTGGTGTTGGCACGGTGGCTTGTTGTGGTGCTGGTGATAATTGAGATTGGACTGATTTTGGACCAACTTAGTGTTGTATGTGTTTGGGTTTCACTGAGCTGAGATAGCAATTGGCAATTAGGTGATTTACTTTTAATTTTTAAGATTTTGTTTCTTTATTTTCTTTTATCATTTTATTTAGATTCCGATCCAAAGTGTTCACTTAGGTTCAGATCACATCCAATTATTTGAGTGAAATCAATTATTTTTACTAGTTTTTTTTTCCCGCTAATCGTTGAATTTAATTTCCTCCAATCCTTTTGGTAGGGTGGGCGAATCGGGTTTCAATCCGGAGTGTTCAGGTTTCGGTTTGGATTCCAACCCATTCATGTTGGAGAATTCAATGCAATTGGGTTCGTAGCTCGAATCCCAAATTCGGTTCGGATTTAAATTTCAGATCATTTCAGATTGAAAGTCCTGTTGTCAATTTCGGTTCAGGATGCTATCAGGTTTCAACCTTAGTATCGGCAGTATGATTATTTTATGTAATTGGGAAGTTCCGAACCTAACCGAAACCCATGCGTTTTAAAAAATGACAGCTGAAGCCGAACCGAACAGTAGAACAGAACCAAAATATTTCTGGTTCAGTTCAGTTTAGTTCTCTATTTTCTCTAGAAGTAACCATTTAGACTGTAACAAATTACAAAAAGAAAATTCACATATTTCTAATTTTCTACACTAAAAATCATTATACAAATTGCAATAACACAAACTAACCCTTTTTGCATTTTCCCCAAATACAGGAAATGGTAGCTATGGAGATATATGCATATGCTCCAAAAGAAGGTACCCAAATGTCATCAAGTTGATAAGTTAGACTTCAATCAGGGAAAAGTAGATTATTAATCTAACCAGTCAAAATATTGCCCTAAACTACATTTAAAAAAGATAAAATTGTCACAAACTATCATCTCAGGAATCCAAAAAAATTTGCTTCACATTGACAGCAGCATAAGGACACAGAAAGTAAGCAATAATGGAAAACAGTACAGTACTAGAAATCAATCAACATGGCCCTCATTCAATTGCAATTTCCACACTGGGGACCACCAGAAACTATCAAACTAATTTTCAACCCCATTGGGCTGTTGGTAAGACGCTGGAGCCAAATTTAAAGCAAATAAAAAGCCAAGGTGGTGACACAATCTTGGTTTGCATTAATTTGACTAATTTAATTCAAATTCTTAATCACAACTCAAAAGAGTAATTAATTTGACTAATTTAACTCAGGCAAAAAATTAATCAAAAATTAAAACATAATAAGTAAAAAAACGAAGGCTAAACTCACTGTCTCCGGTGGCCAGCGCGATGTGAACAACTGAAGATGCTGCGATGGCAAAAGTGGAGACCGGAGGGTGAGAAAGTGACCGAAGACAGAGAGAGAGAGTGAGCGCGAGTAGAGAGGGGCTGCTGGTGGCCTGGTGCTGCCGTGCTGGGCTGCTGCTTCATGAGCTGCTGCTGCCGGAATGCATGTTCCTGAGACTGAGGGAGAGGGGCTGGTGAGGCAGAGGGATAGAGGCTGCCACTGCAGAGCTGCTTAGTAGTTAGTGGTGGAGTTAAAGAGTTGGGGATTTATGTTCCGTCATTTGGGGACTTAGAGCAGGGCCGCTTCCCCCCCCCCCCCCCCAACACCAAACACAATTACGTCGGGCCTGACCCGACCCTACCAAAATAATTTTCATAGAACCGGCAATTAGGACCATATTTATTTTAATGTTAAATTATTTTTTAATATTTTATTTTATATTCATGTTATTTTAATATTTTCTCCTATTCGTGCACCTTAATTTAATAATTAATTATAAATTAATTTATAATTTATAAAAATTTTCTCTAAAATTAGAAATGGGCTTTCTATGGCGCTTACCATTCTACTAAAAGCTAATGTGGGTGATGTGGCACTAACGTAGAGATGTTACCTGGTGGTCCGGGTCCTTATAAGTATAAAGTAGCGCCTCTAAATTAATTTATAAGCTCAAATGAAAAAATTAATCAATATTTATGAAATTATAAATTTAAGATATGATTAAACTTAATTTACAATTACAACATAATAATTAAATAAACCTTATATTTAGCCACAATATAATATTTACAGGAACTTCATAATTAATTAATTAACATAAATATATTTAGCTAAAATTACAAATTCAATTATAAGCTTCAAAGAAAAACATTAATTAATATTTGTCAAATTAAAATTACCAAAGCTAAATAGCTAATGCCGGCGACAGAACATGTGCGTAGCTGAACGTGTGCGTTGGCTGGCAGGCGGATGCGGCAGAACGACGACAATCAAACTCTCGATCCCCCTAACCCCCTATATTAAATACAAACAATTAATAATTTCATAGCAGCAGATAATAAATAATGCAACAAGCATTTAAATAAGGGAGAATTCACAATTTCACAATAATTTATTAATTGGACTATAATGAATGCCCAATCTAATTGACATGATTTTGTTGGGATAATTATTTGGGTCAAGGCTCAAGCAGATATATAAACAAGTGATTAACTCAACTGGGATGTTACATTGAGCTATATCAATAATAATACCAAACCACAGCACACAAATTAAACATATATAGAAAATAAAACAAAAAATAAGATAAAGAAATGCATACCTTCAGAGTGAGCACCACAGCCTCTCTTCTGTGGGGATTATTGATGCCACCGATGCGATATCAAAGGGTATCCTCGCTCCAATCTATGAAGATCAAACCCGGCTGGGATTTTAGGGTGTGAGCGCGCGAGCGGAATAGAAGAGCAGAGATTTTAGGGTTTTTTTGTTTTTTAATTCAAATGATTTTAAAATATATTTTTAAATAATTTAAGGGCCAGCTAAGACCGGGCCGGCCCTGGACCAAGCCTACTGGACCAGACCTTTAACAATCCCTAGATGGGTATTTTATAAAGAAGACCTCTGGACAAGAGACTAAACCCACCAACTTTTTCTCAAAACTTCCTTTTTAATTAAAATTTTTTTTATCTAAATAATTTTTGAAAAAATTAGTTAATTAACATATTCTTTTCTTTCTTTCTCAATTTCAAAAATCCTCATAAATTCATCCAAATATATTTTTAACTATAAATAATTGATATCACTAATTTTGAGAAACTAAACCTACCATTTAAAAATAAACACAATAAATTTATATCATTAATGAAAGTTAATAAACAACAAGAAGTTAATTTTACTGAACACAAAATCTAACGAATAACGAGAAAAAAATTCTTATGTATATAAAGTATGTAATAGAGATTTTTTTATATTAAGAAAAATCAAAAAATAAATCCAAAATAAAGTAAAATTGAGTGTTTAATTTATAAAATGTGAGAGTAGAGAGAGGATATGCAATTATAAAGTAGAGATAGAGATTAGTGAAGGGTAATTTTAGGATTTGAACTTTTAAATTTTTTAATATTTTTTCCAAATAGATATAGAGAGGAATTTGGAGGGGTCAAATAGCTCAAACCATCTTAAAATACCTTATGAAATTATTTTCCAATTGAAATTACATAAATAACCAAGGATAAATTAATTCAATTATTATTTTGAATGGGAATTCAATCAAACACTTAAATAGGTTATTCTTTTAACAAAATTTTTTCATCCATCCTATTTCATAATTTCAATTTATATTTTAAATTGTAATTAAAAAATAATTTTTTAAAAAAATTATAAGGGCTTAGAAACATGAAGACATAATTTATATTATAAGAAGAAAATTATTTAAAATTTTAGGATTTTTATGTATTCTATAAATAAAACTTAAATAAATTTTTTTTAAAGTGAATTTTATAGAATGATGGTTAATTTTAACATAACATTGGGACAATTTAGGAAATAAAATTCAAACAGGATGTTATAAGGATTTTAGGGGGGGTGTATAATCTATTTACAAACCTTAATTTTGATGATAACAAATAATATAGTAAGAGTTATATGGAAAAATGCTTTTGCATCTCGTTAGTGAAATATAAGTGTGCAACCCAAAAGGGGGGTGAATTGGAATTTTAAAACTTATCCTAGCAAATTCACACAACAATTTAATCTAATGCCTTAATAAATTCGAAAACAATAAATTCAATGCAAGCACAATAATTAAAGAGTAAGGGAAGAGAAAAACGAACTCAATGATTTTTACGTGGTTCGGCTATCCCCGCCTACGTCCACGCCTCCAAGCTCACCCGCTTGAGGATTTCATTATCCAAGCCTTTCCAAGGCTTCAACCAATTACAATTGACTTCAAGGTATCAATGAACCTTTACAACAAGAGATTATATCTCCAATCTCTTAACCCAAGTGTTTCCCTCACTTGTACACTCACAATTTGATGAGAAATAATGAATACAACAATGAATCTCTCTCTAAGAGTTGATATACAAATTGAAGAACAAAGATGAGCTAATAAATGATGATTTCCGAAAATGAAGCTCAATGTATGTTGTGTGCACTTGTTTAGGCTTGCTTGGCTTTTCTTCTCTTACCAAAAATGAAATGGTTTTGAGTTTTTATAGTTTGAACTCAAAAACTAGCCGTTATGTTCATTTCTGGCCGGAACCGGCTTGCCGGATATGAAAACCGGTTAGCCGCTTGATGTTGCCGTTACAAGCACAAATTTGAAATTTTGAACATCCGGTTTGCCGTTTGTCGAATCCGGTTAGCCGCTTGAATTTTGCATACATTCTGCCCGAAACCGGTTTTCCGGATTTACACAACTGGTTAGCCGGTTGCTACAGTGAAATAGTTTCTAATTTTACAGTTTGACCCCAAAACTTTATAAAACTATATTATGACCCAAATCGTGATGAAACTTTGCAAATAAGTCCAATTTCAGAATTTCTAAATATTACTTTACTATTCCAAAATCTTTCTGAAATTATGATTTGACCCTAACGATTTTATTATTTTTCACAAAGGTCCTTTTCAACAAAATACCTATATTTTCAAAGTTCTCAAAATCTTTCACTTTAGTCCAAAATATTCATAAATTATAGTGTGACCCAAAACATGAAAATAGTTTCAAATAGGTCCAAATTCGAAATTCAAAAAAAAAATCAAAGATTTAAAAACACATTTATTTTAGTCCAAAACACTTTGATTTTATAACTTCATTTTCTTATTATAAAACACAATTTATAAATCTTTGTTTAACCAATACATGTGTTTTGTTATCATCAAAATCAATATCTATAGCTAAAAAAGCTAACAGTTAGTTCTTTATGATCAAATATTACCCATGTAAGATCAAGCTGAAAAAATTTATTGACAAAACTCATCAAGTCAAGGACAAGCATAAAAGATAATAGCTTAGGTGATCTTTCTTATCACATTTCTTGTAAAGCTAATATGATTAAATGTGTGCATGATTAAGCAATTAAAAGCTCAAATTATTATAATGATCAAGACATTTAAATTTATCTTTGTTTTCATTAGAGCTGGCAAAATTTGATGGGTTGGGTCGTCGAATTTAACACGACTATTAAATGGGTTGGGTCCAAGTTGACACGATTTTTTTGTGTCGAGTTAAGCTTAAAATTCTTGACCCATTTACTCGATTAATGACCCGATTATATTTTCTATTTTAAAATAATTTGCAAGTTCTTCTCATCAGAACTCAAATATTAGATATGATTTTCTCTTTTATTTTTATTCTTTAAAAGGATGAATATAAATATAATGTTTTATTTATAAAATTTTAAATACATTTACAACTTCAATAATGTAAGTGTATAAAATATTGGTAGATATGCATATTTTATAATATTGATATATAATATTATTTACATATATATAATTAAAATTTCAATAGTGTAAATGTGCAATATTTTGATAGATATATATATTTTATAATATCGATAAATTATGTATGTATGTATTTATGTACATACGTATTTATGACAGTTTGTAAATATTTGATGTAATTTTTGTTTAATATATAGCTATTAAGCAGGTTTTTGAGTAACCCAATTATTTTTCCATGTCGGGCTTGGGTCTTAATATTTTCACACGATTATTAAATAGGTCGGTACCTAATTTTGACACGACACAAATACGACCCGATGACCTGTTTTGCCAACTCTATTTTTCATATTATACAGTTTCTATAGTTGAAGATAATAATTCAATTTAATTTTTTCATCAAAAGGTTTATTCTCAAGTATATGAACTAATTTGAAGAGTTTTGGAAATGTTGAAATCACCCAAGTATTTTTTAAATTCTAGAAAAGTACTTATTTGACAGTTTTTATAACATTTTCGGTTAATATATATTATTTATAGAGTTTTAGTTTCAAGGTGAAAAATATGAAAAATTGATAAATTAGAATTAGCTATCGTTTGTCATGCAGTTAGCGGTCATCTATTAACAATGCGATGCATTTTGTCTTTCAAACAATTATCTACTTATTTTTAGTGATGATTTGTTTAGGGTTAAAATTTTCAAATTATTTCAACAGTATAAAATGGCTTAGTTTAAGAGAATAATGGCTAGTTTCTTGATCCTTCTATGAAAAACCAACTCTAACTTAATTTCAAAACTTTCGCCAAGCTAAAGCTTGATCATTCTAAGCATACTTGAGCTTTCATTTGGTTGCTTAAAGATATGTGGGATCATCTCAGGATTCTAAAGTTTATTGTTACGTTTGAAGTCAATTGTATTGATTTTGGAACCTCGAAATATAAGGCTTGGTGTTAATGGAATCCTCAAACTTAGATTACTGAGAGGAATGGACATCAGCAGATTTGTCGAACCACGTAAAGATTATTGTGCTTGTTTTATCTACGTCTATTTTTTAAATTTACTTCTTGTTATGGCCAACGCTGTGGTTGGATTGTAGTAGTTGTTGGTGTTGTATAGTGGTATTGTTATTGAAGCACTTTTAAAAAACCTAATTCACCCCCCTCCTTAGGTTGTTTAGTTAGAATTACATTTGGTATCAGAGAGAAGTTCTCTTGTTAGTACTTAATTATCTAGAGTAAAAGATCTATGTCAAACCAACATGACACAACCTTTATAGAAGGTCAATCCACCACTAGCCCTCGCTTTTTTATGCTAATAACTACCTTTATTAGGAGACGACAATGAGAATCTATCTACAAGCCTTAAACTATGAAATACTGGAAATAGTTTGTGATAAACCATTCGTTCTAGGAAGAAAGATGACAATAGAGAAGAAATTCCAAAACCTTTAAATGAGTAGAGTGAATTAAATAAAAGAAAGAGGTCTTAAATTCTAGTTATGAATGCTTTATTTCATGCCTTAGACAAGAAAAAATTTTATAGAGTCGTAGGTTGGGCTAAGGCATTTGAAATAAGAATTTTATAGAGTCTTAGGTTGTGCTAATGCATTTGAAATTTAAAGGAAATTTGAGGTTGCTTACAAGGGAATCAAGTATAAAATTAGTAGCTTCACTAGGCAATATGAGATATTCCAAATGGAATTATATGAAAGTGTCCAAGATATGTTTCAAATGGAATCATATGAGAGTGCCCATGATCTGTACACTAGATTCACATTGTGAATTCTCTTGGAGCACTTGGAAAGACCTTTACTGATAATGAAAAAGTGAAGTTATTAGATCTTTGTTGAAAGAGTAGAGTCCAAGAAGAACGACCATTAAAGAAGCAATAGATCTCAATATCTTATCTCTTGATGATCTTATTGGTTCACTTATCTCATATGAAGAAGATATTGCTAATGAAAAGATTGATGAAGATAAGAGAAGAAGAGCATTGCATTTTGATCTTTTATTGGAATAACTTCAAAGATAAAGGTATCAAAATGATTCCTGGAAAGTTCTTGAAGAAGAAAAACTAAGACACGAAACTTTAAGGATTTCAAAAGAGAAAACCTTAAAGTGGAGAAAGAGAAGAAAGAGGCAATTATTTGTTTTGGTTACAAAAAGCTGGGTTACATAAGATTGAAATACCTTCTTATCAAGAACCGTTATTTACAAAAGAAAGTAATGGTAACAACATGGGATGATAATGATAATGACACTCCCAATGAGGAGCAAGCTCGTGAGATATCAAATTTTGCACTAATGGCTAGAAGGTAAATCATTTGAGGAACTTGATGAGGTAAATGAACAAGCTTTTTATATAAACTATTTGAAGCTTTTTAAGAATTACATGGTAGTTTGAAGAAAATTTATTTGAAAAATGCCTTTCTTGAAAAGAAGATTTTAGCTTTTTCAAATAAAAATAATGATTATAAAAGCAAAATGAAATTTTAAAAAATGAAAATGCTTCTACCATAAATAAACTTGATATTCTTGAGTAGGGAAAAGAACTTACATAAAGAAATTCTTATTTGAAAGAGAAACCAAGTAGCTCAATTGAATTTGATAGTTCAAATGTCGATATTTTAATTAAGTAGAATCAAGCTCTTAAGAAAAAGAGCAATGAGCTAAATAGCAGTGTTTTAATGTTCATCGATGGGCAAAAGAATATAAGATAATTGCTTTGTTCTCAAAAGTGTATTTTTGAGAAAGACATTAGGTATAAGCCTAACATAAAATAAAAGTATTAGAAAAATTATTTTATTAAGGCTACCTCAAACATTGAACATCAAATCACTTGTAATTATTGTAATGACAATGGTCATATGATCTATCCATATTCAATTAGGAAAAATACTTACTTTAGTGAAGGTTTGGGTTCCTAAAGGAACCACGTCTAACACCCAAGGATCCAAGAATGTTTGGGTACCAAAGGGCACAACTTAAATATTTTTTGTAAATACCACAATCAAGGGATGATGGAGAGTTTCTTGATGAAAGCTAGTGACCGTGACCAGTTGATCATTATCTAAGAGGAAATGATAAGGAACGATGATTTAATTGTCTCAATAATAATGCTTATTGCTTTATTGATTCTAAGCTATGGTCATTTACTTTAATCTTAGTAAAAGTTTCATACTTGTCTTATCATACTATGAAATTGAGTACATTAGCATGATGTGAATAAGATTATCTTGCCCATTGATTAAGTTGAGTGGGTGTTAATAGATGGATAGTAGCTTGAAAATTGTGAAGGCATGCTTGTATGCTTGGTAAACTTTGCATGATTGAATTATCATTATGGCTTTAGATTTTTTATCATTATAAATTATAATTTTGTGTTTTAGAAATGGCCTTGAAAGATTTTTTGATCAACATATGTCCTTGGAGTTTATCAATTTTTGGCAAAAATCAAATTAGTGCAAGAAAAATAGAGTAGGCATTTAACCAGCTTCATTATAACGGTTGACTGCTTTGAAGACAATATGCGTGCAAGTGCAAAAGGCTAACTGTCAGCTCACATGTGACTCATTGCCACTAAGTTAGTGAGTACATTACTCATTAGCAGCTAATTGCTAACTTGCAAGTGGCTAATCGTCTGCATGTTTGATGCTAATTTTTCTCTTCCTCACAATTTTAACAATCTATAACTTGTTTTTATTCAAATTCACTTATACCATTATTGATTGTGTTATATCATCATTCATGTATAAAATTGGCATATATGAATATTTGTACTTATGGATTTGATCGCTTGTTCTTTTAACTCATGATGATGGTTTATCTTGATGGGCATGTTGATTTTGATGATCTATACATTGATATTACGTACTTTTGCTTTGGTTAAGTTTTGATGATGTAAAAATGGGGAGAAAGAATGTGTTTTGATGATTATGCTATACTTGATGAAGTTTCATCTTATGAGATCTATGATTGATGAATGAATATGTTTTTTTTTTCAATGCCTTTCTTTTGGGACTTTATTGATATATTGTTGAATGTGCATTACTCACTTGCTTTAAATGATATCAAAAGGAGGAGAAATACATGAACTTTGAGATATTGACACATATGAGATTATTTAAATTGAATTGAAATGTCACATTAGTTCTTTGACGTACATGATTGTCTTTAATTTTGAACATATTGATCATGACTAGTGCCAAAGTTACTTTATGATGATTTCTAAAAGGAGAGAGAGAATGTATTTTGATTAGATGAAGTGCATTTGTGTTTGATAAGATGAGATCTTTTTGAAAAATGCTTGCATGCTTGATGAAATTATAGTGAAGTGCTTTAATTATGACTTGTTTCTTAATTCATTAATTTTGAGCATCTTGTAGTGCTTTTGATGTTTTGATGTTTCTTAAAACCCATATAATACTTGAGGGAGTATTATAAATCTCAAAAAAAAATTTGTAAAAAATTTCCAAAGCATGTTAAAGTACATAAAGTGTTTTTCATCATAAAAAATGGTAAGATTATTAACCTAAAAAGTATTGTAAACCTTGATTTTGATAATAACAAACAATATGGTAAGAGTAATATTAGAAAAACAGTTTTAAATCTCATTAGTTCTTGAAGGCCAATTATTAGCCATGTGAGATCAAACTCAGAGGATTCATTAACGAAACTCATCAAGTTAAGAATAAGTATAAGGATAATAACTTAAGTGATCTTTCTTGTCACATTTCTTGTAAAACTAGTATGATTAAATGTATGCATGAGTAAGCATTTAAAAGCTCAAGTTATTATCATAATCATGACATTTAAATCTATCATTGTTTTCATATTATAAGGTTTCTAAACATAAAGAAAAATGGGAATTAACTGTTTTTATCAAAAGGTTTGTTTTCAAGTATATGGACTAATTTGAAGAGTTTTTAAAATTATGAAATCATATAAGTACTGTTTGAAATTCTAGAAGAGGACCTATTTTAATAAGCTAAAATATAATTTTACAAAGTTTTGGGACCAAAGTGTAAAATTTAGAAAATTAAGAAATTAGAACTAGCAATCATCCGCCTCGCAGTTTGTGGTAATCCATTAATAATGTGATACATCTTATCTTTAAAATAGATGCTTGCCTTTTTTTAGCAGTGTTTTAATTGGACTTAAAATTTTCAAATTGTTTTAATAGATCACATGCCACGTCAGTAGGGATGGCCAAATATCGAGCCTAGGCCTAGTTTTTTAAAATACAGGCTTGGTCTAGCCTAAGAACACCTTCGCATGGGTTTTTTTATTCATGCTTCAACTGCTTGGATATAATAATGCCCCATAGCTTGAGATAGGCTCATGCCACGCCTTTTCATCAGATAATCAACAATGATAATCACACTAAAAAGGAACAATTTGGTTAAAATACATTTACTTCCCTTAGATTTAGAGAATAAATATATAACGCCAAATTTCCATGATTTTAAATTATGAAAATTTTGCTTTATTAGAAATTACAAAATGGAATTATTGCCCTTATTAATAAGGATTATTCATGGGGTAATTTTGGAAAAGATTTACTTTTTCCAAATTTAATAGGGTTCCTTAAAACTCCCTATAAATTCATTCTTTTCCCTTTTCTTTAGCCCTAAGTCCACAACATTTTCTTCTATTTTATCTGCTGCTCATTACTCTCTTACTAATACCCTAGGATTGAAACCCTTGCTTAGGAGAGAATCTTAACAGTTGGTAAGTTTTACTCTCCCTATTCTCCATAAGTTTTTCTATCACTCTATTGATTTATTGTTGAGTCTTATTAATCAATCCTTGATGAAATAAACACACTGGACAATTTTGGACAACATGAATATCTCAAAATTAAACATATATTTTATGAAAGATTCTTAAGAAGAACCTCATCTTTTTTAAAACTAGACATATAAGGCTTATTAAATAAATTTTGTTTCATAAGATTTGACATACTTTTCAATTTTATATGTATTTTTGAAACAAACACCGTTGCACTGCAAAACTACAACTTCAGCAAAATGAAAAACTTCACAAAATTATTTCTAGGATTTGGAATTTTAATTTAATAATCTTCTGGTTAATTTTTGATTTTATAATTCTTGAAACCCATTCTATTAAGTGAAGGCACTGTGAAACAGTTTTGAATTTGTTAAGAAATAAATAGTTTTGAAACTGTTTTTGGTATCAAATCTTTTTGAAAATTTTACATGAGATACCCATAGATGTCCAGAATAGTTCTATAGAATATTATGTCATTCTAATTTTTGGATTAAAAGTTAAAATTCTGAGAAACAAATTTGTATGGTTATGAATTAGAAAATCATGTTCTTAGAATAAGTTATTAATAGTTATATCTTGTATTTGCTTAAGGTGTTGGAGGTGTTTGAGACTTTTAGAGGCTTATATGTGTGTTAGATCAATTCTTTTATTGAGGCAAGTAACTTCTTTCTTAATGTACTGGATATGTATGATTATTTTGGTCTATTATAAGTACATGTGTTTTTGCAATTATTTGAAAATTAATTGATTTTCATAACAAAATTAGTTTATGTAAATGTTTTCAAATCTGAAAGTTATATTATTTTTTTATGGTTTTAACATAATATTTTAAAAGCCTTTAAATATGTAATTTATTTTGTTAAATGATTATCTTTAACGAAATTATCTCTAAACTACCATAATGGAATTTGTTTTACAAGCCTAATTTATTGTTATGATCTTTTATGAGTCTAACAAGAATGTTTTAGTCTCATATATGATTGAGATTATTTAAGACTATTCGGGGGCCACTCTTGAGACTATATGGGGGCTACCTCTCGAGGGACAGAGTGCTGCGAAGTGCTACATATAGTGCAAAATGCACGTACAAGTCATTACATATAAAAAAATAATTTGAATGTTTTGGCTTATTGTTCATACAAGTCATTACATATACATGAGTTTTTGTTTTGAGTGTGCACACGATATTATAATTTTGATTCTATTTTTGGGCGAGTCACCGAGAGTGTAGGTGACACTATGTGACATAAGCTAACCTTTTGTTTTCTATGTATGTGTTATACGACTTGCTTACATAATTAACTATGTTTTTGATATTCTAAATTACTATGAAATTATGTCATCTTATCGTGATATGTCATTTTATGAAATTTATGAGTTATGATATATGTTTTAATCAAAAAAAGGCTTGCAATGTTTTTGGTATCGATAAGCCTAATGTGTTGGGGATGGTTTTACTTAGCGAGTTGATGGCTCATCCCTCTTCATTACTTTTTGTAGATTAATTACCTTGTCGAGATATGTGATTATCATTGGAGTTAGAAATTTGTTTCCTTATGCTAGTTGAATAAGAGAAGGAATAAACTCATTTTTTTAAGTTTATTTATTTTATGAACTTGTAATTGGGGAGTTTTGAGATTTTTGTTATATTTTTGTCTTTGAGAGAGATTATTTCTTTTTAAACACATGAATTTGTGGTTTTAATTGATTAAAAATTTGAGATATATCAGTTTGAGATTTTTGTGTAAAGATTTTGATTTGTAAATAGCCTCCTTCATCTCGTACATCGTACATATTGGATTTGGGGTGTTACAAAATTGCTCGCTTTCAAGATTCATTGGATCTATTATCATTAGAGGATACAAGTACAATTATTGAAAAAAAGCCAAGATGGGGAAATAAATGACAACTTCTGGATCTTCTCGTAAAGTAATGAACCGGCACACCACCACCTACCTTTTACCTTTATCAATAAATTAGACACACTCATCAAAACATTATGATAAATTTGCATCTTCTTCGGCTACAACTATTTCGTAGAGAACAAAAGAGAATTTACAAGGATTATAGCAACTGAAAACAACTTCATAGGAAAATAAACATCAATTTGGCTGGAGGTGTGATGTCGTGACTACGGTGTTGTATGGTTCATGCATTACATGGGATACATGTTGCAGGTGCAATGCTGCGGTGTTGTGGTGTTGGAAATGCAGTGCAGTGAATGACAGTCAATAGGTCTGCTTGGAGTTGGAGTTGGAGCTAGTGGCCTTAGGCTTATGTTTTGCGTGTGTGTGTTATGAGTTAGATTTAGGGTCTATAGATAGGTAAAGGTTTGAGGCTTATTTGTCTATTTTTATTCTTAATTTTCTTAAATTAAAAAATTTAACTAGGCACGTATCAAGGTTTTAGGTTTTTTTACGTCTTGCCTTGAACTGTGCATGAAAATTGCTATGTATTGAAAATCAATACCCATAACCGTTTTCTTTACTAACCCAGGCTAGGTTTTTCTCGAATTGCATAGGCTAGGTCCAGTTCAAATCTAGGTTGGGCGGGTTTTTTTGCCTCCTCTACACTTTAACAAGTAACTATCTGCTTCAAAGTTATCGATAATCTAATAGCACACTTCAACAACTAGTTTCTTCATCCATCTATCAAAAAAGGCCAACTCTAACTCAATTTCACAACTTTTGTTAAACTACAACTTGATCATTCCAAGCATACTTGAGTTTTCATTTGTTTACTTAGATACATTCAATTCACTGTTGAGTTATAACTTCTTATAAGGTACTTGATCTTGTTATAATTGTTTTTAAAATTGAGAAGTTGTAAGTCAAGGAAACACTTGGGTAAAGAGGTGTATTGTAAAGATTTATTAACATATTTGAAGTCAATTATATCCATTTTAGAGCCTTGAGATTTAAGGCTTGGTGTTAGTGGAATCCTTAAGTTTAGTTTACTTAAAAACGTGGACGTAGGAGGGTTTGTCAAACCACGTAAAAATTGTAGTATTTGCAATTATTGTTTTTATTGAATTGTGGTAGTTGTTGGTGTTGGATAGTAGTGTTGTGATTGATGAACTTTTAAAAAAACCTAATTTGCATTCCCTCTCTTGGGTTGTTTGATTAGAATTACAATTATTTTGATAAACTTAATATTACTGCAGTACCTTGGAGAAAGTTATAGTTAAAGACAAAATAAAATAATTAATAATAAAATCATAATTCTTCATTGCATAAAATCATACTTCTCCGTGCACCAACCTAATTTACACATCTAACATTAAACTTTAATTGGATTTCTTATATGTATTCAAACTCTTGACAAAACTTTTTTTTATGAGAAACAAGATTTTTACACTATGATGATGATGATGGTGGTGGTGGTAATGATAGTAATAATAAGATAAAATACATTAAAATGATATCAAGTGTTAATTTAGAAAACAAAAATTAATGTTTTTGATATTATATATGTTTTCTCATCTATAAACCTAAATCATAACATATGAGAGTTTGCCCTCCAAACCGATTTCAAGTAGCACTATAGCCATAGGGACAAGTCAAAAAATATCTTTTGGAATTATGGAGGGCGGCATATAGATCAAAAGATAGAATTTTAAATTTTAAAGATGATTATATTTAAAAAAATTTTAAGAGAAAAATTGTAGGTTCAAATAGTCTCAACCAAATTAAGTAACTCTCATAATTGGCCATTTGTGAAAATTTTCCAAATATTGTTCCTTTAAAAAAATAAATTATTTAACAATATTTTTTTATTATTATAAGAAGAAAATATTTTCTATAATTCTATTAAAATATTTTAAATAATTCTTAAAAAATATGAAAATATTTCGTAAAAAAATAAAAAAATTCTTAAATAGCCCCATTAAAATATTATTATTTTATTAATGTGGCTATTTTATTTTAATGGTACTATTTAAACCCATACTTTTCTAGATTTTTTAATGGAAAATTATTTGATAACATAAAAAAGATTAGAGGAATTTGAAAAACTATTTTTTATAGAAAAAGTACGGGTTTAAGAGGAATGGTAAATAAAAAATAAATTTTCTTTTTTAATAATAATTTTTTATTATTATTATTATTATTATTATTATTATTATAAAAAAAAAGTTCTTAGAACTCATGAATAGTTTCTTTAATGAGATTAATTTGGCCGCCAAAAGCAGTAAGGTAGTAAAACTTGCAATTAAGACAAGAAGTTGGTATAAAACAGAAAAGGGAAGGCCTCTCTGAGCAACAAGTACATAACATTAAAGCCTAGCAAAGGCGAAAAATTGATGTTTAACAAATTTTCACACCTTTGAAAGCAATGATCTACCAATATTTTGGTTTCATTTTCTTGGCCGTTTTTCTTCAAGTGTCACAGTAAGTAAATGATGACTTTCTTGGCCGTTTTTCTTCAGAGTGTCACAGTAAGTAAATGATGACTAGCTATGATGATCTATCAAATATCAACTAACAAAGAAGCTAGATGTATAAAATGGTAGGGCTTTAGCTTTAGGCTTTGCATTCAAGAACAGCAATGACAGTTAAACGTAAAACATCAAAATGGGTAGCTGTTTCTTTCATTGTAACCCCATTTAATGCAATTTTGATCTTTGTTCAAATATGGGGGGTCCTATTGTGTTGGTTGGAACCACATTATTATTCTTGACTCTTTTACTTACCAACTGTACCCAAAACATGATTATCTGAATTATATTATCACAAAAATTGGTATTTTTTTCAACAGTTGTTTTTCTTCAGTATCATTGTTCTGCCGCACAAGTAAGTAGAAACGGTTCTGCTTACAATTGAAGTCTATCATTTTTCCATGCATAATTTTGCGATGTCTGTTTTGAATCATTTTGCAGGAAGTTAAGAAATGGGTAGCGGAGAAATCAAATCTCCAGAAAGTTTACAAGAGACACCAGCTACTAGTTCAAGCCATCAGAGAAAGAAGCTGAGTGTGTATTTTATTGAGTCTGATAATAGAAGAATGGCTCTTGGCCGTGGCTATACTGGAGGAACTACCCCTGTTAATGTCCATGGGAAGCCTATAGCTGATCTTTCAAAGACTGGAGGCTGGATTGCTGCTTTATTCATTTTCGGTAAAATTTATTTCAAATGCATTGTTTGCTTGAACCTGCACAGATGATACATGTACTGCGCAGCGAATTTGATTTTTTTTTAATTATGCAGGAAATGAAATGGCAGAAAGAATGGCTTATTTTGGTCTTTCTGTGAATATGGTGACCTTTATGTTCTATGTTATGCATAAATCTTTTGCTGATTCATCCAATGCTGTTAACAATTTTCTTGGAATATCACAAGCATCTTCCGTTCTCGGAGGTTTTCTAGCTGATGCTTATCTTGGTCGATATTGGACAATTGCCATTTTCACCACCATCTATCTTGCAGTATGGTTTTTCTTTTTTAAATTTCAAAAAGAATTTCATTGACTATAGCTAATATTGAATGATGATGATCACGTAGTGCTTGTTTTTTTTTCTGTTGCCTTTTATTTCTCGGAGGGCTTGACAGGAATAACTTTATGTGCAACAATGAAAGTTTTCATGCCAAACCAAGATAATTGTGATCGGATATCCCAGCTTCTAGGAAGCTGCGAGCCAGCTAAATCATGGCAGATGCTTTACCTATATACAGTTCTTTATATAACTGGATTTGGAGCTGCCGGTATAAGGCCTTGTGTCTCTTCGTTTGGGGCTGATCAGTTTGATGAAAGGAGTAAAGATTACAAGACTCATCTGGATAGATTTTTCAACTTTTTCTATCTTTCTGTCACTGTTGGAGCCATTGTGGCGTTTACTTTGGTGGTCTACATTCAAATGGAACATGGATGGGGATCTGCTTTTGGTGCTTTGGCCATAGCCATGGGGATATCAAACATGTTGTTTTTCATTGGCACTCCTTTGTACAGGCATAGGTTGCCAGGAGGCAGCCCCTTAACAAGGGTTGCCCAAGTTCTAGTTGCTGCCTTTCGGAAGAGACATGCTGCTTTCTCTAGCAGTGAGTTAATCGGCCTATATGAGGTACCCGGTAAACGTTCTGCTATAAAGGGTAGTGAAAAGATTGCTCACACTGATGATTTCAGGTATCACGAGCTCTCATTCTTTCATTTTATTGAAATTAGTTTAATTTCAATATAACATTATAGCTTTGTTGAGCCTGCAGATGTTTGGACAAGGCAGCTCTGGAATTGAAGGAAGATGTTATTAATCCAAGTCCCTGGAAACTTTGCACTGTAACTCAAGTTGAGGAAGTTAAAACACTTGTCAGGCTAGTTCCAATACCAGCTTGCACAATCATGCTCAATGTAATCTTAACAGAGTTCCTAACTCTCTCAGTGCAGCAGGCATACACAATGAACACCCACATGGGTAAACTGAAACTTCCAGTGACATGTATGCCTGTATTTCCAGGTCTCAGCATATTTCTTATACTGTCTCTTTATTACTCCACATTTGTTCCTCTATGTCGCCGCATTACAGGTCATCCTCGTGGGGCTTCTCAGCTTCAGAGAGTCGGCATCGGCTTGGCAGTTTCAATCTTATCAGTAATATGGGCAGGTATTTTTGAGAGATATCGCAGAAATTATGCGATAAGTCATGGATATGAGTTTAGTTTTTTAACTGCAATGCCAGACCTAAGTGCATACTGGCTCTTGATTCAGTATTGTCTGATTGGCATTGCTGAAGTATTTTGCATAGTAGGCTTACTTGAATTTCTCTACGAGGAAGCCCCGGATGCAATGAAGAGTATAGGGTCTGCTTATGCAGCTTTAGCGGGGGGTTTAGGTTGCTTTGCAGCTTCTATATTGAACAGCATCATCAAGTCTGTAACAGGAAATCCTAAGAAAGGGCAACTAAATTGGTTAGCTCAGAATATAAATACTGGTAGGTTTGATTATTTGTATTGGCTGCTTGCCGTTTTGAGTGTCGTCAATTTCTGTGCTTTCTTGTATTCTGCATATAGATACAAGTACAGGTCTGAGCAGAAGCATGGCAATGACTATGAGGTGATGGAGAACAAGCTCTACGACACCCCCATCTAAGGAATTGGAAGCTAGCTAATAATGCCATAATCTCAAGTTTAATCTTTTTCCAATTATGTGAATCTACTTTGAGCCTTGAAATTTTAAGCAAAAAGCGAAGCTGTAAAACTCAGAACCACACAGTTGGTATATCAGTTGTTATTTTTTTAGTTTTGATTATGGGCCAGTTTTATGCTCTCTTCTCTATACAAATATGTAAAACTTCGCTCACAGGGCATTTACTCAAGTAATTTTCAAACAAATTTTTAACTAATCACCAAAATTTGACTTCTGAGAAATATGAGCTAAAAAATCAACGTAGACTGACTCACTTCCCAGACCTCTGAACAAATACCATCTAAAACTAAAACCTCAATCATGAGTATGGCTATCCTTAGATCTGTGCACTACTTATTATCTTCTTCAACTACCATGGCCTCATGCTCTGCGCGTGCTACAAATACACTAGGTGCTCCTGTCTCTCTCTTGTTTATATTTTCAACCGCATAATCTTTGAAAATTTAGTCCTAGTAGAATAATTATCCTCATAGCAATTGGCAGCCAACATTTTTCTTTCAAAGAAGGTGCATTTCCTACTGCAAAATTGGCTACATCGATGCATTTCCGACATTTTTTTAACTGGTTGCTGAATAAATTATAAATCAGATAAAATGATAGGTGAAAAACAAATAATTGATAAGATCTTAATAAATGTTAGCTGACATGAACAGATAATCATGGGCCAGACTCCAGAGAATACAATTAGTCGAACATTCAATCAATCTGATAATTTATTGAAATGGGCCAATGCTATTGCTAACTCAGTGAAATCAGTAATTGTTGAAGGCGAAAGCTCTAATGCCGGGCCTCAATAATTGAGCCGTAATCGGTTACAGATTGACAGAAAAAAAAAAGGGTCAACTTTTTAAATCGGTTGTCCATTTTTTCTCTCACTTTGCCCTTTTTTTTGTGCTGCTTGTGGTCGACTATTGAAAATGCTATAACAATTCGGGGTTTATGCTTTGGATTAAATTGTTTGGGCTTGTGAAATAATTAGGGATTTATAATTTTGAGTGGAAAAATGTTGTTTAGATGATGAAAAATTGTTGTTGAAGAGATTATTATGGTTTGGAAGCATGAAATTGGGAAGAAAAGCTTGAGAAAATGGAATCCCAATCGGACCGTAATGATACTTTCTATTTTTCTCCCCAATTTATCTACACCTACTATGATGCTAGAGTCCATATTATAATTAAGTGTTTACTAACAAGTTCGAAAATCAGCTAGCATTCGACTGTTTTAATTTAATCAAAGTCTTTGATTTGAGATTTAAAAATAAAGTTGTATTAAATATTTGTTGGGAGAATTTTACCACCTTAATAGTCCTCTTAATAGTTTTATCCGGCTTGAATATGAATTAGTCAGGTCTAATGTGGTATTCGGATTTAGCCTTTCATTTTACAAATTTTTGTGATGTAATTTTAAATAAATGAACATACGTTTCTAATAAGATGTTTTTATATTTTTTTCTCCCTATTTATTACTCGTGTCTAGCTGTTTGAATGCTTAGAGTTTAATTTGCAATTTTTGGTTTGTTTCTAGCAAATTTATGTTGTAATGATATTGAAATAATCTGAGTTTGTTAACAATATTGGAGCTTTCCAATGCTCAGTTTTTTTTTAAAAAATTGGATTTTATTTTTTTATTTCTATTTTCTAACTTTTATTTATACTAGGGATCGTAATTTATGTTATCTATCTTGTTAATGTCGTGTGAAATTTAAGCAAATATGGATACGATTCGATTACTAATTGGGTTAACCTATTTAACACAATTGATAAAAAATTTAAAATTATTAAAACTATAAAAAGTCATATCAATACATTTATTAATCATGCAATTTATACCAATATGAATTCAAAAAAGTTGTGTCATATGCACATCGTATAGTCATGTCAAGATCTATGTTGCCACCTCTAATCTACAGATCTTGCTATGTTACAACTTATGTTATTTACACACCCAATGGGAAAATCATACAAGTGCAAGTAATATTCACTGTTGAAGCTGGATTTGTAAGTTACGGAATCCGTAACTTAGCCAACTCCCTAATCTACAACTATTTTAATGTTGTTGGCATCTCTATTTGTAATAATTTGTTGCAGTGATGTTGATTTAATTCGTGATTTTAAGGAATTTTGGTATTTTACCAGATGGTTGGTGTCCAATGTGTTGGATTATAAACTTAATTCGAGATGAATAAATTCAAGTCTAAATACATAGAAGCTTCTTGTGGTAGATGTGGTTGATGAAATAAATGAGTAGTGGATTTTAATGAATTGTGAGGATTTGTGTAGTAGTTGAATAAATGAATGGTTGTGGTTAGATTGTTTCATGTATAAATATTCCCTCTCCCATTTGGTTTATGCATCAAGTGAAGTAACAAAATCTCTAAGTTGTAGAGAGTGAAAAATAAGAATTGTAGTTGGTGAAGAGTGTCGTTGAAGAAATAAAATATTATTTTTTAAATATTTAATTTGTTAATTCTCTAACAAAGTGGTATCAGAGCTAGTGTTTAATGTTATATATAGTTATATAATATATCAAATCGAATATCTCGACGATAGGAACACGACGCTGCAAAAATCAGTCTGATCAGAGACCGAACGCGCCCACACTCGCCACCGGAAGTTTTCTGTTTTGAAGCTGAACCGAGTTGAACCAAGCCGAACCGAACCGAACCGATTGAACCAAGCTGAACCGATTGAATCAAGCCTGATCAGAGAACGAACTGAAGTTGACTCACCGAGTTGAACCAAGCCGAACCGAATCGAAGCAAGCCGAGCCGATTCGAACCGAATCAAGTCGAATCGAGCCACCCGGAGCCAAATCAAGCCGAACTGATGTTGACCATTGACTTGCTTTGACTGTTAACTGTTGGCTGTTGACCGAAAGTTGACTCGAGTCCTTTCCAAGGTTTTTCGACGTGCCGGATCCATCAGTGCATTCAGAATCTCTAAATTCTCACTCAATTTGTGAGGTATGACAAATGGTGGTATGATGACATTTCAAGTTCTACAATTAAATGGAACTAAGTTTGATAACTGGAGTATTAAAATAAAGGCTCTATTGGGTGCACATGATGTATGGGATGTCGTGAAGAAAGGCTTTATTATGCCAGAAAATGAAGCCACTTTAACTGCGGCGCAAAAGGAGAATTTAAAAAACTTGAAAAAAAAAAAAATAAAGCAAAGTATCTTATTTTTCAATTATTAGATGAAGATGCTTTTGAAAAGATTGATGATACAACCTCCTTAAAAGAAGCATGGGAGAAGTTAGAAACCTCTTACAAAAGAGCGGAGCAAGTTAAGAAGGTTCGTCTCCAAACATTACGGGGAGAATTTGAGTCATTGCACATGAAGGCATTATAGTCAATTTTTGACTACTTTACTCGAGTTGTGATCGTTTCTAATTAATTAAAAAGAAATGACGTGGAGTTAAAAGAGGTCGAGATCATTGAAAAGATACTTCGATCAGTAGACTCGAAGTTTGACCATATTTTTGTGACAATTGAGAAAACAAAATATTTAGAGGATATGACGATCGGGCAACTTCAAGAAAGGTTGCAAGGCTATAAAGAAAAATAGAAAAAGAAGAAATGAATCGAAGAACAACTTCAAGATGAAAGTCAATCCAAAGAAAAGAGAAAAAAGCTCCAACAATGAGAGAAGACATTTGTTCGAGGTAGAGGTAGAGGACGAGGTAGAGATCGTGGTCATGGACGAGGTTGGAATTTCAACAACAACAACTCTAATTATGCCAAAAGAGAAAGCTCAACCATAGGATGAGGTAGAGGCAATCTAAGATCGAAGTATGACAAATCCCAAGTGCAATGCTATAATTGTTAAAAGTTTGGGCATTATGCTTTAGACTGTAGAGCTTCAAGCACTAGAATTGAGGAAAAAGTGAATTATGCTGAAGAGAAAAATGATGAATATAACACCATTTTACTAGCAGGTAATAACATAAGTAGAGGTCAAGAAAATACATGGTATCTTGACACAGGTGCTAATAATCATATGAGTGGGAACATAAGCATGTTTGTGGAACTAAATGAATTTGTGAATGGCAGTATCACTTTTGGAGATGATTCAAAAGTACCATAAAAGGGTAGAGGTAACAGTCTTTTTCGTGCAAAAGATAGTAGCCACCAAATAATTTCGAATGTTTACTATGTGCCCAATATAAAAAACGACATCATTAGTTTGGGTCAACTCTTGGAAAAAGACTATGATAATCTTTTAAGTGAATATCATAGTCTTTTTTTAAGAGATGACAAAGAAAATCTAATTACAAAAGTGAAAATGTCGAAAAATAGAATGTTTCCTTTAAATATTCAAAATGATGTTACAAAATGTCTCAAAGTCTGTCACAAAAATCCATCATAGATTTGGCATCTTCGATATGGGCATCTCAACTTTGGAGGACTAGAGCTACTATTTAAGAAGAACATGATGAAAGGCTTACTATACATCAATCACCTTGATCAACTTTGTGAAGGATTTTTACTTGGCAAGCAGTTCAGAAAGACATTTCCAAAGGAGTCAAACTCAATAGCTCAGAAGCCACTTGAGCTTATTCATACTGATGTGTGTTGTCCATTCAAGACAAGCTCCTTTGGTAAAAGTAACTACTTCCTTATCTTCATATATGATTTTTCAAGAAAAACTTGGGTGTATATTTTGAAGCAGAAATCAGAAGTCTTTGAAGCTTTTAAGAAGTTTAAAGCAGCAGTGCAAAAAAAAAAAAGTGGATACTATATTAAAGCCATGAGATCTGATCAAGGTGGAGAGTTCACTTCTAAAGAATTCGTAGAGTTTTGCGAAGCAAATGGAATTCGACGACCTTTGATAGTTCCAAGATCCCTCTAACAAAATGGTGTTGCAGAAAGGAAGAACAGAACCATCCTCGACATGAAAAGAAGCATGCTCAAGAGTAAGAGGCTACCTAAAGAATTTTGGGCTAAAGTTGTTGCATGTGCAGTCTACTTATCCAATCGATCTCCAACAAGAAGTGTGTGAGGCAAGACGCCACAAGAAGCTTGGAGTGGAAGAAAGCCCGACATCACCCATCTAAGAGTTTTCGGAAGCATTGCCCATGTACGTGTACCACACGAAAGTAGAGCCAAGCTAGATGACAAAAGTGAAAAGTTCATCTTCATCAGCTATGACAACAACTTCAAAGGATACAAGCTTTACAATCCAAACAATGGGAAGATCGTGATCAGTTGAGATGTAATTTTTTATGAAGGAGAATGGGATTTTATCTCTAGTAAGGATGACTTCAACTTCCTTCCCATTGAAGAAGATGATCATATATACATAAAACAAGTAGAAGAACAACAAGAGTCAATTACTCCACCTATCTCACCAGCATCAACCATATGTAGAGATTCACCACCATCTTTCTTAAATGAAATAATCGAAGAACGTACAAGGAGTCTTCAAGATCTCTATGAGCTAACTTCACTCTATGGTTGGCTAAGTAGGTGAGTGGTAGGTTTTAATGAATGGTGAAAATTTGTGTAGTAGTTGAATAAATGAATGGTTGTAATTAGTTTGTTTCATGTATAAATACCCCTCCCCCCTTGGTTTATGCATGATTGATACTAAAAAATATATATTTAATGAGGTTAAAATTATTAGTTTTTCACATATTTCAGTTAACATATGTCTAATATAAAAATAAAATAAAATATTAATTTTAATAAAATAAAAGAAAAGAAGATGCTTCCCTTGCCTATAAAAGGCAAGGGGATGCAAGCCATTGAGGAGGGAGCCGAATTCTCAGAGAGAGTGATAGTTAAGGGTGTAGCTGAAGAATTTCTTTCTTTCTTTGTTTTTTTTTCTTTTCTTGTTTCCTTATGTATCAATTTTCTTTGTAACATATTTCAAAAGTTTATCAAATAAAAAATGTGTTATGTTTTGTTTTCAATATTAGTGGCTAATTTTATTAAGTTAAGGTGAAGGGTGAAGCTCAATGTTTCAAACTATTAAATTTATTATTTTCTCAAATGAGTTTTTAAGTTTATTTTATTCTTTTCTAGTTATTTTTATATCATGTTAATTTATAATTTTCTTTGGATCTGTATGGTATTTTAATATAATGTCGACACATTAATATAGTGTGACACATTATATATTTTATTCTATATTTATCCACACACATAGAATTAAATGATATAACAATTAACTAATAAAAGCGAGGAAAAATATAAATAAGAGAATATTAAAATTATAATTTGAATATTAAGAGTGGATCCCGTAACCTTAGCATATTTTTAAATTGTTTTCAAATAATTTATTTTCTCCACAATTAATTTTCTTTATTTAACAAATTGACAACTAGATTTTAAAATTCTTTATGGTTCGACCCCAAATTCACCGGGTTATATTATAACTAGATACTTTTATACTTACGAGTAATACACTTTTGAGTTATGTTAAGTTTTTGGCAAAACTTCAGTTAGCACCTTTCTCTTTTTAAACTTTAACATTATTCATAAATTTTGTGAGAAACTTCATTTTTGCTAAGAAATCTTTGCAAATCAGTCCCCAAATCGAATTTATTTCTTTAAATTTCTGCAATTTACTTTTCGCAATTATTTTAAATCATCGGTTCTACCACTTAGCATTTTAATTTCAATTTGTTAATTTATCTATATGGTATGCTTTACCACCTATCATTTTAATTTCAGTTTATTTATTCTTGTACATTAATTAGTTTAATTTTATGTTTTATTATATCACTAGTTTTAAAATACTACCTAAATTGTTTCTTTTTAATTTCTTTGTTTATGGCTGGTTTTACCGCCTAATTTATTTATTTTATTTATTTTTAGTTTGTTCATTTTATTTTGCATTTTTACTTATTTAATTTCCAGTTTATTTTTATTTTTTGTAATTTTCATTTAGCGTTTTAAGCATCATTGGTTTAGCACACATCATTAGCATTGCACGCATCGTTGGTCTCATACAAATAGTGACAGATTAATTAGAAGATCACTTTCACCACCCTTAGATATGGCTCACATAGGAATTAAAATTTTTTAGAGCACGAAAATGACCAAGCCTTACAAAATCTTCATAAACACCCTAGGACTCTTAGAGACTTCACGCATCATAGTAGAACAGGGTCACCATCATGTATAGTTTTCTCTCCTGATGCATTACGTTTTAATTTCAAACGGTATAATTCAACTTCTTCCTACTTTTCATGTTTTTGAGTCTGAAAATTTATATTTGCATTTAAGGGAATTTAATGAAGTTTGTAACACATGTACTGATCAAAATTGTAGCATGAATATAATTAGACTTAAGTTTTTTCCTTTCTTACTAAAGGATAAAGCTAAAACTTGGCTACAAAATCTTAGGTTAGAATCCATTAGAACTTGGTATGAAATGCAAGTACAATTTTTGAAAAATTCTTCCCACCCCACAGAACAAATTCTTTGAAAAGACAAATTACCACATTCACTCAAAAATCAGGAGAAACCCTCTATCAATGTTGGGATAAGTTTAGAGAACTACTTAACATTTGCCTTAACATTTGCCCACACCACGATTTTGAAATATGGAGATTAATGTCTTATTTCTATGAGGGATTAACATCCCAAGGTAGACAAGTCGTTGAGATGATGTGTAATAGTGAGTTTAGGGATAAAAGTTCTGAAGATGCATTAGATTATCTTGACTATATAGCTAAGAATGCACAACACTGAGATACAGTTGGTTCTTATGAGTCATCAAGTAAACCTCAATCATCTTCATCTGGTGGAGGCATGCATAACCTTAGGGAAGACCATGATTTTCAAGCCAAATTTGCATCCTTAGCTAGAAAAGTTGAAGCATTGGAGTTGAAAAAGAATGATCTTGTAAAGACTGTTAAAAATATTTTATGTTATGTTTGCAATTCTACTGACCATTCTACACAGGACTGTTTAACTTTGCCAACTCTGATAGAAAGTTTGCTTGAACAATTAAGTTTCATTAACAATTTCAAAAGGGCAAATCCAAATCCATACTCCCAAACTTACAACTTTGGTTGGAGAAACCACCTAAATTTTAGTTGGAGAAATGACAATCATGCACAACTTTCACAACCAGTTCCTTCATTTCAAAATTTCCAAAACCCCCAGAGTGACCCACCATATGTCCCACCACCAAGAAAAACTCTGGAAGACACATTACATTCGTTTATTGAAAAATAAGAGTCGATCAATAACCAAACGATGCAAACCTTAACCAATTTGACAGAAACTATCTCCAAACTTACATCTATTCTGACCATGCATGAAAAAAGAAATTTTCCTGCTCAACCTGAACCAAACCGTTCGAGTCAACAACATCCACCACTAGAAAAATGGGAAACACTAATACTACGTTTCTAATACTAAATAAAAAAGTATAAGCATTTGATGACCTAAGCAGATTTGAGCGCCTTTTACATTTAAGTGTCAGTGATCATTGATACTTTAGTGTCAGAACCAAGCACTGATGCTAATTGGAAAAGTAATTTTAATTTTATTTTAATTTTTTCAATTTTCCTGAACCTAAACGACATCGTTCTAATTGCTAAAAAGCTATCGATAAAAATTGAATAATTGAAGTGTTTTGGCTTTTCATTTCCCCCTCCCTAAAAAATCGATTTCCCTCCTCACTTTCTACAGGAACCCCAAAACAAAATCGATGAAACTTGTGACCCTAAAATCTTTATTCTTTTATCTCAAATTTGAGGCCTCTTGTTTGTTCCACTCAAATCGAAATACCCTTCCATTTCCTTAAACCCCTCTTGCTAGCTTTTTCACTTCAATCACTCATCAGCCAGATTCATACTAATTAACAAGTATGCCTTTCTTTGAACATGCAAGTAGAAATTGATAAGCCGCAATACTTAGCAATTCTGAAGAAGAAGATTTAAAAGAGGATTCAAGCAACAAGCCCGTCGAACCTATAAAAGAAGTAAGTCATTATAGTTTTTTTAGTTTTGACTATAACCAGAGCAATTATAGAAATCCCTGTTTTTAGAAACAATTAAGGGCTAATTTCATTTAATGTTTGAATCTCATATTATCTATTACTTTATTCTTCAATCTTTCGTCAAAATAACCATGCCCAATAATGGAAAACATCAATTTCAAACACTTGGAGCTAGTTCTATTTTTTATTTTATCCAATTTAGGCTGGGTATTATTTTTTTTTACATTTGCATGTTTTTCTCTTATTGGGTATTGTATTTGTGCGGGTAGAAATTAAAACAAGATTTGTCAAAAGAAGATGATACAAAATTGTGCCTATAAGGTATTTGAAAAAATGAATGAGTTATTGATTATTGTACTAAGGATAAGTTATTTGCTTATTTTCTTTTTATTTTAAATTATACATTAATTAGGCTTTCGTTTGCAACTGGTATTATATTTATAGCATTTTGAATTCATAATAATTTTCTAAAATTACTTATAAGAGGTAGAAATTTAATCCATCTCACCATGTTGGATAAGCTTCTAAAATTGTATCTATTGGCTATGATTTTTTCATACTTTGTTTCCAAATCACATTACATACTTATCAATCTTTCATTTGTAATTGGAATCATATGAATATCCTTGGTATTGAATTTTTAAAGATTTTGTGAATTTGACTGTAGTATGCGGAAATTTAGTTCATCTTCCTAGTCATCCTGGATATACTATGAAAACTGTTTCTATTGGTTGAGGTGTTTTCATTGTTTCTTTCCAATTTATGTTATAAACTTATCAATCTGTCATTTGAAATTGGTATTATATGAATACAATCTACATTGATATTTTAAAGATGTTTTTAATATTGGTTCTAAGATACAAAAGTTTGATTTACCTTTCTGACCGTGGTTAATATATTTATTGATAAAAGTATTAATATTGTTATAGTTTGCATGTGGTTGGCAGATTGTGTCTTCAACAAATTCAATTTTACAAATTGTTGTTCTGCCGCTGTGCTAAAATCTTCTACAAAATTATGAGAAGGTGTTTCATTGCTGAAGGTATGAATAAATGTTTAACATAAATAAATTTTCAATTTAAGTATACATTGGTGACTTATGAAAATGGGTTCATTGACATCACATGTTTTATTTTTTTCCTCTGTTGCTTTACTTGTAAGAAAGGCATGCATGGCTACTTAATTTAAACAATTTGGTGTATGTTGGGAATGATGCATGATTGTTTAATTTAATAATTTGTTTATGTTGGGAATGATGCATGGCAACTTAATTTACTATTTGTTTCATTTAAATAAAATTTTACATTAACAGGCATCGTTGTTGAAATGGATAAATCTTGGATATGGTCAGCATGAGTGTCCAAAGAATATGAAGATGGAGTAAAGGGGTTTGTGAATTTTGCTAAACTTAATTCTAAAAATTGTAGATTAATTAGATGTTCTTGTAATGAGTATTGCAACCTAGAGTTCCATACTCCTGAACGATTAAAGGGTCATTTATTTCAAAATGGTTTTTTGCCAACATATATAGTTTGGGATAAACATGGAGAGGTTGATTTAAATGCAACCTCTGCAAGTTGCCCAAAGTATTATGAAAATCACAAATTTAGGTTCCAAGATCACAACAATGTCGAGGACATGATCCATGATGCATATGAACAATGTGGTCAAAATCCTAAGTGTTTTAAGGATATACTTGAGGATGTTGAAAAACCTTGGTATTTAGGTTCAAAGTATTCTAAGTTGTCAGGGTTAATGAAATTGTATAATGTGAAAGGGAAGTATGGGTGGTTTGACCAAGGGTTTAGTGCTTTGTTAGAAGTTCTTTCTGATATGTTTCCAGACAAGAATAATGTTCTGAAGTCGATGTATGAGGCCAAAAAAAATAATGAGAGTGTTAGGATTAGATTATGAGAAAGTACATGCATGCAAGAGTAATTGCATTCTATTCCGTAAAGAGTATGCAGATTTGAATAAGTGTCCTATTTGTGGACAGTCTAGGTGGAAAAATAAAAAAAAAATGTCAAAACAAGTAGTAACCAGGTGCTTGCAAAGGTATTGTGGTATTTTTCTCTTATTCTTAAGTTCAAATATATGTTTCAATCGCCCCAAATTGCCGAGAACTTGACTAGGCATGCTTTTCACCGAACTAGAGATGGCAAACTTTGCCATCCAGTAGATTCACCAGCATGACATTTAGTTGACTTTAAGTGGCCTGATTTGGCCAAGAACCTAGAAATCTTCGTCTTGCTCTCTCAATTGTTGTGGTGAATCCACACAACACTCTTAGTTCTACTTACAGTTGCTGGCCAGTTATGTTGGTCATTTACAATCTTCCTCTATGGATGTGCATGAAGAGAAAATTCATTATGTTGTCTTTATTGATATCTAGACCTAAACAACCAGGGAATGATTGAGATGTCTACCTAGCACCCTTAATTGATGATTTGAAAACCCTTTACAATGTTGGTGCATAAACTTATGATGCTTTTAAAAAGTAAAACTTCAATTTGCGGGTTGTTTTGATGTGGACTACTAGTGATTTTCCCGCATATGGGAATCTTTCAGGTTGTACTGTTAAAGGTTACTATGCTTGTCCAGTCTGTGGCCTAGACAAAAAGTCATAGTGGCTTATGTTGTGCAAATTTTATTGAACTCGCAAGCGCACGAATCTGTTGTAGTATAGATTAATGGTGACGAGTGTCGATCCCACGAGGAGGTGAATTTTAATTATATATAGAATTAATTTTGTAAATTGGTGATTGGATTTGTGGTGGAATTAATTTGGAATATGCTAAGACTTAAATTAAAATGGCAAGAATAAATTCTAAAATTGAAATTGAAATGACAGAAATAAATTGAAAAGAATTCTATGGAAATAACGTACTTGGGTATTTAGATCCGTATCAACATACATCATGGGCTAAATATTCCTTATTAATACCAATTAAATCATGAGAGGGGAATCCACACCTCATGAACCATGCTCTAATAAATATGGTGCTAAGGGCTTATCGTGCCAAATAATAATAATCTTATACTAGGGTGCCGGTGAAACCAGGGCAGTACTAGACAAGATTAGTATTATTTGTCGACGAGAAGTCAAAACATCCACAAAAATTAGAGGGAAAGAGAAAATAAATTTACCAAATCAAGCCCATGACACATGTTGAGACTTCACCTACAACCCAAGCTTGAAAGAAAATTAGTCACTCATAGTTGAACTAGGGGCAAAATAGAAATTTATTAAAATACGTAGAAAATACAAGATATAGAGAGAATTATAGAAAATGAACCCCAAATATGGATTTTGAGGTGCCAAATTAGGGGGAGGCCCCCTTTTTATAGATACATCGAGTAAATCATGGCCATCGGATTAAAAACAGTTCGGACGCTCAGGATTTCGTCACATCATCAGTCAACAGTAAAGTCAACAGCCGCTATTTGCACAGTAACTAATCCCCTGTGTTGCATGTACCGTACGCGAGTTTTGTGATTAACTAATATGCTGCCACGTCACCATAAACAGTACATAAGAATTTTAGCCCAATAGGATCATGACACGTCATCAGTTAATGTCACATCATCGGTCAATGCCACGTCATCGATCCGTCTATGTGAACAGTAACGTAGACGGTACCCGTACATGTGAATAGTACCCTTACATGTGAATAGTACCCTTACATGTGAATAGTACCGTATATGTGAACAGTACATTTTTCCTTTTATGCTCCTCCTTAGGTTTTCGATCGTCCTGAGTTCAAAAATGATGTCCGTTTTTCCATCTGATCTCTCGTTTATTGTGAAATGACTATAATACCCCTAAAATATATAAAATACTTAATTAAAATAAAACACACATAATTAAATTACAAGAAACTTAAATACATAAAAGTAAGGGTTGTTAGTAATACTTGATATGTAAAATAATGATTTTCTCCTTTATAAATATGCACTTTCTAACACTCAACAGCTTACACATAGTAAAAAGTGTGTATTTTTAGGGCACTGTCAATTTCTACCACATGACCATTCATTTAGATCACTGAAGAAGGTTTTCAATTATAAAGAAGAATGGGATGAACCTCCAAAAACTTTGTATGGTCAAGAATTTTTGAAACTAGTAGATGGTATTAACTATAAGAGTGGTAAGCATAGAGGCTGCAGATGAAAACGTGATGATTGTGATGATGATATTGACAAATTATTCAAAAGAAAATAAATTTTTATTTATTTATTTATAGTATTGGCAATATTTATTAGTTCGCCATGTGTTAGATGTGATGCACATTGAGAAAAATATTTGTGAGAGCATCTATGGCACATTACTTCATCAACATGGAAAGACAAAAAATGGGATCGAGACTAGAAGAGATCTAATTGAATTACATATTAGAGGCAAATTAATTCCTAGTGAAAATGATAAAAAAATCCATACCTGCAGCACCTTACACCTTGAGTAAAAAAGAGAAAAAAAATGTTCTTTCAAACTTTGTTTGAAACCAAAGGTCCAGAAGTTTATTCTTCCAACTTCATGAGTCTTGTAAACTTAGATGATTGTCGGCTTCAAGGTCTTAAATCTCATGATTGTCCCACTTTAATGCAACAATTGTTGCCCTTAGCACTTCGTGGTTGTTTGCCAAAAAATGTTAGAAAAGTTATCATTAGGATGTAGTAAGGTGCTAGAAACATAATCTCCTAACAAACTAGAAAAACAACATTACGTCACTATGTGCTTGTTTGAGCAATTCTTCCAACCTTCCTTTTTTGACATAATAGTCCAATTAATGGTGCATCTTGTTGACCAAGTCTAATTGTGTGGATCGGTTCACCTTTACTGGATTTATCTGTTTGAGAGAAAAATGAAGTTGCTAAAGGACTATAATCGTAACCATTGTCGCCCTGAGGGATGCATTGCCGAGTGTTATGTGGCAAATAAAGCACTTGAATTTTGTACTGAATATTTGTCCAATCATGATTTGCCACCTAGTTGCATGGTAGTTATACAATTGAAAAGCCCTTAAGAGGCAGAGAGGCTATGGTGGTTGATGCTTCATTGTTGCAGCAAGAACATCTTTGTGTTTTGGAAAACACAACCGAGTGTGAAACTTATATCAAGTAAGTTTTTAATAATCGGTGATTGTTCTTGTTGAAAATTGATTTAACTTATAGCAAATTTAAAACAACTAACATTTTCATAATCATATTGTGGGGAGCATAAATTGTACTTGCAAACAAAATACTCAAAGCAATCAAAACGTGGCCACTAGTTAGAAATTGAGCATGCTCATACCTTTACTGATTGGTTACAGCATAAGATTTGAATATATAACTAGTTTGAACTAACATTGTTTCATTTATTTTAAAAATTTATAAGTGTCTATTTAATTGTAGGTAGCAAATGATATTACAGTTGGTATACATGTACCAGAAACAGTAAAGTTGTTGGCCAACAAACCTAGCTCTATTGTTATAACATATTCAGGGGATTTTATCAGTGGTTTCAAATTTACAACTAAAAACCGTGATAATAGCCATGTTACACAAAATAATGGAGTCAACGTTTCAGCAACAACATTACAAGTTTCAAGTTCGAAGGATAAAAATCCACACACTGGTGTAATGGAGTATTATAGGGTCCTTGTTGAGATTTGGGAGCTTGAATATCTCAGGGCTAAGAGAGTTGTTTTTAAGTGTGACTGGTAGATAGTAGGTGGGTTAAGATTGATGATTTAGGGTTTACTATCGTTGATCTTAATCGTGTTGGTCATAAGTCTAATTGTTTCATTTTAGCTTCACATGCAAAACAAGTATTTTTATGCGAAAGATCAAGTAGATCCAAAAAAATAAATTGTTTGTTCTGTGAGTTAAAGAGTCAATAAATTAGTTGGTTATGATGGGAATGTTGACATGGTCATACATGAACCTTTATCTAAAGAATATCCATCTCTGAACATGGATATGGATCAAGATGATGTTGGAATTTATAATAGAACTGATTGTGATGATGTTCGCATTGATAATGACTCAGCAGAGGAATGAAAGGTAGTTTATTCTGCAAATTTCTTAACTTTGTTCTGCTTTCTACTTATATGTTCACATTGACTACTTCTGTTTTCTGCAATTTGTTTTGATTAATAATTTATGAATTGGTTTTAAATTTTAGTAAGATGTCTGACAAAGAAGAAAATGAAGAGATGAGTGTGCCCGAATGTGATGAGCGATCGACGAAGAGGAAAAAACAAAGAAGAAGCATTTGATGAAATTAACACCTGACAACAAAATCATAGTTGAGTATAATGACTATGGAATTCTTGTTGGAGAAAGTAGTACTGAGTTGAGATCAAACATTGGTGTTGTGGTCAGAGATAATGTTTCAATCTTGTACAATGATTAGCGACACGTTCCCCTAGAGATTAAAGAAAAACTTTGGGACCATTTGCTGGTAATATATGATTTCTTATTAATTTCAATAATTATACAGTTTAGTATTTGGAAATAAATTTATTTTATTTCTTATGCATATGTTGGAACACAGTAAGTTTGTATTGGACAATAGGAGCAAAAAATATGTGTTGCGGACAATGGGAACTTCTTTAAGCAACTTCAGGGCAACCTTAAACACTGAATTTATCTAATCAAACAAGGATCACCGTAATAAGCTAAAGTTGGCACCTAGAGAGTATCCTAGAATTACAAAGTCAAAGTGGCAAGAGTTTGTTAATAGGATGCTTGGTACTGAATTTTAAGTAAGTTATATTACAGTAGTTATTAATTATTTTGTTTCTCTTACTTTGTGAATGGAAATGATTAATGAATTTCAAATGTTTTCTCTAAGGCAAAAAAAGCCAAAAAGGGAAGCAATTACGTGCAAAGATTAAATACAACCATCACTTAGGTAGTTCAAGATATGGTGGTATACTATATCGAAATGTATCTTATCACAACCTCTTCTGCTTTGACTTCCATACAGTTTAGATGTGTAGGAACTTCCTATTAGCTTTGTAAAATTAAGAAAAATTTAGTTATATATATTTTTTGTTTCATAAAATATAGGGTAGAGCTTGGAGTGTCTATTAAAGAGATCGACCACAGTCAATTGTGGTTGATGGCTCGAAAGAACAACAGTGGTGGTTATGAAGATGATGTACAACAAGTGACAAAGAAGATTGTAGGTGTTACCTTTTTGTTACTTAGTTTGAAATGATTTTGTTTATTTTTTTTTTAATTCAATGCCTTGTAAGTTATTGAGGTTATATTTTATACCAATGTTATTATAAGAGGATTTAAAGAGTCAAGTAGAGCAGGCTCTTTTTACTGTCATGGAGTCAATGACATTCTAACGACTGCTCTTGAAAAGCAACCAAATGGTAGTAGAATCCAAGGTCTGGGGCAGTCAATAACTCCAACTATGTATTTTCATGTGCCAACTGCATCAAACTCAGATATGATAGAATGAATATAGAAAGAAAGATTTTTGAGGAAATGTATTAGATGATGATGACTCGGCTAGATATGATGGATGCAAAATTGAATGCTTATAGTCGAACAGAGGTTGGTAGTTGCAGTGTAGTCAATATCAAATCACCCTTTAGTTGCGATGCTGGCTTGAAAGCTCAATCAAAGCTAAAGACAAAGGTTATTATCTAGCTCTAAATTTTTTCATTTGATATTTAATTTATTAATTAATTGATATTTAATGTTTACTTATTGAATAGGTTACAGATTTTGTGAATGAACCATCTCCAAAATTGACATCATTGAACAAGGTGAACATGGAGAATGATGGTGCCAGCACACGAACTCCTCCAATTCTAATAAGTGAACGGTCATTTGGAGTGAATAATAGAGCAGTTAAGTTTCCATACTTATATTTTAGTGTTTTATATGGTTAAATTTTAGTATATTGAGTGTTATATTCACTGTATGCTTTCATATTCAGAGGAGTTAGGATGTATCATGCAATAAAACAAAAAATAAAGCTGAATATGAAATGGATGTTAGTCCAAGTAAGGATATAAGTGATATGTTCATTTTGACTAAGTAGCTTTTGGTATAATATAATTGATACTAAAACTAATTTCATAAATTTATAGTGCCCTCGGTAATTAAGCAATTTTGAATGTGGGTATTTTGTTATGAAGTATGGGCACTTTCATTTATATATTTATGAAAGTTGAGGGGGGTGTGATGGCTCAAGCATATAGTATGTTTCCCCCTGCCAGAACCGGCCCTTCTCCTTTCCAGGTCTGGTTTTTTTGCAAGTTCGGAAGAAGGCTTTGAGGGGAACTAACTCGATGTGGCTCTGGTTCAGTACTGCCTCTCGCTTACTTGCTTGCACATCTTGTCTTTGGTTTGATATACTTTTATTATAGTCCAGTGGCAAGATTAATGTCTTTTATTAGCTGCTTTAGGAATGCAGTACAAGAAATTCCCGACATCTGGTAGAAACAGAATCGAAATGAGATGATCATCTTAGGGTGATCCTTTTGTCGACTCCTCACCATTTCAAGCCAGTAGGAGTCCGTTCAAGTCAGTACTCACTTCAAGGAGTATGTAATAGTAGAATAGTGTGCAAAAGCCAAACATATTGAAGCAAAATGTAAGTTTCAAACCTCTGCTTCGTTAGTTATTTTAATTATGAACATTTTGTTTATATCATAATTTTCTTTCTCATTTTTCTGTAATTGAGGTTCAAGGGAATAATAGAGTACAAAGATGAGGATATTTTAGAGGTTTGTGATGAGTGGGCTGCATATGTGGCTAACTTAATCACTAGTTTAAGAAAATAGGTAAATATCACTTGTTTGTTTGTGTTTTATAATTAAAGGTTCATGATTAATGTGTTGCAATGTGCCTGTGTTGGTTTGATTTTGTTGGAATTAATCATAAGTCTGATTGCCTTTTATTACTACTGCTACTTAGGCAATTGAAGATAGCAATGCTACTACTGCCTTTTCTTTTGCTGCATTTGCCTCTAATGTTTTGTTGTTACTCAGGCCGAGGGATAAAGCAATGTTGTTGTTGCTGCTTCTTATTATAGTCTATTTGCCTTATTAATTGCTACTAAAGTTGTTGCCAAAACAAGATGTTTTCTTTGTTTCAAAATTAACTGTGTTTTTTGCTAATATTATGTCATTCAAGCTATATTTCATGAATTCAGTTGTTGAACCAATTTGGTGAATTTTACGTTGATTGTTAATGTAGAATAGAGCTTGATCGCATTTGTTAAATGAAAGATTATTGGGTTTTGAATCCAACATTTGTTCCATAACTATTGTTGAAAATTATTATTTAATGGCTTCAATTTTAGGCTATTGGTAATTGTAATAATGAAAATTTTATTATTTTTTCAAATTTTCAAAATCTATTGACACCAATTTAACATATACAAATATTAATATTTTTAAATCAGAACACAAATGATACTAGCGCATCAAAACATGCTTCATACCATAGAATCACTATTTATGTGACTGTATAAAATCACAATTATTTTGATATTATCGAATCACAAATTGTTTGACACTGTAACATCAAAGCGTAGGTGATGTTTTAACTGTAAGCATTTCTTTTATGCTAAGGTGTCATGGAATCGTTGATACAAAAAATATGTGTCAGAAAATTTCTTGCACCGTGATCAGTGACATTAAACTCAGTGTAACTAAAAACCGTTACTAATACCAAAATAGTATCAGAGAAGGCCATATTTCTACTAGTGATCCTTAAATGGGAAATTCAGGAAACTAAAATATGAGTCAAGTCAAATCAGTTATAACCGTTCGTGGTGGTAAAGTGGTCGAAAAACATATTGCGAACCCTCGTGAAACTAGTAAAGACTCAATTTCAAAAAATAAGGAAGAGTCTGTTGAATCTTTAACCCATGAAGAAATAACCAACTCTCCTCTTGTACCCCCATTTCCTCAAGCATTAATTAAGCTAAAGAAATCAAATCACAGTCTAGAAATTTATGAAGTTTTTAAACAAGTGAAGGTCAACATTCATTTGCTTGACGCCATTAAACAAACACCTTCTTATGCTAAATTTCTGAAAAACCTGTGCACGATGAAAAGGAAATATAAAGTGCAAAAGAAAGCTTTTCTGGCAGAATAGGTAAGTTCCATTCTCTCAACCAATAGTGCTTTGAAATACAAAGATCCTAGTTGTCCAACTATTTCTTACATTATTGGGGATCATAAAATTGGACATGCTCTACTTGATCTTGGTGCCAGTGTTAATTTGCTTCTTTACTCAGTGTACCAACAACTCAATCTCGGTGAGTTAGAACTAACTTCTACCACTCTTTTACTTGCTGATAGATTGATTAAAGTTTCAAGAGGAATAATTGAAGATGTATTAGTCCGAGTCGATAAATTCATATATCCCGTGGATTTTATTATTCTGGAAACGGAACCAACTACTAATGAATACAAACAAATTCATGTTATATTGGGTTAACCATTTTTAGCTACTGCTAATGCTTTGATTAATTGCAGGAATAGAGTAATGAATTTATCTTTCGGCAACATAATATTGGAACTCAATGTGTTCAACATGTGTAAACAACCCCACCACAAAAAAGATGATGATAATGAGAATGAAGAGATTGATAACATTGAGCCAATCATTGAGGAACACATGTAGAATGAGAATTTTACAAACTCTATGGAAACTTGTTTTGCTGGTTCTTTTGAATGAAGTAAAAATTAAATTGTAATACTACTAACATATATTCTACACTTGATTCTATGCAGGTACTTACAAGTGACAATGACCAATCGAACTTTGAAGATACAGTATAACCTGAAGAACCAAACAAAGAGGAAACACTGGAGCTCAAATTAAAGCCCTTACTAAAAGAATTAAAGTATGTCTATCTTGGAGAGCAACAGAAATATCCGGTGGTAATTTCTTCCAAGCTCACGCATGATCAAGAAGGTAAGTTGTTATATGTACTAAAAAGGCATGTTACTGCATTTGGTTGGACCTTAAAAGACATAAAAGGCATTAATCTTTTAATTTACATACACCGAATACACTTAGAGGAAAATACCAAAACAACCCGTTAACCACAAAGAAGATTAAACCCTAATATGAAAGAAGTGGTAAAGAATGAAATACTCAAACTACTAGATGTAGGAATTATCTATTGTATCTTTTATAGTAAATAAGTAATCCAACACAAGTAGTACCAAAGAAATCTAGAATAATCGTTGTAAAAAATAAAAAAAGGTGAACTAATCCTAACACGAATTCCATCTAGTTGGTGCATGTGCATTGATTATAGAAAATTAAATGATGGCACTAGAAAAGATCATTTTCTCCTTCTATTTCTAGACCAAATTCTTGAAAGAGTAGCTGAACATCCTTACTACTGCTTTTTCGATGGCTACTTTGGCTATTATCAAATCCCTGTAGCCTTAGAAGACTAGGAAAAGACCACATTCACATGCCCATTAAAAACATTTGGATTTAGGAGAATGCCCTTTGGACTTTGTAATACTCCTACAACATTTCAAATGTGTATGCTAAGCATTTTTAGTGACATGGTTGAAAATTTTCCAGAGGCTTTTATAGATGATTTAACTGTATTTTGTAATTCTTTTGATATATGTCTTGATAATCTAGAAAAAGTTTTAGAAATGTGCAAAGAAAATGACTAGTTTTAAATTGGGAAAAATGTCATTTCATGACCACTTCTGAAATTGTCTTGGGTTATATTGTGCCTTCAAAAGGAATTGAAGTTGACAAAACCAAAGTTGAAGTCATTTCAAAATTACCCTCACCAAAGACAATTAGAGAAGTTCATTCCTTTTTAGGACACAAAGGATTTTATAGGAGGTTTATAAAGATTTTAGTGCCATATCTAGACCACTTTATAACCTCCTAATAAAAGACACACATTTTGAATGAACTAAAGCTTGTCAACAAGCTTTTGAAAAAATAACTATTCTTTTGACATCAGCCTCAATAATGCAACCCCCTAATTGGTCTTTACCTTTGTCATCTATTATGCAAGTAGTGTTAGCCTATATAGTTATACATGTTGATTTTGATGATAACAAACCATACGTTTTTTGTTGAACAAAAATTTATGTATTGTGCTTTTACAAGAAGAAAATGATTTTATGGAGTTAAGTTTTTTTTCAAGTTGTGGACTAAAATGAAAGAATTTTACAATCTTTAATTTTAATAAATATTGTTTTCAATTTCGGATTTAGACCTATTTGAAAATATTTAAACATTTTAGGCCATTTTATAATTTCACATAGTTTGGGCGATATCATAATTTTAAAAAGTTTTGGGATTAACAAAGTATTACTTAGAAATTCTAAAATTGGACTTATCTAAAAAGATTCATAACATTTTGAGTCATAATATAATTATATAAAATTTTAGGGTTAAATTATAATTTTAGAAAAATAGTTCACTATAGCAGTTATTGCAGCAAGTGGCTAACTGGATGTCACAAGCGACTAACCAAATTTTGGGCAATAAGTTTCTGGAGCATAAACAGCTATTTGAATTTCGTAAGCGGCATATCGAATGTTCTGAAATTCAAATTTTTGCTATAACGGCAACATAAAAGCGGTTAATCGAATTCCATAAACGGTAAGCCAATTATCAACAAAATGTGCATAACGGCTAGTTTTTGAGCTCAAACTACATAAACTCAATCTAATTCATTTTCAATCTCTCTATCAAGCAAAATCAAATAGCACAAAACATATATTGAGCTCTCATATTCGCAAATCAAAAACCTTAAATCGTCTTTTGTTCTTCAATTTTTATAGCTACTCTTTAAAAGGGTTTTTATTATAATTTTCATTTTCTCATAAATTTTTTGAGTGTTTAAGTGTGAGAGACACTTAAGTGAAGAGATTGTGAGATAATCTCTTTGTTGTAAAGATTCATTAACACCTTGGAAGTTAGTTGTAAGCTTTTCAAGCCTTGAAAGGCTTGGATAGTGAAATTCTCAAGCTTGGATCGCTTGGAGTCGTGGACGTTGGCTTTTTACTTGGTTCGACAATCACAGCCTACGTCCACGCCTCCAAGCAACCCAAGCTTGAGGATTTCACTATCCAAGCCTTCCAAGGCTTCAAAAGCTTAAAATTGACTTCTAGGTGTCAATAAACCTTTACAACAAAGAGATTATCTCACAATCTCTTCACTCAAGTGTCTCTCACACTTAAACACTCACAAAATTTATAAGGAAATGAAAATTACAATAAAAATTCTCTTAAAGAGTAGAAGACTAATGAAAAGGGAAAGTTCAGAAGTTACAAAAAAAAAGAGAAGAAAAAGCCAAATACTTACTATGCATGCAAAAAGCCTGGACACAGAAGATCGAAATATCCTCTCCTCGACAAACGCAAGAAGAAAGCTATGGTGGCTACGTGGGATGATAGTGATGAAGAAATAAGCGATGATAAAGAGCAACAAGAGATTACTAATTTAGCTCTCATGGCTTTTGGGGAAGAATCATGTGATGAACTTGATGAGGTAAATGATCTTCTTACATATGATGAGTTACATGATGCTTTTAAAGAATTGCATGATGAATACATAAGAATTGGTAAAAAACAAATGTGTGTCTTAAAAAGAAAATGGTAGAGCTCAAAGATGAAAATGAATCCCTAAGTGTAAAGATTACATGTCTAGAATTAGAGAATAAATCATTAAATGATAAAGTTGCTTTATCAAATGAAAAACCTAGCACTTCATATGAGCATCTAGAATCACATATAAATGACTTGAAAAATGAAAATGAAATGCTTAAGAAGAAGAGCAATGAGTTAAATGAGATTTTTTTAAAAAATTTATAAATGGGTAAAAGATGTTAGATAACTTGCTTAATTCACAAATGTGTGGTTTGACAAAGGAGGTCTTGGCTATAAGCCTAATTTGAAGCAAAAGTATTATAAGAATTACTTTGTTAATACATCTATAAACAATCAATTTGTATGTCATTATTATAATCAAGATAGCTGATAACTCTAGAAAATGAGAGTTATTACATTAATTCTAGACGTGAATCAAGGTCATTTAAAGAACAAATAAGGTGTTTTTATTACATTTTAATTACCTTTTGCATAAACATTCATTTTAGTCGGGTTTTAATAAGTTTTGTTTAAATCAAGTAATTTGTTCTAAAAACAGGTGCATAATTGTAGGTTTTAAATTCATAAGGGAATTCTGAGACATTAGATTAGCAAGAGGAGGAGAGAAGATGGCCGCAAACGAAAACAAGCACAATCGGGAATAATGCAGTGCTGTTGTAGATGCTAGGCAATTAGTGCTGTAGCAATCAGAGAGCAATGTGGGAGAAAGCTTAAAGCGTGGGTCAGCTATAAAATCACGATCTGCATGCTTCCTAATTTAAACGCATGCACAAGCATGGACTTTGGGTCTTTTACCCTAATTTGCAATATAAAAGGAGGCGTGCACTATATAGAAAGGCGGCAAGGAATTATCATAAAAAATAATTACAAAGGCACGAAGAAGGAGATTAAGATTGAGGAGTGATATTCGGAAAGAAAGAAACGAACCGTGCAGAATTATTTGTCTTTCATCGTGCTCAACCTATATTTTCTCTTCTTCCTTAAAGAGATGGCTGATGATAGAGATAGAGCTACAAGAGATTATGTTGTGCTAACTCCCTAAGTTGTACATCCTGGCATAATCAGACTTGAAGTAGACGTTACAAATTTTGAGTTAAAGCCAGTAATGTTTCAAATGTTGCAAACAGTTGGGTAATTCAATGGATTGCCAAATGAAGATCTTCATCTCCATCTTAAATTGTTCTTGGAAGTAAGTGATACTTTCAAGATTGCTGGAGCAATACAAGATGCCTTAAGGCTAAGGCTATTCCCTTATTCCTTAAGAGATCGAGCAAAAGCATGGATAAATTCATTAATATATGATTCCATCACTACATGGAATAAACTGGCTGATAAATTCCTAATGAAATATTTTCCAACAACAAAAAATGTAAAGTTACAGAATGAAATTACTTCTTTCTATCAACTGGAAGATGAAAGTTTGTACAAGACTTGGGAAAGATTCAAGGAATTGCTCAGAAGGTGTCCTTCTTATAGTTTTCCTTGTTGCATTCAATTGGAAACTTTCTATAATGGGTTGAATCCAAGTACAAGGTTAATGGTGGATGCTTCAGCAAATGGAGCTCTGTTATCCAAATTTTATACTGAAGCTTATGAAATTCTGGAAAGAATTGCCAACAATAATTACCAGTGGCCTTCAACTAGGCAATCAGCAGTAAGAGGATCAGCAGAGGTACATAACATTGATGCAATTACAGCCTTATCAGCACAAGTAACCTGATTGACTAACATGGTAAAAGCCATGACAGCTGCTCCAGCAACAATAAAGCAAGTTACTGAACTTGCTTATGTCTATTGTGGTGAAGAACACGATTTCGATAATTCTCCTGGAAATCCAACTTCAGTAAACTATATGGGTAACTTCAATCAACAACCTCAGAACAACCCATATTCAAATACTTACAACCTAGGCTAGAAACAACACCCAAATTTCTCATGGAGCAGTCAGAATTGAAATGCTCTAGCATTGAATGGACTGAGTAGAAACACACCACCTGGTTTTCATTAACAAAGTCAAGGGCAAAAGCATATTAGTCAGGATCCAATCACTTCACTGGAAGCATTGATCAAGGAGTATATTGCAAAGAATGAAGCAATTGTGCAGAGTCAAGCTGTGTCCTTGAGAACAAAATGGGACAACTAGCCACAGCAATGAGCAGCATAACTCAAGGAAGCCTACCTAGCAATACAGAAGACCCTAGGATAGAGAGCAAATAACACTGCAAAGTAATTAGTTTGAGATCTAGAAAGAATGTTGATATCCTAATTGAGGTGACTAAAAATGGGATAGAATACAATTCAGCACAAAAACCAACTTAAAAGGAAAGCTTGCTACAACAAACTCCTCTTCAAGATACTAGTTATATGGGCCAAGCTACAACAACTGCAGAGGAAATTCAACCAAAACATGCTGAAAAAGAAGTCACAACACCAGTAGTTACTTGGCAATATCGGTAATGTATCATCTATTCTTATTGAAAATGTGTGTTTAGTTGAAAACTTAAAACACAACTTGCTTAGCATTAGTCAATTATGCGAAAAAAGATATATAGTTATCTTTAATGAATCAAAATGTGTTATTGACAATGCATGTGATGACAAGGTTTTGTTTGTAGGAAATAAATGTGTTAATGTCTATACCATTAATATACATTGTGCATCTACAAATGATAAATGTTTCTCTGCATTGCATGATGATGGTTGGTTATGGCATAGAAGATTAGGTCATGCAAGTATGGATTTGATCTTAAAAAACTCAAAAAATGATTCGGTTAAAGGTCCTCCAAAAATCAGTTTTCAAAAAGTTAAAATTTGTGAAGCTTGTCAATTTGGAAAACAAATAAAAACTTATTTCAAAAATAAAAATCATATCTCTACTTCAAAACCACTTCAAAATTTTCATATAAATTTATTTAGACCTTTTAGATATGCTAGTTTAAGTGGCAAATATTATGCATTTGTGATTGTGGATGATTACTCTAGGTACACATGAGTATTATTCTTAGCTAATAAGAATGATGCCTTTGTTGCATTCAAAATTTTCTGTAAAAAGGTTCAAAATGAAAAAATATTATTCTATTACTTGTATTAGAAGTGACCATAGTGAAGAATTTCAAAATCATGCATTTAAGATTTTTTGTAATGATTTTGGCATTGAACATCAATATTCATCACCTACGACTCTACAACAAAATGAAGTTATTGAAAGAAAGAATAGGTCTATTCAAGAAATGGCTAGGACCATGTTGAATGAAAATGTTTTACCAAAATATTTTTGGGCCGAAGCCATCAACACCACTTGTTATGTTTTAAATTGGGTGTTGATTAGACCCCATCTCAATAAAACTCCTTGTGAGCTTTATTTTGGATACAAAAGATAATTTAGGTAAATTTAATCTAAAATCCTATGTTGGTATTTTTCTTGGTTATTCAAACACAAGCAAGACTTATAGAGTGTATAATAAAAGAATATTGGTTGTGGAAAAATCTATGCATGTTACATTTGATGAGTCTAACCCCTCCTCTGCGGAAAAAGAAGTGGTTAACGATGATGCAAATGGAGAGTTACAAGAAGAATCATCAAAAGATAAACAAGAGAATGCTCCACAAGAAAATCAAGAGGATGGACAAGAGTAGCAAACAAATATGGAACAACAAGAAGATATTTCTCAAACACTCCAAAAGGAGTGGAGGTATATTTCTTCTCATTCTAAAGATGTAATTTTAGGAGCTCCCTCACAATGTATTACAACTAGATCATCTCTTAGGAACACATGTGAGCATGCTACATTTATTTCTTAAATTGAATCAAAATCCTTTGCGGATGCAGAAAATGATGAATCTTGGATTATGGCAATGCAAGACGAATTGAATCAATTTAAGAGAAATAATGTATGGGAATTAGTTCCTAATCCAGAACATCAATCCATTATAGGCACTAAATGAGTATTTAGAAACCAAATGGATAAATCCGGTGTGGTTGTAAGAAATAAAGCTAGACTAGTGGCTCAATGTTACAACCAAGAAGAGGGAATTGATTTTGATGAACCATTTGCACTTGTTACTAGACTAGAATCCATTAGAATGATCTTAGTTTTTTGCATGTCATAAAGATTTTATTTTATATCAAATGGATGTTAAGATTTCTTTCTTAAATGGTTATATTATGGAAGAAGTGTATGTAAAACAACCCCTGGTTTTGAAAATGAAAATTTTCCAAATCATATGTATAAGTTATATAAGGCATTGTATGGACAAAAAAAGCACCTAGAGCATGGCGTGATAGACTTAAAACCTTCTTGTCAGATAACGATTTTTCGATGGAAAAAGCGGACACAACTCTCTTTGTTAAGCATAAGAACCAAGATATACTTAGTGTTTAAATCTATGTTGATGACATTATCTTTGGTTCTACTAATGGTTGTGAATGATGATGTAGATGGAGATTTACAAGAAGAATCATCAAAAGATAAACAAGAGAATACTGTACAAGAAAATCAAGAGGATGGACAAGAAGAGCAAACAAATATGGAGCAATAAGAAGGTATTTCTTAAACACTCCTGAATGAGTGGTGGTATATTTCTTCTCATCCTAAGGATTTAATTTTAGGAGATTGCTCAGGATGTGCTACAACTAGATCATCTCTTAGGAACACATGTGAGCATGCTGCATTTATTTCTCAAATTGAACCAACATCCTTTGCGGATGCAAAAAATGATGAATCTTGGATTGTGGCAATGTAAGAGGAATTGAATCAATTTGAGAGAAATAATGTATGGGAATTAGTTCCTAATCCAAAACATCAATCCATTATAGGCACTAAATGGGTATTTAGAAACAAAATGGATGAATCTGGTGTGGTTGTAAGAAATAAAGGTAGACTAGTGGCTCAAGCTTACTACCAAGAAGAGGGAATTGATTTTGATGAAACATTTGCACATGTTGCTAGACTAGAATCCCTTAGAATGTTCTTAGCTTTTTGCATGTTATAAATATTTTATTTTACATCAAATGGATGTCAAGAGTTCTTTCTTACACATTTATATTATGGAGTAAGTGTATGTGAAACAACCCCCTGGTTTTAAAAATGAAACTTTTCCAGATCATGTGTATAAGTTATCCAAGACATTGTATAGACCAAAAAAACACCTAAAGCATGGCATGATAGGCTTAAAAACTTCTTGTTAGATAACGATTTTTCGATGGGAAAAGCGAACACAACTCTCTTTGTTAATCTAAGAACCAAGATATAATTAGTGTTCAAATCTATATTGATAACTTTATCTTTGGTTCTACTAATGGTTGTTAATGATGATGCAAATGGAGAGTTATAAGAAGAACCATCAAAAGATAAACAAGAGAATGCTCCACAAGAAAATCAAAAGGATGGACAAGAAAAGCAAACAAATATAGAACAACAAGAAGTTATTTCTCAAATACTCCTAAATGAGTGGAGGTATATTTCTTCTCATCCTAAGAATGTAATTTTAGGAGATCCTCACGATGTGTTACAACTAGATCATCTCTTAAGAACACATATGAGCATGCTGTATTTACTTCTCAAATTGAACCAAAATCCTTTGCAGATGCAGACAATAATGAATCTTGGATAATGGTAATGCAAGAGGAATTGAATCAACTTGAGAGAAATAATGGATGGAAATTAGTTCCTAATCTAGAATATCAATCTATCATAGGCACTAAATGGGTATTTAGAAACAAAATGGATGAATCCGGTGTGGTTGTAAGAAATAAAGCTAAAATAGTGGCTCAATATTACAACCAAGAAGTGTAAATTAATTTTGACGAACCATTTGCACATGTTACTAGACTAGAATCCATTAGCATGCTCTTAGCTTTTTGCATATCATAAATATTTTATTTTATATCAAATAGATGTCAAGAGTTCTTTCTTAAACGGTTATATTATGGAGGAAGTGTATGTAAAACAACCCCTAGTATTGAAAATAAAAATTTTCCAGATCATGTGTATAAGTTATAGAAGACTAAAAAAAGCACCTAGAGCATGGTATGATAGGCTTAAAAATTTCTTGTTAGATAAAAATTTTGAGATGGGAAAAGCAAACACAACACTCATTTTTAAGCATAAGAACCAAGAAATACTTAGTGTTCAAATTTATATTGATGACGTTATCTTTGGTTCTACTCATGGTTGTTAATGATGCTGCAATTGGAGAGTTACAAGAAGAATCATCAAAAGATAAATAAGAGAATGCTCTACAAGAAATCAAGAGGATGGATAAGAAGAGCAAACAAATATGGAACAACAAAAAGCTATTTCTCAAACACTCCCAAAAGAGTGGAGGTATGTTTCTTCTCATCCCAAGGATGTAATTTTAGGAGATCCCTCACGATATGTTACAATTAGATCATCTCTTAGGAACACATGTGAACATGTTGCATTTATTCCTCAAATTGAACCAAAATCCTTTGCGGATGCAGAAAATGATGAATCTTGGATTATGGCAATGCAAGAGGAATTAAATCAATTTGAGAGAAACAATGTATGGGAATTAGTTCCTAATCCAGAACATCAATTCATCATAGGCACTAAATGGGTATTTAGAAACAAAATGGATGAATCCGGTGTGGTTGTAAGAAATAAAGCTAGACTAGTGGCTCAATGTTACAACCAATAAGAGGGAATTGATTTTGATGAACCATTTGCACCTGTTGCTAGATCAAAATCCATTAGAATGCTCTTAACTTTTTGCATGTCATAAAGATTTTATTTTCTTAAACAGTTATATTATGGAGGAAGTGTATGTGAAACAACCCCCTCGTTTTGAAAATGAAAATTTTCCAGATCATGTGTATAAGTTATTTAAGGTACTGTATGGACTAAAAAAAGTACTTAGAGCATGGTATGATAGGCTTAAAAACTTCTCGTTAGATAACAATTTTTCAATGGGAAAAGCGGACACAACTCTTTTGTTAAGCATAAGAACCAAGATATAGTTATTATTCAAATCTATGTTGATGACATTATCTTTGCTTCTACTAATGAATTGTTGTGTAAAGAATTTTCATCTTGTATGAGCAAAGAATTTGAGATGAGTATGATGGGAGAGTTAAAGTTTATGATGGGAGAGTTAAAGTACTTCCTTGGACTCCAAATCAAACAAAATGAGGAAGGAATCTTTATAAATCAAGCCAAGTATGTGAGAGATCTACTAAAAAGATTTGGCTATGATAATGGAACAGTAAAAAGCACTTCAATGAGTACTACTATCAAGCTGGACAAAGATAAGAAAGACAAGGAAATTGATATCAAAACATATCGACGTATGATCGTATCCTTACTCTACTTGATTGCCAGTAGGCCTGATATTATGTTTAGTGTATGTTTGTGTGCTAGATTTCAATCTTGCCCTAAAGAGTCACACTTGCTTGCCGTTAAACGAATTTTTCGATATTTGATTGGCACTATCAATCTTAGCCTTTGGTAAAAAGATTTCCAAGTTTAAACCGGTATACCGCTTCCTCTCAATCGGAAAACCATTTTCTCATTGATTACTCTCAGGTTAAATTCTGGAAAAATGAATTTATCAAATTGGTAAGCCGGATTAGCTTTGAAATATTTCTGGATGAAAATCAATTAACTGGTTATAACAAGCAGAAAGCCAGATGTGTTGTGGAGCTTACTGGACACAAACCGGTCATCCGGTTATGCAATCCAGAAAGTCGGATTTGCAAAGCTCATTCTCTACCTCAAAACCGGATAATTAGTTCTTCAAACCGGTAAGCCAGTTGAGATTTGGAAACTCTCCAGAAATAATTCGGCTAACCGGTTAGCGAAACCAGTAAGCTGGAGGCAGTTTTGTGCTCACTGTCCACTAACCGGCTAACCGTTTAGCCGGATTCGTGTTCTTAAACTTTTATTCATCTTCTTTCTCTTTCTCTAAAAACCATTTATTCCTCTCTCTTTCTCCCTCTAAAATCCATCATCTTTCTTCTTTTTCCCATCAAATTAAGTCATCAAAGTCTTTTTCCATCACTCCGTATGCTTAAAATCATCCTTAAAATTCATTTTCTTCACTTAACGCTCTAAATCCGAAATCCACCCTAGGTTTTCAAACAAATTTTCCCTCTTTAGATTTCTTCATCTTAAGTCATTTTTGAACCAAATTGCTTTGAAAAATCCCTTTCAATCCTCATCATCTTCCTTTTCAATACTTCATTCAACCTCAAGTCAAACAAAATCACCATGTCAAGCTCACGGCCGGTTCGTGGAAAATATTTAAATATTTTGGGTCATTCTATAATTTCACATAGTTTAGGCGATATCATAATTTTAGAAAATTTTAGGATTAACAAAGTATTACTTAGAAATTCCAAAATTGGACTTATCTGAAAATATTCATAACATTTTGGGCCATAACACAATTATATAACGTTTTAGGGTTAAACTATAATTTTAGAAAAATAGTTCATTATAACAGTTACTGTAACAAACGGCTAACCAGATTTTGGGCAGTAAGCTTGTGGAACATAAACGGCTATCCGGATTTCATAAGCGGCATACTAAATGTTCTGATATTCAAATTTTTGCTGTAACAATAACATAAAAGCGACTAACTTGATTCCATAAATGGTAAGCCAATTATCAGTATAACGGCTAATTTTTGAGCTCAAACTATATAAACTCAAATCCAATTCATTTTCAATCTCTTTAGCAAGCAAAATCAAATAGCACACAACATATATTGAGCTCTCATATTCGCAAATCAAAAATATTGAATCATTTTTTGTTCTTCAATTTGTATATCTACTCTTTAAGAGAGTTTTTATTGTAATTTTTATTTCCTCATAAAATTTATGAGTGTTTAACTGTGAGAGACACTTGAGTGAAGAGATTGTGAGATAATCTCTTTGTTGTAAAGGTTCATTGACACCTTAGAAGTCAATTGTAAGCTTTGAAGCATTGGAAGGCTTAGATAGTGAAATCCTCAAGCTTGGATTCCTTGGAGGCATGGACATAGGCTGTGATTGCCGAACCACGTAAAATTTTGTGTGTTTGTTTTTCTATTCCCTTACTCATTTATTATTGTGCTTTTATCAAACTTATTGCTTTCGAATTTACTAAGGCATTAGATTGGATAGTTGTGTGGTTTTATTAGGATACGTTTTAAAATATCAATTCACCCCCCTCTTAGGTTGCACAACTTATATTTCAAGTAGAACTTTGAATAGTGCTCAAATGAATTAATTGAGAAAGAAATACTTGTTGTAATATTTGCATTGGATAAATTTTGTTCGTATTTAATTAGTTCATCTACTATTGTTTATTTTGATCATGCTGCTATGAGTTATTTGATGCTAAAACAGGATGTCAAACCAAGGTTGATACAATGCATTTTGCTACTTCAAGAATTAACTTAACAATCAAGGACAAAAAAAAGGCTGAAAATGTTGTTGCAGGATCATCTTTCAAGACTTACGAATGAGTCCTCAATTGAAACAACACCCATAAATGATTCTTTCCCTGATGAATTTTTATTTTTTATAAACAAAATATCTTGATATGCTACTATTGTTAATTATCTTGCAACATGTGAAATGTCATGTGACTGGAGTTCCCAGGACAAAAAGAAATTCTTAACAGAAGTGGGAAGTTTTTATTGGGATGATCCATATCTGTTCAAATATTGCTCTGATCAAATTTTTTGAAGATGCATACGAGACGATGAGGTAAGTAGGGTTATTCAATTTTGTCATTCTAAAGATTCATATGCATTCTGTAAAGTATGTAAGAATTGTTAAATGGTAGGGTCTATTTCAAACCGAAACATAATGCCTTTAAACCCCATCCTTGTCATTGAAATATTTGATTATTGGGGAATTGCTTTTATGGGCCATTTTCCATCATCATTTGGATTTGTATACATTTTGGTTGCTATTGATTATGTTCCAAAATGGATTGAGGCAATTCCTTGTCGGTACAATGATCACAAGATTGTGATTTGCCTTTTTAAAAAAAAAATCTTTTGAGCAGATTTGGAATACCTTGAGTTATTATCAGTGATGGAGATAAGTATTTTTGTAATAAGCCATTTTAGTCATTAATGAAGAAATATGAAATTACACATAAAGTTGCTACCCCTTATCACCCTCAAATAAGTGATCAAGTCAAATTAGCAAATAAGGAGATAAAACAAATTTTAGAAAAGACTGTTAATCCAAACCGTAAAGATTTGTCTCTTCGACTAACTGATGCACTTTGGGCATATCATACTGCTTTTAAAATATCTTTAGAAAAATCACCCTATCGGCTTGTTTATGAAAAATCTTGCCACTTACCGGTTGAACTTGAACATAAATCATTTTGGGTCATTAAAGCTTTTAATTCAAGTATTGATGATGTTGACAATGTGCGTAAATTGCAATTAAATGAACTTGAGGAATTAAGGAATGATGCATATGAGAATTCCACAATTTTTAAGGCAATAACCAATTATTTTTATTATAAAAGAGTTTTTCAGAAAACATTTGAAATTGGTTAAAAAGTGTTGCTTTATAATTCTCGTCTTCATTTATTTCTAGAGAATTTAAAGTCAAAATGGAATGGTCCATTTGTTGTAAAAAAATGTGTATCTATATGGAGCCGTAGAAATTGAAAATCCAAAGGATGGTGTCATGTTTAAAGTTAATGGTCAAAGATTGAAACCATATCTGGAATACCAACCACATGAAATAGATACCGAAATCAATTTGAGTGACCCACTAAATTTTAATTAAGCTTTTTCATTTTAACTTTTTGTGAATTTGATTTACTGTTACTTTATTGTTTGAATTGTTTGATTATTTTTTTCTTTTCCCTATGTCTTTAATGGAGTGCATTGCATTGTTTTTAATTGTGTGTTGTTTGACAATTGTGCTTTAGCTCATCAAATTTTTATACTTGTCATGACTACCTCCATAAGAAGTATTATTTTCAAACATCTTAAAGAACTTTTACATGTAAAATTTCACTTGAGAAAATTGCTCAGATTTTGTAAATCACATCCCATTTGGGATCTACTACCACCAGAGTTAGTATTCCATGTGAAAGATCTAGAAAGACAACTCAAGAAAACAGAGGATGGTATTTATAATTTGCAATTGAAACTTGAGGTAAATTCAATAAAAAGACGAAGGTGAGTTATATTCCTTATGTGTTTTTGTTTTATTTTGTTCTGCTCCTTCACTTTTGGATTTGATTTTGCAAATTTGATTCGTTTTATTTTGATTTACTCTTCCGTATAAATGGTAGATAACGATACTCTGTAACTTTTTAAGTCGGTATTCTCAGTTTCCCACAATAACTGAAACATCAATGTCAAGCATGGAAAAAATACAATGAAAATTGCATCAACGTTTTCCTTTTCTTCCTCAAAATGCTCTTAAGAAGATTTACAAAGCTCGTTGTGAACGACTGTGTTTTTTAATGATCAATGGGATTCCTGCTGACAAATGAGTTATCTGATCCATTCATTTATTACATGCTTGGTTTTGATAAAAGTACATTTGCTAAAAAAAGAAGAACTAAGCGACTTGGCTCTAAATGCCCTAACTGTGTAAGACTTATTTGTAGAAAACCACGTTGTAAAACTTTAGGAATGGTTTCTATAAATCGTGAAGATAAAATTCAATTTGTTAAGGATGGCATGAGTAAAGAATCGTTGGATGATATCTTACGGTCTCTTGAGACGCATCTGAGCGGATATGTTCAATGTAAAATTCAAATTTTGTAGAGGCTGTTCCAAAAGGAAAGTGCACAGTTTAGTCTTAGGAATCTGACTCTAAAAGACCATTTTTGCCAATTTATAAGAAAACTGGATGGAAAGCATATTCTCGACCTGTAGAGGGCGTTCAAGTCGTTATTGGACGTAAAAGGAAGATGTAAGTCACAATCACAACTACCAGTAAATATCCTTTTATTTTACTGTTTTTTATCTTTTGCATTATTATTATTATTGTGTGTCTTTTTTATGTCTAATCATTGTTCACTTTTTCTTTTCACTGTTTGCCTCTAAATTATTAAGCTAAAAGCTTCACGCGTCATTTGACAAACACATCACCCTATTTACAGATGTATATCATTATGTCCGTCACTAAGATACTTAAATAGGAGCTTATTTTCAAGTATTCACAAATTGTTTCTTTTTAGAATTGTTTTAATGGCAGGCATAAACTTCAAGCAAACAACTAAAGAACATTTGTGTGTTTTCTAGATTTCACTATGGAAAGTATAAGGAGCTCGTTCAGGCAGCCATAGATCTTGTTCGTGCTATAACAGAGAGGAAACTACATCTTTATATGAAAGAGGTGACCGAGGGTTATCAAAGCTTGTCTCTGAAGTTGTTTTCATTCTAGGAAGTCAAAAGCTAGGCATCATTCCAAAAGCCTTAAAACCTTTAGGATGTCTACCAGACCCACAAACTGAATAAGAGTTAGTTGTCTCAGGTATCTAAGAATGAATATCCAAAATGTTAAATCATGCTGATGCTTTTATTTTCTTGCCTGGAGATCTTGCACTTTAGATACGCTAATTACATTTGCTTCTTGAGCCCATTTGAATATTCATAAAAAAAAAACCGATCGATTTGTTAAATGTTAATAACTTTTATGATGGTTTAATAACATTTCTTAATTATGCAATTCAAATTATTTCATTCCACCCTCAGGGAAAAAACTCTTTATTTGTGCTCCTACTACTAATAAGTTACTTGATCTTTTGCATGCTTGCAAATTAGAGCTAGATCCCATGACTTTGGCGTTGGATTGGGCAATTAATGATGTGGCAATAACTCTCGTAAAAAGTGAAATTAGATTTAACTCTCTATTTGTAATATTTTCTGCAGTGGTTATGTGATATATTCTAAACTCTACTCATTTCTTTAGACATTGAGGACAATATCTCCTTCAGGTTGGGGGGAGAGAATAGTTGATAATTGTAGAATGTCTCAGTCCTGGTGATGTTTTTACTCATTTTTGTTGTAAAGACTAACTTTGGATGTCTTTTTCTCTTAATCATCTCCCTTAAATTTCTGCAATCAATCCCAATTTTTTAGTGTTTCTTTAACCCAAAAAAAAAGAGTTTTCTTTTTTCGGTGTGATCTTTTAACATTGGATAACATGATAATTTTCAAATTTTGGTATTTCTATTATCTTTAGCCTTGAGTTATGTTACACTATTGAAACGTAAATTGAGAAATTTGATGAATAAAATTGATTAAGCCATTTGAAGGAATGTACATGATTTGAAAAGTCCAAACAAGTTTTTGAGTCTATTATCCTTGGAGAGTCACCTTGTTTGTTTATACAGCTTTACAATTTATTGTACAATATCTCAAATGTGGATTATCACCTTTGATAACCTATTATCTTATCCCACTCTAATGTGGATTATCACCTTATATTTTATGTTTTCCACCACCCAATTATGTTTAAAAATAGGGATGATTATGTATTCCTAATAATGGTGTTATGAAAAAAAAAAAAGAGGATATTTATATAAATATAAAAAAAGAGAAAACAATTCCAAGAAAAAAAAAGCACCTTGTAATCTCCAAAAGTCCCTTATTTTTCAAACATGTATTTTTGTTTTCCCTATTACCTTTTTTGTTAGTCGTGACCCTAACCTACGTTACGTCCTAATAAAAGTATTTAATTTTTGGGAACTATAGTCTAAAGTAAAAGCTGGTAATATGGACTAAAATATGTGGTGATGCATAAAAATAAAAATAAATTTTACTAGTAATTCCTTGGACTTGAGATCATTTTATTTTTAAGCTGTGGGCATTATTTTTTTTTATCTTGGTGAGAACATGTGATATTGTTTTATTATTCTCTCAAATCTACATTTTAGAGTGACAATTTAATTTGGGGTATATTTTCTTTTGAGAGAGTCACTCTTAATCGTGAAGTTTTGAGGTTTGATGTATCATTTTTAAAAGTGGCTTGATTAATGTCGCTCTGATAATTGATCATTTTACATGATTTTACATAATTCTTTTGTGTGGTTATGGTTTTCTTTAGGCTGAAAATAATGTTTATACTTTTATTTGATTGTTGTTATTAATCTGATGAAAGAAGTAAACAAAAATTTTTTAAAAAAAATAAGATTTTCAATTTGAGTTTGAAATTTTACTAAACTTTTATCGCTTAAATTGCTAGGGCCTAGTAATAAGCTGGTTGGAGGTGTGATTGACACTAAAAAGTGTACATTTAATAAGGTTAAAATTATTAATTTTCCACTTATTGTGTCGATTAATGCGCTCATTATTTCTAAATTATTTTAATACTCCACAAATATATTTTATATTAAATTAATTCGCAATATGTTAATTTTTATCTTGTAAATATTTTTCAAGAATAAAGATGGAATTGGAGTTGAAAGCGGGAACAAAGAAGGACAACTGGAGCAATTTAGAATTCATCAATCGAGGAGATGTTATTAAAAAAATAAAAAAAATAAAAAAAAGAAAGATTGGCAAGCATGTTGGTGATGGTTGTTGTGCAAATTTTATTGAACTCGCAAGCGCACGAATCTGTTGTAGTATAGATTAATGGTGCGAGTGTCGATCCCACGAGAAGGTGGATTTTAAATATATATATATATATATATATATATATATATATATAATTAATTTTGTAAATGGGTGATTGGATTTATAGTGAAGATAATTTGAAAGATGTTAAAACTTAAATTAAAATGGCGAGAATAAATTCTAAAATTGGAATTGAAATGACTGGAATAAATTGAAGAGAATTCTATGGAAATAACGTACTTGGGTATTTGGATCCGTATCAACATGCATCATGGGCTAAATATTCCTTATTAATACCAATTAAATCATGAGGGGGGAATCTACACCTCATGAATCACGCTCTAATAAATATGGTGTTAAGGGCTTATCGTGCCAAATAATAATAACCTTATACTAGGGTGCTAGTGAAACCATGGCAGTACTAGACAAGATTAGTATTATTTGTCGACGAGAAGTCAAAACATCAACAAAAACTAGAGGGGAAGAGAAAATAAATTTACCAAATCAAGCCCATGACACATGTTGAGACTTCAACTTCAACCCAAGCTTGAAAGAAAATTAGCCACTCATAGTTGAACTAGGGGCAAAATGGGAATTTATTAAAATATGTAGAAAATACAAGATAGAGAGAGAATTACAGAAAATGAACCCCAAAAATGGATTCAGAGCTGCCAAATTAGGGGGGAGGCTCCCTTTTTATAGATACATCGAGTAAATCATAGCCATCGGATTAAAAACAGTTTGGACGCTCAGGATTTCGCTACGTCATCAGTCAACAGCACCTATTTGCACAGTAACGCGGTTCAGCCACTATTTGCACAGTAACTAATCCCTTATGTTGCATGTACCGTACGCGCATTTTTTGTTTCACTAATATGCTGCCACGTCACCATAAACAGTACATAAGAATTTTAGCCCAATAGAATCATGACACGTCATCGGTCAATGCCACGTCATTGGTCAATGCCACGTCATCGATCCGTCTATGTGAACAGTAACGTAAACGATACCCGTACATGTAAATAGTACTGTATTTGTGAACAGTACCATTTTTCCTTTTATGTTCCTCCTTAGGTTTTCAACCGTCCTGAGTTCAAAAATGATGTCTGTTTTGCCATCTGATCTCTCGTTTATTGTGAAATGACTATAATGCCCCTAAAATACATAAAATATTTAATTAAAATAAAACACACATAATTAAATTACAAAAAACGTAAATACATAAAAATAAGAGTTGTTAGTAATACTTGATATGTAAAATAACGATTTTCTCTTTTATAAATATGCACTTTCTAACACTCAACACACCCCCCAACTAGCTTATTACTAGTCCCTAGCAAATAAAGCGAAAGCAATTCAAAAATAATTTTTTTTAACACTCTTGTTTATTCAATCAGATTAATGATAACAATCAAATGAAAGTATCAGCATTATCTCCAGTCTAAAGAAACATCACACCCACATCAACCATCCACATGAATTAGCCCGGTAGACTTTGTCGTAACTACCTTCAAGAATGACATGTCAAACCCCAAAATCTCACTGGAAGTAGTGACACTCTCACAAAGAATTTAAACCCAATAAAAGTAGTCACTCCAATGAATGGTAATTGAGAGAAAATAATAAAGATGTGATCTCACATGCTCTCACCAGAAAGAAATATGCCCTTAGCTTAGAAATAATACGATCTCAAGTCAAATAAAAATGCTAGTCAACCCAATTTATTTATTTATTTATTTAATTTTTTTAATGCATCACTACATCTTTTTAGCCCATATAACTAGCTTCTACTTCAGACTACAATTCCCTAAAATCAAGAAAGACTTTTATTAGGACGTAACGTAGGCTAGGGACATGGTTAACAAAGAAGGAAAATAGGAAAAAATAAAGTATATATTTGAGAAAAATGCAGAGAATTTTTTTTTTAGAAGTTACAAGGTGGATTTCACCTATTATTGTTGTTTTTTTTAAACAACAATTTTTTTTTGAAGCAACAATTTTTTTTAACTAGGCATAACTTCACTATACAAAATGTTTATTTACATTTTTCTCAAATATAAATAAGTGATAGATCTTATAAGATATTGGGTAATACTCCAAATCGGAGTGGGTTAAGATGATAAGTTGACAAAGAAATTTTTTTTTTTTAAAAGCCTCAAAAGGGCTAACTATAGATATTCATAAAAGGGATGGCTAGAAAGGCTCAAACGGATCAAAGACGGCCTTTCCATCATCTTTTAGAACTCTAAATAATCTTCCATATCTACTAATTAAATGGGCTTCCAAATGTAGTAACACACATTTTTTTATTTTTTTTATTTTTTTAGGGTTAACTCAAAAGAAATCTAGAGATCGTATATATAATAATAAACTACTAAGCTATATAAAGAATGGGCAAAAGGGTTACTCTCCAAGAAAAACGATAGGCTCAAAAACTCACTTGGTATTTATTATGACATGTTCATCCCTTCAAGCAACTCATATTTGTCTCCGACATCAACATGTTAAGTAGCAAACATAGTGTAACATCACTTCAGACTAAAGATAATACAAATACTAAAATTTGAAATCATCATATCATCCAATGTCAAAACAAATCAATTTTTTTTTAACAACAGTCTACCCCCCAACCTACTCTAAACGTGAAAAGAAAATATGCATGCAGAAAAATGATGAAGAAAAACTAATTAGAAAATGATAGAAAATGAAAATTGTTTTTTTTTTAATTTAAGAAGATGCGTTTCTAGAGGCACTACACTCTATATTCAGACATCTTTGACTCAAAAAATTTTTAGAAAATGTATATTTATAAAGGAGAAATTAAAAGAAAAAAATGAATATCAAAACATAATAAAGAAAAAGAAAATATCTGAATTTTTTTTTTTCAAACGATGAAGATGCGTTTCTAGAGTTACTACACTCCATATTCAGTCATCTTCAACACAAAAAGTTAGCAACAGTTAGTTTCTACAACAAAAAAAAATTAGTAAAAACTTAACCAAGATTCCACAATTGTCTACTATTCCCTCCCCCCAACCAGAATGCAACATTGTCCTCAATGTTTTAAAGAAAAGAAGTAGAGTTTAGAAGACATCACCTGGTTGGTGCAACACAGAAGAAAATATTTACAGGCGAAGAGTTAAACATAATTTGTACTTCTTACTGCGGCTACTGTTACCGTCATCGTTTGAACGCTCCAACACAAAGCTCCAGGGGTCTAGCTCTGGTCTATAAGCTTGTAACATATCAAGTAGTTCATTAGCAGTGTGAGCACAAATAAAAAGTTTTTTCGCACTGGAAGGAATAAAGTAGTTTTTGATTGCATGGTTAAGAAATGCGAAAAAGCCATCATAAAAATTTTTGACATTTAACAAACCGATGGGTTTCTGGTGAATGTGCAGATGGGCCCAAGATGCTAGTGTAATAAATGCCTCTAGTGTTTCAAGATCTCCTGGAAGGAAAATAAAAGCATCAGCGTGATTAAGCATTTCAGTTATTTGTTCTTGCATACCTGAGACGACTAACTCTTCTCCAGTCGTTGAGTCAGACACCCTGCCCAAATGTTTTAGGACTCTAGGGATGATGCCTAACACTTGGCTTCCTCTGACAAAAGCAGCTTCTGAGACCAATTTTGATAACCCTCGGTTACCTCCTCCATACACTAAGTGTAATTTTCTCTCTACTATGTTTCGACCAAGATCTATGGCTGCATCAACGTACTCTTTATGTTTGCCATAGGTAAATCCAAAAAGCACGTAAAGGTTCTTGAATTGTCTATTGAGAGTAGCTGCCATTGGGATATTTCTCAAAAACAATTTGTGAGTGCTTAACAAAAAGTCATATTTAAGAATCTTCGTGACAATGGGTCACAACTGTGTATGAGGTGGCATATCAGTGTCAAATAATGCGTAAAGCACATGACTCGATAGTCAAAAAGCAAATAGTAAAACAAACAGTAGTAAAATTATTAAAGACAATAATGCAAATGATAAAACAACCGTGAAATAAAATAAAATAACAGTAAAATAAAAGGATATTTTACAGGTAGTTGCAACTGTGGCTCACATCTTCCTCTGGTTTTACGTCCAGAAAAGGCTTGAACACCCTCTATGGGTCGAGGATAGGCTTCCCATCCAGTTTTCTTATAAACTGGCAAACAGGGTCGTTTATAGTCAGATTCCCGAGACTATATCGTGCATGCTCTTTCTGGAATAATGGCCATAACTGGAGAATCGCTCTTTGCACATATCCACTGGGATGCGTTTCAAGAGACAGAAGGATATCATCCAATGACTCTTTATTCAAGCCATCCCTAATGAATTGAATTTTATCTTCCCTGTTATCAGACACCATTCCTAAAGAACATGGGTTTTTAATGCAATTCATTCTGGCACACTTATGACAAACAACAGAAATTCTTCGAGCTCGTCGTTTTCTTGCATAATTTCCTTTTCCTCAACCAGGCATGTATGCAATAAATTTTGGAGGTAACTCACCTGCCAATCGTACTTTCGCTTCGATTAACCAACGGATGTCAGCAGGTATGTTATTCCTCATGAGCAATCGTATGCGTTCGGACCGAGCTTTGTAGATCGTAAGAAGGGCATTCTGAGGGAGTGAAGGGAATCACTTGTGAAGCTTCGCTAGAATCTCAATTCTGTCTATATCTTCGCCTTAGAATATAAGTTATTATGGGAAACTGAAGTAATCGACTTAATTATCACAGAGTACCATTATCCGCCACTTCACCGAGGTAACAAACTAAAGCACACAAAAAGAAAAAAAAATTAAAACACACAAAGAAAATCAAAATCATTCTCTTATTGAATTTACCTCAAGCTCCAACTGGATTTCGTAAACACTTTTCTCAATGTCTCTGAGTTGACGTTCTAAACCCTCAACATAGGTTACTAACTCTGGTGGTTGTAGAGCCCAAATGCGATGTGTTTTACAAGATTGAATCTGTCTTTTGAGATGAGTTTTGACACGTTGAAGTGGTTTAAGAATGTTCAGGAGGAACGGTCTAAGTAAAAGACTCATGATTAACAATGATAAGAGAAAACTTAATGATAAAACAAACACACTTATGCAAAAATAAATTCAAGATGCAAAAATAAATTCAAGTAGCAAAAGAATAAAAAGAAATAAAGAAAGAAAAATCAAACCACCGAAAAGAAAAAATCAATCAATTCAAATCTGGTGGGTCACTCAAATTTATTTCGGTGTCTTCTCCATCTGGTTGGTATTCTAGATATGGCTTTAATCTTTGACCATTAACTTTAAACATGACACCAGTCTTTGGGTCCTTAATTTCAATTGCCCCATGTGAAAAAACAGTATGAACAATAAATGGACCAGACCATCGAGAGCGTAACTTACCTGGGAATAGGTGCAAGCGAGAGTTGAATAAAAGCACTTTCTGACCTAGAGTGAAAGATTTTCTCATAATATGCTTGTCATGAAAGACTTTCATTCGTTGCTTGTAAATTTTGGCATTTTCGTATGCGTCATTGCGAATTTCTTCAAGTTCTGCCAGTTGTAATCTTCTTTCTGAGTTGACTTGCTGTATGTCAAAGTTGAATTTCTTGATGGCCCAATATGCACGATGCTCGAGTTCCACAGGTAGGTGGCAAGCTTTTCCATACTCTAGCCTGTAGGGTGACATCCCAATCGGGGTCTTGAAAGCCGTTCGATATGCCCATAATGCATCATCAAGTCTTAATGACCAATCTTTTCTGTCCGGCCTCACCGTCTTTTCTAATATGTGCTTTATTTCTCGATTGGAGATCTCCACTTGGCCACTGATTTGCGGATGATATGGGGTAGCCACTTTATGAGTGATTGAATATTTTGTCAAAAGAGCCTTGAATGCTTTATTACAAAAGTGGGTACCCGTCATCGATCCGTCTATGTGAACAGTAACGTAGACGGTACCCGTATATGTGAACAGTACCATTTTTCCTTTTATACTCTTCTTTAGGTTTTCGACCGTCCTGAGTTCAAAAATGATGTCCGTTTTGCCATCTGATCTCTCGTTTATTGTGAAATGACTATAATGCCCTAAAATACGTAAAATACTTAATTAAAATAAAACACACATGATTAAATTACAAGAAACTTAAATACATAAAAGTAAAGGTTGTTAGTAATACTTGATATGTAAAATAACGATTTTCTCCTTTATAAATATACACATTCTAACACTCAACAATGGTCAGGAGGCCTTCACGTCTCTTGACCATCACACATTTCAATTAATATATATATAATATAAAAATAAAATAAAATATTAATATTAATAAAAGAAAAGAAAAGAAGATGCTTTCCTTGCCTATAAAAGGCAAGAGGATGCAAGTCATTAAGGAGGGAGCCGAGTTCTAAGAGAGAGTGATAGCCAAGGGTGTAGCTGAAGAATTTCTTTCTTTCTTTCTTTCTTTTCTTTTCTTTTCTTGTTTCTGTCTGTATCAATTTTCTTTCTAACATATTTTAAAAGTTTATCAAATAAAAAGAGTGTTGTGTTTTCTTTCAATATTATGACTAATTTTATTAAGGTGAGGTGAAGGGTGAAGCTCAATGTTTCAAACTATTAAATTTATTATTTTTCAAATGAGTTTTTAAGTTTATTTTATTCTTTTCTAGTTATTTTTATGTCATGTTAATTTATGAATTTCTTTGGATCTGTATGGTATTTTGACATAATGTCGACATATTAATATAGTGTGGCACATTAGATATTTTATTTTATATTTATCCATACACATAGAATTAAATGATATAATAATTAACTGGTAAAAGTGAGGCAAAATATAAATGAGAGAGTATTAAAATTATAGTTTGAATACTAAGAGTAGATCCCCTAACCTTAGCATATTTTTAAATTTGTTTTGAAATAATTTATTTTCTCCACAATTAATTTTCTTTGTTTAACAAATTGACAACTAAATTTTAAAATTCCTTGTGATTTGACCTCGGACTCACGGGTTATATTATAACTAGACACTCTTATACTTGGGAGTAATATACTTTTGAGTTGTGCCAATGCATCAAGTGAAGTAACAAAATCTCTTAGTTGTAAAGAGTGAAAAATAAGAGTTGTAGTTGGTAAAGAGTGTTGTTGAAGAAATAAAATAGTGTGTTTTTTGAGTGTTTAATTTGTTAATTCTCCAACACAATGACGTTCTAATTCTTTCTTTAATAACTCATTACCTTTTTGTTTTTGATTTTCTAGTTCATTTTGTTATTCTAATATTTACTTAGTAATTTGGTAAAAGGAATTGAAAGGTACATCATCCTTGCCTGCAACTTCTTTGATGGAGCAAAGGGGAGGAAGAATTTCAGAACCACCAGTGTCCATGCCAAATGTATTAGAAAAGTAGTTTATTAAGAATAATGGAGCTTTCCAATACTCAGGAGGCTTTTTACTCGATTTTACTTTTTCTTTATTTTCTAGCTTTTATCTACACTAGAGATTGTAATTCGTACTATCCTTCTTATTAATGTCATGTCAAATTTAAGTAAATACAAATGCGATCCATTTATTAATCGTGCTAACCCACTTAACACATTTAATAAAAAATAAAAAATTAATTTAAAATAATAAGTCATATCAATCTATTTATTAATCATGCAATTTTACCAAAATGAATTTAAAAAAACTGTGCCCTATCCATGTCGTATTATCGTGTTATGATTAGGGATGGCAAAAAAATGTAGGAAAAAAATGTGACGATTGGCTGGGCTGATGCAGTGATGATCTTTTGAAGCTTTATTGTTGTAATATCCCATATCGCTAGCGAGTGAGTTTTAAAACTAGTTCATAAACCTTAGGTTATCCCAACTAACACATTTTGCTTGCAAAACCCAAAAACAAATCTATGATGAGTTGTGCTCCCTAAACAAACAATATCTATTTTGTTGTTGGTCCCAAACTATTACAATTAGTATAAGAGCCAACTAGTGACCCAATGTGTGGATAGATATATTATGTTATTGATCGCTATGCACTTAGCTGAGCTTTATTAATTGCTTCTTCAATAGAACCGGCAGAGGTGAAAAAAGATTAATGAAATAAGATTTAAGCACCATCTCAATCTTATCAAGGTCTTCTAAACAATGATTGTTATCATTTAAAATGCCATTTATAAAATTTCTTCATTGTTGTGGCTTAGGCATGGAAAAATTTGTGCTTTTATCCGTAATTCTTAGCTGACTTTAGACCTCTAATGCCAATATTTTTTCAAAAAATATTTGTATAACTGCTGCTTCACCTGCTTCATCTCACAAGGATTTTGAGATCTTCCAATTTGCCCAGAAGTCTTTTAATTTCTTTCTTCTGTTACCAAAACAATTACAACTCCAGGCTTTCAAATTCACTTGGACGCCTGAATTTTTGACAAGAATGTAGAAGCTGGATCAGTGGAGATGTAAGCATTGTTAGCACTCATATGTCTTGGATTATGTTCCTGCACTCATCGTATTGACTCTAAAACTCTTCATAGTGAAATCTTATTGATCTATGCATACTTCTCCTTCCCGAATGATGCTTTATTCTATAGCTCACATTAATTATTATTGGGCAGTGATCAGATCCTATGGTGTTTATATGAGTGACAAAAGAGCCTTTGAAGAGATTATTCAATTGGTAAGTGTATACAAGTTGTTCCAGCCTTTCTTCCATCAGGGCCATAAAGTCCATTACAGCCTGCATCAATCAGCACACAATCCTCTATAGTTCCCTTAAAATCATTAACTGCTTCTGCACTCTAGACAATCCTTCTCTTTTTCCTGTGACTTTAAAATTTCATTAAAATCACCACCATATCACCAAGGGATGACAAACTAGAATAGAGGCTTCTTCTAAATTGCCATATAAACAAAACAAAAAAAATTCCATGTTAAACCATCATCGTTCACAAAAAATGTGTCAATATGGTGTATACTAGAAGGTGAAGCTTGTCTTTCAACAACAAAATAATTGGAAAATTTTGACTTCACTCGAACTTTCTATAGTTGTTGCTTTATCATTTTAGTTTCACATAAGAAAATTATTTCTGGCTTGTGTGAATGGAGAACATTATACAAAGCATTGAATGTTCGAGTATTCCCCAGGCTCTAGATGTTCCAACAAAGCGGCTTCATTTTTCTCAGTGGTACGCTGTCGTTGAGTCAAGTTTGTGAGATTCCTCAACAAAGAAACCACAAAAAAAATCTAGACAAGAAAAAGTATTACCAACAAAACATTCTACTATTGAAGTTTCAGAGAATGGGTCCGTGAGTTTACACATTTTTTAACTGAACTGATCTGCTTTTATTGTGTTTATAAGACGTTTGCGGCTTGCAGCATTATGTAAAGGACAAACATTTGAAAGCCCTTAATTTCTCGCCATTTTTTCCACCTATTTTTACTGCAAGCTGCTGTATCTAAATTAGGCTAGCAATTTAGCAGGGGCTCTCCTGGCTAAGTTGGTTGATCTGATAGCCTATGTGAAAAGGAGTATTCTCTATAGTAGATGGCCGCGCTGCTCCCCTCCCGATGAGTAAACAAGCGTCCACCAGAAAGCAATAAGAAAGACACCAATAAGGCCCACAAATCGCTTAGGAACGGGTTATGAAGGCGCAATAATGTTTGCGGTTGAAATGATGACATCTGGTGCTGCCAACTCAATGAAGAGCGAGGCTACGTTCGTTATTCTCATGGATTGCCCTATTTCTTTACCCCAATTAATACTAATGGTTTTTACTTTGTTTCCGCCCTTCCTTCACCTTTGCTTTTAAGCTATTTATTTACCCCAATTTGTCGTTGTCCTTCATTAAATGTAGTCTCTGAAATACCTCTCACTTGCGCTGCTTGTTGCGCATCAATGGGCATGTTATCATCATTTCTTCTAGAGACATCTTCCATATTTCTAGAACAAAATTTTTCATCAGTTGAGGATTCTTAAGTGTTGCCTTTTGCTCAAAAGTTGGAATAAAGATAGGCCTTGAATTTTTCTTTTGCTTCTTGTTTTAATTTTTTTGCTGGTGTGATGATCCTTAACCATGGCCCGTATTTATCTTTATGTGTTGGATGGGGGATATTTTGAGCAACAAGGACAACCGCATTCTCTCTACACAATACCAATTCTGCCACAGAGAAAACAGAAAATTAGTACTCTTTCAAAAGATAGTATTATTTGGATACTTTATCATGATCTTCTAATCACACTTTTAGGCCTCTTTTTAAAGGCTTAATAATGTCTAATTTCACCCAGTTGCGCATGAACCTCTTCAAACATAAGTCTGACATTCCCATATTTATTTCTTCAACACCACCCCATCATTTGCCCTAGAAATAACCACATCTTTATTTATACAGTACACGAGCTAATTATGGATCTCAACCCAGAAGGATGCATGCGTGAAATCCTGCTGAGTTAAATACGCAATACCTAATGGTTCTATTAAAATAATGAGAGAATGATCAAAGTACAATACACCTTTCTACAATCAACCTCTGATGAAAATTCAAAAATGAACTTATTACGGCCCAAACTCTCAACTCTACGACTACCGATTGGTTTCAACTCACCTGTAGTATAAAGTGAAGTGCTTCTTTATATACCGTCATAGTAGATAAGACTTTTCTAAGCAAGCATTTTTCTACTTCTCTTCCATTTCTCTTTGTGATCTCCACTGATGGTTAATATCTCACCATCTTCGTTTGTTAGAGTGAGGGAGAACAAAGTTTTGTAATTTCATCTTTTGCCATTATATTATTGTGTGGTGAAGGATAATGTAACAACCGAAATTTTGTTTAATTTTTGTTTTTGAAAAAAAAAAGAATTATGAGAGGAGAAGAATTCTTGCTGGTAGACACTTTCTTTCCTTATTAATAAGGATTGTTACACTTAATTAGGGCTCATGGGACAATTTTGGAAAATATTTAATTTTTTTCCAAAGTTAATATGTTTCTTATGGCTCCCTATAAATTCATACTTATTGTTACCTCTTTTATAACCCTAAACTCACAGCGGCATTTTTTTTCTCTCAACTGCTCATCACTCTTTTGTCATACCCTAAAATTTGAACTCTTTCTTAGGAGAGAGTCTTAACGGTTGGTAAGTCTTACTTTTCCTATACTCTACTAGATTACCTATCGTTATGTTCTACTAAGAGTCTTATCTTGTATGATTTCAGATTGTTATAAACAAAGCATGATTTAGGATGTGTTTAAGTTGTGTTTAGTGTGTTAATTTATTGTTGAGTCATGTTAGTTAATCTTTAATGCAATAAACACACAGAACAATTTTGGACAGTATGAATATCTCAACATAAAACATAATTGTATGAATGATCCTTTGAAAGAACCATATCTTTTTGCAAACTAGACATATAGACTTATCAAATGAATTTTATTTAGTAAGATTTGACATTGTTTTCGATTTTATATCGATTTTTGAAACCGACACTATTGCATTGAAAAACTGTGATTTTGGCAGGACGACCAAATTTACAAAATTATTTGTAATGCTAAACAAACTCAAAAAATTCTAAAATTTTAAATAGAGACTAATATATGTGCCTAGTATTTTCAGTTTTAGTTTCATAATTTTTTATTAATATATAATTTTATAAAAATATTGGAACCTAAACTATTTTGTTAAGGCACTATGAGACAATTTTTAACTTGCTAAGAAACAAATAATTTTGAAAATAATTTTGGTTTCATATGGGAGATACCCATGGATGTTCAGAATATTTCTGTATAATATTATGTCGTTCTAATTATTATATTAAGAGTTAAAAGTCAGATAATCAGACTTGTACAGGCATAAATTAGAAAATTAGATTCTTGGAATAAATTTTTAATAGTTATATCTTGCATTTGTTTAAAGTGTTTGAGGTGCTTGAGCCTCTTAGAAGTTTAGAGATATGTTAAAATCATTGCTTTTATCGAGGTAAGTAACTTCATTCCTAATATACTAGATATAAATGATTATTTTAATATTATTATAAGTACGTGTGTTATTATAGTTCTTAAAAAATTAATTGCTTTTCATAACAAAATTAGTTTATGTAAATGTTTTCAAATCTAAATTTTTTTTTGTGATTTTAAAAAAAATTATAAATGCCTTTAAATGTATGATTTATTTTAATAAATGATTATCTGTTATGAAATTATCCATAAAATGCTTGCAAACCTAAATAGTTGTTATGATCTTTTACGAATCCGATATGAATATTTTGTTATATATTCGATTAAGATTATCTATGAAAATTTATATGGGGGCCACCTCTTGAGGTTGTATGAGGGCCACCTCTCGAAGGCTAAAGTGACACAAAGTGCCACATACAGTACAAAGTGCCACATGAAATTTGCTACACATGAAAAATGAATTTAAATATTTTGACTCATTGTCCGTAGTCATTTTGATTTTGATTCTAATCGTATTATACAACACATATGTTCTGTACCAATACTGAGTTTTTTTTCTAAGTGTGCACATAATATTTTGATTCTGATTCTACTTATGGCCTTGTCATTGGAAGTATAAGTGACATTATGTGACATGAGCCAACTTTGTTTTTTGTATATATGCTATATTATTTGCTTCCATGATTAATTATGCTTTTGATATTCTGCATTACTATGAATTATGTCATCTTGTTGTAATATGTCATTTTATGAAATTTATAATATCCAATAAACCTAGTGTGTTGTAAATGGTTTTACTTACCAAGTTGATGGATTATCCTAAGTCATTACTTTTTGTAAATTGAGTACCTTCTTAAGAATTGTGCTTATCTTTGAAGTTAGATATGCATTTACTTTTACTAGTTGAATAAGAGTGATGAACTTCTGTTTCCCTTAAGTTTGTCTTTTTATGACTTTATATTTAGAGAGTTTGAGACTTTGGTTATATTTCTATCATTGGGTGAAAATATTTAGTATTAGGTTTGTAGATTTGTCAATTTGATTATCAAAATCTGAGGTATTTTAGTTTGAGGGTTTTGGTTTAAGACTTACAATTTATAAGTATGTGCTCCGCACGTTAGATTTAGGGTGTTACAGATAAGGAGGGAGATACTTTAATGAGTAGATGTGAGAAAGAAGACTAAGTTAAGGAAATTGTTGGCAAGTGAAGGTGAAAAGAGAAAATCCAACTATGAAAAGAAGAACCTAAAAGAGGACAAGAGAGAACCCAAGCGGTGGTTGGATATTGCTTCTACGAGAGAAGAGTTCAATTTTTTAGCTCATATTAACCATTAATAAAATGAAAAAAAAAGTATCCTTTTGCACCAAGCCCATTCCAAAAAAATAAATAAATAAATAAACACTAACTTTTAACTTCTCGTTGCTCTTTGCATTATTAATTTTGTCCTTTAACTCTTGGATAAAATTTTTATTTGATGAATGTGGGTTGAGTGATACTTGAATAATAGTTTTGTTAAATGAATGCGAGATGGGAGAAATGCAAAATATTTTGTTGGAGTGTGAAGTTGTGGTTTGGCCATTGCTTCTAGTTTTTAGTTTTGTTTGTTTTAAATTTTAGAGACATTATGGTACAAAAAAAAATGGTAAATAGTTGATATTATAAAAGAAAGAAAAGTGAAGTCTTTCTTTGAAGTAAAAGTTAGAAAGTGATTTAGATGGTTAAAATTTCTTAAATTTTTTGGATGTACCACTGCTTGTACGTATCTCAAATAGGGAATTTCAAACTATAGGGTAGTCGTATTTTTGTAAGGTTATTTTTAGGGATTTCCTTTAAGGTTTAGAGTATTGACAGTCTGATAAAAAATATTCACGTAATTACAGTGATCTCCCCTGATGTTAATACAAAAATATATATGAGGTTAATATAAGGGGCAAACATGTTAAAGTAAATTTAAAATTTAACAAAAGTAAAATTCAAACAAAACTTGCTTGGATGTACGAGAATTGGAAACATAAACCCACTATTGCACTATTACCCTGTTACTATCGTTACCCAGCAGACAAATGAAAATGAATTTTTTTCAAAAAAATGCACTCGACTTCGAAAACACAACTTACACAACAAAACCCAATTTCATTTTCATTGTTGGAGAAGAAGCAATCACTCATCTATTTTCATCTAATGCATGAGATGGCATCATGTGTTGGTCGAAAGCTTCCACAAAGTGAGTATCACCGATGGCCAGTGTCTGTCGCGACTAGAATTAGATCACAAAAGAGGTTAGTCTTCAAAATACAGCTTGCTTCCTTGAATCGATGGCTTACGACTTTTGTTGATTAAAAATAATAATGGGTATGCTTCAAGTAATGAATATATTGCTGGATGTTGTTTTTATTTGGGGTGGTTGGTGTTGAGTTGAAAAAATAGTTGGGTAATGACTGATAATAGCTATTGCATAATGACCTAAGAGCTTCGTAAGTAGTACAGAAGTGTATAAATGATGAGTTTTGGCTTCCTTTGTAATGTGATTGCTCAGTATGGGGCCAACTGCAGCTTCTTTTGAGGCTCAAGTCTTGTTTCGTTTTCAAACGAGTTCCAATGATCTGATCTGTTCATCACTAAACCTCTTCTTGTTCTTGCACTTTTTCTTTCTTATTGTCGTTGTTGTTGTGATCTCGTTCATGTAGCTGTATGGCTCAGCCGCCGGAGAATATTTGCCCCTATCTAACATCTTTAATTGGAATTTGGGCTGGTGACTAGATAATTTTGTATATTCTAATTTCAAAACAAATTTATTCAAAGAGGAGGCTGTGCTCTGGGGGATGTTTAAGCTGTGTCAAGTGCTCTGTGTCATGTATTAATTTTATTTGCTTATTGTCTGCACATCACGGTTTTGTTTCGAAGACTGACATGGATTGGGTTTCTCACTTCTCCATTTATATCCAACCTGGCCCATTCTTCACAATTTTTTTATTAATTAATTATGCATATAATTTCTTAACTCATTGAATATTTTAGTGTAAATTCTATTATTCATCAGTTTATCATGTAAATAAAGATATATTTTGATGGTAAGGATATTTTTGAAATTTCAACAGTCAAATAACGGCCCATTTAACGGGATACTAACGTTGGGAGAGATTTTTATAATTATGTAAATATTTTCTATCGAACTGTTAATAACCTAAACTTTAAGGAGAGTTATTAAAAATTATCCTTTTTTTTTGTCTTTATGTGTTAGGCTGCTAATTGCGGGCCCAATTTACCACGTGCGCAAGGTGCTTCCTCAATCCCAATGCCACGTGACCAACAAAAACCACGCCCACACCGCAGCAGACAAGACATACCCACTGTTTTTTTTTCATTCCAGATCATCAAACCAGCAAATTCTCAGACTTTTGCTCATAAAAAAAAAAAAAAAAACCAATTTTATGGTGTAAATACGAATAGGTCCTTAAACCCTTGTACAATTTAATGAGTGCCTTATTTTTTTATTTATATAAATAAGTCCTTAGTTAATCTCTTAATAAAATAATTCAGTGTCATTATTCATGTGTTTGATTTGCTAAAAAGAGGGACTTCAAGTCACTAGGATTTCAGTTTACTCTTAGATCATGTAATATTTATTGTTATTCTTTAGTTAAAATATCTTTAAATAGATGTGATTCGATTGTATATTTAGTTTGAATGTTTATTAAAATCTTGTATTTTTTTATTTTTTTGAAAAAATATTTAATCAGCTATTTTCTTTACATAAAACTTAATAAAAGCATTAACCTACCATACCTTGTATATACCCATGCTTTCTCTGTACTCAAATTTTGAAAATTTTATTTTAAATACTTATTTATAAACAATGAAAAGTAGGTGAATTGAAAAGACTAGAAATAGTCTTCAGATAAAATTTTATGAACCGTTAAGTAAAAATATGAATAAAAAAAAACTAAAGCCTAAAAATCAAAATTTATCAGCCTGCTAAAGCTTAATCAAAAAAGATATATTTGGCCATTCTGGCTTAGGGAGAGTTTGGTATAAACAAATAAGTTATAGACTCTGAAGTTTTTCAGAAAATACAAGAACCTACATGATAATTTAGAAACGACAGTCAAATCACACTCGCATGGCTGAAAATCTCAAAACGACGACAGACATGCACATGTCACATGTATACACTATACAGTATTACAGTTTAGTTAATTTCATAAGGGAAAGTGGGAAACCATCCCTTATCCCCCTGGCATTTTCACTATTACCCATTTTACCATCATATTTTTCAAAAAAGTATTATTACCCCTACCATGCTATTGTTACAACTATTCCGTTAAAAGTTATTATTTTCTGTTCTTTCTTCCTTTAAAAACTAAAAAAAAAATTATGGGTTAACTGTTTTCAGTTTATCCTCTTATGAAAAATACTATAAAAAATTTAATTTATTGAATTCTCACCCTCAATTTATAATTTATATCAATTGTCCACCAAAAGATTATCTACTGTTCATAATTGATGATCGCATAAGAATAATATTTAACATGCTAAATATTAAGAAATTATCAATTATTTACCTTAAGTTTTACTCTATTATAAAAAATATTACAAAAATTTAAATTTCTTCAATTTTCCTTTCTAAATTTGCAATTTGTATTAACTGCTCACCGAAATGTTAATTGCCATTTATAACTGATGACAACACAAGGGTAGTTTAGACATTTAATATACTAAAAATAAAATAAAAATTTGAAATAAAAAATAAAAAATTATTTTTATAACCAATATTCAATTAAATATACTTAATTCTCTAAGTTCTTTCTTTATTAAAAATCTAATTTATCTTCCCAATTTACATAATCAAACTAAATCTAAAAAGTACCTAAAAACCTAATTCGTTACCACCCAATCAATCCAATTCTTAATTTCAATTCCATAAACACCCAATCAAACCTAATTTCAATGTTATAACCACCATTGTCATTGATCATCGCTACCACTACCATTTCTACCAACTTCAGGCATTGTTGCAATCACAACAAGACTCCTTAATGGCTGGTCTTCTTAACCCTATTCATATTTTTGTTAAATATTGCATATGATTGAAGGATTTAGTAATGAAGTATGTTGATGAAGAAGGATTTGATACAAATTTTGTGTTGATTTTATGAATACTAAAAATTTATATAGAAAGTAGATAAGGAAGAAGATAGTGAGATGTATTTTATTTTATTTTTTGGTTTTATAAGATTGATGGAAGATTTCATACAAATTGTGGTTATGGATCAAAATTGTTGGTGGATTTTTTTTTTTTAAAAAAAGAGTTGTTGGGTTTTATAGCTATAAGGATACGAAAGAACCCCTTTTTTGTTATATTTAATTTTAATTTTAATTTTATTATTTATAGTTCCAAGTCAAAAATGCCGTTGAATTCAAAGACAAAATGATCATTTCACTTAAAATCTAAATATTCTAACTATGTCCATGTTTTGGTGGACAATTGATATAAATTGTAAACTTAAGATGGAAAATTGAATAAACTTAAAATTTTGTAATACTTTTTAAGAGGATAATCTCAAGATGGATTAATGATCATACTCCTTGAATTTAGGGATAAAATATTTATTTTACTTAAATTTTATTAAATATTTTAACGATGTTAATGTTTTGATAGATGGTTGATATAAATTACAAACTTAAAATAAAAATTAAATTAATTAAAATTATTATAATATTTTTTAATTAATGAATAAACTTAAGGTGAATAACTGATAATTTTCCAAAACAAAAGATTGGCATCCTAACCCATCACATATAACGGCAGGGGGTATGGAGACATTTCTAACAAATTAATTGGTAGCCTATGTAATATCCTAAATATTAGGGGTAAAATGAAGCTTTCTCTTACTACTATATAACGCTGACGACACTCCTACTTGAACCGTGTGTGTCCTCGCAATCTCAGTCATCATTCTCGCATTCACAATCGCTAATCAGGTATTAACTGAAAATCTATTCCTTTAACTTTCAATTACTGGACTTAATCTCTTTAATTTATCCAATTCTCTTATTCATCAGCTTTAAAATTTCTGAGACTCTTGAGATCTGAACTAAACTGTTATAATATAAAATTTGAGTAACGGGTTTTGTGTTTTTTTCTGATTTGGATTTTGTTTTTCAGTTGAATATGGATGAAACGAACAAATTTTACAATGTGAGTTTGCTCATTATGGCCACAATTGTGGTGGCCAAGCTTATTTCTTCTCTTGTAATGCCTAGATCTAGTAAGCGTTTGCCTCCAATTGTTAAGGGTTACCCTCTGATTGGTGGCCTTGTCAAGTTCTTGAAAGGACCCATTGTGATGATCCGTGAGGAGTATTCAAAACTCGGGAGTGTCTTCACTGTCAACTTGTGTAATCGAAAGATTACTTTCTTGATTGGTCCTGAGGTGTCAGCACACTTCTTTAAGGCCCCTGAGTCTGACTTGAGTCAGCAGGAAGTGTATCAGTTCAATGTGCCCACTTTTGGTCCTGGAGTCGTGTTTGATGTCGATTACTCGATTAGGCAGGAGCAGTTCCGGTTCTTCACTGAGGCACTTCGTGTGACCAAGTTGAAGGGATATGTGGATCAGATGGTTGTGGAAGCCGAGGTAAGCAGTTTCAACAAAGTTGTTGACTTATTGGACTTTTAATGGAATTATTTTCTTGACACACATTTTGGTTGAGTGTAAATGTTCTGCCATATATTTTCTCAAAATAATTATTAAGTTTAGAGAAATGGAAGTTTCAACTAACATGTTAAGTTGCTGAATGTTGAACACCACTTTAATAAACAGTATTATAGTATGATCGATCTCAGGGAAGTAAAGGATAATATTTTACGGAAATACTGAAGTTGCTAAGTTCTGTGGACTTGATTTAGTTGCGGTAATTTTCTTGTTCATCAAAATAAAATACCTTTCTGTTTCCCTCTCATCAAAATAATAATAATCTTAATTTTACTTTTATCTACTCTCTGAGATCAAGCTTGGCTAAAAGGCTGACTTTGGCCTTTGGCACTTGATTGGTATCTTTGCTCTGATTTTTCTTGTTTGATATGATGCATGCTATTATTTAGATTTGAGATAATTTGGATAATGAAGTTCTTTATTGCCTAACTATCTATATCTTAGTTTAATAGCTCCTAATATTTGTATATTCATCTTGGAACTTGGCAGGATTACTTCTCAAAATGGGGAGACAGTGGCGAGGTGGATCTGAAGTTTGAGCTGGAACATCTGATCATTTTGACTGCCAGTAGATGTCTCCTTGGTCGGGAAGTTCGTGATAAGCTTTTCGATGACGTGTCTTCCCTGTTCCATGACCTTGACAATGGGATGCTCCCTATCAGTGTTCTTTTCCCATACCTGCCCATCCCAGCTCACAGCCGTCGTGACCGGGCTCGTAAGAAGCTTGCAGACATCTTTGCTAACATCATCACTTCCCGTAAATGTGCTGCAAAGTCAGAGAATGACATGTTGCAGTCCTTCATTGACTCAAAGTACAAAGATGGCCGGCCCACAACTGAGTCTGAGGTCACTGGTTTACTCATTGCCGCTCTTTTTGCTGGGCAGCACACCAGCTCAATCACCTCCACTTGGACTGGGGCCTATCTCCTCAAATACAAGGAGTATCTATCTGCTGTGCAGGAGGAACAAAAAAGCCTGATGAAAAAACACGGGAAAAGGGTTGATCATGATATCTTAGCTGAGATGGATGTCCTCTATCGATGCATTAAGGAAGCCCTGAGACTACACCCTCCACTGATCATGCTTTTGCGAAGCTCACACAGTGATTTTACCGTGCAGACCCGTGAAGGTAATGAATACGACATACCAAAGGGACACATAGTTGGAACATCACCAGCATTTGCAAACCGGCTTCCTCATATTTACAAGAATCCAGACAGTTACGATCCTGATAGGTTTGCTCCTGGAAGAGAAGAAGATAAGGCTGCTGGGGCATTCTCATACATTTCGTTTGGTGGGGGTAGGCATGGATGTCTTGGTGAGCCTTTTGCATATCTGCAGATAAAGGCAATATGGAGCCATTTGTTAAGAAATTTTGAATTTGAGCTGATATCTCCTTTCCCTGAGATTGATTGGAATGCAATGGTTGTTGGTGTCAAAGGAAAGGTGATGGTGCGTTACAAGCGCAGGGAACTTTCTGTTGACTAGATGGAAATACTTAGAGCAAGTATGTTGTCTGGGATGTTATAGACTAAGTTTTGTTTGAACTGCTGCTGCCATAGTCTTATTATGTGTTATCGGAGAGGTTCTTGGCTTTTTTCGTCTCTCTCTCTCTCTCTCTTTTTTTAAAAAAATTATTAACGGAGTTGTAACCTTTGCTTTCCTGATTCCCGTACTTGTGACAAATTATGTAGATTAGCTTTTGCGTCAAGCGTAAATTTCTTTGGCATCATGAAACAATTGAAACCGGATTACATGGTTTAGTGGAAATTTTTGGTCGTTTTCAAACTACTGACATTATAATTGCTAAAAGTACACATATAATGCGACCTCTCGGCTTTTTCATATTGTTATCCTGGAATGGGAAATCGAAATGAAGGGATTAGAATGAATAAATTGTTTATATGTTAAATTCAAGATGGGAATGTAATGAGTTGCGTGGAATCTATACAAATTTTGTGTTTATTAAATTGGAATGGAAAACAGAATGAATAAATTGTTTACATGTTAAATTGAAGTTGGGAATGGGAATGAGTTGCATGGGATCTATACAAAATTTGAATTGATTATGGGGTTTGTGATTTTGGGAGGGGGGTTGGGAATCATAACCCTATTTTTGGGAATGACAAAATTGTCCCTACTAAATTTTCAATATTCTCAAAACAGACTCTTTGCAATTAAAAAAATGTAAATGAAAAAACAAAAGAAAAATGAAAACCAGTCGATCTCTGTCTCCATTTGCAATAGCTGATCTCTCTCTAGAGAACCAAAGGAAAATGATCGGCTTGAGCAGCTTGTCACTGATCATCTTTGTCGGTTGTCACGCTGCAGCCCATCATCGTTGTTGTTGTCTTTCTCGCGCTTGTTGTCAGCTGCCTCGCATCGTCGTCAATTGCCTTGTGTCCTCAGTTGACTCTGTCACGCAACACTCCTTGAGAACTCGCATCTTAATAATTTTGAGAACTGCATCTTAATAATTTTGAGGGTGCGTTTGGAATTGAGATTAGATAATTACACATTAAAGTGTTTTGTAAATAATATTGAATGTAAGTTGGAAATTATGTTGATACGATTTTTCACTTATATAATAGAAAATTTATTATATCTTTAATAATTTTATCAAAATTATTATTTAAAAATTAAATTTACTATGTATTATTAACTTTTGTTTCATAACTATATTTTTTTTTTCACAACAGCTGTAATTTAAAAACTACAGGACCTCCATCTCAAACAAGACTCGATTTTGATTTGCACCTCTGATTTTGATTTATTATTTATTAATGCATTTATTTTATTATTATTATTCTTATTATTAAAATTTACTAATGTTATTATTATTTTCATTCTTCTTTATTGTTATTATTTTTGTTATTTATCGTCATTATTAATATTTATTAATATTAAATATTAATATTATTACTATTATTTATTTATTTATTTATTCATAATGTTATTTTTAAATTTATCATTATTATTGTTGTTGTTGTTGTTATTTTTTTATATCACTATTATCATTAATTGTCACAATTATTTATTTATTTATAATGTTATCACTAATTTTTTAATTATTATTATTATTATTATTATTAATACCAAAGGACAATAGTTAATTAAGGGCATTTGAGTAAATAACAATAGTTTGTTCCGATTCTTAATCTTACATCTCAAGTAAATAATTTATTCTGATTTATATTCTTGATTCGGATTCCAATCCATTCAAATTTTAGCATATTCTAATTACTGATCAGTAAAGACACCATAAAACCGACCGTGACAACTAATAATTTTCTTTTTAATTGTTACAGTCTACATACATATTACAATTTGTCTACATACATACATACATACATACATATATATATATATATAGAATTGATAAACGACTCCAAATTCGCTAATACATATCATCTCTAGATTCTAGTAATTTTTAGATTAGTTATAATTATCACTACTACTTAAAACATGACTATCAATATAGATTTGAAAATGAAGATAAGAGTTGAGGCAATTATATATGTGTATATATATAAACTATTGAGACTTTCTCAGTAATCTACTCTTGTTAATAAGATTGGGGAGTCTATTCCACAATTTTTTTTTTTCATCCTGAAAAGAAAGCATGCCCTTTAATAGATAAATTTGAAAACAAATGCAAATGTCTATTGGAACTTCATCCAACTATATAACAATTTCCATCATTTGCAGTGCAAACTTAGCTATTGAGTGAGCTATGCCATTGTATAATCTAGGAGTATGCTGAACTTTGAAGTTATAAAAATTCTTCTTGTTTTCCAAAATTTTAGAGATCACTCAGAAAATTTCATACATACTATTTTTCCTATTGTTAACCAACCTTACTACCTCCTGGGAATCGGATTCTAAGATCACAGAAGTTCCACCAACTTTTAAAGCAACTTGCAATACCCATTCCACGGCTACAGCTTTAGCCATTGCCACATTGCCAAAGTACTTTGTTGTTTTAACAATAGCAGTTAAGCAATTTCTATCAACATCTCTAATCACAACCCCCAAAGCCTACCACTTGCTTTTCGACATTCACAGTAGCATCCATATTAATTTTTAGTCAGGGGAGGGGGGCACAATAGTTTTAGCTTCCCAACTATTCTGCTTGCAGTGTATAGCCATTTTTTTCTTGCATTCCAAATTACCCATAGTAAAGCTGCAATTTACGCCCCATCAATATTTTTTTGCTGTTGAGGTAAGAATTGCAGCAACCAGACTATGTCTTGAATGCGCTCCCTTTGGAACACATCTGCTAGCTGAGAATTTTCCAAGACTTTCCTTGCCATTTTGTAACTTAACAAAGCATGAGAAATGGAAACTTACAACAACAAGTTTGGCATATTGGCTCTTGCAGTAGTCTTTTCTTCTATAAGTTTTATGTAGTGGTAAAAAGTCATGAGAAGCTCTCCATAAAACAAATTTCACCTTCTCGGGTAATGCAAGCTTTTAAATAAAACTCCATTGATTTGGATTCTGAGTGGACCAACTTGGATAATGAGGAAACTTTTTCTTCATAGCCACCTAATATCCACTCTTCACTGAGTATTGCCCTCTTTTGTCGTAGTGCCATATCAACTTATCTTCTTTTGGTCTTCTTAGGAGTGGAATTTGTGTGATAACTTCTGCATCTTCTAATCTGAAGCAATGCTTCCTTATAGTGTTGCTCATCATTAATTAATTCTACAACTGCACTGTCAATCCTCATTGTTGGAGTTAAAATTGGCTTATAGGTTGAAGGCCTAGGCATCCAATTGCTCTTATACACTTGCATATTTTACCCATTCCCAATCCTCTTCCTAGACTTTTTTTGGATCACTTGCCTTCCCTATAAAAGTACTTCTTCAAAAAAAAAATAAATAAGGTTTTGATCCCATACCTACATCCATTAACCTAAGTGTTTCAAATATCTAGCTTTCGTAACTCTAGCCACCAGAAGTTTGGAAAATGTATGATTCGCCATTTTTTGCAACCAGAGCTTGATTGAAGCTTGAGGAATCTCTTAATCCCATTCCACCTCTAACTTTGACTTCACTCGTCCTTTTCCTATCGCTCCCAATGAATACTCTTTTTCTCTTGTTTCGTTCCCTACCAAAACCTAGCCATTACTTTTGAATATCCTTACACAATCCAATAAGATTTTTAAACACACCCATTGCATATGCTTGGACAGCTTGTGCTATTGCTTTAATAAGCACTTTTTACCCTCACTTGAAAAAAAAACTTATGTTGCCAGCTTGAGATTTTATTAAAAGTTTTGAGCTTTACTCCATTAAAAACACTATTAATATTTTTTCTTCCTATCATTGATGGCAAGCTTAGGTATTTTTCGAGTCAAGAAATCACCTTTCACTAATGGATATCTTTTATAGTTATAACCTGATCATTTTTTGTACTGCCATTAAAGAATATGGATGATTTTTTTGAAGTTGAAAATCTACCCAGATGTTGTACCATAACATTCAAACTGGCCTTTAAGTGTTTATAGTCCTCCATTACTACTTTGGTCAAGAGTAGGCTGTCATCTGTAAATAACAGAAGGGAAACAATTGCATCTTTACTAAAATGAAGCCCATAAATGAGCCTTTAATGCTTTTCCTGTAAAAGAAGATTGGAAAAAGCCTCTTCGCATATTACAAAGAGGCAAGAAGATAACAAACAACGCCTATAATTATTCCATTGATAACAACAGAAAAGGAAGTTGTGGTAATACAATTTATAACTAAGTCCACCCATTTGCTAGAGAAGCCTAGTTTTAACATTGTGTACTTCAAAACATTTCTATTCCAATCTATCATAAAGTTTACCGATGTCTAATTTTAGTGTCACTAGTGCTTTTCCCCCTTGCTATGTTTAATTTTATGCAAAAATTCATAACCAACAATGAGATTATTACTAATCAATCTGCTAGGGATTAGTGCCCTTTGAATTGAGGACATAACTTAGTGAAGAATATGTTCTAACCTATTTACAATTATTTTGGTTGCAATCCTATAAATGATTGTTGAACTTAATTTCCTCCAATCCTTTTGGTAGGGTGGGCAAATCGGGTTTCAATCCGGATTGTTCAGGTTTCGGTTTGGATTCCAACCCATTCATGTTGGAGAATTCAATGCAATCGGGTTCGTAGCTCAAACCCCAAATTCGGTTCGGATTTAAATTTAAGATCATTTCAGATTGAAAGTCTTGTTGTCAATTTCGGTTCAGGATGCTATCAGGTTTCAACCTTAGTATCGGCAGTATGAGTATTTTATGTAATTGGGCAGTTCCGAACCTAACCGAAACCCATACGTTTTAAATAATGACAGCTGAAGCCGAACCGAATAGTAGAACAGAACCAAAATATTTCTGGTTCAGTTAAATTTAGTTCTCTATGTTCTCTAGAAGTAACCATTTAGACTGTAACAAATTACAAAAAGAAAATTCACATATTTCTAACTTTCTACACTAAAAATCATTATGCAAATTGCAATAACACAAACTAACCCTTTTTTCATTTTCCCCAAATACAGGAAATGGTAGCTATGGAGATATATGCATATGCTCCAAAAGAAGCGACCCAAATGTCATCAAGTTGATAAGTTAGACTTCAATCAGGGAAAAGTAGATTATCTAATCTAACCAGTCAAAATATGGACCTAAACTACATTTAAAAAAGATAAAATTGTCACAAACTATCATCTCAGGAATCCAAAAAATTTGCTTCACATTGACAGCAGCATAAGGACACAGAAAATAAGCAATAATGGAAAACAATACAGTACTAGAAATCAATCAACATGGCCCTCATTCAATTGCAATTTCCACACTGGGGACCAACAGAAACTATCAAACTAATTTCCGACCCCATTGGGTTGTCTGTAAGACGCTGGAGCCAAATTTAAAGCAAATAAAAAGCCAAGGTGGTGACACAATCTTGGTTTGCATTAATTTGACTAATTTAATTCAAATTCTTAATCACAACTCAAAAGAGTAATTAATTTGACTAATTTAACTCAGGCAAAAAATTAATAAAAATTAAAACATAATAAGTAAAAAAATGAAGGCTAAACTCACTGTCTCTGGCGGCTGGCGCGATGTGAGCAACTGAAGATGTTGCAACGGCAAAAGTTGAGACCAAAGGGTGAGAAAGTGACTGAAGACGGAGAGAGAGAGTGAGCGCGTGTAGAGAGGGGCTGGTGGTGGCCTGGTGCTGCCATGTTGGGCTGCTGCTTCGTGAGCTGCTGCTGTCGGTATGCGTGCTCCTGAGACTGAGGGAGAGGGGCTGGTAAGGCAGAGGGCTAGAGGCTGCCACTGCAGAGCTGCTCAGTAGTTAGTGGTGGAGTTAAAGAGTTAGGGATTTATGTTCCGTCATTTGGGGACTTAGAGCAAGGCCGCTCCCCCCCACTCCTCACCAAACACAATTACGTCGTGCCCGACCCGACCCTACCAAAATAATTTTCATAGAACCGGCAATTAGGATCATATTTATTTTAATGTTAAATTATTTTTTAATATTTTATTTTATATTCATGTTATTTTAATATTTTCTCCTATGCGTGTACCTTAATTTAATAATTAATTATAAATTAATTTATAAAAAATTCTTACTTAGAATTGATTGCAAAGCTGTAAACATGTTTTAGAAAAAGATGTTCAAAATATTGCATCAAAACAGATTTTTGCACGATGACAAGCTATTTTAAGTATTTTTTATTTCAATATTGAATTTATCAAATCAGATACAAAATTTATCCCTGATTTTCTAACCAAAAAATTTCTTCAAAACAGATAATGCCGCCCAGAAAGAAAGATAAAGGTAAAGCTATCCTTAAAGACTCTACACCAGACATAACCTCTAAAGAATCCCAAACAACCCCTTCTAAAGGCAAATTGCTTTCTTCTGCCACGCCCATTAAGTCATGGATTGACATGATTGAAGACCAAGAAGCACAATCTAAAGCCATTGCCTCTCAAGAATCGGTAAACGAATGGATGAATTCCATTTCAAAATCCCCTGAACTTATATTAGCATTACAAAACATTTCTCAAAATAAAGCTCTTTCTCAAGTTCATGAGAAAGAAAAATCTATTTCTAAAGAAATTTCAAAACCTTCTTCCTCTAAAGAAACGATTTCTTGTGAAAGTTTTTCTTCACAAATAGTTATTTCTCAATCAAAGCTTTCGCAAAAATCTTCGAATTGGATTAATAAAACCTATTATCAAAATGTTTTATCTATGGAAGATGGGTTTTATTATTCTGATCCATTTCAAGCAATGACAAAGATTTTTCCGAAGGGCTGATTTTTCAAACCATGGGATTTGACAAAACCCTAGTCTTTATGCCAAAGCATTCTTGAGTATACTGAATCTGTACGATTCAAACATTTCTTTCATAGTGAAACTCATTCGAAGCCAGCCTATTCTACGACAACCATTCTTAAAGTTTTGAGCCCAAAACAATGGGGTGACCCACTTCATAAAACAAAAACCTTTCCCGCCAATTTCAAAAACCATTTAACTTATTGCTTGTCTTTTTCCTACTGGGATTACCAGCAGGCCTGGTTTAATACATTCTTTATTCAAAACCCCAAAAAGACTCATTCCTGGTTATTTTTCTTTAATTCAAAAATAACCGTGCAAAGCCTTCCAAATTGGTTCCAACAATGGTGGACCTACTTTGGTCCAAGCTCAGATATCTTAACACCAAATGCCATTAAGTGTTTAAATCTCTTTAAAGCCCATTATGCCCCTTCTGAGTCTGAAAAGAAGTTTCCCTATTTTCTTTGTTTTTTTACCAATTTCTTTCTCCCTTGGGTTTGGATGTAGAACTTTAACTACTACACTCAAGAACCCCATCTCATCTTATAAAGAACTTTTAAAGTCAAATAGTGGTCAAAATTTGATGAACAGTCAAAATTGACTAAAGCCACTGTTTAAGCCTGGCTTTCTACAAGAGGCCTCCTCACTCCAAAATTAGAAGATGTTAAAGTCCATAATACTTTTCTTGCTTAGAGATCTAAGGCCCAATCTCTTTTGGCCAGTGCAAAAACAGAAGAAGAATATTTTAAGTTAGGTGGGGACTTGACGGTTGGTAGAGCTAATTCCCAATGAATTTTGTTGGCTTTTGGAACAGGTTCTTCTTGGAAGGCTTCTATATCAGAGGAGGCTATAGATACTTGGTCCTGTTCAAGAACACCAATCTTGCTAGATTGGACACTATCCGGAGCAATTTGGACTTTACTAGAAGAAGAAAAAGCTTCTATTCTATCTAGTTGTTCTCTAATGGCTTTAGCAAAGTCTGATTTTGACTCTTGGATAAGCTTTTGACTAGTTTTTGAAACCTGAAAAGGTTTGAAAATAGGTTCTTTAAACTTCTTTTCAGAGTCAGTCTTAGAGATACTAAGAGAAACGACTATGGTTGACTTTCCTGATAAAATCTTGTACTATTTGTTCTTTACCATTATCTACTTGCTTTAGTATCCCACAATAACCTAAATCAGATGCATTAGTTTCAACGATTTTAGGTAATGTTAGATTTGCAAGAAATAAACAAGGGATATCTTTTACAGTAGCTTTTATTAATTTGACAATTTTAGTGTGCTCATCAGTCCATGCAACAGACATATTTTAGATAAATTAATTTATAAGCTTAAATGAAAAAATTAATCAATATTTATGAAATTATAAATTTAAGATATGATTAAACTTAATTTATAATTACAACATAATAATTGAATAAAGCTTATATATTGCCTTATATTTAGCCACAATATAATATTTATAGGAACTGCATAATTAATTAATTAACATAAATATATTTAGCTAAAATTACAAATTCAATTATAAGCTTCAATGAAAAACATTAATTAATATTTGTCAAATTAAAATTACCAAAGCTAAATAGCTAATGCTGCCGACAGAACATGTGCGTAGCTGAACGTGTGCGTTGGCTGGCAGGCAGATGCGGCAAAACGACGACAAAGGGTGGTTGTTTCACGTCGCAACGTCGTGCAGCTGATTGTGATTAGAGATGGAGCAGGTTACAGGCAGCAAGCGAAAGGGAGATAAATGGTGAGTGGAGACAGTTCGCGGGTGATAGGATGGTCGTTGGCTAGTGTGTGGTTGATGGTCACGATGCTGGCTGATGGGATGGCAGCTGAGTGGTTGACTTAGGGTTCTGTCACTGATTGCTTTTGTGTATTGTGAATCTATGTAAGTGTATGTGGTGTACTGATTTACTGAAGAGTGAAGCGTGCGAGTGTGATGCAGAATTGCAGATACACTGATCTATGTTGTGTGCGTGTTTAAAAAATGTGTTATTTTTTTTTTAAATAGGGTTGGGTTAGGTCGGCTTGGCTTAAACCCAATCCAAAGGCGAAATTTTTTTTTGGACCTAAAAATTTTGCTCCGAACTCGACCCAAAGACTCGAATATTCGAGTTAAATGTCAGTCGGACCAAAAGTAAGATCGGATCAAATTGCAAAGACAAAACACAATTGCATGAACCGAGCGGTTTGTGCATCTAGTTCAGTTTTGGAGTCGAACCGAACATAAACCGTTCGGTGCATTAAATCCAAACCATTTGATTTCTGCTAGTTAAATCAAACCGAACTAAACCGAGTATCTTAGTTTGGTTCAGTTTGGAAAAAATCAAACCGAACACCCTACCCTTTTACACGATAATGGGATGGCAATGGTACCCTCAAATCCACCCACATCCGCCCACCAAAACCTCTCTATTGTGAGGAATTTTATAGGTTGCATGCGGGTTTGGTATTATAAATTAAAAACTGCACTAGGTTTTAGGTGATTTTGGTATTACCTAAATACCTGGTGAATACCCGCATGGGTATCCACCAACACGTGGCTTTTTAATTATTTTTAATTTAATTTTAATTGAAAAATTTTAAATCTAAAAATATACCTATATATTTATTATAATTTTGATTGAATTTTCTTTAACTTAATACATAAATTAATATATACTTATTATAATTTTGTATGAATTATTATTTTTTAATTTAATGCATGAATTATTTCATTATTATTATTTTGATGTGAATAAACATAAGGCCAAACAAGAGAATTTTCAATTTCGTTTCTAAATAACTACACACATGAGCTAATAATGGAAAATCAATTAATAGTGCATTTACTTTGTGGAAGTGGGAAATCAAAATTCATAATTGGAATGATTGAGAGTATTTACTACCTAAATTATAAGGGGAAATGGGATTATGGAAATAAGTATGTGAGTCTTATGCACTTTTGGGATTGATGAATAGGAACTTGATTACTAGGGATGGGTGGGAATCAAGTTCCTATTCTCCGAACTGACTTTTATGCCCCAACTAAATTTCTTATTTAAATAATGAAAAATAAAAAATGAACAAAATGGATGAAAAATAAACCTAAATCCCAAATTCTAGATTTATCAAATTCAAACTAGCAGTAGTGTAATTCGAGCCCGTTCAATTGGCATCGCGTCACTGCTCATGTGTGATGTTCATCAGTTGCTTGTCAAACCAACAGCTGTTATCACATCAAACAAGCAGCAACTGCTTGTTGAACTAACAAGCGTCATTAAAGCAGCTTGTCGCTGTCATCGCTGATTGCCACCTATGATGATTTTCATTGTTGTTGTTATTATTATCATGATGATTTTTTAATAATAATAATTAGAATTATTATAACAAATAAAAACAATAATAATGACAATAATTAACTAAGATTTGTAACTTTAAGCCATTTATTCTAATTCCAAAATAAAGTAAACATATTAAAAGTAATACAACTCATTTCAATTTTAATTCTTATAGTTTAAGTATAAGAACTTATTCCGATTCTCATTCCAATTAGGCTTGACAATTTATTCTGATCCTATTTTTGGCCCGATTGACCCGATTCTAATTTTTAAGGCTTTGACCTGAATTTTTAAATTTACGGTCGGGTTAAGGCCAAAATTTTAAGGTCTGAACAAATTTAGGGTTAGGATCGGGCTTAATGCCGACCCGACCCTATTTAAAAAAAAAACTAACACAAGTTAACACACGCACACAATACATCCTCACAGCATCACACATTGTGTGTTTTTAATTTAATTGCATTGTGTTTTTATTTGTATAAGACATGAGTTTTTTTTTTATTTTTTATGTTGGGTTGTTGAATTGAATTGTGTATGACTAAAATGGTTGTGGAATTACATTGTGTGTTTTTAATTTAATTGCATTGTGTTTTTATTTATATAAGACATGAGTGTTTTATTTTTTATTTTTATTTTTTATGTTGGGTTGTTGAATTGAATTGTGTATGGATAAAATAATTGTGGAATTACATTGTGTATTTTTAATTTAATTGCATTGTGTGTTTTTCATGTTGGATTTTAGAATTGATTTGTGTGTGGGGTTAAAATAGTTGTGGAATTGGTTGTGGAAAGTGGAATTGAATTGTAATTAGCTTATATTAAATTTAGCTTTCTTAAAATTAACAGCCAATGTAGTTCAACCCCTTTATTCATAATCTACACTCTACAATAGATTCGCATGCTTGCGAGTACATTAAAATTTACAAAACAGTTATCAATTACCATATATATATATATATAATAAAGATACTATACATACATATTTATAAAGGTACAAATAAATTTTAACATTATGCATATTAATCATTTGTATTCTTTCAACAATTTAATAATAAAATTTATCAAGCACAAACAACCACATTAAAAAATATAATACTTTTAAAAATATATTTTACTAAATATTTAATTAATTCTCTTTAAAATTAATTATTTTTATAATAATTATTTTTTAAAAAGTACCATGTATTACCAAATTGATTCAAAGAATCGACAACCAACGGCGAATATCTTAATGACGATAGCAGAAAATGATAAACGATAATGGTGGCTTGTTCCTCTTTGAGTTTTTATCTATCTTAATGACGATAGCAGAAAATGATAGCCGATAATGGTGGCTTGTTCCTCTTTGAGTTTTTATCTTTAGTCATATTGTTAATTTAATATAATCTATTAAAATATGCAATACGCTCCAAACAACAATTGAACCCTACTTTCCATAATATTTTATTGGCAACCTTATTTGGTACATACAGTGCGCCAGAGACAGCTATAATGTTATTTTGTTTTTCCCAAGACAGTAGCTTAATGGCAAAATTTATCATTTCTTTATCGAGTAGAAAACACATCAGGATAAAATTCAAAATAGAGCAGACCCTTGTCCTAAAAATTGTAACATACAATTCTGGACTGCATATGTACAATATGGAACCCATTGTATCTTTGTAATGGCCAAAGCCAACAATCACATTGGAAGAAAGAAATCATGTGACACACACATCAACTCAAATGCTATGAATAATCTGGAATGAAATGGTGTTAGTGAGAAAACACCGAGACAATCTTTACCCATATAACCTCAGGATCAGCAGATTTAGTCTCAAAATTCAGACTGGTACCAAAAACCGGTTTGATCCTCGACATGGCGCTCAACTTCAACCAGAACTACATGCACTTCGCAGTTCAAAAATACATTTCATCAGGAAAACAGAAATTAACCAAAAACGTCATTTTTGCTGGAAGTTAATTCCTGCTGTATATCATATCATGAGATTTCAGTGCAACTGTTTGCAATCAAAATTCGGAGAAATAAAACTAGGCATCTTGGGACATGCAAAAGCCCAAAACAAAGTAAGACAACCAAATGAAAGTGATCAACAACCTGAACTTACCTCACTTGAAAATTGCCATAACATATTGTACAGTTTATGTGTTTGCCTAAATATACTTCAATCCAAAGATATATTGCTGTCTAGAGATTATATACTGGGCCAGGGAATAAATAATTCCTAATAACCCCAATACCTTAACCTGGATCACATCTGTTATTATGATGAATGGAAGATTTAGAGGCAATGTCAATAGTGGTGTCGAGTCTGTCTGCTTAGTGTAACTCCACACAAACCGGTTGAAGATGATATGGCTGGGAAATGTAAGAATGAGAAGGGCCGAATTCTTTACCGCAAAGAACCAGTTAGGACCCCCAACTTCAAGACCCCAGCCTGCATTCCCATGCCAGACATCTTGCCATATGCTAAATAGGGAGCTCAAGATCAAGTCGCCTGATATGGCTACAGTCACTGGGAAGTACCTCTGCTTGTCCTCAAAACCAGCAACAAAATCAGAATCCTGGTTGAGCAGCAATAAAATAGGAGAAAGGAAGAATATTGCCTTGTTTGAACCCCCTGTAAGATTGACATTCAATATTAAGCATATTGCAAAACACATTATAGTAGCAACATTTCCAACAGCTGGCATCCAAGCACCCTCAGCGGCCATCCTTTTGATTGAGAAAGTTGGAACTGTAGATGCTCGACGCTGCTGCATGAATCTCATTCGTGGAGGAAAACTAGTAGAGCTGCCTTGATTGCTAGAATGGCTATGTCTAATTCCACCCCTCTCCACAGCCTTTTCCCGCATAAGTGAGGCAAGTTCAAACTTTATCTCTAAAGCTATGAGCATCAATATTGCTGCATATAAACCAAGGAGAGATGTCCTTGCACCCTCAACAGCCAGTAGAGTTGTGAGTTTCCTGTCTTCCTCTTAAAAATCACCAAATCCATTATCCCCAAGGATGCTTTTGATCCTCACCTGACCCTCCAACAGATATGTCACAGGAAAGAGGGCCACAAGTAGTGCAAATATTTATGGTAGAACTAAGGATGCTTTTTATAAACTTATATTGTCAGAGGAGATTTTGGCTAATATAAAAATAGTAACGAGTAAATAGTATATGCTATATACTGTAGGGGGAAAGTGACAATCCCCATTATTTTTAGAATCAATATATTTGCAAAATTTTGAAGCATAATTGGGATTGTGCATTGCTTAGGATGTTTCTGATTAACCTTTTAGATTTTCCTAGTTTCTTGCAAGAATAATGTCCTAACGTCCCTAAACTCCACAATCTTTTGTCTTTCTTCACTTCATTGTTCTCGACATTGTCTAATAACTCCAACAAAGAAGCATAACCATGAATCTCTCTATCGCTAAAGTTTCTTTTGAAGATGAAAATTTGCTAATTCAACAAAGAGGAGGAAGATGTATATAAATTGATAGAAACATTTCTTTAGGACAAAGCCTATGCAGGCGAGGGAAATACTCAAAAAAAGAACAATCCCCTAACCAGTTATCCTCCTCAAATCGAACATTCCCTACACTTTCTTTAATGTGAGAAAGAAAAAAGGGATATCCTTTTGAGATTGCTTTCTAAGGACTTCTAAGACTTCTGGTGGCAACCACATCAGAGTCCCATTTGAGTGAAGGCCATATTTACTTCTAATCACTGAATGCCATAGAGTATCTTTTTTCAAGAGGAAATCTCTACAGTCACTTAGCTAAAAGAGCTGTATGTTTCTTCTCCACATATCCAATTCCTAACCCTTCTTTAAACTAGGATCTTGAAAACTACATCCCATTTAATGAGTTACTTAAAACCTTCCAATAAAATCCCTCACCAACCTTTGTATTCCATTAGCTGCCTCACTCACTAAGAATTTTGAACAATGAAAGGAAGAAGATAGGAAGAGCTGACAATACATAATAGTGGATTAAAGGAAGCGTGTGACCTTAAGAAAGAAGGGCATTTTTCCATCATCTGATTCTAATTTTGATTTTGTCCACCAACGGGGCCCAAAGCTTGAAGATCTAAGATTGCTTCCTAAAGAAAAGCCTAAATACTTAGTAGGCTGGATTCCTATTGACAAGCCAATGTTTTTCTAAGGCATCCATTTTCTCTTGGACAGAATTGATTCCCACAACAAATGGGTATTCTTGGATTTAGGGCTTTGCTCGAATTGCGTAGTGAAGGATACATTGCAATATATGCAATTAACATTTATTGTTGTTAGAAAATCAGATCTAGAAAAACAATTTTTCTTTTTATGAAATCAACAGAAGGTAAGAACTTTTCTCGATTTTTTATGCATGCATAAGGTTAGAGAAAAATCTTGATTTTTTATTGAAGATCTGAAGAAGAAGATGTAATCTTTTCCACCATTATTGTTGGGATCTGCAAAATATGTTTGTAGTCTTATTTGCTATCCTCAATAGTCTCTCTTACACGTGTAGAGGTATAAAGAATCCTAATTATTGTGTAGGTAATGGAAACAATAGATTGTATTTTTCTTTTTCAAGAAAATCTCTTTTATATAAATCTCTTTCCATTAAAAGCCTAAACTTATATCCTAGTAACCCATGCAATTAAATAAAAGTCCAATTAATTAAAACTCTTTTTGGTAAATTAAGTCTTGATCTTAGACCAATAATTACCACTTATGCTCATCATTAAAGCTAAACCTATAATAAATGCGTTTCTGTACTTACATAAACCTTTAAGTCACTATTTGCTTTTATGATCACTTTCAATATGTCTATATTTGTAAATAAATTACAAATAAATATTATTAGTCAATAAACAATTTACTGAATAAACTGTAGCCATAGATTTAAAACATTAAGTATCACAAACAACTTAGATAAGCATCATTAGTATAGATTCTGTCTTATAAGTATATTTTCCAACAATCTATGAAATTACATTTCCAAGCTATTGAGGTTCTAACTGTTTATATAGATCTCACTCCATGATAACTCAAAAAATATAATACATGAATGCAAGTTCATTATTCACTCAAGATTAAAGTCGACTAAGCTTATTAAAGCTTATGTGAATTATGATCACTGACATTTATTACATTAGATTATAGTTCACTATGGTCTAGTTCAGTATTTAAATCATATATACATATTAACCATTCTACTCAAAGTCTCCACTTAAGTGATCGAGAAAAAATCACTTCACCATAGAGGTAGAAAAGTTGCAGTCTTACATAATAAAATGCCCATTTCATTAACAGTTGCGAACAATCTTTTATTTATAAAGAACCTATGATTTGTATCTTCTCATATTGACAATATCATATAGTTAATAATATATGCTCAAAAGAAATGAATAAATAATTTTATGAAATTCAGAAATTATTATTTTGTCGCATGCTTTTAGTTGTACCATTTAATTTCAAGTCATAAAATATTGAAACATAATGCTAGTCCGCTTCTTTAGCTTAATTTTGTTTCCTCTCTGTGGTGAGTCATGTCCTCTACTCCTACATTTTTCATTTATTTATTTATTTTTACAGAAGCGATTCTTCTTCATTGTTAGTTATCCTGAACGGCTTAAACAAGGTGTTGATGTTCCTGAATATTTTTTTCTTTTCCTATTTTCACTTCTTTATATGACTGTTTGTCTGCTTAAATCCAAATTATGGTTTTTTCTTTTATTTTTGCAAAATTTTGTTGCCCTGATAGAGGAACGTTCTTGATACTTATGTGAAGATGGGCATATTAGCGTCTGACTTGCATATCTCCCAATTTGATTTGAGTTTTGGTTTTAAGTGGTGATTAACTCGCAAACATGGTGTAACCACCGATGATCGTGCAGTGATTTGACTGAAAAAATGGCCTTGCTTCTGTTGCTTGCGGCTGCAATTTACGGTTTGAACATTGCTTATGGCTACTGTTTACGGGTTTCAGAGTGAGCTTATTCACGAGCTTTCCTTTTAATTCACATGAACTACAAGGACTTTGATCTTTATCAATTACGAGGATATTGATCTCTATTTCCTCTGCGACTGTTAAATAAAGCAATATGTTGCAGCTTTGTTATGTAGAAGTTTGAGGTCTAACTGACAAGCAATAGAGTCTGCCAATAGAGGCAGGCAAGCATGGTGAACCACATAGATAAACCCTTTCCCACCGGCGCATGGATAGATAGGCCGGGTAAAGCGCAAAGGGGGTGGATGTTTGAGCAGTTGAAAGAATTGGTCTTGAAAGTCAGAGTATCGATAAGAATATCGGGGGTTCGAAGTGTCAACAGCTGAGTGTATTTGTACACCAACTTTGAAGTACAATGTTCTGGCTCTCTCATAAACACTATCATTTACCATTAAAAAATGACACTATCTTTCAGTTTTCTGTTAAAAGATGGATGATTTAGGCCATGGATGTTGAAGATACCTGTTTACATTGCTTCTGTAACTCCAAATAAATAATATAATGGCAAGAATGACAAAAAGCAGAAGACAAGTGATAAAGAAGCAGTCTTGCTCTAACAATTAACAGAAGCTGAGCCATATGATTTAGAAACACCACTTACATTGATTTAGAGTCAGAGCTACCTGGGGACCTTTCAAAAAACCATCGAGCACTCGTCCCTGAGAAGCAGTGACGGTGGCTTCTAGTTCATTGGTTTTATGGAAGCAGTAAACAGGGGCTTGCCACTTTGCATCTTCAAGCACTGCTCCAACTTCAAATGTTATCACATGAGCCTGCCGCCCTGTAAAATAGTCAAAACAACCAACAAAGAATTATTTCACTAGCAACATACAAAAGAAATTGAATTTGCAATACATGGTTTCGTTTGAAATTATATCATTGATCAATTGAAGTTACGCCTCAATATACAACAATGTTAAACATATCTTCCTGCATAGCTACATGTTACAAGTTTTGCATTAAATTGAGTACAGTTAAAGCTATGGCTATAATATTGTAATAATTGTAATGATACATTAGTTGAACTTTCGCAGGCTGGGTTGTAGTTTGTTCAAGTTCATAGTGTTTCATTTTGCAAAATCTATTTCTCCTTTTTGATATTAATACATTACATAGGACTCCACAAATTTACTAATAAATGTATTAGAAATTTGCCCCAACTTGAAGTCTAATCGAAAAATTTGCTTAAAGTCTAATAAAAAAATTTGCCCCCAAAGGAGAAAATATTCTCCCACACACAGGAAGACTCGAAAAGTGACTAAAAACTATGTCTAGGAGTAGTACTGGAATAATAACTCACAACTATGCCTAGGAAATGTCACCACTCGAGTGTTTGCTATGTTTTGTTTAATATTAAGAAGTTGATCAACATAACAAATCATTTTTTTTTATTTTAAATGGTTACATTCAGTATACAACCAATTTTAATGCACTGGGAATCTAAATGCATACATTAGTACAACCAAAAAGTCTATCGTGTCTAGCTCATAAACACCTACTTCTATCATTAACAACATTGGAAAGAGAAAAATTATCTCTATACTATTTTTATTTTGTCATATGTACATTTAATTAATTTAAAATTTTAACATGTTATTTACACCATCTTTATTTTTAAATTTATATTAATAAATCACTTTAACTCTAAAAAATAACCATTTTATCCTAAATGAATTAAAAGACCATTTTATTTTATAAATTTTTTAAAAAAATTATAATTACAAGAATATTCTTGAATTTACTAAAATAAATAAATCTCAAATCCAATATGTTAATTTTTTATAATAATAATTTTAATTTAAAAATTAATATATTAATTTTTTAATTATAATTTTATTTAATTCGTGTATGAATTTTTTTTAATATTAATTATAGAAAAGTTTACAATAACTATAGTGGACTTTTTCTCTCTCTCTATGTTAATTTTTATAAATTTTGCTTATATTTAATATAATTACAAAAAATAAATGAAATTATAATAATAAGATGTTAATTTTTTATAATTATAATTTTTTTAATTTTTAAAATTTTATAGAATATAATAATTTTTTAATTTATTTAAGAGTAAAATAATTATTTTTAATATTAAAGTGATTGATTGGTAAAAATTTAAAAGTAAAATGGTGTAAATAATATGTAAAAATTTTAAGGTGATTAGATATATAAAAAAGGTAATGCAGAAATAATTTCTTTAGAAAGAAATCGGAGCCTGTATTGGGCTTCGAATCGAATCGTTGTTCAATGCACCACTATAACACCTCGCTTAGAAAATTAATTGTCAAAATCCGAAAAAGTCTAAATTGAAGAGGAAGTTTGAGAATTACGCTGATAATCAATGATTCAATCTTATATCATATGATTATTTATGCATGTAAAATTAAAAAAAAGAAAAAGAAAAAGGTTGAAACAAGTAAGAAAAAATGCTCCGAAGAGCGAGTGATATCAGTGTAAAAAACCTAATGCACATGCCTTTTGGTGAGGACACCCTCATAATAGACTATAAAGTCAGCCTTTTCCCAGACATTGCACAGGAAGCCATCCACGTGTCTTTGACCTAGATACTTAGCGCCATCTAGCCAATAGGGCGCAGAATTCCAACCTCAGGCTGTGCAGTTCTACACTATTTGTTAGAATTCAACGTGTAGAAGAAGGAAGTGCCGTTGTTCCATTTGACGTCGTAGAGCAGCTTGCCCAGCTGGCTTTGAATGATGTTGAAGTTTCTACCGTTGGGCCAGTCGTACCAGAGATCGATCATTTCGAGAGACTTGTTGTAATTCATCAACAATATTGAGTGGAATTGGAGAGGCCATGCCTTTGGCTTTGGAATTGCTGATGATGGTCGTGCACAAACATAGGAAGATAAAGTGGATAAGAAGAAGATGAAGCAGATGACAATGGGTTTGGTCGAAGAGGCCATTACTGCTGTGAGAGACAGACGCGTGGAGTATTACTTATACCATAATTTTTTTCCCAAGCGTTTTCAACATAGCTTTTGCCCCAAAGGGTCGGGCTTTAACGGTGTGTTCATTTCGTAAAATAGAAATGAGTTGAAAATGGGAATGAGTTGAATGAGAATGAGATTTTAATATTTATTTGGTAAAAATAAATAAGAATGAGAATATATTAGAATATTATTGATATATTTATTTGACAAAATAAATTTTTTTTTGAGAAATAAAAATGAGAATTAATTTATCAAAATATCTATATTATTAAATAATATAATTTTCATTAACTAAATACATGTATAAATATTATTATAATAAGTAAAATAATAAAGTTAATAATAATTATTATTATAATCAATTGTTAATAATAATAATAATAATAATAATAATAATAATAATAATAATAATAATAATAATAATAATAATAATAATAATAATAATAATAACTAAGAGCGTCGAGGTCAGGCTCCATTAAAAAACCTTGTGCTAGTCAGGGGTGGGCATCGGATCGGATTCAGATTTGCTTTCAAATCCTATCAATATAATTTCTACAATCTGATCGAATTTCATTCGGATCGTATTGGATTCAAGTCAATCCGAATAATCCGATCGGATTGCATTGTTACCTAAAAAAGCCAAAAATGAAAAATCAAAACCCAAATCCCAAATCTCAATTTCCAAATGACAAAACCACACACCACCCCCGCACGCCCTTGATGAACCAATCCACAACCACAAACCGCACCACACCAATGGGCCACGACCTGACAAGCCAACCCACGACCATGTCACCGATGACACAAACCAAACGAATTCGACATAAACCCTGCCGCCACGACGTCCTCCAGACCAGATCAGATTCGACACAAACCCAACTGCCACGACGTCCTCCAGACTAGATTGGATTCGACACAAACCCAACTGGATCAGATTCGGCACAAACCCAACCGTCGCGACGTCATCCAAACCCACGACGAGCAGTTGATAGCGACAGAAACTTTGCCTTGTTCATGGTAATCCACTAATCCGACAGCCCCCGATGATTTGCGTTTGAAACTTTTAATTTTTTACTTGTTTATAAGATTTGTCTTGACCATTTGCAAGTAAGTGATTTGGTTGCTTAGAATATACCCGCATGTATTTTATCAGTACCGTTCTTGTGTGTTTTTTTTTTTTTGAAAATTCCGTTTTGTGTTCAGTATATGAATTATTCTTGAGAGTATTAGGGAAATTATTTTTCATTAATTATATATTTCATAATTTTTTTGTGAGAATTGTTAAAAGTTCTCAAACTCGAATTAATCCGAATCCAAAATATAATTCGAACTTGAAATATAATTCGAAATTTGAACTCATCCGAATTCGATCTGAATTCCTAATTATCCGAAATATTCATCTGATTCAAATTCAATCCGAATTCATCGGATTGTATAGGATCAAATTTAAGGTTTGGATTGAATTTGGATGGATTTTTTTCCAATTCAAATTATTTGAAATCCGATCAGATTTATCCGAGTCCGAAATTGCCCACCCCTAGTGCTAGGCCCAAGCCCATCATTTAAATTTAAGATTTTATAGTTTTGATTTGAAGTATTTACACAAAAATAGATAGCACAGTACTATTAAGAGATCTGAAAATAGAAAATGATATTTGACCAAAAGTCCATATTGTTGAAAACGATATCCGAAAATAATAGAAAACGATTTTTTTAAAAGTCCAACATTGTTGATTAATGAGCGATAATAAAATAGTTTGGTAGAAATTGAAAACCTGATGCTCTTATTGAGAAGGAATTGTATTTTTTTTTTCTAAACTTCCTTTTTTTGCTTGCTTAGTTGGCAGCTCCAAAAACCCTCGATAGAAAGGACATATAATTGTGAAGGGAAAAGATTTAAATAAATTATAGTTAAATTATATTTACACAAAACTTTTAAGAAGTTTTTAAGTGGGACGCTACATAAGTGGCCATGTCATTTAAGATGTGTTTTGGGATTAAGATTTGAGAAATATAACGTTATTATTTTGATTAATAGTTCTGTTCAAATGATTAGTTATAATGTTGTTATTTAAAAAAAAAACTATAATGCTGTTAATGATGAAGTCTTACCATCTAATAATCCATTATCCTCAATAACTGTTAATTAATTGATCTTTTGTTAGTTCTCGTCCAAAGGAAGAGGATGTTGTGGAGAGATAAAATAATGAAACATTGAATAAGAAAGAGGGCAAAATATAGGATAAGAAAAGAGAAATGTTTGAAAAGTGTAATGGCGAAAGCAAAACTATGAGAAAGAAAATTTATTAGTTACATTTTATTAAAAGTTCATGTCATCTATCACATTTAATTTTAATAGAAGATAACCACTAATCTAAATGATGGAAAGTACCACTCAAAGTAGTGTAAAAATTATTGAATTTTAGGTTCTTACAAGCTTATTCTTACATTTTAGTAAAATGAATCGTGTCTCACTTTTACTCCTTTTTTCCTCTTTTGTCAGTCACATCTTTCTTCTGAATATGATAAGTTTGTGTAATGATACTGAAATATCTTTGATCATAATATGCTGCAGTGTCCAAAAAGTTTAGCACGTCTTGAGGCGTCAAATTGCTATGAATCAGAATTGAAATCTCACTAGGAATCAACTCATCATTCATAAATGCCAAAAACAAGGAAACTGAAAAACTGAAAAACAAAAGTACAATTAATTTCACTAACATATCAATTGGCTACAACCTGCAAGCACGTTACAATTCATACACATGCCGTATGATGACTGTTTGACCAAGTGCAACTGGAGCCGTTTCACCAAACTGCCAAAATCTCAATACGAGCTTAAGCGACTCAAACTTTTGTGTTTCTTTTCAACAATCACAAACAGAACAGATGACAGGAAGCAGGCACTCAAAAAAAGTAAAAATAAAAAGGGAGAGACAGAGAGACTGATAAAACATACACAAGGCAACCCTCATGTAACCAACCATGTGGCAGGTGCATTTACAACTCATTTATCGGCAGCAGCATCATAAAATCAGAGTGGAGTAATAAAAATCTGATTCATTTGTCAAAACCAACGCCAAGAACCAACTGTGCGAGGTGGGTCAAATATGGTTCTGCTTGGGAACTACTGCTCAAAATTGGTCCCAAACTCTGAAGCTCATTATTGAATTCCCTCTCAAATTTGCTGCAATATGTTAATGCAAATAAGACAGCAATTTAAAAGAGTAGCTTGTGTGTCAGTGTTTGAGTGTTCTGCAGCCACTTACAGGATTGATTCAGTGACTGTTGCATCTCTGATCATAACTTTTTGCACCCGAGACAGGCTTCTTAACTTCAATTGCTTGAACTTTTCTGACCCAGAAAAACCATCAGATGGTTCCTCTAGCTTGGGAAGGTCAATAGAAGATGATATCAACCACTGAGTTGCTGCCGCATACTGCAGGCACAATGATTTCAGCCTCTCCACCTTCTGCATTTGGAAAACATCATAAGTGTTCAACTCGACAAACCACACTAACTGGAAACATATTCTAAGCCTCTTCAATTATGATTCTTCTCCAATGTGGTTTTGTGAAGTCCTAAAAATTTTCCATTTCACAGGAATATTTTAAAATTAATTCACTTATGTTTGTCAAACATAAAACTGGCTTGCAGGTCCAAAGTAGTTTAAATTTGAACAACGAATAACATATTTGATTTTATATCTGCAAACAGTTTGGACTTGACTGAATGTACACATTTCAGAGGCCCCGGTGATCCTCAACTTTAATATTAGCTTTAAAACATCCACAAGGATATGTGAATAGCGTTCATTAAGGATTAGAAGAAAGATGGAAATTATTCTCGAAGACTCCTACATCCAAGAATGTAATGGAGTGGGTATTATCAGAATGCAACTACTTGTCCCAAAAACATATCTGTTAAGTAGTCACTTCCATTGCCTATTTCTTCTAGTTGTTCGTTCTACTTTTCAATTGAGATCTATTAGCTCAACATCTTCCACATTCTTCTGTCCTGCCTCACATATTCTAATCCAGCATCCATGACCATCTGTTCCTTTCATTTACTCAATAAGGAATCTAGGTTGATATTAAAGAATTAAAAGGCATATGATCAAAAACAAACCTTGAGAAGATCAGGCAAATGAAGCAAGCATTCTCTGAGACACTTGTCAAGGAAAAAATCATGATGTTGTATGACCTGTTTCAGGAGGAGACATGTAAGTCAGAAAATTCGTAGGTCATTCAAGTAAAACAAATTGATAAAGCCATACCTCATCTATACTCTTTGCAGTTTGAAGTCTATTATGCATCACATGCCAATTGGGTTCAAGAACCTGAAACCAATGGGTTTGGAGTAGAACACTGAGTATCTAATCATTAAAGGAGAAACAAAATTTTGAGCATAAAGGGAGGTAAGACCAAAATGAGCTTATAGGGGGGACAAGCACTGGAACGCTAGGAAGGCCAAAACAGACAGCATTCTAAAGAAAACTCCTATTGATGATAAAGATAAAACATGCCTCAAATGTCAAATAATGAAGAAGGCTATTAATAAACTTAAGCATGCTGCGGCAGAGCAGAGATGATCTAGAGATAGCAGTTCCACTTGCGTTAAAGGCACGAGCTCCCTGCGCAGATAAAATGAAACTAGATTAGAAGCCCCAAAAAGGCAAGAAAAAATATCCAGGCCAGATAAGAAAAATTGCAGTGCATACTTGGTGCACTTGCCAAGCCCCACACAGCTGGCGCTCTACATGTTTACAGTGAAAAAGTAAGCGAAAAACCATCTGATACTTTGTTAGGGCTTTTCTTGATATAACAATAGATAATGGCCACTGGACCTGATAAACAAGCCAAACACAAAAATTATTGACAATAGCCTAATATTTAACAATAAAATAAATATTGTACAATCAAATTGATATAAAGTAGTATCACCAACAAATTTGCAAGTAATTAAAGGCAGAAAGTAGTTTCTCTTGAGGGTAACCAAAATTATATGCATTATGTTCTAACAATCTATCTACTTCATTACTTTAACCAAGAGAAAATATTCAAAGGGGAAAGAAAAACCTAAAAGAACAGACCTTGTAGCTTAAAGAAAACGTCTCAAGACCAGTAATGCTCACTGGCTGCTCTAAATCCAAGCTATCAGAGGAAGTCTTAATTTCAACACCTTTGAGTGTGGCCATTCTTTTAAGCAAGGATGATCTCTCCTGGCAGCAAAAAGGTTGCACACTTGCATATGATATAATGCAAATTTTATTTGAAAGTTTCAGCTAGAGATAGTCACTTACGATAGAACATGTTAGGTCCTCATGACAAGGATCTGCTGCTGCAGCAGTGGAACGCAGAGCAATGTCTAGCAGAGACTACATATCCCCCAAAAAAAAAAAAAAAAAGTATACATTAAGACCTGTCATTTATACCCAGGTCTACAAATTTCTTATTTTAGGCAATATTTTAACTTATTAAAAACATAGAGATGTTATGCTCTTGATACGGTAGTAAGAGAGTGGAGGAAACCTGCAGTTTTTCCACAGTAATCTCATCAAGCTGTTTCATGAGTTCCTCACGAGCTATATCCATAAAATGAACCAAAAAATCACCCTGAAAAAATAAAAGTTTACTACAATTGATTGACAAAAACTAAGACAAAAAATGATAGCAACCAAAAAGATAATCTCCTCCGGGAATAACAAGAAAGGTGTGACTGAGAAGGCCATTGCAGAGAACCTCAATGCTTCCACCCTTTATGAAAAAGGAAAACAAATGATGATATTGGCTTTCCACCCTCTGGTGTCCTGATCAGACTTTATATTTACTGAATCACTAAAAGGTAGACAGGCTACAGTGCTCTAGTTTATGGATTGAAACTACCAGGCAATATTAAAATCTTAGATATGATTAATGAAATGATAAACTGATGTATGTAACAAAGCATTTTGAACGAATAAATCACTGCTTAAACCCTGGGTGAAACTGGCATAAGCCTGACTACAGAGCCTACCTATATACGGACATAACACCAGAACCAAAGTGCAATCTAACTAGCCTCTTGGGGTTTTTTTTTTTTTATGTTACTCTTTTTTATTTGACAGTTAATACGCTCTATAGTTTCTTATTAAAAAATAGTGGGAAAAAGGCCCATCAAGTAATCAAATTCTGTAGCATATAACATCAAATATTCGACGAACAAAACATAAAAGTTCAATCTGCATTGGTGCTTCCAGGAAACTAGGCAACTGCTCTAATGATCAACAGCCCCTTCATTAGGGCTTCCAGCACCATGCTAATTGCTAAGTCGTATGTCTGATCTTTGGCACATAATAGTCTTAATATCATATTAAAATCAAGTAATGAGTAAAATTTCATTCAAAAATTCAATGTAGGGGCCTATATCCAACAACAGGCAGAACATAATTAATTTTTCCACGAGTTTACTGATTAAAAGATAAATTTACCTGATCGAGAAGTAGATAACGCTTTATAGACCATAGCTTTCCCATTAGATCATACTACAATAAGAATAGGAAAAATCATTACAATGGGTATCATGATACTAAGGCCAAGAGTGACAGTTACATAAGGAGAACTAAACACACTGAAATGAACAAATTTGCCATTCGGTAATGATTTGTTGATCCTTACCCTTTCTTTGATAAGATTTAAGAGCTCACCACTGGCAAATTCATATGCAACTTTTACACACTCCAGATAATGATGGTTAGAGCCAAAACTCAATAACTTTGAATTCTCTGAAGTAGGGACCTATCAATAATGCTCCCATCAACAAGTACTAATGCAATCACAAGGAGAAAAGGAGAACAAAAACAATCCTTTGTGAAAGCAACACGGTAACATTGAATAGTGGGTAGAAACAAAACCTGAGCACTGTGACCACATTCTCTCATGACATTTAGATATTTTCCCGTGGTCAAAATTTTACCAGCTATATTTGCAAGGAAGCTTGGAATCCCATCCTTGAGGCTGTAACGTTGCCTCCAGTACTTAGCATCATAATCCTGAGTGAGACTTTCCTAATAAAGAAACTAACTGTGATTATTTAAAGTAAAAAGTATAATTCATTCACAATTACAACAAATTCAACATACCTTCAGGAGAGATTTGTCCTCAGCAATGAAAAACTCACCATAAGGATCATCAATCACTCCTTCATAGACCCACCTGAAATTTTTAAGTGATTTAAACTTCAGTGAGGACGAACAAGAGTGAATCACAAAAATACATAGCAAAAAGACAGAATTAGATGCTCAAAGGCATAGATACTCCTGGTAAGAGATAAAACTAGTTGTAAAATGCTATTCATTCTGAGAAGGTAAGACCTGCAACTTAAATTAGAAAGGGAGATTGGTAATTTCCCCCTACAATAATCAACATGTACCATTTTCCTCCTTGCTGTTTTTATAATGGCCAAAAACCCTCCTGACAGCATAAGTTTACAACATTACCCTTATTTTCAACTACTCTTTTATTTTCATTTATTATAAATTAAATAAATCACATGAATAGAAACTAAATAAAAAATTAAGCATTAAAAATAAGGAATATATGTTTTGATATGAGAAAAAAATTAATAATAATATTTTTTTCTTGTACTTATTTATTTTGTGAACATTTTCTTATAATAAACATATAAGAAAGTTATTATCAAATGATAAAAAACTTATTATAAGAAAATTTGAATGAAAAATAAAAATTTATTATAAGATAAATAATAAATTTTTTACCTATACATTTTACATTTAATTTTAAAATACTTCAAAATGTTTATTATAAGAAAATGTTCACAAAATAAATAATTACAAGAAAAAAAATTTTATTATTAATTTTTTTTGCTCATATCAAAACATATATTTCTTGTGTTTAATACTTAATTTTTTTATTTAGTTTCTATTCATGTAATTTATTTAATTTAAAATAAATATAAATAAAAGAGTAATTAAAAATAAGGGTAATATTGTAAACTTATATTATCAGGGGAGTTTTTGGCCATTATAAAAATAGTAGGGGTAAATAGTATATGTTAATTACTGTAAGGGGAAAAGTGGCAATCCCCCAATTAGAAATAGAGATGCTGATTTAACAGGATAACAGGCTATTAAAGCAAAATGTAAAGTTGGCTATCCATAAAGTAGAAGCGTCTGAAAGCAGAATGAGGCAAAACCTTTAGAATGTCTACAAGGAAACTATTATGATAGTAATGGGCTAGCAAAACATACCTTTCTAATATGCCCAGATATGCATTGCTCGCACACTGTGTCATCTTTTCTAGCAATGACCGAACTGTATTATCTCCGGCCATAGCTTTAGCCTGGATACAATAAAAGCCACATCAGTTACAGATGAAACAAATAGTACCCAAAAAATAAGAAAACAACAAACTCGCAAGTGCAGAACAGCAATGAAAGCTAGTCAATAGGTTTTTCACCTGACTTTGCAAAAGGTTTAGAACTGCAGAACCTGTACAATTATTAGCTGAAGCCTTGTGTATCACAGCTGATACTGCTTGCATGGACCCCAGCATGGGCTGCGTAACACGGTAGGAAAATTTGAGCAGAAATCCAAAAATAAAAAGGGTCTATCCATTGAAAACAAGCTAAACACACCTGACAGTAAAACCACAATCCTTGTATGGAAAGTCTCCCAAGCCTAAACTGGTGTTCAAGCTGTGCTACCATAGCCTCATAATCCTGATAAACAACGTAACATATTTCATAAAAGTGATTAAAATTTGTGTATTAAAAAAATCCCATTAATTGAAAGGGGAAAAAAAAGGGAATTACGAGAAGTAAAGCCCTGAGACTGGCAGCAAAGGCATGATTAACTAAGCCATTCTTAAACTGAGATCTCGACCCAACAAATTGCTCCGTCAAAACAAAGCTCTCACACAATGGAAATATCCGTTTCGCCATTTCCTACATCGCCAAGCAACACAAAAAATTCTCGTCTCTTCCTTGAATAAAATGTTAAACAATAGCACTATCCCACCTGATGAGGCAGATACCGTGGCTCTATCATGAAGTGCAATGTATTAGCTTGTTCTCTATCTTGTCATCACCCACCATTGCACTTCATGGCACATCCCAACATCATCTGCCACATCAGCTACATTCATTAAATTACAAATAACTCTTGTATTTACTTGGAGAGCTAAATCCATGGACGCATCGACTTGAAAAGTAGCAGTAGAATCATAAGTATCATTTCCATGAACATGATTAACTCTTCGTTTAATCGAAATGTATCGTCCCTCAATTCCAACCAAAGCTGAGAGTAAATCATCTATCACAAGAAGTTCCTGCAGTTTTGTTTCCTTTTTTTAACATTAGCTGGCGATTAATCTACAATAAAATAAATTATAAAAAATCATTTCATTACCAAGAATTACCTGCACTCCAGCGTCATAACAGCCTATGGCCATTTCAGCTCCATTGTTACTGCTCCAAAGAGTACAAGATAAATAATAAATAAAATATTTTATTAATTTAAACCTAAAAATTTAAACCAAAATTTTATGGGAAAAAGAAAGTGCGCCTTATAATAAAATTACCTGAAGGAATCGGCAAAACGAGAGGCAGCTTTAGTTTCCTGCATTAATGAAAAATTAAAGTGTAGCAGCCAATCATAATGTGACGGCTCATTATTAGTGAAAATTGATTCCTGACCTGGTGGAAGCGGCCAGTAAGGAAAGGACGCTCGATGTTCCAGCGAGGAGTTGATGGATACGACATTTCCATTTCTCCGCTTCAATGGACCACTCACAGTTCAGTTTCGCTTTAGTTTTCTCAGTTCAATTCACAAACAAGAAACATCTTATTTCATTTTCACTCCCCCACAAATTGCTTATAAAAGCATTTCAAAATCGAGACATCAAAATCTCTGATTGGTGATCTAATAAAAACGAAGGTGGGCCGAGTTGACCCAGAACTAAGTAAACCCTAGGTATTTATCTTTCAAGTCCCTATCCCAAGACTTAGGTTGAGCTGAGCCGGAGCATTCACAGTTGCGATTGAGCTGCCTGTGCTTGGTGTTGGCACAGTGGCTTGTTGTGGTGCTGGTGATAATTGAGATTGGACTGATTTTGGACCAACTTAGTGTTGTATGTGTTTGGGTTTCACTGAGCTGAGATGGCAATTGGCAATTAGGTGATTTGCTTTAAATTTTTAAGATTTTGTTTCTTTATTTTTTTTTATCATTTTATTTAGCTTCCATCGGTTCGGATCAGATCCGATTATTTGATTAAAATAAATTATTTTTACTAGTTTTTTTCCTACTAATCGTTGAATTTAATTTCCTCCAATCCTTTTGGTAGGGTGGGCGGGTTTCAATCCGGATTATTCAGGCTTCGAATTGGATTTCAACCCATGAGAATTCAATGCAATTGGGTTCATAGCTCAAACCCAAAATTCGGTTCGGATTTAAATTTCAGATCATTTCAGATGGAGCTGCCTGTGCTTGGTGTTGGCACAGTGGCTTGGTTGTGGTGCTGGTGGTAATTGAGATTGGACTGATTTGGACCAACTTAGTGTTGTGAGTTTGGGTTTTCAGTGAGCCGAGATAGCAATTGGCAATTAGGTGATTTACTTTTAATTTTTAAGATTTTGTTTCTTTATTTTCTTTTATCATTTTATTTAGCTTCCGATCCGAACTGTTCACTTAGGTTCGGATCACATCCGATTATTTGAGTGAAATCAATTATTTTTACTAGTTTTTTTTTTCTTATTGGTCTAAAATCTGTCAACTTCTGTGGTTTATAAACTTTCTGGATCAAAATAACGCGAGTGTAATTGAGTGACTAATTGTACCTCTGTCATTCAGGATATGGACGCAAGTAGAAACGACACCAGGCTTTACTGAGTCCCAGTACTTTTAGAAAAAAGCTGCTGGTAATCCATTAGGTCTAGGGGCTCGGGTTGGGCGGGAAAGGTATGTTGATATTTCCTCTTCAATGAAATGCATGTCTAGTTGGTCATTCATCTCTAAATTCACCTTTGTCACCAAACCTGCAAGTGTTGTCCCAATTTGCACATCTTTTGGGCTGGATTTGCAAAAAGATTTTCAAAGTATTCATAAAACTCCATTTAAATCTCCTCTTTATCTTCAGTCCAATCATCCTGTTGGTTCATGACTCCCCATATCTAATCCTTTCGTTTCCTTGAAGAGGCTTTTAAATGAAAAAAAATTGTATCCTCATCCCCTTTGCTTAGCCAATCAGCTCGAGATTTTTGCTTCCAATACGCTTCTTTATCTAGCAACACTCTTTCAATCTAGTTTTAAGTGTTTTTAATTTCATTTACTTCTTCGTATTGCTGGAAATTGTACTTTATATTAGAAAAATTATTCTTTAAAAGTCTCAACTTTCTTTTTCGTTGTCAAAATCTTTCTTACTCCACATCTGCAGTTATGCCACTAAGGTTTTAGCTGCCCTTTTAAAGGTTTTAACAAGATCCCCCTTACTCCAATTACCACATTTCATCCATTCCTTCTTTATTATGGATCTACAACAACATAAGGGTTCCACATATCCTTATAGTGAATGCTTGGGCAAGATTTCCTTTTATCTCACACCAATTTTTTCCTGTCTTGCATTTCTAACATAATAGGGACACCATGTATTCAAATTTGAAACAATTACTCATAAGGGCTATTCTTCCAATCCGTAATCCCTGGGAATCTATCAAATCTTTCTTCAATAAAATGAAGTCAAAATCTTTTATTAGAACAGGTAAAAAGGATAATCTTTACATCCTAAGTCCCCTAGATTATAGTCATTTTCAATCTCTCTAAATTCAGTCACCACACTTAGATTTCTATCTTTGCCGCCTAGTTTTTCAGTCAATTTCAGAATTTCATTGAAAATCTCCAAAACACAGTCATGGAAGAGAAAACAGACTTGCAAGTTTCCTTAGCAGCATCCAAGTATGCCATTTTTGCATAACTTCTAAACGACCATTTATTCAAGTAAATCTCCAATTCTTCATATTCGTTCCTTGAATCACAACACCTATATTATGATTACTGTAATAAACAATATTTACCTCTATTTTACTATTCTATAACATTGCTAACCACCCCCATACTATTTCTGTTTATGTTAAAGCAATTATCAAATCCTATATTTTTACTTATATTTGTCATCTACACAGACTTCATTAGGGATGGCAATTTTCGGGTCCAGGTCTGGGTCCGGGTTTGGCTGTTCCGAATCCAGACCCAGACACAAAATTCTTGTAACCAGACCCGCATTGAACCTAGGTTTTTTTAATCTGGGTCTGGTCCGGGTTCAACCCGGAAAAATCCGGGTTTTGAACCCAGATTGCTTTATTTTTCTTTTTTTTTTGAGAGACCAGATTGCTGAATTTAATAGGGGATGTTTTAATGTTTTAATGTATTACATGAAAAAACACATTATAGTACTCTTCCTAGAATTGGTTCAACAAAATTTGCTGGATAAAGGGCAAAAAAATAGAACATGTAACACATACAGAACCAGACTACCATAACCAAATTGCTTAACTTTGGTTCAAAAATATTTGCTGGACAAAGGGCAAAAAAACAGAACATATAACACATCCAGGTTCTAAAAACAAATTCAACACAATATAGAATCTAAAATTCAAAGTTTAAAGTAATAAAAATCCACAAATACAAATTCATAACATAATTCTGCAATTTAAAGCGCAAATTTCCAGCCACTGGGCTAAAGACTAAACTCTGAATCATCCACTTCATTTGACTGTTGCTCACTCATCCAACTTTCATCCAACTCTGAATCATCCACTTCAAATTGGGTTCATTAGACAACTACCCTTCTATGTGCATATATATATCTCACTCCTTGAAAATATATTAGCAAAAGAAAAAGAGCTTTTAAAGAAACAAGCAAAAGATTCTAGCAGAAAGGAGACGAAAATCAATCAAGAACCGGAAAAGGACAGTGTGCCAATATGATTGCAAGTTACAAGCATTAAATTCGAACAACTAATAATTATAATAAAAAAGGAAAGTGATAATTATTTTATAAAAAAAATATATATCATAAGCAAAGTAATGGCGACGGCAAAGGAGATATCAAATCTCCTTCTGCACTTCCAGCTGCAACTAACTTGCACTGGGATGCCGGAGTACCTTCAGAGTTTTGACTCTTGACCTTGACCCTTCGGCATTTTTACAGTCTTAGTTTAAAATCACGTGAAAAAGAAGCCAGAAAAGCTACTGCCAAACTTTTCACTGATATTATTACTAGTTTTTTTTCCTTTTATTCGTTTAAATAATAAAAGATAGTTTAACTTCAAAGAAGCAGGAATCCTCCTCAAAATATAGATAATAGATAATAATAATAATAATAAAAAAAATCCTGACCATGTGCATATTGAAAAGAAAATCAGAGATCACGAGTTCAATCATCCTGCCCTTTTATACCCTTTTAAGCATAACAGCACGAAAATTGCAAAGGGGAAAATCAAAGTGTAATAGAGCATAAATTGTAAAGAGAAAAGCCGAGACTCACAAATATTCACAGCGGCAGCTGAAGTATATGCTGATGAACACAGAACACAGCCGCGATTGAGGTGGATTTCAACCCTTTTTGCTGGCCGCGACAGAGTGAGAGATGAGACGAGTGATACTGATGAGTGATGAAATGAACAAAGCCTCACCGTGAAGGCGATGACAGGCCACGCCACGAAGGATCTGATCTGATCTAAAGAAGAGATTACAGGAGAGTTGAAGAGAGAGTGAGAGAGATTAAGTGAGGACTGAGGACTGAGGAACGAGTCACGGCTCACGGGTGAGAGAGGAACGGATGAGACTTGAGAGATTGAGAGGAGAAATTACAGATTTACAGTAGAGTTCAGTTGAAGAGAGTGAGAGATCGAGTAATCGAGATTTCGAGAGAGGAACGAGAGAGATTGAGAGATCTGGGGTTCACTTTTGTTTTTTTAAAAAATTTTCTATTTATATTTACGGATTTACAGATAAAATTAATATTAAAATAAATAATATCCGTATCCGGATCCGGATTCTAAATTTTGGATAAAAATTATTCTGGTGTAGGTTGAACCCAGACTTAATTTTCTGGGTTCAATCTGGTCCGAATTTAGTTGTCATTCAAACAAAAAGAATTTAAGGCTTGTGTTATCAGAGAATATCTTTTAAAGTTAGGGACATTCGGGTATTCTCCAAACCTAAGACTCTCCAACTTATGATTTTCATTGCTGCTCCACTGATGTCTCATTCACTGCTAAATTTGTCACCTCTACTACCTCCATAACTATTATATCTCGGCTTAGGTTGAACTTAGTTAAGAGGGAATTACATACTACTAAATTTGGTACACATTAGCCATATTTGGTTTCTTGCTTTTTGGACTTGGCTGTTTGTGTCACAACTGGCCCGCTTAGAAGTATTTGGTATCACTTTTGTGCTTGCCTTTTTGATTAAGTTTCGGGCTTGATTCTTCTATCTCTTCCATTTATCTACCACTTCATCAGAGCTCATTTGGACTACATTGGGCTAGCGCCCACTGAAAACATTCTTCCCTCCACATTTTCACTTTCATTCATGATTCTCGCCATTTGACTTAAGTGTTTAGACGCCTCCTCATTTTTCAGTTGCACAAAGTAGCTTTTTGCTATCAACTTAATCCCATATCGATTCTTTCCCTTGGATCCTTAATGTTTCCACCATTGCCTCCTCTACATGTCTTAACACCATTTGTGGACTGCTTGCTTCTTCTTGGTATTGGGTTGACCCTAACTCATTTTCTGTAATTGGGTTTGATGGTTTTTTATTGGGGAACTTTGTGCTCATTGAATTTGTTGACTTTCGTTTTTCCCTATTTTCTCTTTCCTTGCTCTTTTGAAAATTCATACTATCAACTAGAGGTATTGCCTTTAACCATGCCTCATATGCCAAACTTTGTGATTTGGCCTTTATATTTTTGCACACTCCCTGTATTGATGCCTAATATAGCCACAACAAAAGCAATAATCTAACATCATTTTATAGACCATACCCACTGGAATTTCTTTCTTGTCTTCTTCTTGTATTCTTAAGATCTTCTTCAAACGCTTTGTAATGTCTATTAAGATTTTGACTCGCACATATTTTCCAAAACAATCCTCTGCTGCGTTCGTAGCTACATCTTTCATTTTCCTAATCTTGGATCCCAATTCACGGATTGTACTTATATCCATACATTTCAAAGGCACATTATGCAATTGTACCCAAAATGGGACATGTGAAAATAGTTACTCTGCGACTTTGCCTATACCACTTGGTTCTTGTAGTACTATAAAGGCTCGATCAAAGTGCCAGGGTCCTCTGGTTAACATTCTTCACTTATCTTCTTCTAAAGAGAAATTGAACATGAAAACTCTATTTCGGAGGCTTTTTACTTTGACTACCCCCACTGGACACCATACTTTGCTCTTTTTTCCTTTATACTCTCCCCAAAGATTACTTTGTCTTCTTTCTCTTCTTCTAGCATTATAGCATCGTACTTTCTTATTAATTCATCTGCTTCCGCGGTGTTAACAAGACACTATTTTCCTTAATTAGCCTTAAAACACTTACCACCCTCACCACTATCCTATGTTTTAAGTTTCCCCTCTGTTTACACTCTCTTTCAACTTTTCTTTTTAATACGCACACCTACCCTTTAGACCCAACTTAAAGACTAAAATCTTTTTAATAAATTGAAAAATAAAGAGAAAAAGAACTGGAAGAAAACACACTCAACTAGTAAGCATCACTCTGGATCATAAAGATCCAATTTAGCTTCCATTCAATGTTCCTTCAGAGACGAAACACTCTTGAAGGAAGAAAAAACCCTGCCAAATTATTCCTCTTTGAATATATAAAGAGTGGCTCAAATAGTTATTCCACAATTTAAAAAAAAACAGGAAAAAGTATTCTATGAGATTTGAACTAATATCCTCAATATTGTTAAGAGCACTAACTGTTGGGGAAAAATCAGGTTTTTAAATTTTTTATAAAACCTATTAAGGACCGCTCTCATATAATATATAAGAACACGTAATCTAGAAATCGTACCTTGAAAATCCGAGTTGGCTTTTTCCGCTGAAGTGATTTAGGCTCCTGGATCACGATCTGCCACCACCACTCCTGTTGGATCACGATCCGTCACCACCACGCTAGTTAGATCACGAACTATCTCCAATGATCTTCCAGGTTATGACTCAGGTTCGATCTGCACTTGACGTGTGGGCGCCTTTATCACTACCAAAGCAACTAGCACGAGAAAATTTTTCTCTCAATAATGGAGAGAAAAATCTTATTCTCAGATTTGTGCAAAGTGGCTTCTACTTTTTCTGTTGAGAAAATAAGCCTTTTATATCTCCATTTTAGTGAAACCCTAGGCTCCAAATTAAACTTACGTTATTTACTTTTCCAATAGGGGACCCACCTTGTAAAATAACATAAGGCCCCTTATACAAAAGCTAATTAAATGGAGCCTCTCACTAAATGATATATTTAGGCTTTTAACCCAAATTGCTAGTTATCTTGCTTATTAGTCCAATAGTGGTGCAGTCAATTAAATGAGCTAATCCGGGGATCATTTGGGAACAAACAATAGTGGCTACAATAATTAGGCCTGTAATTAAACTAGCCTAATTATTTAATTCCAAATCTACTCCACTAAAAGATTGGAACTGACTTCCATAATTATATGCTCGAATAATAATTCGTCCCAAGCCACATTGATTTCTTTACTGCACAATCCTTTGTACCACATCGTTAATTAAATTGATATCTCAACTGTCCAATCAATTTAATAATATCTTATTCCTTGATCTTTACTGGTTTTCTCTAATGATCATTTTCAACATACTAAATATGTTGACACACTCTGGCCAGAGAATTCCATGATCAAGTGCCGAAAACCTATCAAGAGATGTGTTGTACAAATTCTATATTGTTAATCTATAACTCCAATACTCATAATTGCTCCCACCAAGATACCGGGTAATCTTGACTACAAAGATGTGTCGTGCCCATTGGTAACTCAAATGGAATAACAATCACAATCATGAAATCATAATTAACTCAAGATTAAGATTACAGTAAAATCAACGCCTATGAGATTTAATAAGTCTGACAGTTATTACAAAGTTAATTAAATCTCATATGTGATCCAGTTCAATGTAGTCGTACTACATCAATAAATTCATACATGATTAAGACAAATCATTCAATGAATTTATTACAGTTTATACCTAAATAAAGTGCCCAACTTTATTTATCAACTGCGAACTAAATTTATTTAATCATAAGATAACTTGTATTTATGTCTTCTGTGAATCCACATGGTGATCACATAAATACATATAATATGATTAAATGGACTTAAAACAAATATTAATGCAATTAAGATATTGAATAAAATACCTCATTTATTTTATTAATTAGAAAAATTGTTTATTACAGTTAAATAAACACATATGCTTTTAAAGAGCATAATTTCCCAACAATCTCCCACTAGCTCTCAAAGCATATTTGGCATCTCACGCATGCCCATGGATTCCAAGTGCAAGTAAAAAGGTTTCCCAGGTATGGCCTTAGTAAAAGGATCTGCCAAGTTTTGCTGTGACGCAATCTGAGTAACCTCCACATCACCTCTCTGCACTATATCCCTTATAAGATGATACTTCCTCTCAATATGTTTTTGTTTCTTGTGGTTCCTTGGTTCCTTAGATTGAGCTACCGCACCACTATTATCGCAAAATAGTTTCAGGGGTGCAGATACAGCAGGTACCACCTCAAGATCTTGTAGGAACTTGCGGAGCCATACAGCTTCTTTTGCAGCTTCGGATGCAGCCACATATTCAGCTTCAGTTGTGGAGTCTGCGATACAAGATTGTTTCACACTCCTCCAACTTATAGCTCCACTTCCCAATGTAAACACATAGCCGGAAGTTGATTTTCTGGAATCCTTATCTGACATAAAGTCAGAATCAGTATAACCCACTGGAATGAGTTCATCACCGGAATACACAAGCATATAATTTTTGGTTCTTTTCAGATACTTCATTATATGCTTGACCGCAGTCCAGTGTTCAGGTCCAGGATTAGATTGATATCTACTAACCATCCCTACCGCAAAACAGATATCTGGCCTAGTGCAAAGCATGGCATACATAAGACTTCCCACAGCTTCTGCATAGGGAACACGTCTCATTCTCTCTATCTCTTCAGATGTTTTAGGTGATTGATCCTTAGAGAATGTAATTCCATGTCTGAATGGTAATAAACCAGTCTTGGAATTTTCCATGCTAAATCTAGCCAATATCTTATCGATATAGACCGCTTGAGACAAGACTAAAGTTTTATTCTTCCGGTCTCGTAGTAACTTGATACCAAGAATATAACTTGCCTCTCCCAGGTCTTTCATATCAAATTGTTTTGCTAACCAACTCTTTACTGTAGTCAATACTCCTATATCGTTTCCAATTAGGAGAATATCATCTACATAAAGAATTAGGAATGATACAGATTTTTCTTGAATTTTCTTGTACACACATGGTTCATCAATGTTCTGAATGAATCCAAACGATTTAATCGCTTGATCAAATCTGATGTTCCATGACCGGGATGCTTGCTTCAATCCATAAATGGATCTATGCAACTTACATACCATGTGTTCTTGGCCTTTTTGTACAAATCCATCTGGTTGCTGCATATAGATGTTTTCTTCAAGATGCCCGTTAAGAAAGGCAGTCTTGACATCCATTTGCCAAATTTCATAATCTAGCACTGCGGCAATGGAGAGCAGAATCCTGATGGATTTAAGCATAGCAACCAGAGAAAAAGTTTCCTCATAATCGATTCCCTCTTTTTGAGTAAACCCTTTGGCTACTAATCTTGCTTTAAATATTTCCACCCTTCTGTCTACTCCTCTTTTTCTCTTGTAAATCCACTTGCACCCTATAGGTTTTACCCCATTTGGTGCCTCTACAAGTTCCCAGACTTTGTTGGAATACATGGATTCCATTTCTTGACTCATGGCCTTTTTCCAAAATTCAACATCTCTATCTATTAGAGCTTCGTTGTAACTAGTGGGATCTTGTACATGTTCATCTGAGATAGCCGTATAGGTTTCTCCCAAAAGCATGTATCTCGCAGGTAACCTAGTTACCCTCCCACTACGACGAGGTTCTAAAAGTGATGGTTGTTCAGGGATAATCCTGTGTTGATCATCTGGTTGTTGCTGTTCTTCCTGTTCTGTAACAGGCATTGAAAGCTGAGCATCAACCTGATCACCTGACAGTTCTTCAAGTATTACCTTACTCTTAGGTTTGAAGTTATTCATATAGTCTTCCTCGAGGGAAGTGAAATGTGTGCTCACGATCACTTTCCTATCTTGAGGACTATAAAATAAACCTCCCCTTGTTCCTTTGGGATACCCCACAAACATACAAACCTCAGAACGTGAATCCATCTTGTCTGCCTTTGGTTTCAGCACATGTGCTGGTGATCCCCAAATATGGACATGTCGTAAACTTGGTTTGCGACCTAACCATAATTCTATTGGGGTTTTAGGCACTGACTTAGATGGAACTAAGTTTAAGAGGTAAACTGCAGTTTCCAGTGCTAGTCCCCAAAAAGAGATTGGTAATGACGAATAACTAAGCATAGATCTCACCATATCCAAAAGAGTTCTATTTCTTCTTTCAGCTACCCCATTTTGTTGTGGTGTACCCGGGGCAGTCAATTGAGTATAATCCCATTTTCAACCAGATACTCTTTGAAATCTCCTGAGAGAAATTCACCACCTCGATCAGATCGAAGTTTCTTTATGTTCTTATCTAATTGCTTTTCTGTCTCAGCCCTATACTCTTTGAATTTCTCAAGAGCTTCAGACTTGTGACGCATCAAATAAACATAACCGTATCTCTAGTAATCATCAGTGAAAGTGATGAAATACTCATAACCTCCTCGAGCTTGTACATTGATTGGTCCACATACATCTGTATGTACCAATTCAAGTTGTACTGTTGCACGTACTCCTTTGGCCGAGAATGGCCTTTTGGTCATTTTCCCTTCTAAACAGGATTCACAGAGTGGCAATGATTCATTTTCTAATGGACCCAAAAACCCATCTTTAATCATTCTCTGTATCCTATTTTGGTTTATATGACCCAAGCGTAAATGCCAGAGGTAACATTGGTTGGAAGAAATTTTTCTTTTCTTAGATAAATGTGTATGCTCATTATTATTGATCACTGTGTCATGCATAGAATGGATCATTGGACTTAAATGATATAAATTATCTTCCAATGTACCAGAACAAATAAGTCTCTTATTATGAAAAATAGAAACAGAGGATCCAAAATTTACAGTGTACCCTTGCTTTGACAAACAAGCTACTGAAATTAAATTCCTCTTAATGTCTGGAACATAAAGACAATTATTCAAAACTAAAGTCTCATTATTAAAAGATAATAAAACAGATCCAGTCTTCACTGCTGACACGAACTGTCCTGTCCCTAGCTGCAGCTTGACGCTTCCTTCACTTATTTTCCTGGTTTCCTGAAACCAATAAAGTGAATTACAAATATGATTAGTTGCTCCTGAATCCAACACCCAAGTGTCAATAGGATTCTGAACTAAACAGGCCTCAATTACAAAAAGATTTCCCATACCTGATTTCACAATCTTAGGGCAATCTTTTTTCCAGTGACCTTTCTGTCCACATTTAAAGCATTTGCCTTTCGGCTTGCCATCTTGCTTGGTAGACGGTTTCTTTTTCCCAGCTTTCTTCTTACCTTTGCCTTTCGGCTTAGGCCCAGAAGTTGACCTTTTTTCAGTAATATTTATGCTTCCCAGAGATTTCTCAGCACGATAGATCTCTTCAGCAGAATGGAGTTCGTTCATCAATTCAGTTAAGGTCATGTTTCTTTTGTTCATGTTATAATTGACCTTAAACTCCTTGAATGTTTCTGGCAAAGATTCTAGCACCATATCAATCTTTGAGTTATCATCGATTTGTGCTCCTTGAATCTCAGCCTCATTCAAATAGTCCATCATTTTGAGGACATGATCACGAACTCTTGTGCCCTTCCCCATTTTACTGTTCATAATTCCTTTCAGCGCTGCTTGTCTCGCGGAGCGAGTACTCTGCCCGAACATCTGTTGGAGACTATCCATTATTTCAGTGGCAGTCTCCAAGTTCTGATGTTTGGTCTGCAGAATATTAGAAATCGAGGCTAAAATGTAGCACTTTGCCATTTCATTGGCCTTTTGCCATTTCTCATAAAGCCTCCTCTGATTTCTATGAGCATCATCCGCTGGAATTGGAGGGCATGGCTGGGTTAAGACATATTTATAATTTTCAGCAGTCAGGACAATGAATAGATTTCTTTTCCAATCTATATAGTTCTCTCCAGTGAGTTTGTTTTGACTCAGAATAATAGTAAGTGGGCTTAGGGAAGACATTTTTCTGAAAAATAAAACATCTATGCATAAATAATTTGAAATAATATTCACAATAAATAACAAAAATGCAAAAAACTATAAATGCATTTTAATTTATTTGTAACGATAATCTAGTACCGCTTTGACAAGCTATCCGTTGGGGAAGTCATGTCTACACTTACTAGACCCAATTATGCATTAGATTATTTACTTTCATGTAGAGACATGATAAATAATTATCGTTATCCTTTTGGGCCTTAATTTGTTAACAGAGCTTCGTTGGGAAGGTTAATAACAAATTTTAGTTGAGTGTATAACCATTGTTTCAATCTACGTATTTCTCATATCAATAGTTACCGTTGGGGCGAACAATTGATTGAAAAATATTTCAATTTTATCTTTTGAAGAAGTTCATCAAATAAAATATCTAATATATATACCCTCCGAAGGGAGCATCACCGTATCATGAAGTCGAGGTATATATATAATTTTATTATTGAACTAACAATGGAGCCCGTGGGAAAAATTATCTTGAATTTTCCCTCTCCCACTCAATATTTTAAAATTGGTTTTTCCTTTTTAAAACATTCATATTGTTAATTGCATGCTTCCTATAATATTATCTAGATGAAATCTAATATTATTAAGCATAGGCAAATTACAAACAATATAATAAAATTCATAATTAATGAATGACATGTATCATTATGCATAGAGTGGCACTTCCTATTCTATATGGCATGTTATCATGGCATGTTATCATCCAAAACATAACATATAGAAAAATAATTAAATAATCTTAATTCATGGCTTTCCTAATAATGAAAAATACATTAACCCTAAGCCTAATCTTCATTGGGTTCTTGTCAATGTCCATCTTCCATAAGTTGTCTTTGTTAATGGATTAGGGGAAATTGGACTTTTAAATTTATAATTGGTCCAATTTTAATTTTCAAAGGAAATAAAAAAATTATTAAAATAAAACTTTTGGACCAAAAATAAATTTAATGTATTTAATTTTATCTATACATTTTTAATCCATTAGGCCCAATTGAAATTAGGCCTAAAACTAGGATTCATTAAGCCCAAAATCGTTTTTGAACTTAAATACAAAAAATAAAAACGTACATGCCCAAAAGAAAAACTTATGAAACCATAGGGCCCTTCATGATAAAAACCATGAAACCCTAAAATCATATTTTTCTTTCTTTCATCTTCCCCAGCCGCCAACTCCAAAACCTCCGCCACTGTTCGGACGTTGCCACCGGTCTCCGACGCCGAACCACCCGCCGTTGTCTGGCCGGAAAAATATGCCAAACCCGCGCGCATCCTTTTGTTGGCCTCGGCAGCATTGCTGGCTGCTGGTTGGCAGCGCGCGCTGCTGGTTGGCAGCGCGCGCTGCTGGCAGCTGCGCGAGCTTGCTGGCCGCGCGCTGCTGGCCGCGTGCTGCTGGCCGCGCGTTGCTGGCCGCGCGCTGGTGGTGAAAAAATTCCGGCTTCCGTCACTTTCCAGCAAGCTTCCAGCACGTTTCCGTAATTTTCCAGTGATAAAATTACAAATTTCCTATGCCATTTTTTGGCTTACAAAATTTCTATTACTGTAAAATAAATCAAGAGGGAATTATGGTGATAAAAACCACCCCTCTTGTTACAGATCCAAACGGAAAAATACAACAAAAAATCTAACTATGAATTAAGACAAACCATAAACATACTTTATTCATATATTAAACAATAAATATATATCTGAATAAATTGTGCCACTCTAATACATAAATTTCAAGAATGATTTCATACGAAATCCTTATATATTAATATGAGATGGCTCTGATACCAATTGTTGGGGAAAAATCAGGTTTTTAAATTTTTTATAAAACCTATTAAGGACCGCTCTCATATAATATATAAGAACACGTAATCTATAAATCGTACCTTAAAAATCCGAGTTGGCTTTTTCCGCTGAAGTGATTTAGGCTCCTGGATCACGATCTGCCACCACCACTCCTGTTGGATCACGATCCGTCACCACCACGCTAGTTAGATCACGAACTATCTCCAATGATCTTCCAGGTTATGACTCAGGTTCGATCTGCACTTGACGTGTGGGCGCCTTTATCACTACCAAAGCAACTAGCACGAGAAAATTTTTCTCTCAATAATGGAGAGAAAAATCTTATTCTCAGATTTGTGCAAAGTGGCTTCTACTTTTTCTGTTGAGAAAATAAGCCTTTTATATCTCTCTTTTAGTAAAACCCTAGGCTCTAAATTAAACTTACGTTATTTACTTTTCCAATACTAACTAGTATGAAAGTAATTAAATTTAAAATAAAATTTCTTAATATTAGTGTTGAGAACACCTGCATAAAAAATGATTGAACTTAAAATGAAAAGTTTTAAATCTAAATATTTTGTGTTAGGTGGCAGTAGTTATTAAGAAAAGCCATTAACAAAAAAACTCAATTGAATTTGAAATGCAAAATTTTTAATATTGTATCAGGATTCTTTGAGGAGAACTTAGATGAGGGGAGAACTCTAACTCTTCGCAATGTGATGGTAAGCTTGCAGCCAGTAAGTTTTAAAATAAAGAGATAAAGATATGCCTGTAAGAGGGCAAAAGAAAGCGCAGAGGATAAAGGAGAAAATTTTGATTTAGTTTTAGTAAACAGTTTAGTTTTTCTGAAGTTGCTGTAAAACAAAAGGCCATGATCACATTCAAGATCTTGAACAGTTGCGCCCATGGCGGGTTATGGCTTCTGCTTCGAAAAACGCAATATCTCCATGAAATGTTGATTGCCTTGCTGCTGCTATCATAAGGTCTCCACTGGAATCCCAGACAACCACCCTTACACCTGATGCTTTTCTTGCTGCATCTACATTCATCTTCAACCCTTCCATCAGGTGATAGGAGTCCATGAATCTTGCACTAGGATGAGAATCCATAGCAATAACCCCGGCCTGCATTTTTTTGTATGATTCAATTGCCTCAGCTTTTGCAAATGTTTTCTGATGCTACTAGCAGTGGCCTAAATTGCTTGCTGCAAACCCAGTGTTTGTGACCAACGCTAGTTTGTATTGCTTGAATATGCTTTTTTCAATACAAAGAAGACATGATAGAAAATTTACATGAAAGAGCCAATCTTTTCTTAGTAGCAGCTAAGATCCAATGCGAAACACTTGAAGTTCAACAAAAGATATCTTGTCAACGAAAAGACTGAGGAAAAGACAAACTAGAATATTCTGTTGAAATGTTTGATTGATCAGTCATTTACCATGAGTACTAAAATAAGAACCAATCTTTAACCACACATCTTCAGTTACATTAACCTGAGTACTAACATCTGGTCGGATGAGTGCATACATCAACATTTTTGCACCAAAGAATAGAGAAAGAAAAAACTAAATCAGAACAGCTCTTGGAGTTAAAATATTCCAAATGATAGTGTTTTACAAAATGACTCACTTGTACATAATTATCACCATCTTCCCTGGATTGAATTAACGAAGTGTTAATACAAGGAGAATCACACACTTCAGCCAAGTAAGGAGACACAAACACAAAAGAAAATAAAAAAGAAAGGCAAAAAACACAGGCTTGTGCACAACAAACCTTTTATGTTCAGATGGGGCTAATGAAGCATAATAAGGTCACAAATGATCAGTTTGGTATAATTTTGAGGAGCTCAATATCAAACAGCAGAGTCTTGTCTATCAGTCCTTGGTTCCTCAGCACAAAATCCAAGGCTCGCTGGCCCTGTGAACACAATAATATTGCTCCTCATATGAATGATACATAACCATAAATACAAAAGTGAGGTAAGACCTGATTCATACTGAAAATGTAGTTGGCCTTGGGCCACTTTTGTTGTAGTCATTCTCAGGATATCCAAGTTCAGGGGGCACTATGATCCTGCATCACTGTGAAGTAAAATGTGAAATTTGCAGAGTATCTGCCACTATAATTCTATTATGTGTATGCATGTACATTTTTATCAATATAAGGAGAAAGCATAAAATATCATGCAAAAGAAAGCCTTCAGAACATGCGCCAAAGAATAGAAATGCTGTATAAAAGTAATGAGACAAGCTATGACTAGAAAATGGTAATAACATTCAAAAAAAATTGTCAAGCATCCACTTTCAAGGCTTCCTACAGGGTTAAGTCCACATGACACATTTTTGACTCACTTCTATTAACTAGTAAGTGAAATTGATTACATAGAGAAGCATTGCATGTGCAAATGCATTTAAACTAAAGGTTAGATGCACTTCATTTATATGTGATCCGCATAAATGCACATTAATGTTAAGTTGACATGCTTGGATGTCTATCTTTGCCACTAGATAACTGCTCGAGAATTTGCATATATCACTTGATAATAACAAAGGCTAGATGCTGAAGAGAAGCTCATGCAGCACCTTCTAACACCACCCAGAGCCATGCCTGAGACAGCTTCCTCAAAAGCTGGAATTACCTGAAATTCAAAAACCAGGCAAGACGATTAGAAGACTCTATATCAAGTATTCATAACTATCCAATTATGGCACCTATCTGTCTGGTTTATCCATTCAGAATCTCAAGCCCTGCAGTTGCAGTATGCAACTTGTAGCTCACATTGTCTTAGGACATTAATTTCCTAAAATGAAAAGGATAGCATTTAGAAGCATTAAATTTTTATAATCTACCTGATCAAAAACAGGTGTGATTTTGAACCAGGAAGAAAGCCACAAACAGCTAAAAGTTGAACAACAAAGGTCTAAAAGAGGATTCTCCATCCGTCCTATCTTTGGTACTAGAAAGATAAATCTTTAAAAAGCAGAATATTTTCTTACATCTTGAGATCCGAGTTGAAATTTAAAATAGTCCTTGTCATCACCCTGCAAATTGCAAAAACACAGAAAAATTATTTTTGGCTAGTATTGTAGAATAATATCCAGAATAAAAATAAGAAGCTCTCTCTACCTCAAAGGAACCGCCCTTTGTCTTGTTTCGAGCCTCAAATATGCGACCATAGTATCCTATGGTGTAACCATCCCAGTCAACCTAAAATGCGTCCGCAGTTCATAAATCGCTTGCATAACACCAACTTAGGATAAGATAATTGCAGATTTAAGCGGTCATGATTATCCAAAAAGAACTGAACTTTAAAGTTTTCAGTTTTCATCATTCAGTTATTTTGAAACCTGAACTTGTTCAAACTAACAAATCCATAGAGCCAACTTTAGTTTGGTTTATAATAATTCTCTCTCTCTCTACTATTCTATAAAGTGCACAAAGAGGCAGGTTGGCTATCCAAAAATCTGATTTAGCTTGTTCAATGCACCAGACACTTTCTGGTTATTTCTTCTGAGAATCTAATTAAGTGAAAATGTTTAATTACCAAAGTTTCACTTGAATTGGGAAGAATACAGGAACCCATCCATAAAAATAAAGAAAGAAATTTTTTTCTCCAAAATTATCCTTATGTCAACTCTGTACCTTCTTCTACAAACAACATTGGGCTGTTTATAATATATTTTCAACAACTTGCAAAGCATTTTTACAGACAGATCATCTCCTTACCACAACTGTCTCCCCCATCTTTGGTTTAGGACCACTTCCTTGTCGCAAGTCCTGCACTTTTGAATTCGGAATTAAACCAAATAACTAAACCATGAGTGCTAATGCTATAAATATGTACGGAGGTTTTAAGATATAGTTTCCAATGGTTGACCTTATACTGAAGACCAGATTCTGTTTCTGTGTAGTCTGGATACCGCATTTTCGTCTTGCCATAATCCTTCCCTCGAAGTGCTGGCACTAAATGTCCAAACAATTATGTCAACAAATGTCCTCAACTAATTGGCACCAAGCCACAATGGTAGCACAAATAAGAAAATGAAACAAGAGGATGCCATAGTCAATTCCCTTGAATCAATAAATCAATGACATACACAATGCCGAATGATAAAAAAAAATTAAAGTTCAAGAATATAGAAAATCTCATCCTATTAAGATTTAAGACTTGCGCCACTGATTATATTATCACATTTACCACCGTCTTAAAAAACCTTGACGTTAATTGAACCAATAGAAATTTGGGCATCTAAAATTCCAGAGCAGTTGTGCATTTCTGAGAGTAATAAATAAAAGGGATAATAAAAAGTTACTATCAGCAAATTCAGCTGCTAAAACTACTCCATCCTTTGAAGCATTGACCAAGGCCACAGCTAATAATCCAATGGATGATATTAGCACTCTCCTTCGCTCAACGACTTGTCGGTTACTTGTATGACTATTTTCACCTAAAAAAAAAAACGTATCTGCATTCAAAGGACATAAATTTTTCAAGAAAGTTAAAAAAAAGGAAAAAAAAAGAGTAATTGGAGCTAACCATAGGAAGATGAACCTTTGAATTGATGTGGGTGGTGGAGAGATTGAAGAGCTAATTGTCTGTGAAACAACAAAGGGGAATTATTTTTCGAATGAAAACGATGACGTACCGAAGATGAAGGTTTAATAGCAGAGGAAGATGAAGAAGATCCAAGAGCTAAAATTGAAATGGAAGCCATTTGATTAATTAATTAACTTATCCAAGAAACCTGTTTCGCGGGAAGATAACGGCCTCAGATTTTGTAGAGACCTCTAGTACTTCGATTATAATTTATAATAAACCGCTACGTAACCGTTGGTGGGGTCCATCCATAACTCAAAAACTAATTACCGATCTTGGACATGTCCGAAAGCATTAAGATGCCCTCTAGTAGGGGTGGGCACATAACCCAACCCGACTCAACTCGATTCAATTTGATTTAAAAATTTAAGTTTTGATCGAATTCGAAAGAATGTGTTAATCCGATCAGGTTAGATTTTGTCCATTTTGAAAACCTGATTCGATTCAAAAATCCGAAAAAAATTAAAACTAAAACGAGCATATATCTTCGTCCGATCTGATTTGATTGGATCACATGTTCGGGTTGAGTTCAGATTATATATTTCCCAACTCGATAAAACCAAAATTTGATCGAGTTCGCTCGAACCCGAATTTACCCACCCCTACTCTCTACATCTAAGCTCTTCTGAATTTTTAACCATCTTATATTACGTGTTATGTAGTAATGATACACACACAAACACGCACACACCATATTTAACTTCTTTATTTTTCAAATTTATTAGCTGTCAATCAACTTGTAAATTTATGTTTAGGAAAGTTTAGATCAAGAGAAAATTTTCATTCGTAAACAATGCATAATTTGACTAGTGGCATGTCGTGTTAATCTAAGCTAACTCAAATTTTGACTGTTTACCAATTGTGACCTACCTCTTCTAATTGTGTTTATATGGTGTGATATTCTTCTCATCCATTTAATGTAATTTTAACATTATTTATTAAAAAATACATTTTTTACTTGTTTTAATATGTTTTATAGTTTCAAAATATTTTTGTTTTAAATATAACTAAATGATTTCTAAAACATTAAAAATATAACACAAGCTTATTGAATAAAAAATAAGTCAATCTAATACTGAATCACTAATGGTTTATTTACTAAACTAGAATTGGCTGGAATCGAAATAAACTGAAATCAAAATAAGCTAGAATCATAACGAAAAATCAGAATTAGAATAAATTGTTTACTTGAGCTATAGGAATCAGAATTAGAATGAGTTGCACTCTCATTTATGTGTTTACTTAATCTAGGAGTCAGAATAAACTACATTAAATTACTAAAATGTCCTTGGTTTATTATTGTAAATATTATTATTTATTATAATATTTGTCATATTATTCAAAAAAATAAAGAAAAAGACAATAATAATTGTCTAAGTTCGAAATTTTATTAATTTCAAACTCTTCTTAAAATTTATCTGTTTATTTTTTGTAATTTCTGTTTGATTTTAAGATATTTATCTCTAAATAGAAAAATGTCTGAATAATAAATAAATATTATATTTAAAAATTATCTGTATAAAATATATTTATTTCCTAAACTATAAAACTTAGTCCCTTTTTTATTTATAAGGACCTTTTGTTTTTAATTTGTAAGGACATAGATGTCAAATAGCTATGTTTAAGATATTTTTCATTTATAAAAATAAATAAGATACCATTTGTATTAAAAAATTAAAAGAAACAAACATATCATTCAAATGTTCATATTCGGAATCATTAAAATTTCAAAAAAAATTCAAAATATTCAAATTTTAGGAAAAAAATAAAAAAGAGATGCTACCTAATCTAAACTTAACTTATCATGATTATTAATAGATGATTAAACCCGACCTACTCTGTGAAATTCACAAAAAAGCCCAAAAAATTAATAATCCTAACTTTTTCTAGTATATCTAGCGAAATATCTAATTTTCAGACCTAAATACTCTCAACCCTATAAACAAAAGCCAAATAAATCACATTATCAACAAAGTATCACCAAAACTCACCGCCCTTCTATTCACCAAATTCATGAAACAAATATAATTATACAGATAAAATCATCAATTCGAAAACAAGAATTCAAGGTTAGTATTTGTTTGTGCATAACGTGTGTGTGTGTGTGTGTGTTTTTTTTTTTTTTTTTTTTTACTCTTTGAAATTTAAGTCGGTGCTTTAAGTCCATATGGATAAGGAGACGAACCCAAAAAATGTACTACAAGTACCTTTTGCACATGAGGTTGAGCAACATGCTTATGTGTTACATATACCCATCTCATAAACTCATGCACGACAAGCATCTGTGGCATACAACCTAGTCTAACATTTCTTGTATAATGCATGCTTGTAGCACATTTTGATAGTTTTTTAACTATTTAATAATTTTTTTATCATTTCTTAATTATTCAGGCTTAATGGAGTCAATTGTTGTTCAAATGTGTTTTGACGGATCATGGGAAAAATTGGCATATGGTCATTTTGAATATATAAATGACCAAAGTAGAGTTTTTTCTTGTTTAAAAAGACTGTACGTTTGATAAATTTCTTGCAAGAATCACCATTGGATAGAAGTTTATGGTTGAGATGTTCTACCCAACCTATATGTTCCTTACCTTTGGATGTATTTGGTAATGAAATGGTAACGGTTCTATTAATGGGTGCTTCCCTATTTTTAGTACCATATCCTTTAAAGCACTAAATCAAGAGTTTGTGATACGGGAAACTCAAATTTCATATAGAACAAACACCCTTGTCCTTGATAGTGAACTAGGGATGTTACCAATAATGACATCATTACAGTAGCATTACTCTCCAATCTGCTATAATAATGATCCTATTGATGAGAACAACATTACACTGGTGACTATTGAAAAAGAGATGTTACCATTGACATCATAATTGCAATAAGGTTACTCTTTTTTCTTATATAATGATGATCCCATGGATAGTGAACTAGGGATGTTACCAATAACGACATCATTACTGTAGCATTACTCTCCAATCCGTTGTAATAATGATCCCGTTGATGAGAACAAAATTACACCGGTGACTATTGAAAAATAGATGTTACCATTGACGTCATCATTGCAACAAGGTTACTCTCTTTTCTTATATAATGATGATCCCACGGATGAGATGAATAGTACACAACTGAAGTTAATTAAATAAAGATTAACAACAGTTACTTTGTCCTTTGGGCATCCCATATTCTTATTGACTTTCTCCCCAAAAGTATTCAAAAAAATAATTCTTCACCTGTAGGATGTCATGATTCACAGTGACGTTATCAGTAAACCACAACTCGAACTCATTAGATAATTTTAGATCATCCATTCCTCTAAGAGAATTTATATCTTTGCAAAATGGCCAAATATATCTTTCTTGAATAATCTTAATTGTCATCTTATTAACTTGCTTTTAATAGCTTCCATCACATTTTAAATTTTTTAAGTATTTGTAATATGCTCAGGAAAATATTCTAATGCCAGAATCGTCATTGTGCTCAATTCCTTCGTTGGACATAGTAGATTATGCTTTGCCCATGACATCTTGGCCATTGTCTCTGAGGTAAAATGCAAATTTTATTCATTAATCACATTGATTAAATTCAAAATAGGAATAAACATGTCATAGATTATTGTGTTTTGATGTGATAACATGTTATTTTTCATTTGGGACAAGGGCATTTGGTGCGACATGGTAAGCTTCGCACCAATGCACCATCAACCCACAATGCCTTAATCTATCAGAAAATTTATGGAAATAGCGACAAAACTTTGGGGTTTTTCAAATATAACCCGACAAAATTATTGCTATCTTAATTAGCCAAATATATATTTTTTAGACCAAGTTACCCTGTTCATTTGCGAAATCAAAACTCTCTCTTCCTTAGGAAATTGAAGCAAGATTTTCTCTCTTGAATCATCAATGTCAACTGTGATAGTACCGAAAGACAATAAACGGCCACGATGCCACCAAACTCGAATCCACTTGAGTTGAAACCCTAGGTAAGCTAATTCTTTATTTTTTTAATGATTTGAATGAATATGAATGGGATTATAGATTATTAAAGGTTGTCAAAGGAATCTAATAAAAAGAAATTTGGTTAAAATGATGAGTTATAACTATTGCACATTAGGTGTTTCATGAAATGCCTCTTAGATAGTTTGTTCTTAATTTTTGTATCAAAAGGTGTGATGGGGTGTTTGTTGAGTTATGTTGTATGTTTTTATTACATGAAGTGTGATAGACACCTTGTCACACCAAATTTTAGCTCTTTTTTTTTTTAATGTTCGTAACTTGTTATAAGTGGAATATAACAATTTAATTGTGTAATTTGTAACAAATACATGAAAAAATCCAAAATAACAAAGCATAGTCTACCTAGAATGAGGAAAGAAGTGGACATGATGAAGGTAGCTTACGGCAATCACTTCCCCAAAGGTATCATGCGTATGTGTAAGTTAGATGTAGTTGTAAAAATTTAACAAAATAATAGTCGCAACTATTCAAGTAAGACATATTTAGGCATTTCACGAAGTTGGGTAGCCTTCAATTCAGTGCCGCAATTATGCACAATGTGTTGCTTAACCAAGTGGCACATGGAAAATGCAACAACAAAGACATATTTAGGCATTTCACGAAGTTGGGTAGCCTTCAATTCAGTGCCGCAATTATGCACAATGTGTTGCTTAACCAAGCGGCACATGGAAAATGCAACAACAAAGATTAATTTTGGTTTCAAATTAGAGAGCATTTGATATGCTTATTAGTTAGAGAGCGGTGCATAGTTATGGGAGTTTCCTATAGTGATATACTGTTGGGTGATTTCTATTACTATGAGTGTCAATGTGTAAGTGTACACAACAAGTAGTATGCTAATGAGTATTTAGATCATCCTCATAGGGATTGATGCTATTAGATTTGCTACAGCAATCCTAATAGTGAAGTTTTGTTCTAATTGAAATAAGACAATGTATGAAATTAATGAACTGATTTAACTGAAAATGCAATAAATAAAATAAAATAAAGAAAATTCTCATGTCAAATAGAAGAATGTAACCAATGGGACAATGAGTAGTTGAGTGAATACATTTACTAAGCTTGGCAAAAAAACCCGCCCGGACCAGACCCGGACCGAACCCAATCAATTCGGTCCGGGTAAAACCCGGACCGCATCCATATAAAATCTGGGTCCGGGTTTGAAATTCTCAAACTCGGGTATTTCCGGGTCCAGGTCCGGGTTCAACAAAAAAACTCGGAACCCGGACCGGACCCGGTTTTTTAATAAATTTTAAAAAATAAATATATTATATATAAATATATAATTATGAATTTATGATATGTTGGATGTTATTTAAATTTATTGTGTGACTATTGTGTTGTTGGAATTTTATTTATTTATTTTATATATAGATTAAATGAGTTTAAGTTATAAATTGGATGAATTTAGGTATTAGAAAGTAGATTGAAATAATTTTTATTTATCATTTGTGCAAAATTTGTATTGTTAGTGTGTTATATATTTGTATTTGACCATTTTATTTTCTAAAGTTTCAAATTGAATGAGTTTATTTAGTTATTTTCTTTTTAAAAATTTGTATTGTTAGAGAAATGAAAGAAAAATTAAAGAAAAAAATTGAAAAAAAATAAAATTATCACATCCGGGTTTTAAAAACCCGGATCAAAACCCGGAGCCGGAAGGTGCCGGGTTCAAGCCCGGACCGTACCCGGAAATCCAGGTTTTTATTTCTCTCATCCGGGTCCAGTCCGGGCAACACCAAAACCCGGACTGGACCCGGATTTTGCCAAGCCTAACATTTACTTGATGGCATTGATGATTTTTTAATTATAGTACTGTTACTGCAGCATCTACTATAACACTAGTTAAAATCTCTCATGCATCCTCAGTTGTTGCCTGTTAAATATCTTATATCTAATGCAACCTAACAGTGACCAGTTGCTATGCCAATGTTAAATATAACATTAAACGTTCTAGGTTCTATTTACCTTAGAAGGTGAATCCTTATGGCTAGTTTTTTACTAATTTTAGATTAATTATGGCTCTATTTAAATTGAGATTAACTCCACTTAAGAAACCCGATCTAAAACTAAGTATTGTCTTAATTTAATCCACTAAGACAAACCGTTTTGAGGTTCGTTCTTAGCTAGTATCCACTAAATGGGTGGATAGTGAAATATGGAATTGAACTAAATACAATTAAGACAAAATAAGGCAGCGAATATAGAGCAACACACATATATTAGTCCAACATCCATTAACATCATTTATCACTCAACTACAATCAAATTCAGTTCATCAATAAATAGAATTGTTATAGTCATCCAATACATTCCCATAATTAAATAAAAAATAAGAAGAAGAACTGAAGTTTGCTTAGTCATATGGATATCTTCTCTGTTTCCTCCTTGAATCCTCTGTTACAGTCTTCAATCTCTTTCTTGATTTCTGTTTTCTGGTTGGTTCTGTTCAATTTTCTCCTTAGGCAATAGTTCTTCCTTTTTCGTTTCATGCGTACTCCTTTTATAACTCAGAATTAGGGCAACCGAAAGTCTATGGCGCATATCCTCCATTTTTGGAAACTTTAGATCACAATCTTTTAAATGTTACGTGCAAAATTCAGTCTGTCATTGCTCCAGGATTGCTACAGCAATGGCTACAATATCCGCATTGTTCCAGACTTGTTTAAATTCCTCTGTAATCAAGTTCTTTCATTGTCTCTGTAAGTCTGTTACAACAACATTCCTTTCTTAAAACTCGAGCTTTTGGTCATCTACAATTGTGCATATAATCTAAGCACAAATTATTCTAAAACAACTCAATTTATTAAAACTAAACTAAAGCAAATTGTAACTAAAATGTAATAAAAGCACATCATTTACTGTCTAAGGATTATTGATTTAAGTTTAAAAGTATCATGATAACTCTCATTTTATATAGTTATCACACCCTCAAACTTAAACTATTACTTGTCCTCAAGTAAAAACATTGACACTTCAATCACACAATCATGCAACAACAACCTAGCTTTATTATCAAGTTTGTTAGGATTCTTCAACCCTCAAATCACATTATTAACCATGCAAAATTGCCACAGAAATTTAGTTTTAGATTTAGGCCTTACTCTGTCCAAAGTATGTGTGTGTCACTTTAATCAAGTTTTAGAAGTGCTGCAACATCACACATATATTATATAACTCAGAGGTAAAACATAAGTACAGTTATATATAGTGGAACAGAAGTCACAAATATGTTCAAACTGTGATATAGCAAAATATTTTTTTCTTTATTAGTCAAATTCTCTTCAATGGGTCATTGATTTTTCATGTGAATGTCTATCACTTGTAATGATGACATCCAATTACTCACTACTAAACAGATTAGAGTTGTTGTTGCAGCAATAACATGTAAAACGTTATAACATAGTCTTATCTATAGACACCTTTAACTCAAGGCTGAACATGGAGCTCATAAACAGACTTGGCTACTCAAAATCCTAGACGAAGGACATTTTTCTCTTTTTTTTTTAATTTGTCAGTTGCTACAGCAATGCTCATAGCTCTTGTTGCTTTTTTACTCAAGTCTGCATATGAGGTACATACTCAACCTTGGTTACTCAAAACCTAAGCGGAGCATAATTTATTTCATAACAAGCATAATTTATGATAAATCTAAAAAAAAATTCCCTTATAAACTTGAGATATTTTTTAACCTTTTTTGTCTTCCTGGTTCTGCTGCAGCATACTCATAAAATTCAACTAAAGCCTAAGTGTAGAGACAAAATTTCCACCTCTATCTATAAACTATCCGATTGGCAGTAACAAATGCTGGATGACACTCAATTTATCTTTATTAGGTTTTCCAATCTATATATAAATACTAGATAACAGAGCTACACATAACACACAACACAAATACATGCACTTACAGACACATTCCATCATAGCAGAACCTCCAAACTTGATAGGTGTTGTGTCCTCACAGACACACAAAATAAAACCAAGACAAACATGCATTCAATAACAATAAAGAAATGCAAAATAAACAATCTGAAATAAATAACTAAAAGAAAACAAAACAAAAGAAATGTTTCAGAAGTTGAAAAGTTAAATTGGGTTAGCAGAGGATACTCCCCTGTTGTTAGATGTTTTGCTGCAGGCTGAAAAGGGTTTACTTCTTTTTAGTTGCACTTCACAAGCGTTCCTTAAGTGAGCCTAAAGATATGGTAGCTAGTTGTTTCTTTTTCTAACTCTAAGTTGGACTAATTGGTGGGGTTCTAGTAGGTTCAGTAGCTTTGGTCTAAGTTTGCTTTGTTCTCTTGTGTTCTAGATCTTATGGTGGTGTAGCACCTTCAGATGGTTGTGTCTCTTTACATTTGCTAGAAACCTTGAGAGCTGTGACAAGAGATTTTTTTGGGGTTTATTGTGTAGCAACTTCAATAGGTTTTACTGTAGCCAGCTCCTCAGCAGTGATACTGGCAATGAGGTCTCTCAAGTTGCTTCTTACTTCCTCTGTTTTAGCAACTCTGCTAATAGCTTGCTCTATAGCTGCATCCACATCCTCCTCATATTCTGATTATGACTCCTCTTCACCTAAAATTTTCTCTTTTCCTTTGCGTAGGGGAGTCATCTTTAGAGGTTCTTATTTTATTTCCTCATTTCCTACCAGATCTTCCTCTTTCTCCTCCTCTTCTTTCTCTGCTTCATGTTCTTCATCTTCAGACTTTCATTCTTCCTATTGTTCTTGTTGTTATTCTTCCTCAGACTCTCATTTAGCCTCTCCATCACACTCTCTTCTACTGCAACAGCTTCCTCAACCTCTTCAAAATTAAACTGCTGCAGCAACGAATCTAGAAAGTCTGCATCTTCACTCTTCATATATAGGACAAATTAGTGCATTTGTGCTTCAAGATGCTATAGTAGGTCCAAAATCTCTTATTTTGTTTCATCTAGGCTTAGATAGATGTTTGTTCTGTTTTACTAAGTGCTTGAAGCATGTTCTCGATCCTTACTGCTTGTTTTATCCTTGTTGTAGTCGGACGTTTTAGGGTTGCTATAACTGCAGATTCTCCTGCAATTCTCTCAACAGTCCTCACAGTTCATTCTTTATCCTCTATTACTATCCTCAAATTTCACTCCCGAGACTTCACATATTCCCATGATAAGAGAAGGGAATAGTAGTGCAACAAATTTTTACTTTTTTATAGCATAATCTCTAATTTCCCTCTCAATGATCCTGCCTACATCTATCACTAAGCCCTTGACTATAGCATAGAGGAGGATGAGTCTGTCTTGCGAAATTGTGGTACTGTAGGTAGTTGGCATTAATCGAGATTTTAAAAAATTTACCCAAACTTTGGCAATAGGTTTTAAATCTATTCTACTAACCACTCGTGTTTCTTCATTCATCCACTCACTATCCAAGATAGTTAATGTTTTGAAAACTTTCCCCAATTTATTCACCATTATGTTCTCAGCAAATTGTGTGTATTCACACTCTACAACAGTGGGTAAATCATAGAAGGAATTAATAACTCTAGAGTTTAAATGGATTTATATTTACCTTACAAAAATATTGCACTGATCCTGCTGCAGTATGTTGGGGTAGAATTCTTTAACAACCGAGATGATTAGATCTTGGAGATGAGAGCAAAATTTTACCCATCCTCTCCTCGCTACAGCATTATAGATGCTGCTCATTATGCCCGTTGGTTGCTTTGGGAATATAAAGCCCTTTGCCTCTTAAAGTTTCCATGGCTCTATAAATTCCTCAAAATTGTCTTCGACTCTGTAACTATAGAAGTGTGAAGGGTCCTTCAATCTAGCAGCTCTTGTCTTAAACTTTGGCATTGTTGTAGTAGATTGAACAGAATTTTTGATTTTTAAAAGAGAAGTAGAACATAAAAAGAATTTTAAATAATTGTGAGTTATTGATGGGAAGAGGAATGATGGTGGAATTGAAAACTCTACAATAAATTCCTAATTTATAGCTAGAGATAAAATAGGAAAAGTAAGGTAATTAAAAGGATAAGTTAGAAGAATATTTGAAATTTAAAAATAAATTTAAATGAAAAAGGAAAGGATATTTATCACAATAATTTAGGGATTGCACAATCCTTCCTTATTTGCAACTTTGATCTGCTGACGCAATGGTTAAAATTTCCACAACTTTGTTGTCAATGTAATGGTGAAAATCGTTGCTGCAATAATTAATCTAGTGCTGCAGCAGCAACGATAAATTCCCTTATTGGATGAGAACCACTTAGCAACTGTCATGTTGTCTATGATGCTGCAGCAACTCCTGTCAATTTTTTGCCCTTTTTTTTAAATGTGCTGAAACAAAACAAAAGAAAGAAAAGCAGTTACATAATTTATTTAAAATGAAAAAGGACTATAAATTAAAACAGGTAAAACTAAACATAATTATTAAGGAAAAATTGAAATAACTCCCCTCATCATTGGTTTAGGTTGCCTCCCAATTAGTGCTTGATTTTAAGTCCTTTAATTTAACCATTCTTGATTTCTTGTGTTATTTTAAACTAGGGATGTGAGGTACAATTATCTCACTTAAATATAGTAGATTTTATTTTAAACTAACAAACTTCTAAAGTTTATAATATTTAATTTTAAGGAATGATGACATAACTAATAACATAAAAAATGATGACATAAGCGATGACATAAGCGATGATGTAAGAAAGAAGTATGTAGAGAAAGTTAAGATTTCTTAAATTTAGTGAGTTCTTTATGAAGATTAATCTCAACCATTGACCAAGAATTGTGGTGGCAAAATCCTAACCATCCATTAGCCTTAAGAAATTCTATAAATACCCCCCACCACCTCTCATTTTCAATGTAACCTATAAATTTCATTCCTTTCTATTTTAAGTAATAATATCAAGAATAGAGGAATCCTTAACTTAGAAAGGTCTAGAGAAGTCAAGATCAAGAGGTAAGTAACACTTCAACTACAATATAAGGATAAAATTCTTTTCATAATTAAGTTCAGTTTTAATAATTAATTTATATTATGATGGCTATTATAGTGTGATTAATTATATCTTTATATGGTCGGCTCTACTGCCTAATATGTGATGCTATGGTCTGCTCTACCGCCTAATATGTGATGATATAGTCGACTCTGCCGCCTAATATGTGATGTTATGGTCGACTTTGCCGCCTATACTAAAGACTCTTATTTTTAAATAATGTTGTGTATTGATTTTGTTATGCATCGAGAAATTTCAAATGTTTTAAGTTGTGGATATATGCATATCATAAACTACATTATGAAAAAGATGTTTCAAAAAATAAATTTATGAAAAATAAGTGGTTGTTCTACTAGGTGGCAAAGTTCTAAGGAGGACAAGCTCTCAAAGCTAAGTTAAAAGAAATCTTTTGGGGACGGCGATACGTAACGCTCAAAAGATCAACTAATGAGGCCTGAGGGCATATTGTTTCAAGAGTAAAAGTTTCAGCCTTGCAGTGCAACATACCTAGGGCCTAAATAAAGTTGTTTTGATTTTCTAAGTTTATTTTAAGAGCTTAATATGGTCACTCATATGCATCATAATTTATACATGTATCAAAGTGTTATTTTACGAGCATTAGCTCAGTTAGTCCTTACATTTCAGGTAATGATGAGTAGTGCAAGCTGGCGCCAAGTCCTAACTAAGACGAAGTACATATGGGCATAACAGACCTTGGGATTTTATAATGGGCTCAACTTTGTTTAAATAAAAAATAAACATCTTAACTTTATGTAATAATAAAGTTTTGAAATAAATAATGGAATCTCTGTATGACTTTTACTTTATGAAGAAAGTTATATTTGTTGTATTAAACTTTTAGAATTTGTATTAAAAGTAATCATGTTTTAAACATTTTTAAAATATATATTCAAGTGGAGTGTTACATGGGAGAATAACTTGAACTCCTCTAGCTCACAAATTTGTAATTTTCTTTGCTCTGTTGCTGTAATCATATGCATATTCAATTGCTTGACTGCCCAATCTGCTTTGTGCTCTAGCTCTTATGGCAAGTGACAAGTTTTTCTATAAATAATTCTATATGGTGAAATGCCAATTGGAGTTTTATAGGCTATTTTATACGCTCACAATGAGTCATTTAATCTAAGTTACCAATCCTTTTTTGTTGGGACTCACAACTTTCTCCAAAATCTTCTTTATCTCCCTATTGGATACCTCAGCCTACCACTTGTTTATGGACAACCTTATACTTGATTCTACATTTACCCAATTCTGCAGTAAATATTTTGTTGCAAAAATATGTTCCTTCATCACTAATAATGGCTCTTGGAGTGCCACATTTTGAAAAGATATCCTTCTAAATAAACGTCACCACTACCTTGGCATCATTAGTTGGTAATGTTGTGGCTTCAACCCATTTGGAGACATAGTCTACAGCCACTAGGATGTATAGTTTGCGGAAAGAGGGTGGGGATGATCCCATAAAATCTATCCCCCATAAATAAAAAAGTTACACTTCTAAAATGCTAGTGAGTGGCATCTCATGTTTTTTAGAGATGTTTCTTGCCCTTTGACACATGTCTCAACATTTAAAAAACTCATAAGTATCTTTAAAAATAAAGGGCCATTAGTGACCTAATTGAAGGACTTTTGCTGCTGTCTTGTGTCCTCCAAAGTGTCCTTCATATGCTACAGCATGATAGGACTATAAGATGTCTTAAATTTCTTCATTTGGTACACATCTTCTCATCACTTGGTCTGAACACATCTTGTACAAGTAAGACTCATCCTATTAATAACTCTTTACATCATGGAAAAACCTATTTTCTGCTGTAACTCAAATATGGTGGTAATAGTTCACTCACCAAATAATTAGCAAAAGCTTCATTCCATGGGAATTCCAATTGCTCTAGCAGCTACAAGTACTATAGCATTAACAATTACTCATCAAGAAATGTTTCTCTGATATCTTGCTTGGTCAGAGTGCTTTTATTTTCCAGCCTTGAAAGATGATCTGCTACTTGATTTTCAGTGCATTTTCTGTCCTTGATCTCCTAGTCAAACTCTTGTAGCAATAGGATCCACCTAATCAACCTTAGTTTGGCATCCTTCTTTGAAATCAAATAGTTTATAGTCGAGTGATTTATATAAACAGTCACTTTAGTGCCAACTAAATAAACCCCAAATTTATTAAATGTAAAAACAACTGTCAGCACTCTTTTTCAGTGGTAGTATAACTGAGTTGTGTATTAGCTAAGGTCTTGTTGGCATAATAAATTAAGTGAAAAACCTTCCATTTTCTTTGTACTAGCCCTGCTCCAATAGAATGGTCACTAGCATTACATATCAATTTAAAAGGCATACTTTACTCTGGTGCTACAACAACTGGTGTTGTAACAAGAGCTTTCTTCAACTCAATAAAAGCCTTTAAAAAATCTTCATCAAAATTGAAAGATTTGTCATGTTCTAGCAACATGCATAGGGGTTTAGCTATTTTGGAAAAATCCTTAATAAACTTTTTATAAAACCCAATATATCCTAAGAAACTCCTAAGACCTTTTACTGAAGTAGGTGGTGAAGTTTATCAATCACTTCTATTTTTGCTTTGTCCACCTCTATTCCCTTTCTAAAGACTCTATAGCCTATGACTTTCTTTTCTTGTACTATAAAATGACATTTTTCCTAATTTAATATTAATTTAGTCTCCTCATATCTCTTAAGCACATTTTTTAGGTTATGTAAACAATGATCATATGATTCTCCAAAAACTGCAAATATTACCCATGAATACCTCAGTTGTTTGCTTAACCAAAAGAATGGACATCATATATCTCTATAAAGTTATTGGAGCATTGCGTAAACCGAATAACATCCTTCTGAGAGCAAAGGTCCCATAAAGACAAGTGAATATTGTCGTCTTCTTATCCTCAGGTGCTATAGCAATTTAGTTGTACCTTGAATATCCATCCAAGAAATAGTAGTATTCTTTTCCAGTAAGTCTGTCTAGTATCTGGTCTATGAAAGACAATGGAAAATGATCATTCTTTGTAACTTTGTTTAGCTTCTTATAATCCATGCAGACTCTCCATTTAGTCATTGTTCTTATAGGAATAAACTTTTTTTTTCATTTGCTACAATAGTCACTCCACATTTCTTACGAACATATGGTATTAGACTTACCCATGAGCTATTTGATATTGAGTAAATGATTCCAGCATCAAGCCATTTAATGATCTCTTTCTTCATAATTTCCTTCATGATGTGGTTCAATCTTCTTGGTTGCTCTATAGAATTACTGTAGCAATCTTCTAACAGAATCTTATGCATGTATATGAATGGGTTGATTCTTTTGATATCTGTCATGGTCTATCCACTAGCATTCTTATATCTCCCTAATACATCCACCAAGCCCTTCTCTTGATTTACATTCAAAGAAGATGAAATAATTACCTGAAGGGTGTTATTGTCACTAAGATAAACATATTTTAAATGTGAGGGTAAAAATTTTAATTGTAGAATAGGGGGTGACTCAATAGATGGACCAGAAGGTTTTACTTCCCTATTTGAGAGATCGAGTAATTCAAAGTGCGTGTCTATTATGAAGGACTACTTCTCTTTTAACCATGCTATGTTGGTTATTTCAGGATATTCATCTTCAAGTTCTTAAATGGTACAATATTGATATCTTTCTTACAGCAACAACTGTTTAATCTCTTTGTAACAGTAAAATCCACAGCACTGATAAAATTACAATCTTCTACCTTATCAAACTTTTTATTGTATCCAGTACATTAAATGTAACTTGCTGATCATTCACCTGCATAGTCAATTCTCCTTTTTGCACATCAATTAAAGTCTTTCTCGTGGCTAAGAAGGGTCTTCCTAAGATGGCTGACACTTCCTTATTTGCCTCCAAGTCCAACACTATGAAATCCAATGGAAAAATAATTTTATCCACATTCACCAATACATCTTCAATGTTTCCTTCTAGATAAATGTGGGATATGTTAGCAAGTTGTAAAGTCACTATTGTTGGCCTAACTTCTCCAACTCCCAATTGCTTGAACACTGATAAAGGCATAAGATTGATGTTAGCCCCCAAATCACAAGCGCCTTATCATTGCATTTAGTTCCTATAGAACATGAGATTGTAAAGCTTCATAGATCTTTTAATTTATAAGGGATTTTGTTCTGAAGCATATGGTTGTACTCTTGAGTTAGAGCAACTGTTTTAAACTCTCCTAGCTTCTTTTTCCTTGCCAAAATATCTTTTAAGAACTTTACATAACTCAGCATTTGCTTAAGAGCTTCTACAAAAGGAATGTTAATATGTAGTTACTCAACACTTCCAAAAAAGTGTTGAATTGCTTGTCTTGCTTTTGCCTTTGAAATCTTTTAGGGAAGGGTGAGGGTGTCGAAATTACTGTTCTACTGCAGGTGGTGCTGACTGCTTCTCTTTTGCCATGTTCTGGACTGATATGACAATTGTTGGATTATTATTTTCTATTGATGTTGTAGCTTGGCTATTCATATCGGTGGGATAGAAAGTTAGTTGTTGTGGCTCTTCTTTAATTGAAGTTTCCTCTTAGGCTGAAACAGGTTCAACTCTTCTTTTTGATACAACAACATCACATATGTTCCAGACCTTAAGTTAATCACTTTGAATCCTCTTTTCCTTCTTTTCTGTGATCCTCTGTGTTGCTGAGTAAACTACCATGAGGTCTGTTGCTTAATGTTGTAGCAAGCATCATTTTTCACAATGTATTCTTTAAGCAAGGCTTCAAGAGAATTGAGTTAATCATTGCTGGTGTTTTTTTTGCCTTTGATTTTGCTGGTGAAATCCAAGTGGTTGAGCAGGCCTGTTTGGGTGATGTCTCCATCTAAGATTTTAAGTATTTGAATAAGGATTGTTTTGGTTCTGTCTGATAAAGTTACCCCATAGTTAACAGAGGCTAGATTTCCAAAACAATTGTCAAATAAGTGCCATTCTCCACAATAAACACAAGATGCTTTAACAACTTGGTTAATAGTTGCTGGAGTAATGGTCAAAGCATTCACCATATTTGTTAATAAGGTAACTTGAGACTGATAAAGCTGTCAAGGCATCTACATTATAGACTCATGTTGTTCCTCTCACTGCAGCTTGTCTGGTTGATGACCACTGATAGTTATTATTGGCTATACTTTCTAAAATTTCATAAGCCTCATTGTTGGACTTAGATAGCAAGGCCTCATTTATTAAAGCTTCCACCATTAATCTAGTGCTTGGGTTGAGACCATTGTAGAAGGTTTCTAATGGTATACAGCAAGAAATGACATGATAAGGACATATCCTAAGTAACTTCTTGAATATTTATCATGCATCATACAAGCTCTCATCTTCAAGTTGATGGAAAGATGTGATCTCGTTATTTAATTTTGTATTTTTGTTGGTGGGAAGTATTTCATCAAAAATTTATTTGCCAACTTATTCTATTTGGTGACGGAGTCAGGTGGTGGGAATTCAATCATGCTCTTGCTCGATCTCTCAAAGAAAACAAAAAAATTCTGAACATCAATGTTTCATGTGATGCTCCAGCAATCTTAAAAGCATCACTTATTAACAAAATCAACTAAAGGTGTAGATGAGGATCTTCAGATGATAGTCTATTAAATTGTCCCACTGTTTGTAATATCTAGAACATTATTAATTTGATCTCAAAATTATCAGTTTGCACTTCGGGTCTAACTATTCCAGTGTTTATCACTTGAGGGGTCAACACTGTATAATCTTTAATCATTCTATCTCTATCATCTGCCATATGGATAATGTTGTTATTCATTAGTTGCCCATAAATAATATGTCCATTCTGACCTTCTTGATCTTCTTGTGCATTTAATGGTTGTATTTCTCCTTGAGGATTCTAAAATACTAGTTATGCAACCCAATAAGGGAGGGTGAATTGGGATTTTAAAATTTAAGTTAAACACATACTTTCTGTTTCGTCGAGCCTCAAGCTTGTGGTCCTCCTTTGAGTGTGGGTTCAAAACCACACAACAATTTAATTTATTGCCTTAATGAAATAAAAATAATAAATTTAATAAAGCACAATAATAAAAGAGTAAGGGAAGAGAGAACAAACACAATAATTTTTACGTGGTTCAACAATCCCCGCCTACGTCCACACCTCTAAGCCAACCAAACTTGATAATTTCACTATCCAAGCCTCCCAAGGCTTCAAATATTTACAATTGACTTTCAATGTGTGAATGGACCTTTACAACAATAGATTATCCCATAATCTCTTAACTCAAGTATTTCTCACACTCAAACTCTCATAAATTTGATAAAAAAAAATGAAGATTGCAACAACCAACTCTCTATTAGAGTGGATATATAAATAATAGTTCAATGAAGATTTAATCTATGATTATTTGTGAATTGGAAGCTCAAAATATATTGTTTACACTTGTTTGTACTTGCAAAAGTCTCAAAATTGAAGTTGGAGTTGAGTGTTTATAGTTAAAACCCAAAAGCTAGCTATTATAGTAAAATTACAGCAAGCAAGCAGCTAGTCGCTTAATTTAGCCGACTCCCCGCTTCAGAACAGTAAAGTTACTTTTAAATTTGAATTTTACTACAGTAACATTGTTCATAAATTGCAATTGTACCCAAAACTTCTGTAATTATATTATGGCCTAAAATATCATAGAACTTTACAAACATGTCCAAATTTAGAATTCCTAAATAATACTTGTTATTCTTAAAACTTTATAAAATTATTATATATCCCAAAACATAATAATATTTTTTAATAAAGTCCTTTTCCCTCGAGCGACTAGCCGTTAGCCCTCAAGCGATTAGCTGCTAACTCTCTGTCCATTTTCAATATTTATATTTTTACCCAAAACTTTAAGACATTAGAGTATGGCAAAAAAATTCAAATATTTACAAAGAGGTCCAAATCTAAAATTCAAAACAATACTTATTAAAATTAAAAATTGTTAAACTTTTTCATTTTAGTTCATATCTTGAAAAATATCAAATTTCATAAAATGCTTGGTTTTATAATTGTAAAACCTTTCATTTATGAAAAATAATGATTTTAAACGAAATCTTGAGCTTCTCAAATGCTAAACCATACATATATTAAATCATACCAGCTTTACAAGAATTGTCGCAATAATGAGTCTGTTGAGCTCTAAAATTTATTCTTGATCATGTCATTATCCATTGAATATTTTGAACTTGATTTCACGTGGTTCACTTCATTATAAATATTATCCTTCAAGAACTAGTGAAAATGTGAAATACAATATTTTCACACAAAATTTATCAAATCATTTAAGACACATGTTTTTTATCATCAAAATTATATTATGTGTAGCCCTTTAGGCTAATAGGTCTAAATTTCCCATATCTTCCAAATCATTCATTGTTACAGTAGCTCTTGAATTTCTTTACTCTTTTTTAAATCTCCTTCTAGTTCTTTCAATTATGGATCAAAATAAAATTCAACAAGTTTATATTTATGCATGCAAGGGTTGCTTGTCAACAAAATAAACAAATTAAAATTAAATTAAAAGTTAGCATTGATTAAGATTAATTTCACAAATCACAATGAACATTCAATCTCCTCAGCAACGGCGCCAAAAACTTGTTGGGTGATTTCTATTGCTACGAGTGTCAATGTTCAAGTGGACACAACAAGTAATATACTTATGAGTATTCACATTGTTTTCAAAGGGATTGATGTTATTAGATTTACTACAGCAATCCTAACTATGCCAAGGTTTATAGCTTGAGGACTTAACACTGCATAATCTCTAACGACTTTTTCTCTATCATCTGCCATATGAATAATGTTGTTATTCCCTGGTTGCCTATAACTTATCTGCCCATTCTGACCTTCTTGACCTCCTTGTGCATTTACTGGTTATATTTCTCCTTAGGGGTTTAAATTCCTCATATCTGGCAAATCATCCATTGCTATAGTAGCTTTTGAATTTCTTTGCTCTTTTTTTAATCTAATTGCAGTTCTTTCAATTTCTAGATCAAACTGAAATTCAACAGGTTTATATTTGCGCATGCAAGGATTGCCTATCAATAAAATAAATTAATTAAAATTAAAATTAAAAATTGGCACTGTTTAAGATTAATTTCACAAATTACAATGAACAATCAATCCCCGACAAGGATGCCAAAACTTTTGTGTGCAATTTCTAATGTTATGGGTGTTAATGTGCAAGTGTACATAACAAGTAATATACTAATAAGTGTTTATATTGTCTCCACAGGGATTGATGTTATTAGATTTGCTACAGCAATCCTAATAGTGCATTTTTGTTCTAATTGAAATAAGACAATGTATGAAACTAATGAATTGATTTAACTGAAAATGCAATAAAAAAATTCTTTCATCAAACACAAGAATTTAACCAATGGGAAAGGAGTAGTTGAATGAATAAACTTACTTAATGGCATTGACTATTTTTTTAATTACAGTACCGTTACTGCAGCATCTACTACAACACTGAGCAAAATCCCTCATGCATCATCAAATGTCGCCTATTGGATATTTTATATTTAATGCAACTTAACAGTGACCAATTGTTATGCCAACATTAAATATATCATTAAACTTTCTAGGTTCCATTTATCCTACAAAGTAAATCATTATGTCTAGTTTTTCACTAATTTTAGATCAAGTATGGCCTTATTCAAATTAAGATTAGCTCAACTTAGGAAACCCAATCTAAAACCAAGTATTGTCTTAATTTGATCCACTAAGATAAACATTTTTTAGACTCTTTCTTAACTAGTATCCACTAAATAGGTCCTTATCAAAAATAGGGAATTGAAATAAATACAATTAAGACAAAATGTGGTAGCAAATACAGAGCGACACACATATGTTAGTTAAACATTCATTAAGATCGTTTATCATTCAACTCCAATCAAATTTAATTTATGATTTGTGATAAAACAATAAATAGAACTATTATAGTCATCCAATACATTCCCATAATTAATTAGAAAAGAAGAAGAAGAATTGAAGTTCACTTGGTCATATGGGTATCTTCTTTGTTTCCTCCTTGCATTCTCTGTTATACTTTTCAATCTCTCCCTTGATTTCTATTTTCTAGTTGGTTTTATTTGGTATTCTTTTTGGGCGATAACTCTCCCTTTTTCTTTTCATGTGTACTCCTTTTATAACTCAGAATTAGGACAATTGAAAGTGTGTGCCACATATTCTCCATTTTTGGAAACTTTAGATCACAATCTTTTAGTTGTTACGCACGAAATCTAGTCTATCATTGCTCCAAGATTGCTACATCAAAGGCTACAATATATGCATTGTTCCAGACTTGTTTCAATCCTCTATAGCCAACTTATTTCATTGTCTCCACAAATCTGTTACAGCAACATTTCCTCCTTAAAACTTGAGCTTTCGATCACCTACAATTTTGCATATAATCTAATTACAAATTATTCTAAAACAATTCAATTTATCAAAAATAAACTAAAATGGATGCTCATGCAGATTGCAACTAAAATGCAATAAAAATACATTATTTACTCTCTAAGTATTACTGATTTAAGTCTAAAAATTTCATGATAACTCTCACTTTATAGACTTATCACATACCCAAATAACAGAAGATGATGTATAGGTTACTTAACAAGTATTTTAATGGTAGGCTATGCAACTTGAATCTCGACATATTCAACTCAAGATTTGAGGACTTGGTCTTCTAGGCTATAGTCGACACTGATGCACTAAAGATCACGTTGTATTATTCTACAGACAAAGCACTAAATGGAAGAAAAGATCATTATCAAGTCAATTTCTCGTTGCTTGATAATGTAGATGACACAGATCACTTTCGAAATCGTTCATGAGGTTGTTTGTTATGGGAAACGATATATGACAGTCTTGATAATGCATTAAAAGGTAGTGGCTTTAAGTTGTTTTCATTAAAGACTCCAAGCTTAAAATTGAAAAATACAATGTTTGTAGCTTTAAGTCTAGTGTTTAGTCATATTGAAAACTAATTTCGATTACTTAGTTTTGTAATAATTAATGATATGTTTTATGACTTTGTAAATTTACTTGTTAAGGCTTGGATTTTTTAAGTAATCAAAGGGTTGTTGTCATAATAGGTTGTGAAAACTAAAAAGAAGATTCCCTGCATCATACAGTAGAAGCCCATTATTTCTTTTAAAATAAACTTTGCTGAAGTGTATTCATTTTCAATAACAATACTCATCTTGTAAGTAATATACATGTATTTACATATCACTATATACTAGATTATTAAACTAACTTAAAATTTCATCTTCTTTAGGACAGACGAATGTTTACAAACCATTGAGTTGGATGAAAAGGAGAAATAAAAAAATATTTGAAGATTGTAGAGGATTACATGCCATATATCCGAAGTTGCCTATATGATGTGGGCATCCTTTTATGCACTATAAGACAATTTAAAATATAATCAAAACTCAATAATTTTACTAATTATTTACTAATTTCCAATGTTACTTTGTGCAACATCAGCATTCAATCAACGTATCACCCATCATAAAAGCAATATAGGAGCATTAGGACACCATGAGCCCAAAACCGGAGCAGAAGAATCCCATAAAGGATGAACATATATTGAACTGACCATTATGAAAATGCTACGATTCTGATGACACAAAGTTCAGAGATTACTTTATAATTTAAAATATCATTTACTTTTATATAGAGGATTTTAGTACCCTCTCATTATATATATTTTTTTTCATGGTTATACTCGAGGACAAAGTTATGTTATGATTATGTCATTATCAAATTAATAAGATTGATCATTCCATTTCTAAATTGAAGTCCACAATAGACAAAAGGATGGATGAGATCACATCAGCTATTGACTCAAAGAGAAAACAACAAAAGGAATTTAGATGAGCTATCACGGGGTTTATTAGTTCGTATAATTATGGTTCACGCAAGCACTCATATGATGATTCTTTGATTGGACACTCATATATGATGATCAAGTTTGACATTTAACAATTATGTTCCTTTAAGTTTTAATCCAACATGAGTTTAATATGTTCGTCTTAGCTAATTGACGGCTCTGGATCACTATGGAGTGTACACTAATGTTGGCAATCATAATGATCAAACTCTCATATATTGTGTAGCATCTGTAATCTACACAAATTGAGTATCCAAGATGGTTAGTGCTTGTTATTCATGCTTGTAAATCTGATTTGGAGTAACTTGTATGAAGAACAAGCAAGGTTTTATCAAATTAGGAAGAAAATCAAGCACAATCTATGTTTGCTAATATATTTTGAAAACAAGATCTTTTATTTCCTTTTTAATTTAAAATCAACTAGAGCTTCTATTTTTTTTTTTTTTGCTCTAGGATCTTTCATTTCTTTTTTACTTCAAGTTATATTTAGCAATAAGGAAAATCTAATTTCATTAGTAAAATTCAACTATATAAAAATTATAATCCTATTAAAAATTTTATATTCAAGTTTATAATAATAGTGAGAGCTTTTCTCATTAGTTCTTTAAATAACTTCAAGAACGTATCAAGATTTTATCTTGTAGCATTCTTTCTCCACTTATTAGTCATAATCTTTCTATTCTTTCTTGAGTGTGGCATCAACCTTATGTTTCTTATACCATTGGTTCTTATCTTTATAGATAAATGATCAAGATCTTTATTTTACAGTTATTTGTATCTGAATTAGAATGATCCTTGGGAAAAAGAACCTTATTGAGTGTAAGCTCTCAACTTATCTTTGTGAGGTTCACATTAATTGATCTCAGAGCAAAGGTTCTAAATCAAGTTTGATCTATTTTAAATTTATATAGATTCTCTAATTGGGCATACTTTTGTTTCTTGCTTGTTAGTTTTTGTTAGAATCTATACACTTATCTTCTTTTATTTCTTTTTTTTTTCCGACCTCGCCCTAATTCTTCAAAATCTGGTCTTTCTTATTGAAAACTAAAAAAAATGCAAAAAAAAAGTGAAAATTTCCTAAAATCACTTGAATCTAAAAAGATAGCTTGTTTTTCAAGTTTTGCCTATTCCTATTTACTACAATTTGACGTTAATAAAAAAATGGGGGGCTGATCCTTGTTGCATCAAGATTTATATTCTTCTTTTTCTTTCTTTGTTTGGATTTTGATTTGTTGAGTTTGGATTGGTGCAAGTGTTGGATTGGTGCAAGTGTTGATTTGTTGAGTTTGGATTTTAAAAGAGAAAAAAAAAGGGAAAAGGCAAGAGAGTATAAGCTTATAAAAGGGTAAAAGCCATATTTAAGTGAACGCGATGTGAGTGCTATCAATCTTAAGTAGAACAACTATTGAAGTGCCCGTGCAATTTATTAACTTTGTTTTGCAGGTTATTAAATATATCTGAAAACAAAACTAAGTATATTTCTGATGATGCTCAGGAAATATGGACTTTAGACTCTTCTTTAAGTCCTTAGAATAGAAATATGAACGCTTAGAATTGAGGTCTAATGAGATGAATGAGAGAATAAATAAAATTAAATCTAGTTCAAATAAGGGGCAACCACTTAAAGCTCTTAATGTGTAACAAAGAGAGAAGAATCCATATAGATATGTTGATGAAAATGAATATGAAGAAGACCAAAACAAAGAATATTGTACTCTTTATATTAATTTAAATAGATTTGAGCAAGCGAATATAAACAGAGAGGTTAGATATGAAGATAGGGCTGATAAAAATTTAGAAAATATTATGTTAAAAATTTCATCTTTCCAAGGCAAAAATGATCCTGAAGCTTATTTGTGTGGGGAAAAAAGGTAGAATTAGTATTTGATTGTTACAGCTACTCTGAATTAAAAAAGGTAAAGTTAGTCGCCATTGATTTTACTGACTATGCTATTGTTTGTTGGGATCAACTTGTTTTAAGTAGGAGGCGAAATCATAAAAGACCTATGGAGACATGGGAATGATGAACAATATTATAAAGGAAAGATTTATTCTAACTCACTACTATAAAGACTTATTTTGAAAGTTCTAAAGCCTTATTGAAGGGCATAAAATTGTTAAAGACTACCACAATGAGATGGAAAAAGCCATTATTTGAGCCAATATGGAGGAAAATCGTGATATTACAAAGGTGGTAGGACTACAACATTATATTAAGTTGGATGACATGGTGCATACAGCCATAAAAGTGGAGCAACAATTGAAAAAGAGTTCCACACTAGAATTTATGATCTTCTTTAATATAAAATCCAAAATCAAGCAAAAATGATGAAAAGCCTAATTTCAAGCCTAACACTGAAACCTCCAAAGACAACAAGAATGGAGTGCCTCTAACCAAGGTAAATCTAACTTCCAACTTAGTAAAAATAGAAACATAAAATTTGTTAAGTTTTTGGGAACATGCTATATTGCATCTCGATGCCCAAACAAAAGAGTGATGATTTTGAAAAATGATAGGGATATTGAGACTGAAGGTGAATCTAATCATAAGTCCATGCTATCTTTAGAGGATGCAAGTCAAGTTGAATATCTAGTTGATAGAGAGCATTTGATAGTAAGAAGAGCTCTTAGTGTGCAAATCAAACAAGATGAGAAGGTACAATTTTAAAAGATTTTTCATACTAGATGCCATGTCAATAATAAGGTAAGTAGTATGATTAATGGGAATAGCTGTACTACTGTAGCTAGCACTAATTTAACTGTAAATTAAATTTGACAACTTTGAAACATCCTATGCCATGCAAGCTACAATGGTTGAATAATTGTGAAGAAGTTAAAATAAACAAATAAGGGCTTGTTTCATTCTCAGTTTAGAAGCATAAAGATGAGGTTATTTGTGATGTGGTGCCAATGCAAGCGGGGCATATTCTTTTGGAGCGACCATGGTAATTTGATAGACATGTTATTCATGATGGTTATACCAATAGATACTCTTTTGTGGTTAATGAAAAAACCATAACTCTTGTACCTCTATCCCCAAGACAAGTATATAATGATCAAGAGAGGTTAAAAAAAGAAAGCGGCTTGAAAAAGGAAAGTGAATTGAAGATCAAAAGGGGCTACGACTAAATAAGAGAGAAAAAGTAAGTGAAAAAGGAAAGGAAGTTTCAATTAGTAAGAAAAGAAAAGAGAGGAAATAAGTAAATTTATGTGCAAAGGAAAATGGTATTAGCAGAGTTTTAATTTTAAAATAGCCTATGATTGTACTTTTGTACAAATAGACTTTTAAAGTGCTAATGAACTTAATCTTTCTTTTCCTAGTGTTTTTGCTTCTCTTTTACAAGAATTTGAAGATGTATTTCCTTAAAAAAAATAAAAGATCTAATAGTTTACCAACAATAAAGGGAATTAAGCATCAAGTTGACTTCATACCCAAAAAAATAATGCCAAATAGGCCAGCCTATAAAAACAATCCCGAGGAGACAAAAAAACTTTAAAGTAAGTGACTAAGCTTATAAAGAAGAGGTATGTGCGTGAAAGCATGAGTCTTTGTGTAGTTCCAGTGTTGCTTGTACTTAAAAAGGATAGGCCATGGAGGATGTGTATTCATTGACACGCCATAAACAATATCATTATAAAGTATAGACATCACATTCCTAGATAAGATAGCATGCTTGATGAATTATATGGTTCTTCTGTTTTTTTTTTTCCAAAATTGATCTTAAACGTGGATATCATCAAATTAGGATGAGAGAATATATGAATGGAAAAATGCAATTAAAATAAAATATGGTGTATAAAAGTATTTAGCTATGCCGTTTGGATTAATCAATGCATCTAATACTTTCATGAGATTAATAAATCATGCTTTGCTTGCTTTTATTGGCAAATTAGTGGTTGTATACTTTGAAGATATTATGATTTATAGCAAAAACTTAGATGAACATATTGAACATTTAAATTTTGTTTTTGAGATGTTCTAAGAAAAGAAAAGTTGTTTACTAACCTGAAAAAGGGTACCTTTTGCACAAATAAGATAGTTTTTATTGGTTTCGTTATTACTGCTGAAAGAATTAAAGTAGATGAAGAAAAGGTAAAAGTAATTTAAGTTTGGTAAAAACCTACAAGTGTAGGCAATTAGAAAAAAAAGCACTTTCCAGAAAAAGAAAGGTAGGAGTGGCTAGCTTAGTTCTGATTAAAAGTTTTCATGGATTAGCTAACTTCTATAGAAGATTTATGGCAGATTTGAATTGCTTAACAACACCGTTAACTGAAGTAATTAAATAGAATGTAGGTTTTAAGTGGGGAAGAACAAGAAAAGGCATTTCATTTGATCAAAGAGAAATTAAATAATGCAACTCTACTTGCTTTAACTAACATTGCTAAAACTTTTAACATTGAGTGTAATACTTTAGGAATATTACTAGAGTTATTCTAATGCAAGAAAGATGTCCCACTACATATTTTAGTGAAAAGTTATGTTGTACAGCCTTAAATTCTCCTACATATGATAAAGAAAAGTATGAATTAATTAAGCATTAGAAACTTGATAACACTATCTTTGGCTAAAAGAGTTTGTGATTTATACGAATCACGAGTTTTTGAAGCATTTGAAAGGTCAACACAAGTTAGACAAACGCCACGTCAAGTGGATATAGTTCATTGAAACTTTTCCTTATATGATATAGTATAAGCACAGTTAGGAAAACATTACTTTCCATCTTAAATGCAAAAATATTAGGTTTTGAAATACGTTAAAGACTCATTTTCAATACATATGAGAAAGTGGCATTTGGCAAATTCTTTAGACGTAATAGTTTTTTATTTACGAAAAATAAGCTAGTTGTGCCTAAATTTCATTACATGACTTGCTTGTTACATGGGGCATTTTGATATATCTAATAATTTAGGTATTTTGCATGAACACTTCCATTAGCCTCATATGAAGCGTGTTGTAGATTTGTGAGAAGTGTGTTACTTATAGACAAAGCTAGGTCTAAAGTTTAGCATAACTCGTGAAACTTCTACATATCTATGGATTTTATGTTAGGTTTGCCTAGGTCAAAAAGGGTAGGGATTCTATATTTGTTGTCATTGATAGGTTTTGAAAATGACACATCTATTCTATGTCATAAAACTAATGATGCATCATATATTTCTGATTCATTTTTCAAAGAGATTATGAGATTGCATGCCATGCCTAAAAGTATTGTTTCAAATAGGAACTTAATTTTCTTTTTCTTTTTTTGGGAAAACTTTGTAAGGTAACTTCAGAACTAAACTTTTGTTTTTTCTACTTGTCATCCACAAACTGATGGATGAACTAAAGTAGTTAATAGGACTTTATCTACTTTGTTGTCTGCTATAACACAAAAGAACTTGAAAACATGGAAAAAAATGTTTGTCACATTTAGAATTTGCATATAATAGGAGTCTACATTTAGCAACTAAGTTTACACCTTTTAAAATTTTGTATGATTTTAATTTATGAGCTCTCTTAGATACAATTCTTTTACCTATAAATGAGCAAATTAATTTAGGTGGAAAGAAGAAAACATACTTTTTTTAAGCACATCCATGAAAAGGCAAGGCAGAACATTGGGAAGAGAACCAAGCAATATACTAACCAAGCTAATAAGGGGCGCAACAGTTTTATTTGAACCTAAAGATTGGGTTTGGTTGCCTATGAAGAAGGAACAATTTTTTGCTCAAAGACATTCAAAACTACTTCCAAAGGGAGATGGACTATTTCTAATGATTGAAAAAATCAATGACAACACTTATAAGTTGGATATTCCAGGTGAGTATAATGTAAGGGCAGGCTTTAATGTTGTTGATTTATCTCTTTTTGACGTAAGTGAAGATTTGAGAACAAATCCTTTTCGAGAGAAGGGAAATGATGAGAACCAAGTTGCTAACTTCGTAAGATCCGTTAAGCATCCATGGAGGTCTAATGACAAGCAAAAGAATCAAGAAAATGAAGGATGCATTAAATGCATTAGTGGAGCACATCTAAAATTCATTTCTTGCTCAAAACACTAATTTACCCAAATTGAGTATTCAAGATGGTCAATGATTTGTCAACGTTATTCAAACTTCTAAATGTGATATGGAATGACTTGGATGAAGAACAAACAAGACCTTCTCAAATCACGAAGAAAATCAAGTACAATTTTTAATTCTTGATATAGAATCTTTTCTTTCCTTTTACTTTAAAATCAACAAGATTTTTTATTTTCTTTTTACTTTAGGATCAACAAGATCTTCTTTTTTTCTTTTTCACATTAGGATCTTTTTTTTTTACTTTAGCTTATATTTAGCAATAAAGAAAATTTTATTTCATTAGTTAAATTCAACTGTATAAGCTCATGCAACCCTATTAGAATTTCATATATGAACTTATAGTAATAGTGGGAGCTTTTCTCTTTGATTCTTTAAAGAACTTTTAGAACTTATCAAGATTTAATCCTATAGCATTCTTTCTTAACTTATCAATCATAATCTTTCTCTTCTTTCTTGAGTGTGGCGTCAACCCTATATTTCTTATACCATTGGTTCTTATTTTTATAGATAAAAGGTCAAGGTCTTTATTTTGTGGTTATTGAATCCAAATGAGAACAATCTTTAGCAAATGGAACCTCATTGAATATAGGGCCCCACATATCTTTGTGAGGTTCACATCACCTAAATTTTGATAGCGTGCAAATCCTCATGAGATGCCTCATGGAATAAGTTTGGACATTCTTATATGCCCTCGTATGTCTTTAATAGTCCTTACTTTATTCCTCATTTCGAGAAAGTAAGTAATGTCAGGCCTCTATCTACCCTTGAAATAATATATCGTGAGATCGACGAAAGAGCAAGGGTTGATATAAATCCACTTAAAGGACTGGAAGATCCAAGGCTATTTAATGAGTTCAATCAGTTGTTTGTCAGCAAAATCACAATGGATCATGCCATCCAAAAGCCATGCAATTGTTAACTTAAAAAGTTATACAAACTATAATTTTGATAATAACAAACCACATATTAAGGGTAAAATGATAAATGTATATTTAACAATCTTACTATAAATGTATTTTTAACAATCTTACTAGTTCTTGAAGGGAAAAATTCATTCAAGCAATATCAAGCTCAAGACACGCAATGGACAATGGCATGATAAAGGATGAATATTAATAGTATTAGCTCAAAATGATCTCTATTACTATAATTCTTGTAAAGACAATATGATTTAATATATGAATGATTTAGCATTTTAAAAGCTCAAGATTTTATTTAATAAATCATCATTTTTCATAATTATAAGACAAGTAATTTTATTAAATTGGTTGTTTTTCGAAACAATGGACTAAAATGAAAATGTTTCGAAAACTTTGATATTAATAAAGCGTTGTTTCAAATTCTAGAAATGGACCTATTTGAAAAGTTTAAAATATTTTGGACTATTGTATAATTTCTAAAAGTTTTGGGACAAAACTATAAATTTTTTAACAGTAGCAGCCAACCGCTTAATTTGTAGCAGCCAACCACTTGAGGTATAGAAACGTAGCGACTGGCCAACTAAATCTAGCGGCAAATTGCTTGGGCAAAATTTCAAATTTGATTTTGTAACAGTAACTTGCCATGTTAGCATAGCAGTTAACCGCCACATTTTAGTAGCAATCGACAAGTCTCAATGAAGTCAATAACAGCTAGTTTGCTTGTCAAAACATATATAAACTCAAATCAAAATCAAATTTAACAAGTTTTTTAAGTAAAAATTAGTTCATACAACCTACCATGATCTTTTATCTTGCTTATCTACATATTGATTCATTATTGAGCTACTATTTGTAAACATACACTTGTGAGAGTGCAATCTATGTAAACCTTCATTTTCATATCAAAATATATTGATTGTAAGTGTGAAAAATACTTGAGTTAAGAGATTAGGGATAATCTCAGGTTGTAAAAGTTGATTGACACCTTGGAAATTAATGGTAAAGATTTTAAAGCTTTAGATCTTGGAGGCGTAGATGTAAGTAGAGTTTATCGAACCATATGAAAATCTTGTGTTCAATTCTACTTTACTTCTCACTTTACATTTTATTGCTGTTATTTATTTGTTATTTGCTTTGTCTTTGCATTAATTTTTTATTTCAAATACTCCATAATTTTTAAAAACTCAATTCACCCTCCATTTTAGATTGCATAACTAGTATTTCAGTAACTTTTTTTAAATACTTTTGGGCCACGCTGCAATGGGATGGATAGGTGATGAGGTAAGCGTTTTAAGTGTTATTTCTTAAAGTTTTGTTGATCTTTTGTACTATTTCTTGTTCTAAATTGATATGTTTTTATCCCTCCACAACGTATCCATGAGTATCTCGTTTGATCAGTGAGAACCAAAAGCAGCATACTAATGCTTTATGTCACAGTTTCATAAATACATACACATTTTTTTAGTTAATGAGTTTATAAAACTTATAATCATCGATTTAATTTCTTATCCACTAATGCTTTGAAGTCGTGTTAATTTTTTTTTTCATGTAATATATCTACTAGTGTTCTTGAAGTAATTAGAGGACAACAGTAACTATGATGTCGATTCATTGCAATATAGCAACCACTTAAATAGTTATATTGATGAGAGGCGAGACATCATGTTGAAACTATTCACAAACATCAATGTGATGTGTATTGCTACACAACCCAATGTAACAAAGACAATAAATTTGTGATAATTTTTATATGTAGGTATTTACTCTAATGAATCTTGGCAGCGATCATTGGATGCTAGCCAAAGTTGTCCTTTATAACAAGAAGGTGTCGATTTATGATTCGATGTGGCAATTTGCAATTTTAAAATGTACAAGGATCTATTTAAGCCGCTTGAATTCATCTTTGTTTAATCGTTAAAAGATGTTAGATTTTACAATATCTGACCTGAGCTAAGGAGTGTCGACCCTTGGAAAATCATATTAGTTAAGGGTTTACCACAACAAGGGCCTTGTAGTGACAATTGCGGTATTTTTTTATGTTAATGTTTATGATGTATTTAATCTTAAAGGTCGGACTTGATTTTAGCAGTAGCCATAAGCAATACATTAATGGCGATGTTAGATTGTAAGCCATTATAGTTATTCAAATGTTGATGCATGGATTTTTTTTTTATCTAAATATACATAAACAGATACAATTTTTTATTATTATATTACAAGCTGGTTACATAATAAAAAATCTAAAAATTATACTAATATTTTAAGTTAGAAATGAGCCCAAACCTCTATAAATAATTATTTTGCAATAATAAGTAAAATAAAATATTTCATCATATATAATTGTGCAATAAACTAAAAATAAGAGTTCAAAATACATAATCACTTGAAACTATACTACTAATATGGATTAGACACAATGAGATACTTACATTTCTTGTGATTATGGACAGGTTCATTGCTCCGCCCACATTTCACAAGTCTTCGGTTTACATCCTCACCTGCAAAAGATATTTTGAGGTCTGGATAGCGACGAGGCGGTGGTGCTTCTACTAGTAGGTTAATCTTCTTCTCTCGGATGTCCTTAAGAATATCCCAAAATGCCACATCGCTAACTAGTTGTACTAGTTGTGCATAAATTGTCACCAATTATTCCTTAGTGTAAAAATCAAAACAAAGGCTTATGTAATCCTTTCGACCAGTTAGGCAAGCAGCAATTGCATGAGCATAGACAAATTGATCAAGTTGAAATACTCTACAGAAGCAAGTCTTGCTACATATGTTAATTGACCCTTCTTAATACCACCACCCAAAACCTGGAATTGTTACTCAGACATAGGATGAGCAATTATTCTTTTGACCAATGTTCTCTTATCAGCAACTATTTCATCTACCCACATTGTTAGATGAGTACTCATTGATTCAACCACAATTTTTCAATCATAAAACTATTGCTACAATGTTTTTTTTAAGTGATCAACAAGATGAGTAAAAAGAAATTTTTGTTGTTCTCTCATAAAATAATTCATGCTCTCCGTGATGTTGGTGGTGAGAATATTGTACTTCCTACCTTCGAACTTAGACTATGCCTAATTACACGTATCCACATTAATATCTAAGTAATCAACTACACCTAAGTGGAGCATCCACAACTTTTCAAGTTGTTTTTTAAAATTTTCGTTTGTTTTTGCGGTTTTTATAAAGGCGAGCTCAAATTCATCCTAAACAATTTTGGACAACCTCAATTTTGACTTTATATTATCTTTCACACGGAAAAAGCAAACATCATGGATAGCTCTTTTAATCGAAGTGCATTGATTAGAGATAATTATTAACTTTGGCCTATCACCAATCATCAATTTAACTGTCATAAACTTTTTCCAAGCATCATTGTCTTCTGAATCTAAGACCCTAATGACTAACGAGTATAATTGATTATTTACATTCAGATATGTCGCTACAAACACCCTTTTGGATGAATGTCACCTACGACAATCACTGGCTTGATGCACTGCATAAAAAACCCTTGATGCATGAATCAAAAGCTATAAAATAAAATAAGAAATTATCATTTCCATCCAATTCAAGTTAAGTAACCGTACCCTCATTTCCTTTGGTCAAAATACGAGAATATTTGAAAAATAAATGACTCCGTAGGTTTTCCATTTATTATTTCAAAGCCAACTTCTTTGGCCAAATTTGCTTATTGATATGTTCATTGGACACTGTATTACTACTGTATGTCTGCCCTAATTTCATTCAGAATGTATATTTACTTTTCCTAAATAAATTTGTTAACAATAATATGACCAACAATCCTAATCCTTGCTTGACGAAGACCACAAGACAACTCATTAGAAAGTGTGTATATTATCAAATCTTCTCATTACCCAATGAACATTCTCCTCATTCGAATCTCTTACTGCTCAAATATGTTACTTACGTAATTCCAAAGAACTGAGGGCCTCAAAACATATCACTGTAGGTTTTGCAATCTTAAAACTAAATTAAATTTATCCCTCGAATTTTGTGTAATTTCAATATTAATTTATTTTTCTCAGCAAACAACTTATCTACACTGATATCATCAAAACTACTTTTAACAAAATTTGAAACAACTAAATTTTAAAACAAAAGTGTAGAAAGACTTATGAGGAAGTCAACTACTATCATCCTCCTCAAACCGACCATTTCATCATACTAGTATTTGACTAATTATGTAAGAAAAATTAGAGGGGCCAAATTTAAAAAATCTTAAACTTTTATGGTTATTCTCACAAATTTCCCGTTAATGGGCCTCGTAGAAAATTATTAACTTTAATGAGGACGGAGCCAAGTAGGTCAGCAACTTATGCCATGAAGATTTCCAAGTTTACCCTAGTTCTACAAAAATTGCTTGAAATTCATACGGTTACAACACTAGCTAGCTAAAGATGATTCTGCGATTATTTTGCATTGTGTGCACTAAAGAGCAGGATGAACAACATTATGATAATGCCATAAGCCATATATAAATTCATTTGGAAAATTTCTCAATTTCCATGCTGGTGTGTAACTGTTACCTTAAAACCAGAAACTCTCTCTAGCAAAATTACAAAAAAATATTTCCTCTCAATCCGTTCATTCACAACTAAGATATCAAATATCTATTCATTCACAACTACGATCTCAAATACTAGATGTTCTACATAGCAACATAATTGCCTGCAGCTACAAGCACATCCTTCGACTACTGAGACAGAAATAGGAAGAAATCACAATTTCCTTACATGTTCCACTTTCTAGTAACATAATATCCAAAATGTATATACACATACAACAATTTACTTTTATCATTCGGATGTTATACGAAAGCTGGATACAGTAGAATTAAGGACAAACCAGCACAACTGCACAAGATAAAACCTTAACAAACTAGAAGTTGACACTAAAACACTTATCATACATAATAATTATTGTCATACAGATTATGAGAAGTGGATTGAAAACCCACTAGATTTATTTCAGTCACAGGGGAAAATAAGAGCCCGTTTGGGCCAGCTGCGCTGCATTCTTGGTGAAAATTTCTCCAAAGACATAGGTGAGGGCACAGCGCAGCTGCCCCAAATGGGTTTTAAGCAAAAAAAAAAAAAAAACCAATTACAGTTTACAGGCTAACCAGCTTGAGAGAGTTTGCCTTCTCTTGCAGGGTATCCAGCAGACTATCAAAGCTCTTCTTGAAAGAATCTACCCCTTCAAGTTCGAGTTGAGTGCCAACGTAGTTCCAATCAATTCCCAACTTCTCCAGTGCACTGTAAATGCCTTCAGCTTCAGAAACATTCAAGTCAATTGTTCTTGAAACTGCACCATGATCAACAAATGCTTGGAGAGCTTGGTCTGGCATGGTCGAAACCTGCAACAGGGTTAAAAATGAGAATTTGTTACATAATAAAGTCAGTATTCATCAGCATATTAATGTTGCAAACCATGAACCTCTACGTTCAGAAATAGGTTAAACTAAAGATTTTCTGCATGAGAGAATGAACAGGAATTACTAAGACACTCAATAGATAATTAATGAAAATAAATGAGGACTCACCGTATCAGGTCCAATGAGAGGAGCAACATATAGTGTGTCAGGGTAGGCAGGATTCTTCACACTGGTTGAGGCCCAAAGAAGTCTCTGCTTCTTTGCACCTTTCTTCACAAGAGCGTCCCATCTTGAACCAGAGAACTTCTTCTGGTACAGCTGGTATGCTAGAGCTGCCTGAGCTACTGCTGCCTAAAACAGTTAATATGTCATGCCATTAGCATAATTTTACGTTCTAGGTTGCTAGGCCCTTAAAGATAAGAACATGGACTTGAAATGAAGATACCTTTCCTCGGAGATCTAGGGCTTCTGGGGTTCCAATCTTTTCAAGCATTTTGTCAATAAGGGTGTCTACTCGACTAACGAAAAAGGATGCAACACTTGTAACTCTGGAAAGGTCACTCAGCCCAGAAGCCTCAAGGCCATCCAAGTAAGCATCAATGACTTCTTCATATCTAGCCAGGGAGAATATGAGCTGTACATGAATATAACACAATTTGAATGTCAGATGCCTACAACAGAGGAATTCTGATCTAACATGGAAGAAGCACACAAGAGTCTCAGAAGCCAAAAACCTATATCCTGTCTTTTTCTTCTTTTTTTTGGCTCAGAAACAAAATAAGTATATTAGATGTAGGAAATGTACATAGAGGAGGGACAAGAAGTCCATAAAGACAAAAATCAAAAATCCCCAAGACCAAGAACTGTAAATCCTATAAGATAAAACTTCTAACATCAACAGTGTATAGTCTGCACAATCAAAATCTTACTCATGGTAATAGCCAACTCACCAGCATCGAATAATTAAAGTCAAGTCAGCTTCTACACATTATTTGGTAACATGGTCTAAGAAAGGGAAAGGATTCATAGAATGAACTTACAGTCACATTGACACTAATGCCCTGCGAAATAACTTCCTTGATAGAAGGAACGCAAGGAGCTGTAGCAGGTATCTTTATGTATACATTGGGGCGATTAACCACTTTGTGAAGCCATTTTGCTGCCTCCACAGTCCCTTGGGTATCATCGGCAAGACTGGGAGAAACTTCAACAGAAACATAGCCATCACCGCCATCAGTTTCATCATAGATTGACTCAAAAAGTTTGCATGCATCTTGAATGTCCTTAATCACAAGTTCCCAATACGCAGCTTCAATATCTTTTCCAGATTGTACAAGTTCCCTGTAGTTTCAAGTAAATTTTTATTGAAAATATAAAGATCAGCTAACAAGACAATTTTAAATTTCTGAACAGAAGTCAACTTCCAAACACCAATAACCAGCAAACACAGACAAGCCCTATTTATTGTTTTTCCCTCTCCTCTTTTTGATCTGCTGAGCTTATGAGTTTTAACTATCAGGCCACATAAGCAGAATGTAACAGTGCATGTCATTGACGATCATTAAAATACAAATGCAAGTTTCCAAAAATAACTTTGTACATCATAATCGTCAAACATTGCAGTGACTTATAGTTATGTCATCCTTCATTTCGGTTTAATCAGTATTTGGTATAATCCAACAGGATAAGTCTATAAATCTTAACGCGTTTTTAGTTTTCCCTACTCTTTCCTGAAAGATAATATACGTTCATGGTTCAATACAGCAAATGGCTCATAGAGCAAAGACAAGATGGAGTTCAATTTTTTTATCATAATCTAATTATAGCAAAACTTTGGAATTAAAATGCTTCCATACCTAAATTGATCATTGTAAGCATTCGATGAAGATATTGCTTTCTGGAAAATCTGGACAATACAAATTTTAAACAGCTCAACGCAAAAGATTAGGCATACTAAAACAAAAAAATGGACAGTTTCCAGCTATGAATCTGCAGTTTCAAATTTAAATTTATCACTTATTAAAGAGTAATGTAAACAAAGAGAAAATATGAGTAGTTACCGCAGGGTTGCTGGTAACACCTCTAACACCACTTGCAATGAGCGGAAGCAAATCTGTGACGGGGCGGCAAAGGTTATCATACCAAGGGCTCTGCCCTTCCTGCTCATAGAGATCATGAAGAGTTGTCCTCTTTGCACTACTTCCATTTCCACCAGATTGGGAACATTTCACACTGCAACCAAGTTCCAATTTAGTATGGTATGTGGAGGTACACATCACAAATGTACTTCAAAAGCTACATTTTTTTCATGATTATAAACTCAGATATCATACAGAAACACCATGATCAAGCAAAACCCAAAAACGAAAATTAATTTTCAAATACATTTCACCTATGCTAGAGCCAGAAACTCTTACAAACTGATGTTGTAATATTATTGTTGAACAGAAAACACTGTGACTTAGTTTCATCATTTTGAGTTTTATTCAACCAGTACTCAATAATGATATGCCACACCATTTTCTACAGAGAGCTTGCAGCTCTAACATTATTACTCCAATAATAAAAATGATAATAATAAGATCAGACAAAACTACAGCACGAAACGTAAACAATACAAGATATGATACAACATACGATCCCCCGGTTAACAAATCTTGCAAAATAGCAGTAAAAATTGGAAAGAAACTAACAAGGTATCTGCACATGCAACGAAAGTTTTTCCCTTAAATCACCCATAAGAGTGTCAAAGAAATTAGATTGAAAAAAATCATAAAATGAAATCAAAACAAAACATCAAGAAAAAAGAAAGAGATACGTATTAAAGTCAAAATCACAAAAATAATACAGATAAATGAATAAATATATATAATATCATAAAAAATTAAAAATAAAAGAATGGAAGCTTACACCAAAGAGGCCCTCAAAGGGTGTTTATTTCTGAGGGTCAACTGAGAAGATGCAACTTTTGAATTGAACCCAGTTTTGGTTTGAAGGCTGATCAAAGATTTAGGAAGAGAGGATGATGATGATCTGGGTTTCAAAGATGATGAAGAAACAGCTGGATTCGTAAGCTTCGAAATGGTCGCCATAAAAGACTCGTTGATCCTTGAATCTAAAAACTCAGAAATAAAGAGAGACGATCTATAAGCTTCAACCAAGTACGATACAAACGAAGAAACCGCGATGCCACCAACTTTTTATATATTGAAAAATGATATTAATAGACAAATTGAAATTTGATATTAATAGACAAATTGAAATTCCACAAACTTTTTATTATTTCTCAAAAAGGTCATATGTCGTTCTTTTACGTCCATTAGGTCCCTAATTTCGAGGGGCGCTATTTTGATGAACGTTCTCATTGATCGACTTGACACAAATTAAAAGATTCAAAATCGCCTTAAAATCTCATGATTGGGTTTAGATTTTTGATCTCTAACATGTAAACCTATTTTTTAACACTATCAATTATTCAACTAAGCATATCTATTGACTTGCTTTATATCAAACTACAGATGCCCAATGGGCTAGGCGGCACGAGGCACAGTAAGAGTACAGTACGTGTTTGTATAGCATGGTACAATACGAGCATGTTTTAATAGGGCACATAGTACGGTACGACACGCACATAAATTATGTTGAGCCTAGAATTTTAGGTATGCGAACCTTAAAACTATGGCACGATTAAAAATTGGCCAAAACACGTCACGCAAAAAGGCATGTAATAAGCACGCTTCATTGGTGGACTAAGCACGCGGCTCTTGAGCCATCAATAACACGTGGGCCAAAATATATCAAAGTAAATTTTAAATGAAAAATAAATATAAAATATCATGAATTTACAAATATCTTACAATTAAATTTTTTATATATTTTTTTAGCATAGGCTTTTAAAAATTAATTTAAGTCCTAGTTTAAATAAATATTCTAATTCTTTATATTTATAATTTATTAAATGGATAAATAAATATCATGATTTTATAAATGATAATAAAAAATTTTACGACATTAATATTTCATTTATGAAATCATAACTTAGTTAATAGTTAATGGAGATATGTTTTATTTGTGAATGAAATATTTTTTATATTTATGCAAAAAAAAAGAAATTATGAACAAAATATTTTTATGACAAATTAAAATTACATTTTCATTCAATAGAGTTCAAGTGCAATTATAATATTAGTAGTTCAAATAAAATTAGCTGTAATTATTATTCTAGGAATGCAATTTTATTTTTCATTAATTATTACTATGATTTATAAAATTATTATTATTAGGTTGGTGGGTTTAAAAAAATACGTCGGGCATGTGGGTTTTTTTAGGCACTCTGAACATGTGAGTTTTAAAAAAAATATTTATAGGTTTTTTTTGGACACCACTCATGCCGGACTCTTATAAAAAAAAAGTAGGCACAGCCCACTAAATTGGTGGGTTTGGTGGGCCATGCCGACACAGCACGACCCATTGGCCATCATTATACCAAAAAAATAATAATATATATTTTTAAAATTATTTTTGTTATATTTAGATAAAATTGATTATAGTTTGAATACGTGATATATTTGAAATACAAGTGTGCAACCCAAGAGGGGGGGTGAATTGGAATTTTAAAACTTATCCTAGCAAATCCACACAACAATTCAATCTAATGCCTTAATCAATTCGAAAACAATAAATTCAATGCAAGCACAATAATAAAAGAGTAAGGGAAGAGAAAAACGAACTCAAGGATTTTTACGTGGTTCGGCTATCCCCGCCTACGTCCACGCCTCCAAGCACACCCGCTTGAGGATTTCACTATCCAATCCTTTCCAAGGCTTCAACCAATTACAATTGACTTCAAGGTGTCAATGAACCTTTACAATAAGAGATTATATCCCCAATCTCTTAACCCAAGTGTTTCCCTCACTTGTACACTCACAATTTGATGAGAAATGATAAATACAACAATGAATCTCTCTCTAAGAGTAGATATACAAATTGAAGAACAATGATGAGCTAATAAATGATGATTTCCGAAAATGAAGCTCAATATATATTGTGTGCTCTTGTTTATGCTTGCTTGAGTTGCCAAAAATGAAATGGTTTTGAGTTTATATAGTTTGAACTCAAAAACTAGCCGTTATGTTCATTTTTGGCCGGAACCGGTTTACCGGATATGGAATCCGGTTAGCCGCTTGATGTTACCGTTACAAATACAATTTGAAATTTCGAACTTCCGGTCTACCGTTTGTCGAATCCGGTTAGCCGCTTGCGTTTTGGTTGCATTCTGCCCGCTTTCGGTTTGCCGGATTTCACAACCGGTTCGCCGCTTGCATTTTGGTTGCATTCTGCCCGCTTCCGGTTTGCCGGATTTCACAACCGGTTCGCCGCTTGTGTTTTGCACACATTCTGCCCGAAACCGGTTCGCCGGATTTGATAACCGGTTAGCCGGTTGCTACAGTGACTGCTACAGTGAAATAGTTTCTAAATTTACAGTTTGACCCCAAAACTTTATAAATCTGTATTATGGCCCAAAAAGTCAGAAAACGTTGCAAATAGGTCCAATTTCAGAATTTCCAAATATTACTTTGCTATTCCAAAAACTTTCTGAAATTATGATTTAGCCCTAACAAGTTTATTATTTTTCACAAAGGTCCTTTTCAACAAAATACCCATATTTTCAAAGTTCTCAAAACTTTTCACTTTAGTCCAAAATATTCATAAATAATAGTATGGCCCAAAACATTTCAAATGTTTATAAAAATATCCAAGTCTGAAATTTTATAATAATAATTATTAAAATCAAAGATTTCAAAACTTGTCATTTAAGTCCAAATTCGAAATTCAAAAATAAAATCAAAGATTTAAAAATACATTTATTTTAGTCCAAAACACTTTGATTTTATAGCCTCATTTTCTTATTATAAAAACACAATTCATAAATCTTTGTTTAATCAATACATATGATTTGTTATCATCAAAATCAATATCTATAGCTAAAAAAGCTAACAATCTCCCCCTTTTTTTATGATGACAAAATACATTACAAAGATTTAATTTAGTTATAAAAAGCTCCTCATTAATTAATGCAAGGTTAAAGAAAACAATGATTTGAAACAAACTCCCCCTGCATACATACATACTCTCCCTAGATACATGTATATTTTCATAAATCATTTTTCCAAAATATAAAACATTTATAATGTGAAAATAATGATTTATTTAAAAAGTATAAAACATAATTTGAGCTTAAAAGATTAATCATTCTTAATATTGTTTGTTATCATCAAAATCAATATTATGGAAACATATATGTTAACAATATTAACGCTACAATTATTATGTTAACAGTTACAAAGATCTCATATTCAACCATTGATCATTATTTTATCTTATCTTACTTATGAGAAGCCAAATAAAAATGGAAGGGCAGAAAACTATAACATTTCTATTGTCTTTTTTCTTTGTTATGAAATTAACTGTCAAATTAGAAAATGCGACTCTAATTAATAAAATTAAAAATTTATTAATTTTATATAATTAATAAATAAATCAAATTATTTTTTATTATTCTTATTTTCTTTAATTTATCATCCAAGTTTGAATTTTGAGAGAGGTATGGCACTAAAAAATTAATTTAAATTTTGTTCGTCCTTGTACAATTTAATAATAAATAAATAAAAGCCATCACCAGCTTATCTAAGAAATTTTCAAGTGGCTATATTTGTTTAGCCACCTAAATTTAACCAAGTAACTTTGTAAGAGTTTTATTTAAACAATTCAAATTTGAATACGTAACACACAAACTCATCTTAAATACCATCCCATATAATTTTTATTAAAATGATTGAAATGCTTTTTAGAGTTCTTTTATTAAATTTTTTTTGTTAACGTGACATATCAAAGATTGTGATAGTCAGAAATCTAAAAATCAATATTATACGGGAACTTATAGTTGTCGACTTATCTCATTAGGCATTAGGGACTTGATTGATGGAAATGAAAAACTTATGTCTTCGTTCGGAAAAAATGTAAAAAATTAGGCTCCAAAAATAATACAAAGAAAGAGTCGTAGTGGTTGGGAGAAATGAAAGGCAGCTTTCAGCTGTCACCAAAGGGCAGGTGTTGGTGGAGACAGAGAGGTAAACCGCATTTTATTGTGGCTACGTTTTGGTTTGATCATTTTCATGATACAGTATCATTTCTTTTTAGTAAATATTAAATAATTAAGCATCTTCAATTGTTCATCGTATTTTGACTATTTCTTGAGGGAAGTAGAAAACATTTACTGAGGGTTAAGGACCTTTTAGACTCTTTCAAGGGCAAACTTCAATTGACCAATCTCCTTCGAAGTTTTTTTTTTTAATAAGAAAAGTCATCAACCTGTCTCTTATTTGCTATCATATTTCAAATGAAAATGAGAATAAATTGAAATTTTCATACTTTTGAGAGGTGAATTAAAGATTATTATTTTAATTAAGAAATAAATTGATGTTTATCCTTAATTTAATTTGAACAGTTGTTTAAATTTTGCAAAGAATAATAACTATTTTAGAATAGTTAAAGATTAAAAGAACAGTTCTCTGAAATTTTAATGTTAGTAAAAAAAATTTTATGAATATTAGTGATTTAGAGATAATTTTTTTTTGGTTATACATAGTTGGACAAAATACTTATTTTACTTTGGTCATGTTATCATCTTTTAACATAATAAAAAAAGACATATAACCCCCATTTTTATTAGTAAATTTAAGTTGTTTTAATAATAAATTTATTTTAATTTATAATTACTTTTATATTCCTATAATAAATAAATCAATATAGTGACCTAAGACATGTCCTCGATGATGTGTATAATGAAATAAATAATTTTTTTATTTAAAACTTAAAATTAAGATATAATTACCTTTTTATCCAAATTATCCATTCTAAATTATCAATATACCCTTCACAATAAAAAAATGATAAAAAATGGATAAAATTAAAATTTCACTCTAAAAATAATGAATAATTTAGACAAAAAGTAATTATATCTTAGTTTTAAGTTTTAAATAAAAATTATTAATAAAAAGAGAATTACATATATATATATATATATATTTAAAACATTAACAAGTCGTAAGTCTTTTTTTCCAAACTTTGGGGCTCACAGTCCTTTTGCCGAAATGTGTCTGAATGATAGAAGGGTCTGGAATAATCGTTATAATTTCTTGGTGGTTACATGTAGGGTTGGGCAACTTCGGATCCAGATCGGATTAATCCGATTGGAGTTTGGGTGGAGTGGATTGAGAAAAAAAAACCATTTGATTCCAATAGACCTTGAAATTCGAGCACAAATAAATCGGATTAGATTCAAATGGGATGAATATTTTGAATATATTCGAATTTCGATTGGCTAAGTTCGGATTTGGTGATTGCAGATCGGTTGGGATGCTGCTTTCAAATCCTCCTCATGAAACCTACTGTGTTAGCGTCTCCACTGTTATTTCCATCAACAAAAGCATGGCACCTCAATAGAAAAATAGTAATGTATTTAAAATTAAAATATTATATTTTTTAAATTACAGTTATTATAAAAAATATATAATTATAAAATAAAATTTAATAGTATATAATAAATATAAATTTTAAATAATAATTTTAATAAAATTATTAAATATAATAAATTTTTAATTGTATAAATAAAAAATCATATCTTCCAACTTATAGTATTTACTTTAGTGCTGACCAACCACAATTCCAACCCAAGGTGCAAGCACGATCATTCTAAGAAAAAGATCAAAATAGAAAGAGCATCAGTGTATTTGAGAATGACAGCGCCATGAGAAGAGTATCGTGATAGAGACAGAGCCTTGGAAGATGCTGGTGAGGACGATGGCAACTATGTGGCTGGCGTAGTACTTGTTGGAGAAGGAGGTAAAGATGGAAATGGAGGAGACGGCGATGAGGATGGTGAGGACGTGGAGGAGGATGAGGAAGAAGTCAACGAGGGAGGGAAGAGGCAAAGGGAGAGGGTGAGGAAGTTGAAGCTTGAGTTGCTTATAGTTATATAGAGTAGGTTGTATTTACGGGAGTGGGCTTCGGCGAATGATGATAAATTGACGCTGATGGGTTGATGTTGAAGGAGACGTCCATTCTCGTTGCTATTATTGAGAGGTGTTAGAGCTTTATTCATTGATGATTTGAAGAGATAATGACGACGAACTGAAAGATTTTGTTAATTGGCTTTTATATTAAATTATTTTATTTTTCAAAAGTAGTTCAATCTGAGTTCGGATCAATCTGAATTTGATCCGTTTTGAATCAAATCCGATTGAATAATAAAAATTACCTCCGATCGGATTTTGGATAAAATCTAAATTTAATTTGAATTTGTTTAGATTGGATTGAATCAAACGTATCTGAATCCAATCCGATGTCTAATTTTAATTATATAAACTTTTGATATAAGAGGGTGATTCATTCATAATTTCCTTTTTGTAAAATTAGAGAAACTTTTTTGCCCCCCTTTTCTAAGCATTTCAAGTTTCGAAATAAAAATAAATTAAAAAAAAGTTAATGGTTGAATTACATTAGTGGTTAAATTTTGAGGATCAAGATATGTTTTTATTTGAGATAATATATTTAAAATTATCCAATTTTTTTAATCCAAATCACATGGCATTTATTAATTGAATAATAAATTTTAATAATTTTAAGTTTTTTTTTGTTAGAAATTCAAACTACTCAGATGATCATTTGCCATTTTGCACCAATTTTAATACATAATGTTTTAAGAGTTAATTTTAGATTATTCATTCATGAGTTGACTATCTTCATATTATTCTCTCATTTTTTAGAACCTTAATTTACTCTGTAAAATCATCAACCCAATTTTCCTTTACCTTTTCAAAAAGTATGGATAATTTGATATTTTTAAAAATAAGAAAGGTAATTTGAAATAGTGAATTATAAGGGAGGAATTTAAAATTTATCCATAATAGCTTAGAGATTTTTCTTTTTTTTTAATTAAATAGAGATATAAAACAACGCGTAAATTGAAAGATCTCCATCTATCATACTATTTGATCATATCTAAGCAGTAGAATAATTTCATTTTAGAAAAAAAAAGGTTGAAATTGATGTAATTAGTTTAATTATCAGGATATTTTGGGTGATACAAAAGATGTTACTGTATTTTAATTTTGTTAAAATTCCCATCCAAGATTTTGTCATCAGTGGTGGGTGGAGTTGCTTTTATAACGTATTAGATCGAAATAAAGAAAGTCAAATTAGATATTAGGTGCTGTACTAGAGAATGAGTTCTTGTCCTTATAAACACATAAAAGTTGTTTAGTCCTACTATGGATTATGTGCCTATTATCAAAACCCAATCCCAAGCCATATGCACTATTCTATTCCAAGGATATTTGCTTAACTTTAACCTGAAACGACGGGCATCATTGATACGATTTTAAAGTGATTTATAATTATTAAATATAAAAATATCTTATTATATTATAATTTAATGAGTTTGAGATCGATTCTCAGATAAATGATTTAATTTATTTATTTAAATTTATTAAAAAAATAAAAAATATATAATTTAATTTAAGAAATACTATGAAATTAAATTAGTTATGGCTATGGATCTATTCTTAATAATAAATATAATTTAAAAAATTCTTTTTATTTTTATTTTATTTTCCAAAAGATTAATTCTATAAATTAAAATTATTTTCTCGTTTATTTTATTATGAAATTAAGAATGGTTAATCTTTTAAGCTCAAATTATTTTTTATACATTGTAAATAAATCATTACTTTTACATTATAAAGGTTTTATATTTAATGGAAAAATGATTTTATGAAATTGGTTGTTTTTCAAGTTATGATTTAATTGAAAGAGTTTTGAAAACTTTGAAATCAACAAGTATTGCTTGAAATTTTGGAGAAGGACTCATTAGAAAAGTGTCATAGCATTTTAGGCTATATCATAATTTCATAAAGTTTTGAGATTAACAAAGCATTATTTAGAAATTCTGAAATAAGACTAATTTGTAAACTTTCATAACATTTTAGGTCATAATATAGTTTTATAAAAATTTGGGGTCAAATTATAAATTTAAAAAAATAATTTCGCTGTAGCAATCATTATAGCAAACAGCTAACCATTTATTTAAAATGACTAACCGATAATTTCCAAAAAGCATGTTCTACAAAGTATTATTAAAATGATGATTCTGGAACATAACGGTGAACCGTTTACTGAAAACGGTTAACTAATTATTTTCATATTGATAACTTTGAACCATTTAGTAAGAACGATTAAATCAAATTTGTTTTGCAAGTCTCTGGAATTTAACGGTGAAAGGGTAAGCCTAAACGGCAAACCGTTTATTTGAAATTTGGCCTAACAGTAACTTTTAACCATCCTTAAACGGTTAACTGTTAATAGTTAATGGCGAATCGTTTTCGGGCAGACAGTTTGTAACGGCTAGTTTTTCAGCTCCAAATATAAATAAACTCATTCAAATTCAAAAAAGATTGATCACAACACAACCATTGAACTAATATTCGAAAATACAATCTTCATAAAGCTTTAAACACATTCTTATTTCATCTATTCACACATTGGGTATTGATTTGTAATCTTAAATATTGTGTGAGAGAAAAACAATTTGTAATATTTTACTTTGAGTGATTGTAAGTGTTGGAATACACTTGAGTTAAGAGATTGGGGATAATCTCTTATTGTAAAGGTTCATTGACACATTGGAAGTCAAGTGTAAGCATTTGAAGCCTTGGAGGCTTGCTTAGTAAAATCTTCAAGCCCGGAAAGCTTGGAAGTGTGGACGTAAGTGAAGTTGGCCGAACCATGTAAAAATCTTCGTGTTTAAATCTCTCTTCCCCTATCTTTTTATATTGTGATTGATTTAATTGTTACTGCTTTAAATTCGTTTTAGATTTACATAATATTTTGTTTTAGAATTGAATAATTTTTAGAATCTCAATTTACCCTCCCTCTTGAGTTGCATAACTAGAATTTCAATACTAATATATGGTTAATCCACACCACACAAATAAATAAAATTAATTACATCTTAGCCTTATATTTATTCCATTAATAAAACATAAACCTAATTTAATTCACTCAAACACATCCAATACATTCCACTAACAATTACTATACCTAATATGATAAAAACTTGTAATTTCACAATTACCACATTTACCGTGGTAAAAATTTAAAATTTTACAACAAAAGTCTCGGATCCTCCTAAATAATGACATAATTTCTCGGATTTCTGGAATCCAAAATTAACATCCGTACATTTATTTGAAGTCTCAAATTGCATGAAATTATTATTTTTTCCTAATAAACACACAAAAACACATAAAATCAAATACTTAGAAAAATAATTAGAAAATCACAATATGTACACAATTACAAATATAAATTATATTAATAGCACAAAATAATATTTTTACACTTAATAAACATATAATTTTTAACACTAAAAAATTATAACAATGGTTATTATAAATGCATACTTCCAAAAGCGATGGCATTGGTGGGTGACAAAGGAAATTTCGATTGAAAGAATAAATATTCGTTTAGTCCTTAAAAATTGAGTTGATTATCTAATTAATTTTTTTATTTGAAAAAATTATCTAGGAGGCTCTTATTTTATATCTATATATGTTAAAATAATAAAATTTATTAACTTATCATCTATTCTTCGCACGTTACATGTGATATTTTATGGATGGGGCAGAAGAGAACTAGTTTTGAAAAAAATCTGATTCAGTTAGATTTTTTTTTCTATTTTGATTTGTTTCTTTTTTTACCAAAAAAAGGGATAATTACGAACTGATAAGCAAAACAAAAAATCGAAAAAATTGAATATTTTTATAATAAAATAAAGCGACCTGACATGATAAAAGAGGACATAAGAGGCAAGTTTATGTCCTACAATTATTAAATTACGTAAGAAAATAAAAGAAATACCTAAATTTGAAAAACGATGAACAAACTCAGTTGGTTCGGTTCTGGTTTAGTTTATTATTTCGTTTGATTGTTATTTCGATAGAGCTCAACTTGTAACTTTTGTATCGAGCCGAAACTGATGCCGAACCCTATAAGGTTTGCTTGGCTTTTATGTAAAATATTATATTTAATGGAGATACTATTTTACTTTAAAAATTTAAATCCAATAACTGAGAAAATAACGATGTGGGTGTTTTAGATAATTTTTAAAAAATACAGAGAGTTAGGCCCAAATAATAAGGAATAGAGAAGTATTTATCCAAGTGAGGTCCCAATTTGAGCAAGAGTAGACGTAATAGACTTCTTTTGGTTTGGGCTGTAGTATATAAAACATGCCCACATACGTAAATCTGCAATGTAAGCATGTCTACAAAAATTTAAGAAAATTGTCGAGGCCAACACCAATTGATACAACTCAAAAAGTCTAGAAAAACAATGAATATATATACTACGAACTTCAAGTAACTACCAAGGTTTCAAGTCTCCCACTGGTCCCGATGTCCAGTTTAAAAACTTGCCCCCAGGTTTCAAATATGTACTCTTGTCATGCGGCAACTTACGAGCAAGACCATTCAATATTTGATGGAAAGCGTCACCTGGTTGTGCAGGCTGGGGGAACAACATTGCGCGTTTCATTGAAGGATTCGCTAGAAGTCTCTGCTTCCTCAAAATTACTTCTGGTGGTATTGATGTAAGGATTGTGTCCAGTTTGGGAACATCTTCCTCGGCTACAAACATTCCAATTTCTTCCCATGGGATTGCATCGGCAAAGGGTAACACAATGTCATCTGCTATGATTACAGGGATACAGCCAAATACCACAGCTTCTACTAGTCTTGGGCTCCATGGGGCCCAGCCCAAAGGGCACAGACAGAATATTGCTCGCTGCATGTCTTCATAATATGTAGTTGGATGGTCAGTAGAGATGTCAAAGAGGGGATTGTTCTTAAAATTCTCCCATACAGCTGCCCTTGCACCCCTGTTAATCAAACAAAATGGTCGGGAAGGACTCATATATATAAAAATCACTTATACTACATAAATACACAACTTTGAGTTTAAGGTGAACCTAAAATAACTTAGTGCAGGTAAAGCAATAGAATCTTGAGTCCACATCAGGAAGAGTTCAGAAAGAGAGATAATGAAAATTAAAGTGTGGATAAAATTATAACCAATCTCAAAACAGACTGATCTAAGGAACAGCTGAGGTGAAAAATTTCTCTAAACTCATCAGGCATGTTCTGGCAGCAATACATAAGTTTACCAAGGCAGCTTTCAGTTTTAGTGACTTCTGTATTGGTGCCATTCTCCTGTCTTGGTAGTCTAATCTATTTATTCTCTAGAGTTTAGGTAGCGGCCAACTTTATCCCAATTCATATGGTGCTTGATAGTGAATTGTCCTTTCAGTGTGATCTATTCGAAGGTTAGAAGGTGTGAACTGACAAAATAGTACAATTTACAAAACCTTGGCTTCATCTACTCCAGAAAGTTCTGTAAAACATACCTTGCATAATAACCACCTTCTGGGTCATTATTCACATCATAAAACAAACCACGAAAGTAGACAAAGATTGACCGTGGAGTGTCTGGGGGAATCTGGTGAGCCTGCATCTTCTGCGGGGGAGCATATGGAGGAATTGTTATAGAACCTTCATTTAAGCACACATGGTTCCGTTGTCCAAAAGTTTGGACCAAGGTAGCACGCTGGAGTAATGGGAGAATCCCCCGTTCAATTGCTTTCTCTTCCTACACAGGGACAACCAAAAATTAAACCTTCGCATGCAAGTTATTATTAGCACATGTTATTAATAAGAACCACAAAAAAGTGTGGGTATGATTTCACATGCACAAAAATGAGGATGCTAAGCACAAAATAATGGTCCATCCTCAATTTGATGAAAATCATTTTACTTCTGGCATTCTTAAGTGCTCTGGAGAACTACATATATCGACCATATGTCAAGAACTTCCAATCTGTAAGTCTAGAGGGCATTTTTGGCTGTGGATTCTATGTCTGTTTCCTAATTCTTCAAGATCTTATTAGAAATTATTATCTTTAACCATTCTGCACACTTAAAAGTTAGGTTTCAACAAATAACAAGTCTTAGCTGAGAAACACAGCTATTACTGCAAAACGACCATGCCAAGACAAAATACCAAGTTAGTAAAGCTCACTGGAAAGCACAAAATGGTATGTGTGCATATGTTTATTGTATGAAAATCGTACCTGATAATGGAAGCAGGCACCAAAGTCGTGAGGCACAACGAAGAAGTGATCAGCCCCTTCTGTTCGATTCCAATAGGGCCAGTTAGAGGAGATAAGTTGAATTGCACTTCTCATCATCCGAGGAGATTTAAAGGGCAACGGCAAGCCAGTGGGTGTAAGGTCACAAGTGGGGTAAATAGGGGTATAAAACCAATCAGCTTCCTCCGGATTGAGGGTCCGAACAGGGCTGGATAATAGGAACCTGTGCATAAAGATCTCAGCAGCAAACATATGTGTGAGACATCTGGGGTCCTTCAGAAGGAGTTTCTTATTGTACTTGCTTGGAAGCTCATAGACATAGACTTTCAGCTTTCCTACAGGATCATCTTCCAAGACATCACCGGCACTTCCTACATCATCAAAGTAAGTGAAAATTTTGATTCTTTACAGTCCCATTAAGTAAACTTGGTTAAGAATTTTCTAAACTATCACTTTCCCAACAACTTTGATACAACAAAATCAGTTCCAATGAAGGAACAGAAATGCTATGACAACCTAGGCCACCAACTTAAGAAAAATCCATCTCAACAGGATTTTAGAAAGACATACGAACAGACGATGCAATATTATCAAAAAGTACAATATTATCAAAAAGTACAACGGAACTGGAATATTCTGAAAGAAGTTGATCATGAAATGCCCACATAAATCAACACAATTATCCAATCACATTCATGTTCCTTGTATAATGTTAATATTAGAATTGTCCTCATCTAGGAATGACTGAAATTTTTTCACAATTAGATGGTTTACTAATCTGCGGTTATGGTGAAATTACTTGGTGATGCCCAGAGCTCATTAAAAACTAAGTTAAAAAACCCACTTGTCTAAGAAAATCGAATAATACCGTTATTCTTATCAAAATAATAATAACAATGCTGTTATTGAGAGTTGAATCACATTATTATTAAGCCCTAAAGAATAGGGAAGTTTCAGCAAAATGGATGTATTCAAAGGTACCCAATTCAAACGTTGTAAACAAAGCAATTAAAAATAATCCAAAATAACAATAAGGAAAAGAAAAGAAAGTACCAGATATTCGCTCAATTTTGGGAGTGTTGTCAGCAGAAGCAAAAGCAAGAAGAAGAGCGATGGCAGTAACCCACATCAAAAAGGTTTTCATTTTTGGCTGCCAATCACAAAAATGAAAACTGGGGGCAAATGGGTTGAATCCCAAAAGCGTACAAAAGCTGTATTTAAGAAGATTTTGTATTGTTGGGACGTCATTTAGAGTAGTAGTTGAGGAGATTTTGCTTAGAATTGAAGGTTATGGGCGGGAGATTGAATGTCAAAAACAATATAGAGAATTTGCTTCAAGCTACAGAGATATATACAATTTTTTTTTAAGAAAAAAAGGGTTTAATAAATTACATGTACAAAGTTTAATGAATTAAGTTTAGTTTAAGTGAAAGCTGTGTTTGCTTTGCCGGTTTGATGACTAGTCACCATGCCTTGGCTGCCTAACAAAGTAAAGCCGTTTTGTTTTTACAACACGTTGAAAGCAGACATTCTAACCTTTCATGGTTCTTGTTTTAGGATCTTGAATTTATATTTGATTAAAAGTTATTATTATTTTTTAATTATTATTTTTATTTCTTGACGGAACGATTGCATGAAGCTATGCGTATGAGGGTAATTGGTAAAGGACGTATGTGTAAAGTTCAAAGCGGGGGTTTGGCTACAATGCCCACCATGCTGTCTTGGCTGCCATTTAGAAGACAAAGACTTGGTGCAGCCGGAACCGGTTACAAATTTTTTTAAATATATATTAAAAAAAATTATAAAAATAAATTAAAATGTAAAAAATAGTTTTTATAATATATTTAATAGTAAAAAAATAAAGAAATTAAAAATAAAAAAATAGTATTTCATGTTTAACGTTAATTATTGCATGTCCGACGTTACTGTTTCATATTTGACATCAGATGTTGCATGTCTTGAATAAAGCCAAAATAATGAATATTTATGAATATTCTCGTCCGTTTTATGTTTGACGTCAAAATTACAAACTTGACGTGAAGAGTTGCATATTTCTTGTGAAGTGTTGTAAGTTTCATGTTTAACGTCAGTTGTTGCATGTCAGACGTAACGGTTGCATGTTTAACGTTAGATGTTGCATGTCTTGAATAAAGCTAAAATAAAGAATATTCTCGAATTTTCTCACCCGTTTCATGTTTGACGTCCATATTGCGAACTTTACGTGATAAGTCGTATGTTTCACGTGAAGTGCTGTAAGTTTCATATTTAACGTCAGTTGTTGTATATCCGACGTAATTGTTGCATGTTTAACGTTAGAGGTTACATGTCTTGAATAAAGCCAAAATAACTAATATTCCTGAATATTCTCGCCCGTTTCATGTTTGGCGTCGAAGATGCAAACTTGAAGTGATAAATTGCATATTTCCCGTGAAGTGCTGTAAGTTTCATGTTTAACGTCAGTTGTTGTATGTCCGATGTAACGGTTCCATGTTTAACGTTAGAGGTTGAATGTCTTGAATAAAGCCAAAATAACGAATATTCCTAAATATTCTCGCCTGTTTCACTAATCTATTAAGCATTTGATCAATAAATTGTAATGAAAAATGATTTTATTGTGTGACGGAATTCAATTTCCTATTAACAATGCATACGCACGACCCTATAGTCACTGTAGTGGGTATTATTAATTGATTGTCAAAATTTGTAACTACTGTGACTCCTGACTTTTTGAGGACAACTTACACAAGACTGGCCTATGAATTATTAAAAATGGGGTAAATGATATTCCATCTAATAGTTAAATAATTTTAACTCTAACAACTTTTTTCATATTAGAGTTTAAACGATGTTACATTTCCTAAGTAGGTTTAATATTTTCGTCAAGACAAATATAATCCATGCAATTTACTAGGTTTATACTTTTATCTTAGCTATGATCCATTTTAATGTCTCTTTGTGCTCTTTTAAAATACCTAACAAATTACTCTTTTGCTTATCGTCATGATTATTAGCAAAGTGTTTTTTTCTCTTAAGAGTGCATATTTTAAAGTGTCAAATACGGTTTCAGCTCGAGCTTCAGCGATAATTATGATGATGGGTTGAGTTTCTTCCTTAATGGTGTCAATTGTTGTATTCTTGATTTTCATTTATTGTTATATATGGATGGCGATGAATCAAGTAAAATATTAACCTTGTCAATTAATCTATCAACATTAAAATCTAAACCAAAGTGAGTTAAACATGTTTTTTACGAATCATCATTTAAGTTAAATGAAAAAATACAATCAACTAATTCTTCGATTAAATAAACATCAACAATTCCATTGTCTTTATTTTGGGGTTGTTTGGCAGAGTTAAAGATATTCAACTCCATAATCATGTTGCCATAAGACAATTGCATAATTTTAATCCTGCATTGAATGTGTGCATCAGCAGTTGCCAAGAAAGGTTGACCTAAAATAATGAGAATATACTTTTTCTAGTCCTGCACTGGTTGAATTTCAATCACAATAGTCAATAGGAAAATAAATAGATCAATCTACGAGATGCAACACGATTGGAGTTCGTTGTAATTCTCTTAATTCAAGTTTCATAAATATTAAGTAAAGCAAAAGATTTATACTAGCTCTTAAGTCCAATAAAGCATTCTTGATTATGTGATTTTCTATACTATGTGAGATGGTAAGGGAACCTGAATCATTGCATTTTATCGAACTAATATTTTCTGTTAAAAAGAGCTTCTTTTAAACATGAATACTTTTCTTTTTAGTGCAATTTAAGAAATTTTACATAAAAGGAACATTTGTTTTATGGTATAAGCAAATGGATGTTAACACATGGCTGTTTAAAGATCTCCATAATCTCGCTTAGAGAATTTCTCTTCTTTGCTTTAGCTGACCTTCAAAGGAATGGGCATTAGGGCTGTTTTTTTTTTCCCTTTTGGTAATGAGTCCTCAGAGTTTAATGTTTAACTTAAGTTGTTTTTTCACTAGTATCTCCACTTTGTTGTTAACTTCTTTACATTTTCATAAGGTCATAATAACTTTGACCTCTTTATGTTACTGGTGCGAACTATTATTAACTTCATGTACTCCCTTAGGATTGGGTGCTAGTTGGCTTGGGAATTTGCTTCTCTCAACGATCATTGCTAAGGTTTAAACTAAAAAAGAAAATTGACCCACAATCTTTTGAAGGTTTGAAATCAATTAGGCCTGTGAATTTATGCTAGCTCTCGTCTAATTTCATAGCTTGTCAATGGTGTAATTTTATTGTTCTACTACTAAATGAGTCAAAGATTTGAAATTCTAAAGCGTCTCCTCCTATAGTTTGGTTTGTGAATAGCTTTGATTCTGATTTTACTATCTAAATGATGGCTGAGAAATTTAAGGAGCTTGATGAATTAGTTGCACTAGTGCTGGTGGAGTTGGATTTGTTCTATTTTATTGGAATTTGTAAGATCATGAAAAGTTGAGATGGTCTCTCCATCCAGGATTGAAAGTGTTAAAGTAAATGTTGTAATTCAACTGCTTTCTCATCACATTGATGGCATTAGCTTGATCTAAATATGAATAATGGTCAAATTGATTAAAGGCATGTGGCTCTACTGATTTGGTAACCGTTAATGATGCTATTTGGTGAGAAAGTCCTTCAACTATTGTTTTGAATTCTTTGATTTTGATCTTGATTTGCCAACATGGACTTCATTTCCTCGTTTGATTTTTCTCACATTCATGAATAACCAACTTCACTATTAAGAATTATCCACTTGTCGTCAGAACAAATCCCAAATTTCTAATGCGCTTTTAGACATGAGCTCACCTCCACTTGTAGCTATTAGCAATTATTGTACATGTGGCAATAGTCGCTCCAAAAAGTATGGACATTGTTTCCATTTCTGGTACTCGTGATGTAGATACTTCAAGAGTACCCTGTTGAATCGCTCCCATACTTCCAAAAATTCTTATCCTATCTCTGAGTAAACTCTGAGATTTCCCTACAAATAGCATTGGTTTATGCACTGAGAAATATTTATTTAAAAATTTAGTCACCATTTGTTTCCATAATGTGATACTATTAGCAAGCAATGTATTAAATTAAGAATGAGCTCTATCTTTTAGAGAAAATGAAAACAATCTAAGCTTAACATTTTCATTTGTAAAATGTTCATATGTAAAAGTTTAGCAAATAGCATAAAATTATTCAAATGATTGTATAGGTCTTTGTTTTCTATGTCACAGAATGATAAGTGATAATTTGGCACACTAGATTTTAACTCAGTTAAATGATTGTAGTAATCTTTAAATGGCCTCTCTTATGGTGCTTATGGTTGTTGTTCCAAATCCATTTAAACTTTACTCTCAATTTTAGCCCTTAATGCAATGTGTTTATATGTGCAAAGTATCTTTTCTAGTTCAAGGTCTACAGAATCTAGATTATATAATTGAGACATTCGATCGTGCATGCAAAGAAAAATAGAAAAAAAAAACTAAGAAGAGAAGTTACAATACTAACCTTATCACATTACTACACACTTACTATAGAAACATACTCAAAACTTGCACGCAAAGTTATTTACACAATATTTACAAAGAAAACTAACTCTAGAAATTAAAATAACTTACCTCCTCAGCAATGAAACCAAAAATTTATTGTGCAAATTTTATTATAATCATAAGCACACAAATCTATTATAGTATAGATTAATGAGGACGAATGTCGCTCGCACGAGAATGTAGATTTAATTATGTATAAGGTTAATTTTCTAAGTTTATATACAAATTTTCCAAGTTTAAAAAAGATGGCGAGAATAAATTAAAGATGAAATTTTGCAAATTGAGACTTGAGTCTCTGGATTCATAGTCAACACTTTACCATAAACTTAATATTCATTTTTAGTTCCAATTAATTTATGAAGAGGGTATTTCCACTTTTCATAGTCCTTATTCCAGTAGATATGGTATCAAGTACTCATTGTGCTACGGAGAAATAATCTTCTACTAAATGTAGTGTCAAGTACACGTTGTGTCAGGTGATAACAATTCTACTGTCGACAATGTAGTAAGATTTTCCACTAAATAACTTAAATACATTCTTTGTCAATATTTATTTCTCACTAATAAATATAGTGTAAAATGCTCATAGTGCTAAATGGTAATGATCATGCACTAGAGAATCAGTAAAATGTGCACTAGAGAATCAGATAAGAGTATTATTATTTTTCAAGGATGGGTGAAAATAATCCACATAAATTAGAGAGAGAGTGTGAATAAACTTACCAAATTATTCTTATGGATCATATTGAGACTTCACTTTCAACCCAAGTTTGAAATTAAATTAACTACTCATTATTGAATTAGGACTAAAGTGATAATTTTATTAAAATGCATAGAAAATATAAGACATATATAGAACTATAAAAAATGAAGTTCAAATTTGGATTCAGAGTTGAATTAAGGAATGAGCTCCTTATTTGTAGATACAATAGATAAATTATGGCTATCAGATGAAAACAATTCGGTTGCTCAGAATTGTGCAATGTGGCAAGCTCTGATTGGTCAAAACACATCATCAGGGTTGTGATTTGGTCCAATAATATGTTGTCATGACATCGGTCAATGCCATGTTAGTTGGACCCCACCTAAAAATGAAAATCATAATTTTTGCCTTTTATGCCCTTTCTAAGGTTTTCAGGTATTCGGAGCTGCAAAATGCTATCTATTTTGTTGTACAATATCTCGTTAATCATGAAATGACCAAAATATCCTTGAATACATAAAATACTCAATATTATAACAAAACATACAAAACCAAACTTTTAAGGATTTAAACACATAAAAGTAGAAATGCTAGTGAGACTTAGAGCATAAAATAATAATTTTATTTTTTATAAATATGCATTCTCTATCACTCAACAATGGTTGAGGGCTTACAAATGTTTTCTATTTTATAATTGAAGGTAATTTAGATATATTGAATATTAAATAAGGGTAGTTTGGTCAATCCGGGAGTAGGAGTTTGACTCCCAAGGGGTTGGGAATCAGAATCCTATTCTCTAGTCCCAAATTGTTGTGGACCTTATATTATTGATTTTTATTCCCATTCACAAAATGTTAAGTAATACTATAAATCTGATTCTAGATTTTGATTCTTTAATTCAAAAAGTAAAGACACCATAGAAAGTATTAATACAATATTATTTTGACTTTAGTTTTGACCTAAATTTTGAATAAATTAACTGAATAAAATTAAAAAATAAAACAAAAAAAAATTTAAATTTCATCGTTTTAAATAGCCCTAACTTATACCTTTTTTTTTTCTAAGTGTTTGAAGACACTTAGAAGTTTGGGATTTGTTTGGTGTTTCTTTCAACATTCCTAACTTGATCGAAGAACTGACTGATCATCTATTCTATTTGCATTAACCACTGAACAATTGATATCATCACCAATATCAATACTGTCACTAAACAAATTCCTACTCACAAATGCCCTCCCTCACTACCTTCACCTAAATTCTTCATCATCGGCTCACCATCATTATTGTTGTGGCTCAAGAGTCCAAGTCATTAATCGGAGAAGAAAACCCAAACCGTAATTGTCAACCTAAACCCACACCCAAACCTAGAGCCAAATCTTCACTTTCACTCCAATTCTATTAAATTTTAATTTTCTACCAAAAATTCCAAAAAAAAAGTGAAAAAAAAATTAGTTCCTTTTGAAAACATACTGTGACGAGTAAAATTTATCACAATCCTATCACAAGTTTGTGTATGTCATCTTTTTGTGACTCCACCTACAATGACAAACATGATAACCATCATCCACCACCTGATGACAGTTTTAAACTATCACTATAGGTTATTTTTCTTGCATTATCTGAATGCTTACTTATAAGGTATTTGTTGATTCTGTGGATGAGTACATGAGAATCGGCAAAAGCACTTCAATCGAAAGTTTAAAGAAGTCGGGTAGTGATTGGAATTTTTAGTAATGAATATTTGCAATTACGCAACATTAATGACATTGCTGGACTTTTAGCAAAAGGTGAATAACATAGGATTCTAACAATGTTAGTAAGGCTTGATTGTAATAAAATAGTTGTTATTATAGCACTTCTCTCTCTTCAATAAGAAGAAATGAATATAAATAAAAGAGAAAGCAACCACTCAACAATATTAAAGAGAGAAAAGCATTTACAATTTGAAGAATTAGCATTTACAATTTGAAGAATTTCAATTAGAGTGTCTTTTAGAATCTTAAATGCTGATGTGAATTTTCAAATAAAAAGTGTAATCTTATTTAAAGATTATTTTGTTGATTCTGTAAAGACTAGAAGTTAGCAATTGTGCTTGGTAAAACTTAATAATTAAAAATACATTATAGTGTACCTTTAGCAGAAGATTCTTGAATTAGACCATTTCAAATAGCAAGGGTCTTATACTCATTTTCCTCAATTTATTGATTATTTGTAGTTTCTAGTACAAAAATGGTATTCAATCAGACTGGTTTTTCTTTTTTTTTTTTGTTTGTGTTACTATTGAAGATATTTGTTGGAAAACTTTTTATTGAAAATGTTTTTTAATTATTTTTATTGTTAAAAATATGAAAGTGATGCATTATATAGTAAAACTCTCCACAGCCATAATGTTGGGACTAAGCTATTTTTACTGCTATAAGGAGGTTATAGCATAATGGATGTATGAATATGCGCTACATTAATCTTTTTTGATTAAGAATATACAAAGTCATCTTAAAAGCTTAAACATTTGTATTCTCTTTAATGTTTTTTCTCAATGTAATTTCAATAAAAATTACATAATAATTCAATAACACTCTAAAAAATAAACCATTGTCCCAAGCAACTTTAGAAAAATATTTTATTCCATCTTAAACCTTTAATGTAACATAGCATATATTTTTTACAATATAAATATAATTATTGTTATGTGGAGGTAAGTTTCTAAAGAGAAGATTTAGAAAAATTATAACTTATTTAATGTAGAGTTTATTCTTATTGACAACTAGTCCAAATTAGGATCATAATTTTTTATAACTATATAGAGGTTATTCTTAAATAGAACATTATTATAGAATAGTTTTACTATATAGAAATTAAATGTGGCCACAATTTTCGGACAACAATAAATACTTTATTTGTGTTATTTACCCATCGTAGTACTATATATTAATTTGATTATTATTTTTTTTAAAAGTCCAATTAGTAATTCATAATAATTTCAAAAAAATTATTTATTAAAAATTAAAAATGTTATATATATTCAATTAGTCTAGTATAAATTATTTATATTAGAAGAGAGTTGGGCTATCGACATCCCTCTATTTCCTCATGAAACTACTTTTTCAGTTATATTTGTCTTATTTTTTAAAAAGTCATTTTTCTTTTCAAATACACTTTTAATTTCACTTAATTTTTTTATTGTTAAAGTTCAAAGTAGTATTGTGTTATTTTTTTATTTCTTTTACAATCTTATTTTTTCCTACAGACCAATTAAAAAGTTTTCTAGTGATTATTGTTAATCATTAGCTTCAATTACATATATTTTAAATTATATTTTGAAAGCAATCAATTACATATATTTTAAATTATAATTTGAAAGCAATCTTAAGTACAAAAATATGTAATCAATAAAAAACAAAAAAAGAATAATATATTATCATAAATTTGTACAATTTATTTTAGTTAAATATGAAGTAACATTTAGAGGAAAAAAATGATTGAATGTTAATGTAAGTAATTTGTTGTGAAAAAATAATTTATATGTGTTTAATTCTTATTTATCTTTAAGCATAATTTTATTCAAAATGGGGGTTTATATGGATAACTAAGGGGTGGAAATAGCTTCACCCATCAGAGAATGAATTGAAAACTATAGATTTCCATTACTTTTGAGCAAAATAACAAACAAACTCAATTGATTTAAAAATATGCGGTATATTTTAATACAATCTCAATTGTTATTAGTAAAACAATTATGTAATAGGACTATTATCTGTGTGAGAGCTTGAATTATTTCATTGATTTCTTTACTAATTTATACAAGAGTACAATGGATAGCTAATTGACTAATGATAGAACAAAAATAAAGAACATATATATAATTTACAAAAATATTGTTAGCTTATATAGCTATAGATATTAATTTTGATGATAACAAATCACATGTATTGAATAAACAAAGATTTATAAATTGTGTTTTTATAATAAGAAAATGAGGCTATGAAATCAAAGTATTTTGGACTAAAATGAATGTGTTAGAAAACCTTTGATATTGTTTTTCAATTTCGGATTTGGACCTATTTGAAACTATTTATATGTTTTGGGTCATACTATAAGTTATGAATATTTTGGACTAAAGTGAAAGGTTTTGAGAACTTTGAAAATATGGATATTATGTTGAAAAGGACCTTTGTGCAAAACAGTAAACTCTTTGGGGTCATATCATAATTTTAGAAAGTTTTGAGATGAACAAAATAATTTTTAGAATTTCTGAAATTGGACCTATTTGCAAAGTTTTCTATCGTTTTGGGTCATAATACAATTTTATATAGTTTTGGGATCAACCTGCAAATTTGGAAAATAATTTCACTGTAGCAATCACTGTTTCACTGTAGCAGTCACTGTAGCAAACGGCTAACCGTTTATTTTTTAACGGTTAACCGATAACGTCCAGAAAGCTTGTTTTGTCCAGTTTTGTTAAAATGATGATTCTGGAACAAAACGGTGAACCGTTTATAAGTTACCCTTTAACCGTTTATTTTACCCTCTAACCGTTTATTGAGAAAGGTTAAGCGAAATTTGTTTTGCAGGTTACTGGAACAAAACGGTGAACCGTTTATTGAAACGGTTAACCGTTTATTTGAAATTTAGCCCAACGGTAACTTTTGACCAGCGAAACGGTTAACCGTTTATAAGTTACCCTCTAACCGTTTTCGGGCAGACAAGTGCATAACGGCTAGTTTTCAAGCTCAAACTATATAAACTCAAAGCCAATTCATTTTTGGGGATCCAAGCAAGGAAAAATAAGATCACACAACATATATTGAGCTTCCATTTCGTAAATCATTTGTTGAATCATCTTTGTTCTTCAATTTGTATATCCACTCTTAAAGAGAGATTAAGTGTTGTATTTTTCGTTTCTCAAATTGTGAGATTACAAGTGTGGGAAACACTTGGGGGTAAAGAGATTGGGGATATAATCTCTTGTTGTAAAGGTTCATTGACACCTTGAAGTCAATTGTAAAAGCTTGAAGCCTTGGAAAGGCTTGGATAGTGAAATCCTCAAGCGGGTGAGCTTGGAGGCGTGGACGTAGGCGGGGATAGCCGAACCACGTAAAAATCATTGTGTTCGTTTTTCTCTTCCCTTACTCTTTTAATATTGTGCTTGATTGAATTTATTGTTTTTGATTTGATTAAGGCATTAGATTAAATTGTTGTGTGGATTTGCTAGGAAAAGTTTAAAATTCCAATTCACCCCCCCTCTTGGGTTGCACACTTGTATTTCATTTGGTATCAGAGCGAGGTGCTCTTGTGTAGACTTAACCGTCTAGAGTTAAAGATTCGTAGCAACCCAAATTAGCTCAACCACCATGGAAGGCCAATCTATCACTAGACCTCCATTTTTCGATGGAAATGATTTTCCTTATTGGAAAACTAGGATGAGAATTTATTTACAAGCCTTAGATTATGAAATATGGGAAGTTGTTTGTGATGATTTACTCATTCCTAGAAAGAATACTTTAAGTGAGTTAGATAAGAAAAAGATGTCTTTAAATTCCAAGGCTATGAATGCTTTATTTTGTGCCTTAGATAAAAAGGAATTTCATAGAGTTTCAAATTGTTCTAATGCTTATGAAATTTGGAGAAAACTTGAAATTGCGTATGAGGAGACTACAAACGAGGAGGAATTTCATGAAGTGTCGAATTTGGCACTTATGGCAATTGGAGATGAATCGGATGATGAATCGGATGATGAACTTGATGAGGTAAGTGATCCTACCTATGATGAATTGTATGATGCTTTTAAAGAAATGCATGATGAGTTGATGAAAATTGGTAAAAAGAATGCCTGCTTTAAAAAGAAAATGATAGAGCTCAAAAATGAAAATGAATCTCTATGTGCAAAGATTACATGCCTAGAATTAGAGAATAAAACATTGCATGATAGAGTTACATTATCAAATGAGAAACATAGCACTTCACATGAGCATTTAGAATCATTTGTAGATGACTTGAAAAATGAGAATGATGCTTTACAAAAATGCAATGAATCATTAAATGAAAAGATTAAAGAACACGAGTTAGATAATAAAATGTTACATGATAGAATTGCATCATTCACATGTAAACAAAGTACTTCATATGAGCATGAAAAATCACATGTTGATGAGTTGATGAAAGAAAATGAAGTGCTTAAGAAGAAAAGTAATGAGCTAAATCAAATTGTGTTAAAATTCACAAATGGTCAAAAGAACTTAGAAAAATTGCTCAATACTCAAAAATGTGTATTTGATAAAGGAGGACTTGGATATAAGCCTTACTTGAAACAAAAATATTATAAGAATTATTTTGTTAAGGCTACCTCTACAAGTGATCATAAGATTGTTTGTCATTATTGTAATGCAAATGGTCACATGAAGAATAAATGTCCAATTAAAAGAAAAGCATATTATGGTGTCAAATGTATTTGGGTTCCAAAAGGAACCATTACTAACACTCAAGGACCCAAGACTATTTGGGTACCAAAGGGCACAACGTGAATGTTTTCCTTGTAGGTACCACAAACAAGGAATGGTGGAGAGTTCCTTGATGAAGCTCATGAGGATAATCGCTTGATCATGATCGAGGAGAAAAAGATGAGGCAAGATGATTTAATTGTTTTGGTAACAATTCTTGCCATATTAGTTTTGTTAAGTGGATCATGATAAATGGATAGTAGCTTGAATTTGTGATAATATGCTTGTATGTTTACATGATAGAATTATCATTGTGCATAATGTTGAGTGATTTATCATGATATCTTGGTTTGATTTTGATGATTATGTAATGCCTAACCTTGATAAATGAGTGATATGCTTGAATTATTAATTTTTGAATGTTTATGTGTTTCATAATTGTGATGAATATGCATGATGAATATGTTATAAACTTGAGTTTTATGATTGGATGTTAATTATATTGATCCATGCATTAAAATGGTTTTAAAATTGTTTGGAAAACAAAAGGAGTCTTTGAAAATCCTAGTCTGCACAAGCTGCAATGAATTGGTCATAACTTCTTGTAGGGAACTCCAAATCGAGCTTTGTAAAATTTATTGGAAAGCTAACTTAATTATCTTTCCAACGGTATATAGGTTGAATGTTACTTCTGTCTCAATCAATACAGTTTTTCATTTTGAATTCTCTCGAGACAAATTCCAGTTAACCGGTTCTTAAAATCCGGAAAACCGAATTCAAGAGGCAATCTTTCTGTCTCAAACCGGTCTACCGGTTAGCCACATCCGGCAAACCGAATTCGGATGCATGCTTACTGGAACAAAACCGGATTTCCGGTTATACACATCCGGCAAGCCGGATTCGTGAGTTTTTAGCTTTGTTCTTCCTCTGCTGCGAATTTTCTGCACTTGTTCTTCCTCTCTCTCAAAACCGTGAGCCACCCTCTTCCATTTCCAATCAATTCCTCTTCATTTCTCAACCATTTTTATGCCAAGATCAATCTCTTAAACCATTACCCATGCATTTCATCTTCATTAAATTCTTCTCTATCATCATTTCTTCACTTGTTCTTCATCATTTCATTATCATCTTATTCATGCATGAACAGTACCTCACCATTTCTTTGTCAAAGCTCTTCATCTTTCACTCATTTTCATCTTAAATCATCTCTTGGATCAATATAATCGTTTAAACTCATCTTTCACTCATTATTTTACAAAACCGAATTTGTGCATTTTGAGTATTTCAAATTACTACTTCCATAGTGTGCTCTCCTTATGGATTTTTACCATACTTCTCTACTATATTATGCATCTACGCACAATTGCTTTCATTGTGGATTGATGATGATTATTATTTGATATTTGGATATTGTGGAACTAATGAGCTTATCTTGATTTTTTTTATGATCTATCTATTGGCATATGTTGATTTTGATGATCTATGTATTGTGACTATGTACTTATGCTTTACTTAAGTTTTAATAAATAAAAAATGTGCATTGATGATTGCATGTATTTGATGAAGTTTGATCTTATGCAATTTATGATTAGTGAATGAATGCATATTTTTGTACTTTATCGATGTATTGTTGAATATGCATTATTTGCTTTAAATGAGATCAAAAGAAGGAGAAATATATGATCATTGAGATCTTAGCGCATATAAGAGTGGAAGTTATATTGAAATGTCACATTAGATCTTTGATGAGTTTAGTTGTCTTGATTTATAAAATGTGATTGGTAATTATGGAGCTTGGACAATTGATAATATGCATGCTAATTTGGAAAAGAAATCAAAACCTCTTTGCGAAGAGCAATTTTCAAAAAATTTGGCATAAACTTGGGCTGATTTGATTTCTTGATGATTTTGATGATTAATGCTTATATGTGCATTGCTTGATGAATTGATGGAGTTATTGGAGCTTATATCTTTTTAACCATGTTATGCAATTGAGAATTTGTTCATTTTGAAGGGGAGACTTTACCGAAATTTTTGTTCGCACAAAATGGGTAATATCGTAATTGAATTATTATTTTTTTATCTTGTTTCAATTGTGGATTATGTGTGTTGCTTGATAAAACTTGTGGATTATTGAATATTGAAGTGTTGCTTTATTCATGGAGTTGTTGGGTTGGTGATGGAGTTGATTGCTATGACATTTTGGAAGTGTTTTTCTCTCATGTGTATAAATGGTTTCACTCATTTTTTAAGGAGAAACTCTACCCAAATTTTTGCTCACCAAAAACCGAATTTGCATTTCTTTCTTTTCTCTTTCTCTTTTTGATAATGAAGTGGGAGATAATTTGAGAGTTTGATAATTTGGGAGTTTTTGGGAGTTTTAAGAATGAATTTGAAGATGTTTTATAAATGGGAAGATTGTTGAAAATGCTTACTTGAGCAAATTTTTTTTATTGACCATTTCTTAATTTGGCCATATATTTAGGGGGAGCATGTAATATGTTTCACTTTGGTTAAATTTTTTTAAATTGGCCATACATTTAGGGGGAGCATATAATATGATTTTGAATAATATGCACTTTGAGTATTCTTTTGATGATTGAAATTTGATTATGATAATGATTTTGATAATTTTTGAGATATGATGATGATTTGATCATATAGTTGTTTCATATGATACTTTTATGTCATGAGTTGTTAATTTGGTAATAAATGGAATAATGATTCATGATATTTTGGTGTGATTATTTGTATATGAAGTTGGCTTTTATCATGATCATAATAATTTGGACGTATTATTACTAAATCTTGTATTTGAAGTGATGCTTGTTGTTAGGGGGAGATTTTGTCGAAATTTCTATTCAGACAACATGGGTAACAAATTAGCTATTTTTATTCTTTTCCTTTAAAATTTTTTTTTATACTAAAGGGGGAGAAGAATACATGTTTTTAAATTTGTAAAAATTTTCTACTCTTTTTCTTTGCCAATTAAGTTTTTCTTTTTGATGATGAGGGGGAGAAAAATCCATGTATTTAAATATGTTAATTTAGTTAATTGGCAATTTGTGAAATTTGTGGAATCATTCTTTAAATACATGAAATGTTTGTCATCATCAAAAAGGGGGAGATTGTTAACATATATGTTGTCATAATATTGATTTTGATGATAACAAACAAGATTAAGAATGATTAATCTTTTAAGCTCAAATTTTGTTTTATACTTTTTAAATAAATCATTATTTTCACATTATAAATTTTTTATATTTAATGGAAAAATGATGTTATAAAATATGCATGTATCTAGGGGGAGTATGCATATATGCAAGGGGAGTTTGTTTTAAATAAAATTTTTAACCTTGCATTGATTAAGGGGGAGCCTTTTTATAAATAGATTAAATCTTTGTAATGTATTTTGTCATCATCAAAAAGGGGGAGATTGTTAGCTTATATAGCTATAGATATTAATTTTGATGATAACAAATCACATGTATTGAATAAACAAAGATTTATAAATTGTGTTTTTATAATAAGAAAATGAGGCTATGAAATCAAAGTATTTTGGACTAAAATGAATGTGTTAGAAAACCTTTGATATTGTTTTTCAATTTCGGATTTGGACCTATTTGAAACTATTTATATGTTTTGGGTCATACTATAAGTTATGAATATTTTGGACTAAAGTGAAAGGTTTTGAGAACTTTGAAAATATGGATATTATGTTGAAAAGGACCTTTGTGCAAAACAGTAAACTCTTTGGGGTCATATCATAATTTTAGAAAGTTTTGAGATGAACAAAATAATTTTTAGAATTTCTGAAATTGGACCTATTTGCAAAGTTTTCTATCGTTTTGGGTCATAATACAATTTTATATAGTTTTGGGATCAACCTGCAAATTTGGAAAATAATTTCACTGTAGCAATCACTGTTTCACTGTAGCAGTCACTGTAGCAAACGGCTAACCGTTTATTTTTTAACGGTTAACCGATAACGTCCAGAAAGCTTGTTTTGTCCAGTTTTGTTAAAATGATGATTCTGGAACAAAACGGTGAACCGTTTATAAGTTACCCTTTAACCGTTTATTTTACCCTCTAACCGTTTATTGAGAAAGGTTAAGCGAAATTTGTTTTGCAGGTTACTGGAACAAAACGGTGAACCGTTTATTGAAACGGTTAACCGTTTATTTGAAATTTAGCCCAACGGTAACTTTTGACCAGCGAAACGGTTAACCGTTTATAAGTTACCCTCTAACCGTTTTCGGGCAGACAAGTGCATAACGGCTAGTTTTCAAGCTCAAACTATATAAACTCAAAGCCAATTCATTTTTGGGGATCCAAGCAAGGAAAAATAAGATCACACAACATATATTGAGCTTCCATTTCGTAAATCATTTGTTGAATCATCTTTGTTCTTCAATTTGTATATCCACTCTTAAAGAGAGATTAAGTGTTGTATTTTTCGTTTCTCAAATTGTGAGATTACAAGTGTGGGAAACACTTGGGGGTAAAGAGATTGGGGATATAATCTCTTGTTGTAAAGGTTCATTGACACCTTGAAGTCAATTGTAAAAGCTTGAAGCCTTGGAAAGGCTTGGATAGTGAAATCCTCAAGCGGGTGAGCTTGGAGGCGTGGACGTAGGCGGGGATAGCCGAACCACGTAAAAATCATTGTGTTCGTTTTTCTCTTCCCTTACTCTTTTAATATTGTGCTTGATTGAATTTATTGTTTTTGATTTGATTAAGGCATTAGATTAAATTGTTGTGTGGATTTGCTAGGAAAAGTTTAAAATTCCAATTCACCCCCCCTCTTGGGTTGCACACTTGTATTTCAAATATGAAAGTTGAAAGTTGACCAAGAATATTACAATTGATTCTTACTAAAAATAAAAGATTTGTGCCATATCTAAAGGTGGTTAATTGTGGCTTCCATATTTTTTGTTAATGGCATAGAAATAGATAGACTTTCTTTATCATGCCTTTGCAAAATGGTTGTTCCATCAAGAACACAAATCTTGGACCATAAAAAGGAGAACTGAAGGGAAGACAATGGTTTGGTCAGAACATTGATGGCGAAGAACCTAGACTCACCAATTAGATGATAAAAGATGGGCTTAATTAAACCAGAAGGCTATTGATAAATGGTCATGAATTGATCAAAGTGTGTACCACCATGTCGCAAAGAAATCTAGGGCTAATGTTTTTTTGGAGGAAATTAGAAACATTCTATGAGTAGCTGACAGCATAGAATAAAGCCAATTTAATAAAATGACTTGTTAATTTGAAATGTAAGGAGGGGCGTAGTATAACTTAACACATTAATGAGTTTCAGGGTTTGGTTAATCAGTTGACTACTATAAAGATTGTTTTAGATGATGAGTTACAAGTATTATTGTTGCTTAGTTCTTTACCTCATAATTGGGAGACATTAGTGGTGTCATTGAATATTTAATGCTAAATGGGAAATTAACCTTGGATATGGTTACAGATATGCTGCGAAATGAAGGATCTAGAAGAAAGAGTGTTGAAGAGGTTTCCTTTGAGTCAGATGCACTTGTTTAAAAAGGCAAGGAAGGCATAGTAGAAGCTATAAGGGAAATTCTCGTCAGTAGGATAATGATAACTCCAAAGGAAGATTTGAGACTTAGAGAAGAAACATTAAGTGCTTTTATTGTCAAAAAATGGGTCATCTGAAAAGGGAATGTAGAATTTGAAGAAGAGAGCAGGAAAAAAAAGTGATGGTCAGAACAATGATAAAGAAAATATTGCAACCATAGTTGATGGTGATATGGATATTGTTTATGACAAGAGCTCTGCTAATCTCACTTGTTATACCAGAGATTGGGTGATTGGTTCAGGTGCTTCGTTTTATGTTGCTGCACATTATGATTACCTTATATACTATGTTGATGGTGATTATGGCCACATTTGAATAGGAAATGAAGGGGTATCTAAAATTCTAGGCATATGAGATATTTATATAGAAACTAGTATACATTATAAGTGCTAGCATGAACATGTTAATTATATTGATTTTGATGATAACAAACTTTAAATGTTTTTTTGTTAAAATGTTGATGCTATTCATTAATAAACAAAAGCCATATAATCATTTCAATTGTGTTCATGAAAGTTGTTTAGTTAAATATACTTCAATTGGAAAATGATTTCCGGTGATATTTGGCTAAAAACTATGATTGTAGAAGTAAACGGTGAACCGTTTACTTTGAAACGGTTAACAGATAAAATCCAGAGAGGGACAATTGTTTAAGCTCTAACCGGTTAGCAAAAACAGAAAACATAAATGGTCTGGGAAGGTCATTGGAATTAAATGGTGAACCATTTAGAGAAAATGATTAACCGATAAATTCCAGACTAGAAGCTTGTATTAATCTTGCACCATTTAACTGAAACGAATAAGGCTATTTCGTTTTGCAGGTCATTGGAAATAATCAGTAAACCGTTAACTTTAAACGGCTAACTGATAATTTCTAGGATGTCATTTTATGCTAACCTTTAACCGTTCAGCAAGAACAAATAAACAAAAATTTATTTTGCAGGTCCCTGGAAATTAACGGTAAAAAGGTAGTGACAAACGATCAACTGTTTATTTAAAATTTAGCTCAACGATAACTTTGACCAGTAAAAATAGTTAATTGTTAATGGTTAAAAGCAATCCCTTTACGGGGAGACAGTCAATAACGGTTATTTTTCAGCTCCAACTATAAGTAAGATCATTCAAATTCAAACAAAGGTTGATCACAACCCTATCATTGAGCTCATAACTGAGAATACAACATTCATAAAGCTTTAAACACATTTTTACTTTATTTATTCACATATTGGATATTGATTTGTAATCTTAAGTATCGTGTGAGTAAATAACAAATTTATAATCTTTACTTTGAGTAATTTTAAATGTTGGGTATACTTAGGTTAAGAGATTGTGGATAATCTCTTGCTATAAAGGTTTATTAATACCTTGGAAGTCAATTGTAAGCATTTGAAGCCTTAGAAACTTGCTTAGTGAAATTCTCAAGTCTGGAAAGCTTGAAGGCATAAACATAGGTGAGGTTAGCCGAACCACGTAAAATTCTCTGTGTTTGAATTTCTCTTTTCTTATCTTTTTATATTGTGATTAATTTATTTGTTATTACTTTAATTTTGTTTCAAATTTGCATTAAGTTTTGTTTTAGAATTGTATAATTTTCATAAACCTAATTCACCCCCTTCTTGGGTTGTATAACTAGAATTTCAATAAGTTGTTGCTTAAAGATATCAGGCATATACTAGATGTTCGCTTTAATTTAATCTTCACATGTAAGTTTGATGATGATGGTTGTACTAACCAATTTGGTAAAGGAAAATGGAAGCTCACGAAAGGCTCCCTAGGGCTAAGTAAGAGGAGAAAAATGAACACTTTGTATGTAATAGAAGCCAAGATCAAGAAAGAAGATGTAAATATGGCTGTAAAGGATTTTGACATTGAGATATAACATGAAAGGCTTAAACACATTAGTGAGTAAAATGGTTAGAAAATCTTTTTAGAAAATGATTTCTACCCAGCTTTGCAAGTATGTCCATCAAGACTTTTATTTATTGCTTAGTCAGAAAGACATATAGAGTATATTTTAAAATCTTTTCTCTATCGATAAGGTCACAAATTCTTAATATGATTCACATTGATGTTTGTATGATGTAAAGTATATCAATAGGAGGTGTACTTTATTTTGTAACTTTTATTGATGATTGTTCTAGAAAAGTGTGAGATTTTACTTTGAAATCTAAAGACCAGATGCTTGACGTATTTAAGTTATTCCATGTTTATATTGAAAGAGGGACATAAAGAAAATTAAAATGTGTTAGGGTAGATGGTGAACAAAGAGGACCATTTAAGCAATATTTCAAATTCCATGAAATTAGACTTGAGAAGATTATACTAAAAGCCCTTAAGCAAAATGGTATTGTAAAAAAGATAAACAGAAAAATTGAAGAAATGATCAGGTATGTGCTTTCTGATGCCAAGCTTTTTAAATCTATTTAAGTATCGAGTATACATACTGCAGTTGATTTGATTAACCTTTCTCCTTTAGCTTTATTAGATGGCGATGTATTTGACATAGTTTGGACTGAGAAAGATGTTTCTTATAAACACTTAACAGTGTTTGGTTTTAGACTATACGTTCATTTCCTTAAAGATGAGAGGTTGAAGCTCTTCAAAAAAAAAAAAGATGAGAGGTTGAAGCTTAGTGATGAAGCCAAGGATTGTATTTTTTTAGGCTATGGACATGAAGAATTTGGGTACATATTATAGGATCCAGTGGCAAGGAAATTTATCAAAACTACCGATGTTGTGCTTCTTGAAGATCAGATAGTTGGTGATGCAGAGAAAGTGATGAGCCTCAGTCATCTTTAGAAAAGATTCATATTATTCCAACTTCAATTTCTGTACCTGTAGTTTATGATGATTATGAAGGAGAGGAAGAGGACAATAATGATGGTTCAGCAGAACTAGTTAAGCAAGCACTTCCAAAACCACATGCACCACTAATTGAGCCATAATTAATGAGATCCATTAGAGAGCGACAAATTTGCACTAGATATCTTTCACATGAGTATGTGATGCTTACAGATAGAGAGGAGCCATAATATTTTGAAAGAGTTATATATGGTAAGCATAAAAATGAGTGGGTTAAAACCATACATAAGAAGATAAAATCCTTGAATGAGAGTTATACTTATGACTTAGTAAAATCCTTCAATCTCCAAGGAAATAAGGTACTAAAGAATAAGCAGGTTTAGAAGTTGAAGACTGAAGACAAATCACAATAATAGTACAAGGCTAGATTGGTTGTCAAGAGTTTTGGTCGGACGAAAGGTGTTGATTTTGAAGAAATATTTTCTCCTATGGTGAAGATATCATCTATCTGAGTTGTTATGGAATTAAAAACTAGCTTGAATTTGAAGATTGAATAGCTTGGTGAAAGTTAGCTTTTAACTAACTTGATTTGAAGAAAAAGTTTGTATGGACTGAAACATGCACCAAGACAGTGGTATAAGAAATTTGATTCTTTCATAGAGAGTCATAGATTTAGTAAGATTATGTGTGACTATTGTGTTTTCGTATAAAAGTTCAATGATAATGATTTTATCATTCTTCTCCTTTATGTGGATGACATATTAATTTGGCTAGGATACTAGTAAGATTGATAATCTGAAGAAAGATTTCCCACGATATAAAATTAGGGAAGTTATGGTTATCTCAAAAAGTAAATGTTGAAAGGGTTCTTAAAAAATTTAACATGGGTAAGGAAAAATCTATTTGTTCTCCACTCACAGGCCATTTCAAACTTAGTTCCGAGCATTATCCTACAAGTGAAAAAGAGAAACAAGAGATGAGAAGAGTTCCATATGCTTTAGCAGTTGGCAATTTGATGTACGCCATAGTTTGTACAAGACCATATATCATTATGCAATTTGTGTAGCCAGTCGATTTCTCTCCAATCTCCGTAAAAGGCATTGGACAGTAGAAAATGGATTCTTAAATATCTTGGAGGTACTTCTAAGGCATGTTTATGTTTTAGTGGTGATAAACATGTTTTACAAGTGTACACAGGCATAGATATCATAGGAGATGTTGATTCCAAAAAATCTCTATCATGATATTTGCTTACCTTTGTAGGGGGAGTAGTCTCATAGCAATCCAAATTTTAGCAATGTGTTGCTCTATCTACTACTAAAGCATAGTATATTGCAATCACTAAAGATCGCAAATAAACCTTCTGGATGAAGAATTTCAAACAAGAGTTGAGTGTGAAACAAGATAGCTATGTTGTATATAACAATTAAAATTACATTCACTTGGTAAATAATTCAACATACTATTCAAAATCCAAGTATATTCATGTGAGGTATCATTGGATACAAGACGTGCTTAAGAAAAAACAATTGTAAATTGAAAAGATTCATACAACAAAGAATGCATCAAATAGGATAACAAAGTTATTGCCTAAGAAAAAGCTAAAAGGTTGTATACAGAGAGCACACTTGGTGGTGCCCCCTCATGTGATTTGGAGGGGAGATTTGTTAACTCCATCTCATCTGGGAGCCCAAAAGCCCATAGTCTAAAACTCTTACTTAATGTATAATTATTATTAAACTTTGGATTGGATGAAATTAACCAAAAGAAAATATTATAAAAGTAAAAGAAAGTGGTAGCCCTAGATAACATATTCGTGAAAAGACAATAGAAAAGGAGAAAGACATAGTATAAAATTTTCTTATGGGTATGGATTTAAATCTTTGATTAGATAATCATAATGAGATTTTAACTCTGTTTTCTCCCAAATTAAGAGAGCAAGTTCCTAGCATCATCCTATACAATCCTACTGGTTTTGATTTTTATTTTATCCTCTCGATGACTGTTATTTGAGGTATCCAATTGTTAGAGATACAAATATTAGGTTGTTATTGTAAGCTAAGATAATTGATATTCTTGATGTTATTAGCCTTTAGTGTTATCTGGAGAAGAATTTATGTCGCAATCTCATTGATATAGTAAAAGATTATATCAAACTATGATCCCATGGTTTTTTTCTTGTTTTGGGTTTTCCACATAAATTCTATTCTTTTGTGGTTGGTTTATTACTTTGAATTTTGTTAGTTTATTTTTCTACCTATTTATTTATGGTACACATCCTGTTTAGAAAAGAGTTTTGTTTTTACTTAATTTACAACTACTTAGATGAGTTTTTTTTTTCCAACACAATGGTAGTAATGGAAGTTCTATCATCTTAGTTATCTGCCCAATTAGAATCTATGCATGCAAAAGACGTGAGGAGTTACACGTGAGAAATAAACAATGCTGGATCGCATGTTGAGGATACCTTAGTAAACATTTAGTAGCAACCCATAGAGCTAAGATAGACAATGCATGAATTGGGACAATTTATTCATGGCGTAGGAGATATCAAATTGAGTGAGGTACATATATTAAAGAGCACCAATGACACAATGATATTCAGTTGCATTAGCTGGTGGAGAATGTTATAATAAGATGGCCACTTGTGGGTAATGTAGTAGTAATGCTCCTTGCCTCATCTATTTTACTCTTCGTAAAGAGGTCTCATTTATGCTTTTGTTGTGTAAGGGAGAGACCATTGTAAGTAGTGATAATTTCGAAAAAAAATAACTTAATTTTTCAAGATCTTTGATAGAGAACCAATTGAATAAATTCATTATGATTCCCTCTAGCAAATAGATAAGCAATGTATTCTAGAAAGTGTACTATACTAGCAACAGAATGATAAATAAATAAAGAGGAATAAGGGTAACTATTGACAAAACCATGATTGAGTAAAAAAAATTCAATTCCTTGTACTAAGCTCTCGAAGCTTGCCAAAGACCATAAATTGCTTTGTGTAAATGACAAACATGATGAGGTAAACTAAAGTAATGAACCTAGGTGGTTTTGCCATATTTACCTCTTATTTTAAAGTACCTTTAAGAAATGTATTATTTACGTTAAGTTGATAAAGAGGCCAATTTTGAGAAATAGCAATGCAGAGAATTGTTCAAATGGTACTGGGCTTGATAAATTAACTGAACATTTTTGTATAATCAAGTCCTCAATGCTGGTGAAAGCCTTTAGCAAAAGGCGTGCTTTATATTATCGAATACTCCCACTTTATTTATTTATTTTTTTTTTGGCCTTGAAAGCCCATTTAGAAATAATAAAATTAAGTTTAGGATTTAATGGTACTAGCTCTCATGTATCATTTTTTATAAGCACTTTAAACTCCTCGCTTATAGCTTTTCACCAATGGGGGCTTTTTATCGCTTAAGGCACACATGTGGGTTCAAGATATAATGTTAGTGGATGTTTGTTGGTAGCATGGGCATGCTTAGGTTGGATATACTATTTTGGGAGCTTGTTACCATCAGATGAGTGCTAGCTGGCAATGATGGTGATACTGATGGTAATATGGGTTGTAATGGTGATATTTTCTATAATAGGGGTGATGGTCGAGCCAATAATATAAGCTATAAAGAAATGCCCTTCACGGTAGTAGAATTATGAGAAATAGTAGCAACTAGAGATGACAACTCACAAGCAAGTATAGAAGAAATACCTAGATGAGTGGTCTTTGTTGTTGCATGGCTTGGTAAATGTTTTTGTAAAATGGCAGATAGGGTGTTGTTGTCAACATATAGGGCATGTTTTACAACATGGAGAAGGAAAAAAGGTTAACGAATTATGAGTAATAGAGATAGAAAGGCCCTATTTATTGAAACTATATGATGAAACTCTTGTGGAATAGGGATCAAAAGACTGAATTTCTTCATTAAAGTAAACATGTCAAGATATAAAAGGACGATTAGTAGAGGAATAAAAAATTTTAGTGGCACTCTGAAAAGAGTAACTTAAAAGAACACACGATTGGGAACGTGTAAGTATATGGTTTTAGAAAATGAAAACATTGGTACACAAAGACTTAAAGTTTAGAGTAATTTGGCTACATCACAAAGAGCTTTCCAAAGGGTGATTTTGAAGGATAAATGTGGGGAAATGGTTTATTAGATAAACAAAGGTCTAGAAAGCATAGCTCGAAAAGGCTATAGATAAAAATGTAGTGAAGAAAAGTGAGACCGATTTCTCAAATATATTGATGCCTACATTCTGCCATTCTATTGTGTCGAGGAGTATATGATGGGGTGGTTAGGCGGGCTATCTCATGTGTTGCAAAAAGCCTTTTTAATTAGATATATTCTCCTCCTCTATCAAACTAAATAGATGCGATAGATGTTTTTAAAAAAAATTTAAGCAAGTGCTTTAAATTTAGGTTAAATTTAGAAAAAAAATCATATTTAAGATGTAAAACTATAACCATATATAAATTGGTAAAATGGTTTATAAAGATAATGTAATAACAATACCCATCAATAAACTTAATTGGTGCTAACCCTAAAATATCTGTGTAAATTAGATCCAAAAGACCTTTACTAGATAAAGTTAACACCCCAAACAGAGCCTATGGCTTTTATTACATGAGCATGAAACATTTCACTTTAAAGAATAATCAGTTGATATAAATGGAACTAACTACTTATTGAGAAGAAATTCAAGGACTCAAGAAGAAGGATGGCAAAGACAATGATGCCAGTCATAAGTTGAAAGATTAACATCCATGAAAGCCACTGGTTTGTTACTGAATATGCCATGCCATTGGCCACTTATAGGTATTACTTTCATTTGAGCTTTATAGAAGAGCCGTCCCGATGCTCAGATCCTTCATGAAAAAATGATTAGGCAAGAATTCAACAGAAATACTATTGGTTTTACAAAATTGAGAGACATAAATTAAGTTTGCTTTTTAAAAGGAACATAGAGGACATTGTTTAAAGAGAAGAAGTATGAGGGTAAAGAGAGTTGGTTTGCCCTAGTATGAGTGATTGGTATACTAGAACCATTACTAAAACAACATTATTAGGCCTTCATATTATGAATGCAAGAAAAGGTTTTTCAAGTCGACAGTAATGTGATGAGAAGAACCAAGGTCAAGCATCCAATTTGTGATTTTACCAATGTTGGAGGAAGATGCCTAATTGGCAATAGGGTCAGCTTTTGAGGTATGCTTAAATTTTGGACATTGCTTTGTTGTATGCCCCCATTTTATCACAAAATTGGCATTTGACTTTGAAGTAGTAGTTGCCATTGTAATTCCTTTTGTGAGAATTGTTGGAATGTTAAGGTTGTCCGTATTTGCCACAATACTGCTATATATCATTGTTCTTGTAGTTTTTGCCATTTTTGGGACCTTTTTTTTTTTTGCTATAGTTAGTTGTGACATGGGAGCAATTACTCGTTATAGACTCTCATTTCAGATAATCCTTAAATTTTCTAGTTTATTATGGAGACTCCTAAATGAAATGGGTTGTTCTCGTGCATGAATGGATGTTGAGATTTCCTTAAAGTTGAAATTAAAATCATTTAGGCAATGGAGAATAATATCATAAGTGGAGCACCAATCAATGCCAATTGATTAGCAGTGCTCTTGATGGTTTGAAGAAATTCCAACACAATTTTGGTACCTTGATAAGACAAAAAGAGTTTCTCTTTCAAAGCCATGATCTGTGGTCTCAATATTGGCATAAAAGCAACCAAGTTTTTCCCTAGCTTCTCTTGCACTTGAGAAAGAAGCAATATTGGCATGACAAATTCAAATAACGAGGCAAAAATAGCATGAAAGAGAAGTTTTTCCCTAGCTTCTCTTGCACTTGAGAAAAAAGCAATATTGAATCCAATTAAGGTAATTAGGACTTGTGGGCGGTGGGCAAGGAAGTGTGCCATCTAAATATCCTATCAAGTTATAAGCAAGGAGAAGCGAGTTAAACTAAGTGTGCCAAGAAGGATAATTTTTGGGTGTTACTTTCAAGGAAAGTTGGGCTACGACATTGATGGAGATGGGTGAGCTTTATTAGTGGTAATAGATGGAGAGATGGTTTGGTTACTTTTAGTAATTTCGTCGACCATAAGAATGGATCATGGTTTCTGATTAGCAAGACAAGTCCTCTGCCATAAAACAATTGTGCAATGAGACTATTATGTGTTTGAGAGCTTGAATTATTTTGTTGATTTCTTCAGTAATTTATACAATAGTACAATAAGAATATTGCAAAAATTATATATATGTTCCTTTGGAATCAATCTCTCATTCTCTATTAAAGTGAGACCTATTATTCCAATTCTGATTGTTAACTTTATTTTATAAAGTAAACAATATAAATAATTTTAATTTCAAATTTTTATTTTCCAAATCAAGAAGTAAACGTACCATAAATAAATGTATTTCATTTGAGAACAATTGTTAAAAAAACAAAACAAAAGGTCTCAGTGACTATTTTTAAAAATAAAGGGTCTTAATGACAATTTCATTAAATTATATGAGCGTTGTTGTCGTTTTAACTTTTCACTGATCTTAACCGCAACTGAAAAACTAAATACAGGGCAATTGAAAATTTCAAAAAAGTAAACGCGTTGACTTGGGGGGCCAAGGCCATCTACTCCAACTGCCTTGCATTGATGTGTCAATCTCTCTCATAATGTTAGAACTGGAACATCGAGAGAGATATAAACAGATCTACTTGTGTTTGTAGATGGGGTAAGGACAATTGGGATCACTGAAAAATAAATAAATAAAAGGGATGGAATTCAAAGACTCTGATAAAGGTAAACAACAATTGCAAGAGAATGGAGAACAAACCAATGAAATTGAGAGAAGCAAAATTGGTATCATCAGAGCTCTTCTTGAAAGAGAAGATCCATCTGCCAAGGTTTTTTTCTTTTTTCTTTCTTTGTGTTTTAAATCAAAATGGGTATTGAATTATGATATAAATTTACCATATTTGCTGGGTTTTAATTCTTTAATGTGAATATTACATCTCTTTCCATGCCATGATTGATGGATATTATGCTGATTGTTAATAGCCCTGAACTTTTGACTTTTAGATTTAACTGACATCAAAATTTGATGGGTTTCTTCTTCTGAGATGGGATGAATCCTGTCCTTGTGAACTGCTTAATTTAAGTGAACAAATATATGCCTTTTTTTTTTAAAAGAAAGTACGCCTTTCATTACTCAAGAAGCGAGTAAACACAGAACATCAGCTGGAATTTCATCCAGCCATACAAATGAGTCAAGTTTCCTTAAAGCTAACTTGGCCATAGAGTGAGCTACTATGTTACAACTTCTAGGTACATGTTGAGCTTTGAAATTTTGAAAACTCTTCTTGGTTTCCAAAATGTTGAAGATCACCCAAAAAGTTTCAGTCAGTGTGCCCATCTTATTGTTGATTAGCTCTATAACTCCTTCGAGTCTGACTCTAAGTCCACAGAGACTGCTTCAGCCTTGAGAGCCACCTGCAATCCCCACAGAGTAGCACTTGCTTCCGCCCTCTTCACATTCCCATCATTTTTCTCAGTTTTGACAGCAGCAGCAATGACTTCTCCCCTGGAGTTTCTGATTACAACTCCCAGCCCAGCTAACATATTTTCCTTATCCATTGCAGCATCCACATTAATTTTCACCCATCCCTCTCCTGGTGGACACCACTGCTGATGTTTTGTAATAGCCTTCTCCGCACAAAAATTCAACTCTGGTGTTCTAATTCTTTTAATAGAATCAACCACAGAAAATGCTCTGGCTACCAACCTCACTGGATCCTCATTGATTCCTTCAAACAACATTTTGTTTCTGGCATTCCATAGCACCCAAAGAAGAGAAGCAACTAATTCACCACTTAACTCCCTTTGCTGCTGGTGCAAAGATTGGATAATGCTGATTACATCCGAAGACATTTCTCTTTGAACTGGCTTACCAAAAGGGGAATTTTGCCAAACTTTCCTTGCTATCTTGCAATCCAAAAGAGCATGAGCGATACTCTCCATTTGGTTTCTGCATATTTGGCATGTTGCCTCCTGCACCACCTTTTTCTTCCATAGATTTTCAGCAGTGGGTAGTAGATCCTTAGCTGCTCTCCATAGGAAGATTTTTACTTTCTCAGGGAATGCCATCTTCCAAATAGAGTTCCAATGGCTTGAATGAGAATTTTGAGCAGCTCGGCAAATCCAGGTGTTTTTGTTTTAGAGCTACCTGATAGCCACTCTTCACTAAATACTGCCCTCTTTGGTCATAATGCCAAATCAGCTTATCATCATTTTGTTTTCTTGGTAGAGGAATTTGCACAATTGCATCAGCATCCTCCTTGCCAAAATGTTGGTATATTAATTCCTCCTTCCACTGGTTGTCTCCATTAATTAGCTCAGCAATAAGAGTTCCTTTTGGGAAGCTCGGAGGAATTGTTGGTTTAAAAGTTCTAGGAATCCAGCTCCTCTCAAAGACATTCAGCTGCTGTCCATTACCTACTCTCCTCTACAGCCCTTTACCAGCACTTCTCTTCCCCATATAATGCTTCTCCAGATGTAGGAAGGCTTTGATCCCAAATTAGCCTACATAAAGTTTTGAGTACTTAAAATACTTGGCTTTCAAGATTTTGGCCACTAAAGAATCAGGAGCTTGCATAATTCTCCAACCTTGCTTGGCAACAAGGGCTTGGTTGAAACATGACAGATCTTTGAAGCCCAAACCTCCTCTAATTTTTGCTTGACTCAGATTTTCCCACATTGTCCAGTGGATGTTTCTGTTTTCCTCTGTTGAGCCCCACCAGAACTTCGCTATAGCCCTCTACAAATCATCGCATACCCCCAATGGGATTTTGAAAACACTCATGGCATAACTTGGGATAGATTGAGCCACAGCTTTAATGAGTATCTCCTTTCCGCCGCTTGAAAAAAATCTGTGCTGCCAGCTAGAAATCGTGCTTAAAACCTTGAGCTTTAACTCATTGAAGAAGCTCTTCGTCCTTCTCCCTATCGTTGATGGTACGCTAAGATACTTTTTATGCTTGGTAACATCCTTAAGCTGAAAAATCTGCCGTATTGCTGCTGCATACTCCAGCTTTGTACTACTGCTAAAAAACATTGATGATTTCTCCAGGTTGAAGATCTGTCCAGAGGCTCTCTCATAACATTCAAAGAGCTTTTTTAAGTTCGTGCAGTCTTCCACAGTAGCTCTAGTGAAAATTAGGCTGTCATCCACAAATAAAAGATGAGAAATAGATAGGTTTCTCCCAAACTGGAGGCCATGAATAAGCTTTTGATGCTCTGCCTGTCTGATACGGTTTGAGAACACTTCAGCACACATAATAAAGACAAATATATGCCTAAATGGCTTAATACTGACAAATTTTTTTAGTATCTAATGCTTGATGATGGGTTACTGTGGGAACTGCAAAATGCTTGCAAGTGTGTCTCTATCTCATCTTTTGAGTTGAGATAGAGATACATTTTTATTATTTTTTCTAGCTTGATATTCTCTAATCTGCTTGTATTTGTAATTAGAATTACTTTGCTTCTAAAAAAAATGCAACCCCGATCCCTGTTTACTTTAATGGTTGTGTATGCATTTGGTCTTCTCATTTGTGTTGCGGGTCTCTATGTTTTACTTTTGTGTATAGGAAGTTGATGATTTGATGATCCGGAGATTTCTGCGGGCACGTGATCTGGATATAGAGAAGGCTTCTGGCATGTTACTCAAGTACCTAAGCTGGAGGCGAGATTTTGTCCCTAATGGCCTAATCTCAGAATCAGAGATTCAGAATCATCTTGCTAAGAACATATTGAACATGCAAGGTTTTGATAAGAAGGGACGTCCTATACTTGTGGCCTTTGCTAGCAGACACAAGCCCTCTGATGGAACTCTTGAGGATTTTAAGCGTATGTTACAAGTCAACACTTAAACTAAACGAGCTTAGATTTTGAATTAGAAATGAAACAATTCTGCATTACTCCTTTTTGGTCATCTTTCCATAGAACTTCGCAGTTAAATTTAATATACTTTTTTCAATTCAACCAACATCTGATATTCTTGACCTTTTTTTTTTTTTTTTTGCAGGTTTTGTAGTCTACTGTCTGGATAAAATATGTGCCAAGTTATTCATTCTCCATTAAACATCTACTCCTGGAATGCCTTATTTTGTATTATTGATGTTTAGTATCGTTAGAATAGAGGACATCAATTTTTTATGTTAGTATGATATGAACTAATATCACAACATAAGATGAATGACATTTGAGCAACCTGAATCTATCTCCTAGAAGTCAGCCTCTGAAACAATAATCACAGTTGCTATTGATTCTTGTGTTTTATGACCAAGATGATTATGTAACCTTTATAATACTTCCTAGGTCATTGATAACCTACAAATATTCCTTTTAGTATCCTCCTTTACTTTATAAAGCAAGGTCAATTTTATTTTTTAATTGTTGATTTAACTTAGCTGATAAAATAAGCTTACTTGACATTTTACTTGGGTGTGTCAGAATGCCAAAGGGGCATGAAAAGTTTGTGTGCATTGGGGATCTTCAAGGATGGGGATACTCCTGCAGTGACATTCGGGCATATTTAGCCTGCCTATCAATCTTGCAGGTTTGATTTTCTACCACTCTGAAGTTCTTCAGAAATAATCTCAATTTACTATTTCTTAACAAGAGAAAAAAATAAGTCACTAAATTTGAAGACTAATTAATTGGAAAAATTCATTTTCTTTTGGCAGAAATTATGTGCATGGTAAATTCATTCAGGCAATAATAACTGAAATTTATCAGTAGCAGTTTCTCACAGAAAATATTCTTGTACCAGAAAAGCTTATAACAGTAATTCAATCATTCTAATGACAGGATTGCTTCCCAGAGAGGCTAGGCAAATTATATATAGTCCATGCGCCTAAACTCTTCATGACTGTGTGGAAGGTTGTGTACCCGTTTATTGACAACAATACCAAAAAGAAGGTAAAGTATGCAGTGCCTTCTTGGCGAGAATCACATATTCGTGCATGAAATCAAACCATGAATTATTAAAATACTAATGCAAGATCCACCATAGAATTTAATATTGGCCACAATGGTTTATTGATTCCTTAGGATGGCTGAGAGGTACGGATGAAATTGTCAGTGTTGTTGATAAGGCTTGTGTGTTTTGACATGAGATATTCACCCGTATCTAACTCCATTTGCAATGTTGCCAAATTTTTGCAGATAGTGTTTGTTGAGAACAAAAACTTGACGTCGACTCTGCTTGATGAAATTGATAAGAGCCAGCTTCCAGATATATATGGTGGTAAACTTCCGTTAGTTCCCATTCAAGACTGTTAACCTGTTGTGCTGTGAGGTGTTTGTAAGTTAAAGCTCTTACATTGAGCGCTAGATGTAGCATGAAAATTCAAGAATCTGTATTAATTTTTGTTCGAATAATTCGTTTGTATGGCTACTGTAGAACTAGACGTTGCAATTCAAATAAGCATTTTATTCCACCATGAGCTCTATGACGGCTTGAAGTGCAAACCGACACTGGTGTTTGCTTATTAACTTGGCAAGTACAAATGTAATCCCACTCTTTCCCTTGGCATTTGCATTCGAAATAGAAAGTAATCCTCTCTCATCCTCTCCACATGAATCAAAAGTATAGATACGCCAATTTTTTTTTTTTCCTTCAATATCTTTTTGAAAATATGATCTACTCTCTGGAATCAACTCGAATGCCTCTTGTAGCTGGTTAGTATGGAGTAGTTGATTAACACAGAAATTAAGCAATTGAAGGACGGTCATGAAACAGTGAAATCAAGTTCCATTTCCATCATACTCCATTAAAAATCCCCCGTTAAGTGAGTAGAAGCATGATGATTTGGCTCCACTTGTCTTGTATCGATGCCATTTGAGCTTCATTTAATCAATAGGATTAGCGGCAGTATAAAAACAGATGCAACAATAAACATAGATCGTTTACAAATTAAAAAGATGTGGTAGATGCACCAGACTTGAACATGCACCCAATAATCCTAAAAAGAAATAAGGAAAAAGGAGCAATACAGTAATGCGGGGGGAAGAGTCTATTAAGAAGCAACTCAATGAGGCTGCAGTCTATCAACATTTTTACATGGAGAATTTCTACAGCTGAAACATCATCTTTCATAAACTTGGATTATTTAACAAAATTTAAGAACCATTCAAGGTGAAAGTGCTCCACAAATTTCCAGTTGCATTATTCTCAACTTCAGAATTGCTTTATGTGTAAAGCATAGCTGAATAGCTTAAAGCAAAACAAAATCAATTTGTGGAATCAAATTTTCCTTTGGTGGAAGAGAGGGGGAAAATAAAGAAAAAAGGAAACTATTTCGACACTCGTTCAAAAGGAACTGCTCCAAAAAGATATCCACTATCAATGATCACCCAATCAGTAACTTGTTCTTGTCCAAGAAATTGTACATGGGTACCTCTAGATTGAATGGTGCTGGCCCCTTGCGGATCCTGCCAGATATGTCATAGTGCGAACCATGGCAGGGGCAGAACCAACCTCCAAAGTCACCAGCATTTGGTAAAGGAATGCACCCCAAATGTGTGCACACACCAACAACAACAAGCCATTCTGGATTCTTAACCCTGACAGAATCTTCCTGTGGGTCCCGGAGTGACGCTACATCAACACTGTTAGCCAACTGAATATCCTCTTCAGTCCGACGTCTAATGAAAACTGGCTTCCCACGCCACTTGACTGTAACAGTAGTCCCGGGTTCAATGCTGGATAGGTCAACCTCAAGGGAGGCAAGGGCAAGGACATCTTTGCTCGCAGACATGCTAAGAACAAACTTGAGGATCAAAAGTCGAATTAAGGAGGCATACACAAACCTGCCACCTGTCAAGATAAAATAAGCAAATGCACGCTTGCTGGGGTCACCAGGTGGATAACGCTCATGATTGTGCTCATCATAGACAATTTTTGAAGTTGGGTTCTTTACAGCTGCCACAGTAGCTGGAAGGTCTGAGATCAGACCCAAATCACGTCCTAGACTGAGGGCTTCAGCAGACAAACCTGGAACAGTTTACAAATATCAAAAAGCAGCTCTCACACACATCAAGTCTCAATCAAAGAAATATAGAATAAAAACATAAAACAGAAATTAAGTTAATCCCCTCATCCTAATCATAGCATCCAGCCCGAAACGTATCTCTCTTTCTTATTCTTTTTCCCCTCTTCAAAAAGGACAGATGTATTACTCAGTATGTAAACCATAAAAGAGACTACAATAACTATAGAAGCACAAAAATCTCCTCCCTATTAGGCCATTTACACACCCAATTGTGAAGTAGAATGGACGCATAAGAATGGAAGCCTAAAACCATACTGTGTCACAAGTATAAAAAGTATCCCCGTGTTGTCCTCAAATATCCTTTTGTTTCTATCAAACCACACAACCTAATAAATAGCCATAACAACAAGCTCATAACACTGCAACCATCCTCCTTTAAATGAAAAGGAAAGTCCAAAAGCAAGGACCAGCACGATGAAAGGGCTGCCAAACTAATATGGAAGGCTGAAAACAGCATAGCTACAAAAAGCTTGGAGAAGAGCAGTGCAAGAACAGGTGGTCTATAGTCTAGCAACTATGCTGCACATGACACACCTGTTGGAGATAAATACACAGTAGTTTCACTTTAGCAGGAACAATAGCTTTCCCAATAGAGATCAAGGGTCAAAGAAAGCGATGCTGGAACCATCAATGAGGCTGCTGAAGAAAGACTTGCAAGAGAATTTTCCCAATTTTTCAAGAGCCTACGAACTTTTATCTTCTTTCAATTCATTGAGAATAGGACCATTTGACGACAACGAAAGGTCAGTGCATTAGACAACCGACGAAACAAAAGAAGAAAAATTTCTACACCTACCCAAAACCTAATCTCTTTCCAGGTACCAGCCTTCAGTCCAAAATTACTCAAGAATACTGTAATTCCTTGAGAAATACATTTCCAAGGATATAAACAAGACCCTCAAAAGGATTATCTTAGGTTACAAAGTGGCAGAATAATCCCTGGCATAATCTTGGAGCATTCAATTTAATCCATCAAAAGAAGCCAAAACATCATGTAAACACCTTCAAAATATTTGTTCTCTGTCGACCAAAAAACTAAATAAATAAATCACTAGTGCCACTGAATCAAGCAATCACTATAACGAGTTTATAAAACTGCCCCGTCTTAATCTGTAAAACTTTCGGGAAAAAAATGATCTTTTCACTTTTTTCAAATAACAAACCTCTGATGAGATGCGGAATGTGGGAAGTGAAAGAGAAAGGAAGCGGGGAGTTGACGGATCTGGAGAGAGATTGGGCGGCAACGGCAGCGTCGCAGCGGCCGCCATTAAGATAGTTCCCAGATAGGAAGGCGGAGGTTGTCTGCTGCAAGTTGCAGCGTAAGGATGAGAGTCTCCTCCCCGACACTCTCAACATCTTCCTTTACTTTCTGGACGTCAATAACGGTACTGCTAGGGCTTCATAAACACTCAATTTCAATTTGGTTTCGGTTTCTTTCTTTCTTTCCTATTCCAGGGATTTGTCCGTGGTATACCCAAAAAAAAGGGATTTTATCTAAAACTATCCCCATATTCAAAAATTTTTTGTCTATACCTTTTTTAATATATAGTTACGAAATTATCCTAATAAAAAATTTAAATCAATCAAATTACCACAGCCAATTATGTAACAAAATCTCTAATTTTTTCTCATGAGCAGCTTCCCCTTCCTGGATTTCTCCTCCTCCATTTTACAAAATCTCTCTGCAAACCAGTAGCTGCAATTCCCCCACTCTTCTTCAGCGTCTCCTCCTCTAGGTACTTTTAGAAAGGCTGCCTCTATGCAAACCATCGCGCCAGGCCTTCAACCTCCCCAATAGCCATCTCATTGCCGAGACTCCACCACACCAATAGCCACGCAATTGTTGAGCGCATGCTCCATTGCGCCACACAACTAGCGTCTTGTCACCATCACCAGCCGTCGACGCTGTCTAGCTACAATAAGCCGGTAATCTTTCATGATTTTGTTATGTGTACTTGAGCTAGATGAAGCTGTAATCTCTTAAATCCCTTGACCCAAAGATGGGTTGATTGCTTTTGTGGTGGCATAGCCTTTGAGGTGCGTGAGGGGAAGCGATAGGCATAGCTTGCAATGATTTATTATTACTCAACCGTTTTGCTAGCATAAGTAATAGATAACTTTTCATAATATTAATTGAACTGAGAGCCTGAAATTTCTAATGCTACTCTGTGTTTTCATTTAAATTGTTTAGGCTTTTAGGGATAATTTGTTACTGTTGCTTCATTGAGTACAACAAAAGGTACTGAAGAAAAAATTTACTTGAATTAGTGCATGTCAAAGGCTTTGAAACTGATTAAGAAATTCTTTTTCTTAATTGATGAGTTATATATTGAAGCTGAATTTGCTAGGCTTGAAGTGTTTATAGTGTTTTATTAATGAAAATAAATTAATTTGTTTTGCAATCTTTCATCTTTAATAGTGATTATGTTGCGGGATAAAGTTATCATTTTATTAATATTTTATTAATTTTTTTATTGATTTCATTTAATTAATTGTATTCTACAATGTATAGTCTATGATTGTGATTTGCAGCTCAATTTTATTTTTTTAGTTGCTATTATAATCTAGCCTCTAATATAGTTGTGTAAAGAATTTCTTGACTTGACTTTTACCCTAGAGTCGTCTCCAATGCAGTTATGTAAAGCATTTGTTTACCTGACTTTTACCCTAAAGTCATGTAAAGAATTCTTTACACGACTTGTCTGAAGAATACTTTATTCGACAGTAGTCGTGCAACGAATGATTTACTCAACTGGTATGTCGTGTAATTTTTATGATTGATTTAAAATATATTATTATGCAACTTTTCAATTATTTTATATATTACTTAATAATTTTTTTTGTATTTATGCAAATGGAACCGAAGATCAAGGAATCTGAATACTTCAAAGCAAAGATTTTAAACCGATCATCACTGGAGGCAGTGAAGGACATTAAAGAAAAACTCTTTGAGGCGCAGAAAAATATTTTCAGGCGTTCTTGTTTTGGTCATTTTTTGGATGTGAAAGAGTTAAAGTTTTCTGCTCAATTACTCCACAGCATATTATTGAGAGAAGTGAAATCAGATGAAAATGCAATATGGTGACTGTGGAGCATTTTTGTTGCAGTACTTAGAGGTCCTAGCCCATGGACTTGATGTCAATTCACACTGCCAACAACATCATGTTACACAATTTCGACAAGTCTTGGATGTAAAATTATTTAAGCATAGGTCATAAAAAAAACTTTGTAGTGTCATTTTTTTTACTATGAGATGTAATAGTTATAATGAGGATGTTGTTGATATTTGATGTCTTTAAAGACAATTGACAGCATTAATATATTTTATTTCCTTGTTAATTATATAAATGATAGATAAGATAGTTTGCACAATTTATGTGATATAACAAGATTGCCATATGCATCAAGGAATACACTGTAAGAAAATACACGACTACAGTCGGGTATTTGCAGAGATACACGACTGCAGTCGGGTATTTGCACATATGCATAATAAGCTCTATGACAAAATACTCTATTGCAGTCGGGTATTTGCACAGATACACGACTGTAGTCGGGTATTTGGAAATAAATATGACGTCTGTGACAAAATACTCGACTGCAGTCGGGTATTTGAAGAGATACACGACTACAGTCGGGTATTTAGAAGTAAACATGACAAGCTATCTGTGATAAATTACTCGACTGCAATCGAGTATTTGCACAGATACACGACTGCAGTCGGGTATTTAGAAGTAAACATGACAAGATCTCTGTGACAGTCGGATATTTACCATATGCATCAGGGAATAGTTGGGTATGTTTACAGAATAAAAACTCTTTTCAATCATTCATTATATTGATGACACAATCAATATACATTTTAAACATATCAAACTTCAAATAAATGAAACTAACTATAGTGCGGTTGCCTATCAAATAACATAAATTCAAAACTTATTGAAATCGTAAATAAGTCGCAATACAATAAAAGTTGTTTAACATTCATCATAAATTTTTGGCATATTCAACCCAAACACTCAGTCTATATTTTATAAGTCTTTATTCGCCTCCCTTGAATACTTATTCTTAGAACGCCACACAAACACGGTTATTCATCTGCGAAACAAAAAGGTAGAAATTTATCACCAAATATGAAATACATTAAAAAATTTAAAACGACAAAAAATAACAAGTATATAAGGTTTATAGTAGTACATGTGCTTGTTTATGTTTCATTCGGTCTAACTACCGGCTCATTGCTAGACAGTGGGATTGGTGCACTGCAAGTTAGTCGATTATGTCCTCGAGAACCACACATACCACACTTACGTATGTAAGTTTATACATACACGCTAGTAGTCATGTAACTTATTAACACAGACGACTATAGTCTAGTAATAGTAAAATGATATATATAGTGAAAAATATATATATTTTGAATCAATAGAATGATAAGGTGTCATAATAATTAAATTTTTTTTAGCATATTTTCATGACTACAGTCGTGTAAATACATACATACACGACTGTTGTCATGTATGTCGGGTGCAGAAAAAAATTTGACAGTAATTTCAGGTTTTAACGAATATAGTTATAAAACCCATCAAATAACAGTCATATGATGCAAATATAATGAAAATATGAGTTGCTTTAGTGTTTATCACAAACCAAACAAAATCCTAAAAATAATATAATGTCAACAAATGGAATAGATAGCCCAAAATAAAAAATAAAAAGTTTCAAATATCTTATTCATGAGATGAATAATACACCCAACTGCAAACAAAAATCTCAGTGCATTAACTATTTTTGAGTGATTTTGAGTGTAGTGTGGTGTGGTGTTTTTCGGCGTTTATATTGTGAGTAGTGTGGATTATTGAGTTGTGTGTATTTTATATTTTTCTTTAGGGATATTTTAGACAATGCACCACATAAAAAGACATATTTAAATAATTTTTAAGCATAAGATATATTTAACTAAATATCTTACTTTTAAGGCATATTTAATTAAAAACTCCGGATTTATCCGTGACATACCCAAAAAATAAGATATTTATCTAAAAACAACCCATACTCAAATATTTCTCATATATATCTTTTCTAATATGCAATTACGAAATTATCCTAATAAAAAACTTAAATAAACCAAACTACTCACATTCAGTTATGTAACAAAACCCCTAATTCTCTCCCACGACCAGCGTCTCCTTCAGCCCGTTCTTTCTTCTGGATTTACTTTAGGGGTTGAACCTTTAACTCTATATACTAAGCATGTTGCTCCGACTACATCAATAGTTCCTTCTTCGAAGAAGCTGTCAGCTCCTGTAACAAAATTAAATTTTACTGATCTCCGCAAAAAAATCATATGACTGCTTGAGGAATACTTCTGTGTTCGAATTCTTGATGAAGCACTGCAATACGTTGAGGAACTAAGAGCCCCAATTACCTGCTCCTCCAATTTAGATGCAGATTAGTGACGGTGGTATTGTTGCTGGCATTGCGGATTCTATTGTTTTTTTTAGACCATTGATATAAATATCAATAAAGATCACTAGAACACACTTCAATCATCATTCTCGCTCTAGCATAATCTCCGTAGACTCTACAAATTCAAATGTAGTCATGGTGTTTCCGTACATGAAAGCTGTCATCGGGACGACATATCAATTCATTTTATCGTTCTTTATTTTTCTTCTTGTATTCTTCTCTTTCTTTACTAACCTTAAGCGTATTGAAGTTGCAATCAATTTGTTCTTCGCTTTCTTTTTCTTTCGCCCTTTAGATTCTTTGCGATTGATATATTCTACAAGGCTTTGATGTTATATTTTCTATTTCATTGAGTTTATTTGCCCCTTTTTTTTCTTTTTCAATTATCAAGCAATTTTGGTATATAAGTAAATTTTAGCGTTTTTACATTATGATTATGTTGTTTCTTTTGTTTAAAAGTGGGTGATTAATGAATATTCCTTCTATTTATAATGAGGAATAGGATTTGAATTTATTTATTTGTAACCCAAAATGACATAGAAATAGAATTGGGATTCAAGATTTCATTTCTTGATCATTTATTTTTTCAGTAATAATTGCTCAAGAAGTAAGGGGATTAGTCATGGTAAACCGAAATTTTTTAGCCCAGTAATGTCGTTGTCATTGTTTGTACTGTCGCCCACCTGTGGATTTACTTTTATTATTATCATTATAACTATTATTTTTTTCTTCAGTTTCTGTTTTGGTAACTGAATTTTTGTGATAATTTGGATGTAGGTTGCTGGATAGTGTAGTAGACATGTGTGTTTTTTGTCTTTGAATGCCTACACCTTGATCTGCATTCAATCATCACTAAATAAAAGATAATTTTGAATTCACTAATTTTAAGGTGAGTAATAATGAGAGTTTTATTCTGTGCAGTATTTCTTGGCTTACTATAATAATTTGAATGAGTATAATGTTTACTTTATAAGGGTCACCAAAATCTGTTTTCTTTGGTAGATAATGCAAAGAGGAATTTTCAACTCAGACTCCACTAATTGTTTCCTCTAAAAAATAATCAATATCATCATCATTCATTTATTTTTTTTAAATTGAATATAAAAAGATTGAACTAATAATATTATTTGGATCTCTATTTTTTATAAAATTATGATACGACTCAATCTTAGGAAATATTTACACATAAATTTTAATATAGTCTAATATTTTTTGTAAAATTTTTAAAAGGAAAGTTAAGAGGTAAGTTGTTATTATGAACCGTATGTTTTGATAAATTATATTGTAATACAGAAACTTATTTTATTTTATTTTTTTTGGGGCCAAAAGCTTTTATAACTTTTATATTAGAAACAGTGATGACGATTATGAAAATGCTTTGTTTTCGTCCAAAATCCTTGTAATTTTTTTTTTTTTGCGAATACATATTTGTAAATTATTTTATTTTTGTTGACTACACATTTATTATAGTAGGCCTTATATGCAAGTTACGATGAACTAAAAAATTGATTTATTAATTCAAACCATTAAGTGAATTGTAATAAAAAAATCGAAACCGAACCAAAAAATTGATACATAAATGAAACGAACTATCAATTCTGGTTTAGATTTTATTTTCCTTAAAAACTAAACGGATTTTTTTAATTCAAGACCTAAACCGAACCAAACCTTGCTTCAATTATTGCCGGAGAGGGTTCTAGACTTTTATTGCCCCATAGAATTCAAGTCTCAACAATTTTGGTTTCATTTTTATTATTTTCATTATTCTTTTGGTACCTTCTTTTACTCTAATGGAATTTTCTTTAAAAGAAAAAAAAATCTATAGACAACTTAAAAAAAATGGTGTCAGAATGTAATTTATTAAAATTGATAAAATATTAAATAAAAATAAAATTTAAAATAAACATATATATATAATATTTCGATTGTATATACATAATAATTAATAATTAAAATAAATATTTTTATTTTATTTTTTATCTCAATATAATTGATAAATAATAATAATCTCATTTTATTTCTTAATTGAATAAGAATAATTTTAGGATTTTATAATATATATGAAATTGTATTGTGTATAAAATCAATTTTCAATATGAAATTTTAAAAAATTACTCATCCCTTACTTTTTAAAATCTTTTGTAGGATAATGTAATTTTTTAAAAAGATATTTAAAAAATTATTAAAAAATAAAAAATATTTTTAATTTTTTAAAATTATTTTTAAATCTCTTAAAACAATCTCAAACAGCCTCGTATAACGAGGACATGTCTTAGGTCACTATATTGATTTATTTATTATAGGAATATAAAAGTAATTATAAATTAAAATAAATTTATTATTAAAACAAATTAAATTTATTAATAAAAATGGGGGTTATATGTCTTTTTTTATTATGTTAAAAGATGATAACATGACCAGAGTAAAATAAGTATTTTGTCCAACTATGTATAACCAAAAAAAAATTATCTCTAAATCACTAATCTTCATAAAATTTTTTTACTATCATTAAAATTTCAGACAACTGTTCTTTTAATCTTTAACTATTCTAAAATAGTTATTATTCTTTGTAAAATTTAAACAACTGTTCAAATTAAATTAAGGATAAACATCAATTTATTTCTTAATTAAAATAATAATCTTTAATTCACCTCTCAAAAGTATGAAAATTTCAATTTATTCTCATTTTCATTTCAAATATGATAGCAAATAAGAGACAGGTTGATGACTTTTCTTATTAAAAAAAAAAAACTTCGAAGGAGATTGGTCAATTGAAGTTTGCCCTTGAAAGAGTCTAAAAGGTCCTTAACCCTCAGTAAATGTTTTCTACTTCCCTCAAGAAATAGTCAAAATACGATGAACAATTGATGATGCTTAATTATTTACTAAAAAGAAATGATACTGTATCATGAAAATGATCAAACCAAAACGTAGCCAAAATAAAATGCGGTTTACCTCTCTGTCTCCACCACCACCTGCCCTTTGGTGACAGTTGAAAGCTGCCTTTCATTTCTCCCAACCACTACGACTCTGTCTTTGTATTATTTTTGGAGCCTAATTTTTTACATTTTTTCCGAAGGAAGACATAGGTTTTTCATTTCCATCAATCAAGTCCCTAATGCCTAATGAGATAAGTCGACAACTATAAGTTCCCGTATAATATTGATTTTTAGATTTCTGACTATCACAATCTTTGATATGTCACGTTAACAAAAACAATTTAATAAAAGAACTCTAAAAAGCATTTCAATCATTTTAATAAAAATTATATGGGATGGTATTTAAGATGAGTTTGTGTGTTACGTATTCAAATTTGAATTGTTTAAATAAAACTCTTACAAAGTTACTTGGTTAAATTTAGGTGGCTAAACAAATATAGCCACTTGAAAATTTCTTAGATAAGCTGGTGATGGCTTTTATTTATTTTTTATTAAATTGTACAAGGACGAACAAAATTTAAATTAATTTTTTAGTGCCATACCTCTCTCAAAATTCAAACTTGGATGATAAATTAAAGAAAATAAGAATAATAAAAAATAATTTGATTTATTTATTAATTATATAAAATTAATAAATTTTTAATTTTATTAATTAAAGTCGCATTTTCTAATTTGACAGTTAATTTCATGACAAAAAAAAAGACAATAGAAATGTTATAGTTTTCTGCCCTTCCATTTTTATTTGGCTTCTCATAAGTAAGATAATCAATGGTTGAATATGAGATCTTTGTAACTGTTAACATAATAATTGTAGCATTAGTATATCACGTATTCAAACTATAATCAATTTTATCTAAATATAACAAAAATAATTTTAAAAATATATATTATTATTTTTTTGATATAATGATGGCCAATGGGTCGTGTGTCGGCATGGCCCACCAAACCCACCAATTTATTGGGCTGTGCCCACTTTTTTTTTTTATAAGAGCCCGGCATGAGTGGTGTCAAAAAAAAACCTATAAATATTTTTTTTAAACTCACATGTTTAGAGTGCCTAAAAAAACCCCACATGCCCGACGTATTTTTTTAAACCCACCAATCTAATAATAATAATTTTATAAATCATAGTAATAATTAATGAAAAATAAAATTGCATTCCTAGAATAACAATTACACCTAATTTTATTTGAACTACTAATATTATAATTGCACTTGAACTCTATTGAATGAAAATGTAATTTTTAATTTGTCATAAAAATATTTTATTCATAATTTCATTTTTTTGCATAAATAGAAAAAATATTTCATTCACAAATAAAACATATCTCCATTAACTATTAATTAAATTATGATTTCATAAATGAAATATTAATGTCGTAAAATTTTTTATTTATCATTTATAAAATCATGATATTTATTTATCCATTTAATAAATTATAAATATAAAGAATTAGAATATTTATTTAAACTAGGACTTAAATTAATTTTTAAAAGCCTATGCTAAAAAAATATATAAAAAATTTAATTGCAAGATATTTGTAAATTCATGATATTTTATATTTATTTTTCATTTAAAATTTACTTTGATATATTTTGGCCCACGTGTTATTGATGGCTCAAGAGCCGCGTGCTTAGTCCATCAATGAAGCGTGCTTATTACATGCCTTTTCGCGTGACGTGTTTTGGCCAATTTTTAATCGTGCTATAGTTTTAAGGTTCGCATACCTAAAATTCTAAGCTCAGCACGATTTATGTGTGTGTCGTATCGTACTATGTGCCCTATTAAAACATGCTCGTATTGTGCCATGTTATACAAACACGTACTATACTTTTACTGTGCCTCGTGCCGCCTGGCCCATTGGGCATATGTAGTTTGATATAAAGCAAGTCAATAGATATGCTTAGTTGAATAATTGATAGTGTTAAAAAATAGGTTTACATGTTAGAGATCAAAAATCTAAACCCAATCATGAGATTTTAAGGCGATTTTGAATCTTTTAATTTGTGTCAAGTCGATCAATGAGAACGTTCATCAAAATAGCGCCCCTCGAAATTAGGGACCTAATGGACGTAAAAGAACGACATATGACCTTTTTGAGAAATAATAAAAATTTGTGGAATTTCAATTTGTCTATTAATATCAAATTTCAATTTGTCTATTAATATCATTTTTCAATATATTAAAAGTTGGTGGCATCGCGGTTTCTTCGTTTGTATCGTACTTGGTTGAAGCTTATAGATCGTCTCTCTTTATTTCTGAGTTTTTAGATTCAAGGATCAACGAGTCTTTTATGGCGACCATTTCGAAGCTTACGAATCCAGCTGTTTCTTCATCATCTTTGAAACCCAGATCATCATCATCCTCTCTTCCTAAATCTTTGATCAGCCTTCAAACCAAAACTGGGTTCAATTCAAAAGTTGCATCTTCTCAGTTGACCCTCAGAAATAAACACCCTTTGAGGGCCTCTTTGGTGTAAGCTTCCATTCTTTTATTTTTAATTTTTTATGATATTATATTTATATATATATATATATATATATATTTATATTTATTCATTTATCTGTATTATTTTTGTGATTTTGACTTTAATACGTATCTCTTTCTTTTTTCTTGATGTTTTGTTTTGATTTCATTTTATGATTTTTTTCAATCTAATTTCTTTGACACTCTTATGGGTGATTTAAGGGAAAAACTTTCGTTGCATGTGCAGATACCTTGTTAGTTTCTTTCCAATTTTTACTGCTATTTTGCAAGATTTGTTAACCGGGGGATCGTATGTTGTATCATATCTTGTATTGTTTACGTTTCGTGCTGTAGTTTTGTCTGATCTTATTATTATCATTTTTATTATTGGAGTAATAATGTTAGAGCTGCAAGCTCTCTGTAGAAAATGGTGTGGCATATCATTATTGAGTACTGGTTGAATAAAACTCAAAATGATGAAACTAAGTCACAGTGTTTTCTGTTCAACAATAATATTACAACATCAGTTTGTAAGAGTTTCTGGCTCTAGCATAGGTGAAATGTATTTGAAAATTAATTTTCGTTTTTGGGTTTTGCTTGATCATGGTGTTTCTGTATGATATCTGAGTTTATAATCATTAAAAAAATGTAGCTTTTGAAGTACATTTGTGATGTGTACCTCCACATACCATACTAAATTGGAACTTGGTTGCAGTGTGAAATGTTCCCAATCTGGTGGAAATGGAAGTAGTGCAAAGAGGACAACTCTTCATGATCTCTATGAGCAGGAAGGGCAGAGCCCTTGGTATGATAACCTTTGCCGCCCCGTCACAGATTTGCTTCCGCTCATTGCAAGTGGTGTTAGAGGTGTTACCAGCAACCCTGCGGTAACTACTCATATTTTCTCTTTGTTTGCATTACTCTTTAATAAGTGATAAATTTAAATTTGAAACTGCAGATTCATAGCTGGAAACTGTCCATTTTTTTGTTTTAGTACGCCTAATCTTTTGCGTTGAGCTGTTTAAAATTTGTATTGTCCAGATTTTCCAGAAAGCAATATCTTCATCGAATGCTTACAATGATCAATTTAGGTATGGAAGCATTTTAATTCCAAAGTTTTGCTATAATTAGATTATGATAAAAAAATTGAACTCCATCTTGTCTTTGCTCTATGAGCCATTTGCTGTATTGAACTATAAACGTATATTATCTTTCAGGAAAGAGTAGGGAAAACTAAAAACGCGTTAAGATTTATAGACTTATCCTGTTGGATTATACCAAATACTGGTTAAACCGAAATGAAGGATGACATAACTATAAGTCACTGCAATGTTTGACAATTATGATGTACAAAGTTATTTTTGGAAACTTGCATTTGTATTTTAATGATCGTCAATGACATGCACTGTTACATCTGCTTATGTGGCCTGATAGTTAAAACTCATAAGCTCAGCAGATCAAAAAGAGGAGAGGGAAAAATAATAAATAGGGCTTGTCTGTGTTTGCTGGTTATTGGTGTTTGGAAGTTGACTTCTGTTCAGAAATTTAAAATTGTCTTGTTAGCTGATCTTTATATTTTCAATAAAAATTTACTTGAAACTACAGGGAACTTGTACAATCTGGAAAAGATATTGAAGCTGCATATTGGGAACTTGTGATTAAGGACATTCAAGATGCATGCAAACTTTTTGAGTCAATCTATGATGAAACTGATGGCGGTGATGGCTATGTTTCTGTTGAAGTTTCTCCCAGTCTTGCCGATGATACCCAAGGGACTGTGGAGGCAGCAAAATGGCTTCACAAAGTGGTTAATCGCCCCAATGTATACATAAAGATACCTGCTACAGCTCCTTGCGTTCCTTCTATCAAGGAAGTTATTTCGCAGGGCATTAGTGTCAATGTGACTGTAAGTTCATTCTATGAATCCTTTCCCTTTCTTAGACCATGTTACCAAATAATGTGTAGAAGCTGACTTGACTTTAATTATTCGATGCTGGTGAGTTGGCTATTACCATGAGTAAGATTTTGATTGTGCAGACTATACACTGTTGATGTTAGAAGTTTTATCTTATAGGATTTACAGTTCTTGGTCTTGGGGATTTTTGACTTTTGTCTTTATGGACTTCTTGTCCCTCCTCTATGTACATTTCCTACATCTAATATACTTATTTTGTTTCTGAGCCAAAAAAAAAAAAGAAAAGACAGGATATAGGTTTTTGGCTTCTGAGACTCTTGTGTGTTTCTTCCATGTTAGATCAGAATTCCTCTGTTGTAGGCATCTGACATTCAAATTGTGTTATATTCATGTACAGCTCATATTCTCCCTGGCTAGATATGAAGAAGTCATTGATGCTTACTTGGATGGCCTTGAGGCTTCTGGGCTGAGTGACCTTTCCAGAGTTACAAGTGTTGCATCCTTTTTCGTTAGTCGAGTAGACACCCTTATTGACAAAATGCTTGAAAAGATTGGAACCCCAGAAGCCCTAGATCTCCGAGGAAAGGTATCTTCATTTCAAGTCCGTGTTCTTATCTTTAAGGGCCTAGCAACCTAGAACGTAAAATTATGCTAATGGCATGACATATTAACTGTTTTAGGCAGCAGTAGCTCAGGCAGCTCTAGCATACCAGCTGTACCAGAAGAAGTTCTCTGGTTCAAGATGGGACGCTCTTGTGAAGAAAGGTGCAAAGAAGCAGAGACTTCTTTGGGCCTCAACCAGTGTGAAGAATCCTGCCTACCCTGACACACTATATGTTGCTCCTCTCATTGGACCTGATACGGTGAGTCCTCATTTATTTTCATTAATTATCTATTGAGTGTCTTAGTAATTCCTGTTCATTCTCTCATGCAGAAAATCTTTAGTTTAACCTATTTCTGAACGTAGAGGTTCATGGTTTGCAACATTAATATGCTGATGAATACTGACTTTATTATGTAACAAATTCTCATTTTATTGTTGTGGCTGATTTCCCTGTTGCAGGTTTCAACCATGCCAGACCAAGCTCTCCAAGCATTTGTTGATCATGGTGCAGTTTCAAGAACAATTGACTTGAATGTTTCTGAAGCTGAAGGCATTTACAGTGCACTGGAGAAGTTGGGAATTGATTGGAACTACGTTGGCACTCAACTCGAACTTGAAGGGGTAGATTCTTTCAAGAAGAGCTTTGATAGTCTGCTGGATACCCTGCAAGAGAAGGCAAACTCTCTCAAGCTGGTTAGCCTGTAAACTGTAATTGGTTTTTTTTTTTTTTTGCTTAAAACCCATTTGGGGCAGCTGCGCTGTGCCCTCACCTGTCTTTGGAGAAATTTTCACCAAGAATGCAGCGCAGCTGGCCCAAACGGGCTCTTATTTTCCCTTGTGACTGAAATAAATCTAGTGGGTTTTCAATCCACTTCTCATAATCTGTATGACAATAATTATTATGTATGATAAGTGTTTTAGTGTCAACTTCTAGTTTGTTAATGTTTTATCTTGTGCAGTTGTGCTGGTTTGTCCTTAATTCTACTGTATCCAGCTTTCGTATAACATCCGAATGATCAAAGTAAATTGTTGTATGTGTATATACATTTTGGATATTATGTTACTAGAAAGTGGAACATGTAAGGAAATTGTGATTTCTTCCTATTTCTGTCTCAGTAGTTGAAGGATGTGCTTGTAGCTGCAGGCAATTATGTTGCTATGTAGAACATCTAGTATTTGAGATCGTAGTTGTGAATGAATAGATATTCGATATCTTAGTTGTGAATGAACGGATTGAGAGGAAATATTTTTTTGTAATTTTTCTAGAGAGAGTTTCTGGTTTTAAGGTAACAGTTACACACCGGCATGGAAATTGAGAAATTTTCCAAATGAATTTATATATGGCTTATGGCATTATCATAATGTTGTTCATCCTGCTCTTTAGTGCACACAATGCAAAATAATCGCAGAATCATCTTTAGCTAGCTAGTGTTGTAACCGTATGAATTTCAAGCAATTTTTGTAGAACTAGGGTAAACTTGGAAATCTTCATGGCATAAGTTGCTGACCTACTTGGCTCCGTCCTCATTAAAGTTAATAATTTTCTACGAGGCCCATTAACGGGAAATTTGTGAGAATAACCATAAAATTTTAAGATTTTTTAAATTTGGCCCCTCTAATTTTTCTTACATAATTAGTCAAATACTAGTATGATGAAATGGTCGGTTTGAGGAGGATGATAGCAGTTGACTTCCTCATAAGTCTTTCTACACTTTTGTTTTAAAATTTAGTTGTTTCAAATTTTGTTAAAAGTAGTTTTGATGATATTAGTGTAGATAAGTTGTTTGCTGAGAAAAATGAGTTAATATTGAAATTACACAAAATTCGAGAGATAAATTTAATTTAGTTTTAAGATTGCAAAACCTACAGTGATATGTTTTGAGGCCCTTAGTTCTTTGGAATTACGTAAGTAACATATTCGAGCAGTAAGAGATTCGAATGAGGAGAATGTTCATTGGGTAATGAGGAGATTTGATAATATACACACTTTCTAATGAGTTGTCTTGTGGTCTTCGTCAATCAAGGATTAGGATTGTTGGTCATATTATTGCTAACAAATTTATTTAGGAAAAGTAAATATACATTCTGAATGAAATTAGGGCAGACATACAATAGTAATATAGTGTCCAATGAACATATTAGTAAGCAAATTTGGCCAAAGAAGTTGGCTTTGAAATAATAAGTGGAAAACCTACGGAGTCATACAAAATTTATTTTTCAAATATTCTCGTATTTTGACCAAAGTAAATGAGGGTACGGTTACTTAACTTGAATTGGATGGAAATGATAATTTCTTATTTTATTTTATAGCTTTTGATTCTTGCATCAAGGGTTTTTTATGCAGTGCATCAAGCCAGTGATTGTCGTAGGTGACATTCATCCAAAAGGGTGTTTGTAGCGACATATCTGAATGTAAATAATCAATTATATTCGTTAGTCATTAGGGTCTTAGATTCAGAAGACAATGATGCTTGGAAAAAGTTTATGACAGTTAAATTGATGATTGGTGATAGGCCAAAGTTAATAATTATCTCTAATCAATGCACTTCGATTAAAAGAGCTATCCATGATGTTTGCTTTTTCCATGTGAAAGATAATATAAAGTCAAAATTGAGGTTGTCCAAAATTGTTTAGGATGAATTTGAGCTCGCCTTTATAAAAACTGCAAAAACAGACGAAAAATTTAAAAAACAACTTGAAAAGTTGTGGATGCTCCACTTAGGTGTAGTTGATTACTTAGATACTAATGTGGATACGTGTAATTAGGCATAGTCTAAGTTCGAAGGTAGGAAGTACAATATTCTCACCACCAACATCACGGAGAGCATGAATTATTTTATGAGAGAACAACAAAAATTTCTTATTACTCATCTTGTTGATCACTTAAAAAAAACATTGTAGCAATAGTTTTATAATTGAAAAATTGTGGTTGAATCGATGAGTACTCATCTAACAATGTGGGTAGATGAAATAGTTGCTGATAAGAGAACATTGGTCAAAAGAATAATTGCTCATCCTATGTCTGAGTAACAATTCTAGGTTTTGGGTGGTGGTATTAAGAAGGGTCAGTTAACATATGTAGCAAGACTTGCTTCTATAGAGTATTTCAACCTGATCAATTTGTCTATGCTCATGCAATTGCTGCTTGCCTAACTGGTCGAAAGGATTACATAAGCCTTTGTTTTGATTTTTACACTAAGGAATAATTGGTGACAATTTATGCACAACTAGTACAACTAGTTAGCGATGTGGCATTTTGGGATATTCTTAAGGACATCCGAGAGAAGAAGATTAACCTACTAGTAGAAGCACCACCGCCTCGTCGCTATCCAGACCTCAAAATATCTTTTGCAGGTGAGGATGTAAACCGAAGACTTGTGAAATGTGGGCGGAGCAATGAACCTGTCCATAATCACAAGAAATGTAAGTATCTCATTGTGTCTAATCCATATTAGTAGTATAGTTTCAAGTGATTATGTATTTTGAACTCTTATTTTTAGTTTATTGCACAATTATATATGATGAAATTTTTTATTTTACTTATTATTGCAAAATAATTATTTAAAGAGGTTTGGGCTCATTTCTAACTAAAAATATTAGTACAATTTTTAGATTTTTTATTATGTAACCAGCTTGTAATATAATAATAAAAAATTGTATCTGTTTATGTATATTTAGATAAAAAAAAAATCCATGCATCAACATTTGAATAACTATAATGGCTTACAATCTAACATCGCCATTAATGTATTGCTTATGGCTATTGCTAAAATCAAGTCCGACCTTTAAGATTAAATACATCATAAACATTAACATAAAAAAAATACCGCAATTGTCACTACAAGGCCCTTGTTGTGGTAAACCCTTAACTAATATGATTTTCCAAGGGTTGACACTCCTTAGCTCAGGTCAGATATTGTAAAATCTAACATCTTTTAGCGATTAAACAAAGATGAATTCAAGCGGCTTAAATAGATCCTTGTACATTTTAAAATTGCAAATTGCCACATCGAATCATAAATCGACACCTTCTTGTTATAAAGGACAACTTTGGCTAGCATCCAATGATCGCTGCCAAGATTCATTAAAGTAAATACCTACATATAAAAATTATCACAAATTTATTGTCTTTGTTACATTGGGTTGTGTAGCAATACACATCACATTGATGTTTGTGAATAGTTTCAACATGATGTCTTGCCTCTCATCAATATAACTATTTAAATGGTTGCTATATTGTAATGAATCGATATCATAGTTACTGTTGTCCTCTAATTGCTTCAAGAACACTAGTAGATATATTACATAAAAAAAAAATTAACACGACTTCAAAGCATTAGTGGATAAGAAATTAAATCGATGATTATAAGTTTTATAAACTCATTAACTAAAAAAATGTGTCTGTATTTATGAAACTGTGACATAAAGCATTAGTATGCTGCTTTTGGTTCTCACTGATCAAGCGAGATACTCATGGATACGTTGTGGAGGGATAAAAACATATCAATTTGGAACAAGAAATAGTACAAAAGATCAACAAAACTTTAAGAAATAACACTTAAAACGCTTACCTCATCACCTATCCATCCCATTGCAGCGTGGCCCAAAAGTATTTAAAAAAAGTTACTGAAATACTAGTTATGCAATCTAAAATGGAGGGTGAATTGAGTTTTTAAAAATTATGGAGTATTTTAAATAAAAAATTAATGCAAAGACAAAGCAAATAACAAATAAATAATAGCAATAAAATGTAAAGTGAGAAGGAAAGTAGAATTGAACACAAGATTTTCATATGGTTCGATAAACTCTACTTACATCTACGCCTCCAAGATCTAAAGCTTTAAAATCTTTACCATTAATTTCCAAGGTGTTAATCAACTTTTACAACCTGAGATTATCCCCAATCTCTTAACTCAAGTATTTTTTACACTTACAATCACTATATTTGATATGAAAATGAAGGTTTACATAGATTGCACTCTCACAAGTGTATGTTTACAAATAGTAGCTCAATAATGAATCAATATGTAGATAAGCAAGATAAAAGATCAAGGTAGGTTGTATGAACTAATTTTTACTTAAAAAACTTGTTAAATTTGATTTTGATTTGAGTTTATATATGTTTTGACAAGCAAACTAGCTGTTATTGACTCCATGGAGACTTGTCGATCACTGCTAAAATGTGGCGGTTAACTGCTATGCTAACATGGCAAGTTACTGTTACAAAATCAAATTTGAAATTTTGCCCAAGCAATTTGCCGCTAGATTTAGTTGGCCAGTCGCTACGTTTCTGTACCTCAAGTGGTTGGCTGCTACAAATTAAGCAGTTGGCTGCTACTGTTAAAAAATTTATAGTTTTGTCCCAAAACTTTTAGAAATTATATTATAGTCCAAAATATTTTAAACTTTTCAAATAGGTCCATTTCTAGAATTTGAAACAACGCTTTATTATTATCAAAGTTTTCGAAACATTTTCATTTTAGTCCATTGTTTCGAAAAACAACCAATTTAATAAAATTACTTGTCTTATAATTATGAAAAATGATGATTTATTAAATAAAATCTTGAGCTTTTAAAATGCTAAATCATGCATATATTAAATCATATCGTCTTTACAAGAATTATAGTAATAGAGATCATTTTGAGCTAATACTATTAATATTCATCCTTAATCATGCCATTGTCCATTGCGTGTCTTGAGCTTGATATTGCTTGAATGAATTTTTCCCTTCAAGAACTAGTAAGATTGTTAAATATACATTTATAGTAAGATTGTTAAATATACATTTATCATTTTACCCTTAATATGTGGTTTGTTATTATCAAAATTATAGTTTGTATAACTTTTTAAGTTAACAATTGCATGGCTTTTGGATGGCATGATCCATTGTGATTTTGCCGACAAACAACTGATTGAACTCATTAAATAGCCTTGGATCTTCCAGTCCTTTAAGTGGATTTATATCAACACTTGCTCTTTCGTCGATCTCACGATATATTATTTCAAGGGTAGATAGAGGCCTGACATTACTTACTTTCTCGAAATGAGGAATAAAGTAAGGACTATTAAAGACATACGAGGGCATATAAGAATGTCCAAACTTATTCCATGAGGCATCTCATGAGGATTTGCACGCTATCAAAATTTAGGTGATGTGAACCTCACAAAGATATGTGGGGCCCTATATTCAATGAGGTTCCATTTGCTAAAGATTGTTCTCATTTGGATTCAATAACCACAAAATAAAGACCTTGACCTTTTATCTATAAAAATAAGAACCAATGGTATAAGAAATATAGGGTTGACGCCACACTCAAGAAAGAAGAGAAAGATTATGATTGATAAGTTAAGAAAGAATGCTATAGGATGAAATCTTGATAAGTTCTAAAAGTTCTTTAAAGAATCAAAGAGAAAAGCTCCCACTATTACTATAAGTTCATATATGAAATTCTAATAGGGTTGCATGAGCTTATACAGTTGAATTTAACTAATGAAATAAATTTTTCTTTATTGCTAAATATAAGCTAAAGTAAAAAAAAAAGATCCTAATGTGAAAAAGAAAAAAAGAAGATCTTGTTGATCCTAAAGTAAAAAGAAAATAAAAAATCTTGTTGATTTTAAAGTAAAAGGAAAGAAAAGATTCTATATCAAGAATTAAAAATTGTACTTGATTTTCTTCGTGATTTGAGAAGGTCTTGTTTGTTCTTCATCCAAGTCATTCCATATCACATTTAGTAGTTTGAATAACGTTGACAAATCATTGACCATCTTGAATACTCAATTTGGGTAAATTAGTGTTTTGAGCAAGAAATGAATTTTAGATGTGCTCCACTAATGCATTTAATGCATCCTTCATTTTCTTGATTCTTTTGCTTGTCATTAGACCTCCATGGATGCTTAACGGATCTTACGAAGTTAGCAACTTGGTTCTCATCATTTCCCTTCTCTCGAAAAGGATTTGTTCTCAAATCTTCACTTACGTCAAAAAGAGATAAATCAACAACATTAAAGCCTGCCCTTACATTATACTCACCTGGAATATCCAACTTATAAGTGTTGTCATTGATTTTTTCAATCATTAGAAATAGTCCATCTCCCTTTGGAAGTAGTTTTGAATGTCTTTGAGCAAAAAATTGTTCCTTCTTCATAGGCAACCAAACCCAATCTTTAGGTTCAAATAAAACTGTTGCGCCCCTTATTAGCTTGGTTAGTATATTGCTTGGTTCTCTTCCCAATGTTCTGCCTTGCCTTTTCATGGATGTGCTTAAAAAAAGTATGTTTTCTTTCCACCTAAATTAATTTGCTCATTTATAGGTAACAGAATTGTATCTAAGAGAGCTCATAAATTAAAATCATACAAAATTTTAAAAGGTGTAAACTTAGTTGCTAAATGTAGACTCCTCTTATATGCAAATTCTAAATGTGACAAACATTTTTTTCCATGTTTTCAAGTTCTTTTGTGTCATAGCATACAACAAAGTAGATAAAGTCCTATTAACTACTTTAGTTCATCCATCAGTTTGTGGATGACAAGTAGAAAAAACAAAAGTTTAGTTCCGAAGTTACCCTACAAAGTTTTCCCAAAAAAAGAAAAAGAAAATTAAGATCCTATCTGAAACAATACTTTTAGGCATGACATGCAATCTCATAATCTCTTTGAAAAATGAATCAGAAATATATGATGCATCATTAGTTTTATGACATAGAATAGATGTGTCATTTTCAAAACCTATCAATGACAACAAATATAGAATCCCTACCCTTTTTGACCTAGGCAAACCTAACATAAAATCCATAGATATGTAGAAGTTTCACGAGTTATGCTAAACTTTAGACCTAGCTTTGTTTATAAGTAACACACTTCTCACAAATCCATTCTACAACACGCTTCATATGAGGCTAAAGGAAGTGTTCATGCAAAATACCTAAATTATTAGATATATCAAAATGCCCCATGTAACAAGCAAGTCATGTAATGAAATTTAGGCACAACTAGCTTATTTTTCGTAAGTAAAAAACTATTACGTCTAAAGAATTTGCCAAATGCCACTTTCTCATATGTATTGAAAATGAGTCTTTAACGTATTTCAAAACCTAATATTTTTGCATTTAAGATTGAAAGTAATGTTTTCCTAACTGTGCTTATACTATATCATATAAGGAAAAGTTTTAATGAACTATATCCACTTGACGTGGCATTTGTCTAACTTGTGTTGACCTTTCAAATGCTTCAAAAACTCGTGATTCGTATAAATCACAAACTCTTTTAGCCAAAGATAATGTTATCAAGTTTCTAATGCTTAATTAATTCATACTTTTCTTTATCATATGTAGGAGAATTTAAGGCTGTACAACTTAACTTTTCACTAAAATATGTAGTGGGACATCTTTCTTGCATTAGAATAACTCTAGTAATATTCCTAAAGTATTACACTCAATGTTAAAAGGTTTAGCAATGTTAGTTAAAGCAAGTAGAGTTGCATTATTTAATTTCTCTTTGATCAAATGAAATGCCTTTTCTTGTTCTTCCCCACTTAAAACCTACATTCTATTTAATTACTTCAGTTAACGGTGTTGTTAAGCGATTCAAATCTGCCATAAATCTTCTATAGAAGTTAGCTAATCCATGAAAACTTTTAACATTGCCTACACTTGTAGGTTTTTACCAAACTTAAATTACCTTTACCTTTTCTTCATCTACTTTAATTCTTTCAGCAGTAATAACGAAACCAATAAAAACTATCTTATTTGTGCAAAAGGTACCCTTTTTCAGGTTAGTAAACAACTTGTCTTTTCTTAGAACATCTAAAAAAAAATTTAAATGTTCAATATGTTCATCTAAGTTTTTGCTATAAATCATAATATCTTCAAAGTATACAACCACTAATTTGCCAATAAAAGCAAGCAAAGCATGATTTATTAATCTCATGAAAGTATTAGATGCATTGATTAATCCAAACGGCATAGCTAAATACTTTTATACACCATATTTTATTTTAATTGCATTTTTCCATTCATACATTCTCTCATCTTAGTTTGATGATATCCACTTTTAAGATCAATTTTGGAAAAAAAAAACAGAAGAACCATATAATTCATCAAGCATGCTATCTTATCTAGGAATGTGATGTCTATACTTTATAATGATATTGTTTATGGCGTGTCAATGAATACACATCCTCCATGGCCTATCCTTTTTAAGTACAAGCAACACTGGAACTACACAAAGACTTATGCTTTCACGCACATACCTCTTCTTTATAAGCTCAGTCGCTTACTTTAAAGTTTTTTTGTCTCCTCGGGATTGTTTTTATAGGCTGGCCTATTTGGCATTATTTTTTTGGGTATGAAGTCAACTTGATGCTTAATTCCCTTTATTGTTGGTAAACTATTAGATCTTTTATTTTTTTAAGGAAATACATCTTCAAATTCTTGTAAAAGAGAAGCAAAAACACTAGGAAAAGAAAGATTAAGTTCATTAGCACTTTAAAAAGTCTATTTGTACAAAAGTACAATCATAGGCTATTTTAAAATTAAAACTCTACTAATATCATTTTCCTTTGCACATAAATTTACTTATTTCCTCTCTTTTCTTTTCTTACTAATTGAAACTTCCTTTCCTTTTTCACTTACTTTTTCTCTCTTATTTAGTCGTAGCCCCTTTTGATCTTCAATTCACTTTCCTTTTTCAAGCCGCTTTCTTTTTTTAACCTCTCTTGATCATTATATACTTGTCTTGGGGATAGAGGTACAAGAGTTATGGGTTTTTCATTAACCACAAAAGAGTATCTATTGGTATAACCATCATGAATAACATGTCTATCAAATTACCATGGTCGCTCCAAAAGAATATGCCCCGCTTGCATTGGCACCACATCACAAATAACCTCATCTTTATGCTTCTAAACTGAGAATGAAACAAGCCCTTATTTGTTTATTTTAACTTCTTCACAATTATTCAACCATTGTAGCTTGCATGGCATAGGATGTTTCAAAGTTGTCAAATTTAATTTATAGTTAAATTAGTGCTAGCTACAGTAGTACAGCTATTCCCATTAATCATACTACTTACCTTATTATTGACATGGCATCTAGTATGAAAAATGTTTTAAAATTGTACCTTCTCATCTTGTTTGATTTGCACACTAAGAGCTCTTCTTACTATCAAATGCTCTCTATCAACTAGATATTCAACTTGACTTGCATCCTCTAAAGATAGCATGGACTTATGATTAGATTCACCTTCAGTCTCAATATCCCTATCATTTTTCAAAATCATCACTCTTTTGTTTGGGCATTGAGATGCAATATAGCATGTTCCCAAACACTTAACAAATTTTATGTTTCTATTTTTACGAAGTTGGAAGTTAGATTTACCTTGGTTAGAGGCACTCCATTCTTGTTGTCTTTGGAGATTTCAGTGTTAGGCTTGAAATTAGGCTTTTCATCATTTTTGCTTGATTTTGGATTTTATATTAAAGAAGATCATAAATTCTCGTGTGGAACTCTTTTTCAATTGTTGCTCCACTTTTATGGCTGTATGCACCATGTCATCCAACTTAACATAATGTTGTAGTTCTACCACCTTTGTAATATCACGATTTTCCTCCATATTGGCTCAAATAATGGCTTTTTCCATCTCATTGTGGTAGTCTTTAACAATTTTATGCCCTTCAATAAGGCTTTAGAACTTTCAAAATAAGTCTTTATAATAGTAAGTTAGAATACATATTTCCTTTATAATATCATTCATCATTCCCATGTCTCCGTAGGTCTTTTATGATTTTGTCTCCTACTTAAAACAAGTTGATCCCAACAAACAATAGCATAGTCAGTAAAATCAATGGCGACTAACTTTACCTTTTTTAATTCAGAGTAGCTGTGACAATCAAATACTAATTCTACCTTTTTTCCCCACACAAATAAGCTTCAGGATCATTTTTGCCTTGGAAAGATGAAATTTTTAACATAATATTTTCCAAATTTTTATCAGCCCTATCTTCATATCTAACCTCTCTGTTTATATTCCCTTGCTCAAATCTATTTAAATTAATATAAAGAGTACAATCTTCTTCGTTTAGGTCTTCTTCATATTCATTTTCATCAACATATCTATATGGATTCTTCTCTCTTTGTTACACATTAAGAGCTTTAAGTGGTTGCCCCTTATTTGAACTAGATTTAATTTTATTTATTCTCTCATTCATCTCATTAGACCTCAATTCTAAGCGTTCATATTTCTATTCTAAGGACTTAAAGAAGAGTCTAAAGTCCATATTTCTTGAGCATCATCAGAAATATACTTAGTTTTGTTTTCAGATATATTTAATAACCTGCAAAACAAAGTTAATAAATTGCACGGACACTTCAATAGTTGTTCTACTTAAGATTGATAGCACTCACATTGCATTCACTTAAATATGGCTTTTACCCTTTTATAAGCTTATACTCTCTTGCCTTTTCTGCTTTTTTTCTCTTTTAAAATCCAAACTCAACAAATCAACACTTGCACCAATCCAAACTCAACAAATCAAAATCCAAACAAAGAAAGAAAAAGAAGAATATAAATCTTGATGCAACAAGGATGAGCCCCCTATTTTTTTATTAACGTCAAACTGTAGTAAATAGGAATAGGCAAAACTTGAAAAACAAGCTATCTTTTTAGATTCAAGTGATTTTAGGAAATTTTCACTTTTTTTTGGGCATTTTTTTTAGTTTTCAATAAGAAAGACCAGATTTTGAAGAATTAGGGCGAGGTCGGAAAAAAAAAAGAAATAAAAGAAGATAAGTGTATAGATTCTAACAAAAACTAACAAGCAAGAAACAAAAGTATGCCCAATTAGAGAATCTATTTAAAGTTAAAATAGATCAAACTTGGTTTAGAACCTTTGCTCTGAGATCAATTAATGTGAACCTCACAAAGATAAGTTGAGAGCTTACACTCAATAAGGTTTTTTTCCCAAGGATCATTCTAATTCAGATACAAATAATTGTAAAATAAAGATCTTGATCATTTATCTATAAAGATAAGAACCAATGGTATAAGAAACATAAGGTTGATGCCACACTCAAGAAAGAAGAGAAAGATTATGACTAATAAGTGGAGAAAGAATGCTACAAGATAAAATCTTGATACGTTCTTGAAGTTATTTAAAGAACTAATGAGAAAAGCTCTCACTATTATTATAAACTTGAATATAAAATTTTTAATAGGATTATAATTTTTATATAGTTGAATTTTACTAATGAAATTAGATTTTCCTTATTGCTAAATATAACTTGAAGTAAAAAAGAAATAAAAGATCCTAGAGCAAAAAAAAAAAAAAATAGAAGCTCTAGTTGATTTTAAATTAAAAAGGAAATAAAAGATCTTGTTTTCAAAATATATTAGCAAACAAAGATTGTGCTTGATTTTCTTCCTAATTTGATAAAACCTTGCTTGTTCTTCATACAAGTTACTCCAAATCACATTTACAAGCATGAATAACAAGCACTAACCATCTTGGATACTCAATTTGTGTAGATTACAGATGCTACACAATATATGAGAGTTTGATCATTATGATTGCCAACATTAGTGTACACTCCATAGTGATCCAGAGCCGTCAATTAGCTAAGACGAACATATTAAACTCATGTTGGATTAAAACTTAAAGGAACATAATTGTTAAATGTCAAACTTGATCATCATATATGAGTGTCCAATAAAAGAATCATCATATGAGTACTTGCGTGAACCATAATTATACGAACTAATAAACCCCGTGATAGCTCATCTAAATTCCTTTTGTTGTTTGCTCTTTGAGTCAATAGCTGATGTGATCTCATCCATCCTTTTGTCTACTGTGGACTTCAATTTAGAAATGGAATGATCAATCTTATTAATTTGATAATGACATAATCATAACATAACTTTGTCCTCGAGTATAACCATGAAAAAAAAAATATAATGAGAGGGTACTAAAATCCTCTATATAAAAGTAAATGATATTTTAAATTATAAAGTAATCTCTGAACTTTGTGTGTCATCAGAATCGTAGCATTTTCATATTGGTCAGTTCAATATATGTTCATCCTTTATGGGATTCTTCTGCTCCGGTTTTGGGCTCATGGTGTCCTAATGCTCCTATATTTCTTTTATGATGGGTGATACGTTGATTGAATGCTGATGTTGCACAAAGTAACATTGGAAATTAGTAAATAATTAGTAAAATTATTGAGTTTTGATTATATTTTAAATTGTCTTATAGTGCATAAAAGGATGCCCACATCATATAGGCAACTTCGGATATATGGCATGTAATCCTCTACAATCTTCAAATATTTTTTTATTTCTCCTTTTCATCTAACTCAATGGTTTGTAAACATTCGTCTGCCCTAAAGAAGATGAAATTTTAAGTTAGTTTAATAATCTAGTATATAGTGATATGTAAATACATGTATATTACTTACAAGATGAGTATTGTTATTGAAAATGAATACACTTCAGCAAAGTTTATTTTAAAAGAAGTAATGGGCTTCTACTGTATGATGCAGGGAATCTTCTTTTTAGTTTTCACAACCTATTATGACAACAACCCTTTGATTACTTAAAAAATCCAAGCCTTAACAAGTAAATTTACAAAGTCATAAAACATATCATTAATTATTACAAAACTAAGTAATCGAAATTAGTTTTCAATATGACTAAACACTAGACTTAAAGCCACAAACATTGTATCTTTCAATTTTAAGCTTGGAGTCTTTAATGAAAACAACTTAAAGCCACTACCTTTTAATGCATTATCAAGACTGTCATATATCGTTTCCCATAACAAACAACCTCATGAACGATTTCGAAAGTGATCTGTGTCATCTACATTATCAAGCAACGAGAAATTGACTTGATAATGATCTTTTCTTCCATTTAGTGCTTTGTCTGTAAAATAATACAACGTGATCTTTAGTGCATCAGTGTCGACTATAGCCTGGAAGACCAAGTCCTCAAATCTTGAGTTGAATATGTCAAGATTCAAGTTGTATAGCCTACCATTAAAATACTTGTTAAGTAACCTATACATCATCTTCTGTTATTTGGGTATGTGATAAGTCTATAAAGTGATAGTTATCATGAAATTTTTAGACTTAAATCAGTAATACTTAGAGAGTAAATAATGTATTTTTATTGCATTTTAGTTGCAATCTGCATGAGCATCCATTTTAGTTTATTTTTGATAAATTGAATTGTTTTAGAATAATTTGTAATTAGATTATATGCAAAATTGTAGGTGATCGAAAGCTCAAGTTTTAAGGAGGAAATGTTGCTGCAACAGATTTGTGGAGACAATGAAATAAGTTGGCTATAGAAGATTGAAACAAGTCTGGAACAATGCATATATTGTAGCCTTTGATGTAGCAATCTTGTAGCAATGATAGACTAGATTTCGTGCGTAACAACTAAAAGATTGCGATCTAAAGTTTCCAAAAATGGAGAATACGTGGCACACACTTTCAATTATCCTAATTTTGAGTTATAAAAGGAGTACACATGAAAAGAAAAGGGGAGAGTTGTCGCCCAAAAAGAATACCAAATAGAACCAACTAGAAAATAGAAATCAAGGGAGAGATTGAAAAGTATAACAGAGAATGCAAGGAGGAAACAAAGAAAATACCCATATGACCAAGTGAACTTCAGTTCTTCTTCTTCTTTTCTAATTAATTATGGGAATGTATTGGATGACTATAATCGTTCTATTTATTGTTTTATCACAAATCATAAACTAAATTTGATTGGAGTTGAATGATAAACGATCTTAATGAATGTTTAACTAACATATGTGTGTCGCTCTGTATTTGCTACCACATTTTGTCTTAATTGTATTTATTTCAATTCCCTATTTTTGATAAGGACCTATTTAGTGGATACTAGTTAAGAAAAAGTCTAAAAAATGTTTATCTTAGTGGATCAAATTAAGACAATACTTAGTTTTAGATTGGGTTTCCTAAGTTGAGCTAATCTTAATTTGAATAAGGCCATACTTGATCTAAAATTAGTGAAAAACTAGACATAATGATTTACTTTGTAGGATAAATGGAACCTAGAAAGTTTAATGCTATATTTAATGTTGGCATAACAATTGGTCACTGTTAAGTTGCATTAAATATAAAATATCCAATAGGCGACATTTGAGGATGCATGAGGGATTTTGCTCAGTGTTGTAGTAGATGCTGCAGTAACGGTACTGTAATTAAAAAGTCAATGCCATTAAGTAAGTTTATTCATTCGACTACTCCTTTCCCATTGGTTAAATTCTTGTGTTTGATGAAAGAATTTTTTTATTGCATTTTCAGTTAAATCAATTTATTAGTTTCATACATTGTCTTATTTCAATTAGAACAAAAATGCACTATTAGGATTGCTGTAGCAAATCTAATAACATCAATCCATGTGGAGACAATTTAAACACTCATTAGTATATTACTTGTTATGTACACTTGCACATTAACACCCATAACATTAGAAATTGCACACAAAATTTTTGGCATCCTTGTCGGGGATTGATTGTTCATTGTAATTTGTGAAATTAATTTTAATTTTAATTAATTTATTTTATTGATAGGCAATCCTTGCATGCGCAAATATAAACCTGTTGAATTTCAGTTTGATCTAGAAATTGAGAGAACTGCAATTAGATTAAAAAAAGAGCAAAGAAATTCACTAGCTACTATAGCAATGGATGATTTGCCAGATATGAGGAATTTAAACCCCTAAGGAGAAATATAACCAGTAAATGCACAAGGAGGTCAAGAAGGTCAGAATGGGCAGATAAGTTATAGGCAACCAGGGAATAACAACATTATTCATATGGCAGATGATAGAGAAAAAGCCGTTAGAGATTATGCAGTGTTAAGTCCTCAAGCTATAAACCTTGGCATAGTTAGGATTGCTGTAGTAAATCTAATAACATCAATCCCTTTGAAAACAATGTGAATACTCATAAGTATATTACTTGTTGTGTCCACTTGAACATTGACACTCGTAGCAATAGAAATCACCCAACAAGTTTTTTGCGCCGTTGCTGAGGAGATTGAATGTTCATTGTGATTTGTGAAATTAATCTTAATCAATGCTAACTTTTAATTTTATTTTAATTTGTTTATTTTGTTGACAAGCAACCCTTGCATGCGTAAATATAAACTTGTTGAATTTCATTTTGATCCATAATTGAAAGAACTAGAAGGAGATTTAAAAAAGAGTAAAGAAATTCAAGAGCTACTATAACAATGAATGATTTGGAAGATATGGGAAATTTGAACCTATTAGCCTAAAGGGCTACACATAATATAATTTTGATGATAACAAACATGTGTCTTAAATGATTTGATAAATTTTGTGTGAAAATATTGTATTTCACATTTTCACTAGTTCTTGAAGGATAATATTTATAATGAAGTGAACCACGTGAAATCAAGTTCAAAATATTCAACGGATAATGACATGATCAAGAATAAATTTTAGAGCTCAACAGACTCATTATTGCGACAATTCTTGTAAAGCTGGTATGATTTAATATATGTATGGTTTAGCATTTGAGAAGCTCAAGATTTCGTTTAAAATCATTATTTTTCATAAATGAAAGGTTTTACAATTATAAAACCAAGCATTTTATGAAATTTGATATTTTTCAAGATATGAACTAAAATGAAAACGTTTAACAATTTTTAATTTTAATAATTATTGTTTTGAATTTTAGATTTGGACCTCTTTGTAAATATTTGAATTTTTTTGCCATACTCTAATGTCTTAAAGTTTTGGGTAAAAATATAAATATTGAAAATGGACAGAGAGTTAGCAGCTAATCGCTTGAGGGCTAACGGCTAGTCGCCCGAGGAAAATGTCATATTTTCAAATTTTGAATTAAATTGAAAAGGTTTTGAGAACTTTGAAATTTATAAGTATTTTATTAAAGTTTGAAAAGGACTTTATTAAAAAATATTATTATGTTTTGGGATATATCATAATTTTATAAAGTTTTAAGATTAACAAGTATTATTTAGGAATTCTAAATTTGGACATGTTTGCAAGGTTCTATGATATTTTAGGCCATAATATAATTACAGAAGTTTTGGGTACAATTGCAATTTATGAACAATGTTACTGTAGTAAAATTCAAATTTAAAAGTAACTTTACTGTTCTGAAGCGGGGAGTCGGCTAAATTAAGCGACTAGCTGCTTGCTTGCTGTAATTTTACTATAATAGCTAGCTTTTGGGTTTTAACTATAAACACTCAACTCCAACTTCAATTTTGAGACTTTTGCAAGTACAAACAAGTGTAAACAATATATTTTGAGCTTCCAATTCACAAATAATCATAGATTAAATCTTCATTGAACTATTATTTATATATCCACTCTAATAGAGAGTTGGTTGTTGCAATCTTCATTTTTTTTTATCAAATTTGTGAGAGTTTGAGTGTGAGAAATACTTGAGTTAAGAGATTATGGGATAATCTATTGTTGTAAAGGTCCATTCACACATTGAAAGTCAATTATAAATATTTGAAGCCTTTGGAGGCTTGGATAGTGAAATCATCAAGTTTGATTGGCTTAGAGGTGTGGAAATAGGCGGGGATTGTTGAACCACGTAAAAATTATTGTGTTTGCTCTCTCTTCCCTTACTCTTTTATTATTGTGCTTTATTAAATTTATTATTTTTATTTCATTAAGGCAATAAATTGAATTGTTGTGTTGTTTTGAACCCACACTCAAAGGAGGACCACAAGCTTGAGGCTCGACGAAACAGAAAGTATGTGTTTAACTTAAATTTTAAAATCCCAATTCATCCTCCCTTATTGGGTTGCATAACTAGTATTTTAGAATCCTCAAGGAGAAATACAACCATTAAATGCACAAGAAGATCAAGAAGGTCAGAATGGACATATTATTTATGGGCAACTAATGAATAACAACATTATCCATATGGCAGATGATAGAGATAGAATGATTAAAGATTATGCAGTGTTGACCCCTCAAGCGATAAACACTGGAATAGTTAGACCCGAAGTGCAAACTGATAATTTTGAGATCAAATTAATAATGTTCTAGATATTGCAAACAGTGGGACAATTTAATGGACTATCATCTGAAGATCCTCATCTACACCTTAAGTTGCTTTTGTTAATAAGTGATGCTTTTAAGATTGCTGGAGCATCACATGAAACATTGATGTTCAGATTTTTTTTTGTTTTCTTTGAGAGATCGAGCAAAAGCATGATTGAATTCCCACCACCTGACTCCGTCACCAAATAGAATAAGTTGGCAAATAAATTTTTGATGAAATACTTCCCACCAACAAAACTACAAAATTAAATAACGAGATCACATCTTTCCATCAACTTGAAGATGAGAGCTTGTATGATGCATGATAAATATTCAAGAAGTTACTTAGGATATGTCCTTATCATGTCATTCCTTGCTGTATACCATTAGAAACCTTCTACAATGGTCTCAACCCAAGCACTAGATTAATGGTGGAAGCTTTAATAAATGAGGCCTTGCTATCTAAGTCCAACAATGAGGCTTATGAAATTTTAGAAAGTATAGCCAATAATAACTATCAGTGGTCATCAACCAGACAAGCTGCAGTGAGAGGAACAACATGAGTCTATAATGTAGATGCCTTGACAGCTTTATCAGTCTCAAGTTACCTTATTAACAAATATGGTGAAAGCTTTGACCATTACTCCAGCAACTATTAACCAAGTTGTTAAAGCATCTTGTGTTTATTGTGGAGAATGGCACTTATTTGACAATTGTTTTGGAAATCTAGCCTCTGTTAACTATGGGATAACTTTATCAGACAGAACCAAAACAATCCTTATTCAAATACTTAAAATCTTAGATGGAGACATCACCCAAACAGGCCTGCTCAACCACTTGGATTTCACCAGCAAAATCAAAGGCAAAAAAACACCAGCAATGATTAACTCAATTCTCTTGAAGCCTTGCTTAAAGAATACATTGTGAAAAATGATGCTTGCTACAATATTAAGCAACAGACCTCATGGTAGTTTACTCAGCAACACAGAGGATCACAGAAAAGAAGGAAAAGAGGATTCAAAGTGATTAACTTAAGGTCTGGAACATATGTGATGTTGTTGTATCAAAAAGAAGAGTTGAACCTGTTTCAGCCTAAGAGGAAACTTAAATTAAAGAAGAGCCACAACAACTAACTTTCTATCCCACCGATATGAATAGCCAAGCTACAACATCAATAGAAAATAATAATCCAACAATTGTCATATCAGTCCAGAACATGGCAAAAGAGAAGCAGTCAGCACCACCTGCAGTAGAACAGTAATTTCAACACCCTCACCCTTCCCTAAAAGATTTCAAAGGCAAAAGCAAGACAAGCAATTCAACACTTTTCTGGAAGTGTTGAGTAACTACATATTAACATTCCTATTGTAGAAGCTCTTAAGCAAATGCTGAGTTATGTAAAGTTCTTAAAAGATATTTTGGCAAGGAAAAAGAGGCTAGGAGAGTTTAAAACAGTTGCTCTAACTCAAGAGTACAACCATATGCTTCAGAACAAAATCCCTTATAAATTAAAAGATCTATGAAGCTTTACAATCTCATGTTCTATAGGAACTAAATGCAATGATAAGGCGCTTGTGATTTGGGGGCTAGCATCAATCTTATGCCTTTATCAGTGTTCAAGCAATTGGGAGTTGGAGAAGTTAGGCTAACAACAGTGACTTTACAACTTGCTAACATATCTCACATTTATCTAGAAGGAAACATTGAAGATGTATTGGTGAATGTGGATAAAATTATTTTTCCATTGGATTTCATAGTGTTGGACTTGGAGGCAAATAAGGAAGTGTCAGCCATCTTAGGAAGACCCTTCTTAGCCACGAGAAAGACTTTAATTGATGTGCAAAAAGGAGAATTGACTATGCAGGTGAATGATCAGCAAGTTACATTTAATGTACTAGATGCAATAAAAAGTTTTGATAAGGTAGAAGATTGTAATTTTATCAGTGCTGTGGATTTTACTGTTACAAAGAGATTAAACAGTTGTTGCTGTAAGAAAGATATCAATATTGTACCATTTAAGAACTTGAAGATGAATATCCTGAAATAACCGACATAGCATGGTTAGAAGAGAAGTAGTCCTTCATAATAGACACGCACTTTGAATTATTCGATCTCTCAAACAGGGAAGTAAAACCTTCTGGTCCATCTATTGAGTCACCCCCTATTCTACAATTAAAATTTTTACCCTCACATTCAATATGTTTATCTTAGTGACAATAACACCCTTCAGGTAATTATTTCATCTTCTTTGAATGTAAATCAAGAGAAGGGCTTGGTGGATGTATTAGGGAGATATAAGAATACTAGTGGATAGACCATGACAGATATCAAAAGAATCAACCCATTCATATACATGCATAAGATTCTGTTAGAAGATTGCTATAGTAATTCTATAAAGCAACCAAGAAGATTGAATCACATCATGAAGGAAATTATGAAGAAAGAGATCATTAAATGGCTTGATGTTGGAATCATTTACTCAATATCAAATAGCTCATGGGTAAGTCTAATACCATATGTTCCTAAGAAATGTGGAGTGACTATTGTAGCAAATGAAAAAAAAAAGTTTATTCCTATAAGAACAGTGACTAAATGGAGAGTCTGCATGGATTATAAGAAGCTAAACAAAGTTACAAAGAATGATCATTTTCCATTGTCTTTCATAGACCAGATACTAGACAGACTTACTGGAAAAGAATACTACTATTTCTTGGATGGATATTCAAGGTACAACTAAATTGCTATAGCACCTGAGGATAAGAAGACGACAATATTCACTTGTCTTTATGGGACCTTTGCTCTCAGAAGGATGTTATTCGGTTTACGCAATGCTCCAATAACTTTATAGAGATATATGATGTCCATTCTTTTGGTTAAGCAAACAACTGAGGTATTCATGGGTAATATTTGCAGTTTTTGGAGAATCATATGATCATTGTTTACATAACCTAAAAAATGTGCTTAAGAGATATGAGGAGACTAAATTAATATTAAATTAGGAAAAATGTCATTTTATAGTACAAAAAAAGAAAGTCATAGGCTATAGAGTCTTTAGAAAGGGAATAGAGGTGGACAAAGCAAAAATAGAAGTGATTGATAAACTTCACCACCTACTTTAGTAAAAGGTCTTAGGAGTTTCTTAGGATATATTGGGTTTTATAAAAAGTTTATTAAGGATTTTTCCAAAATAGCTAAACCCCTATGCATGTTGCTAGAACATGACAAATCTTTCAATTTTGATGAAGATTTTTTAAAGGCTTTTATTGAGTTGAAGAAAGCTCTTGTTACAACACCAGTTGTTGTAGCACCAGAGTAAAGTATGCCTTTTAAATTGATATGTGATGCTAGTGACCATTCTATTGAAGCAGGGCTAGTACAAAGAAAATGGAAGGTTTTTCACTTAATTTATTATGCCAACAAGACCTTAGCTAATACACAACTCAGTTATACTACCACTGAAAAAGAGTGCTGGCAGTTGTTTTTGCATTTAATAAATTTGGGGTTTATTTAGTTGGCACTAAAGTGACTGTTTATATAAATCACTCGACAATAAACTATTTGATTTCAAAGAAGGATGCCAAACTAAGGTTGATTAGGTGGATCCTATTGCTACAAGAGTTTGACTAGGAGATCAAGGACAAAAAATGCACTGAAAATCAAGTAGCAGATCATCTTTCAAGGCTAGAAGCAAATAAAAGCACTCTGACCAAGCAAGATATCAGAGAAACATTTCTTGATGAGTAATTGTTAATGCTATAGTACTTGTAGCTGCTAGAGCAATTGGAATTCCCATGGAATGAAGCTTTTGCTAATTATTTGGTGAGTGAACTATTACCACCATATTTGAGTTACAGTAGAAAATAGGTTTTTCCATGATGTAAAGAGTTATTAATAGGATGAGTCTTACTTGTACGAGATGTGTTCAGACCAAGTGATGAGAAGATGTGTACCAAATGAAGAAATTTAAGACATCTTATAGTCCTATCATGCTGTAGCATATGAAGGACACTTTAGAGGACACAAGACAGCAGCAAAAGTCCTTCAATTAGGTCACTAATGGCCCTTTATTTTTAAAGATACTTATGAGTTTTTTAAATGTTGAGACATGTGTCAAAGGGCAGGAAACATCTCTAAAAAACATGAGATGCCACTCACTAGCATTTTAGAAGTGTAACTTTTTTATTTATGGGGGATAGATTTTATGGGATCATCCCCACCCTCTTTCCGCAAACTATACATCCTAGTGGCTGTAGACTATGTCTCCAAATGGGTAGAAGCCATAACATTACCAACTAATGATGCCAAGGTAGTGGTGACGTTTATTTAGAAGGATATCTTTTCAAAATGTGGCACTCCAAGAGCCATTATTAGTGATGAAGGAACATATTTTTGCAACAGAATATTTATTGCAAAATTGGGTAAATGTAGAATCAAGTATAAGGTTGTCCATAAATAAGTGGTAGGCCGAGGTATCCAATAGGGAGATAAAGAAGATTTTGGAGAAAGTTGTGAGTCCCAACAAAAAAGGATTGGTCACTTAGATTAAATGACTCATTGTGAGCATATAGAATAGCCTATAAAACTCCAATTGGCATTTCACCATATAGAATTATTTATAGAAAAACTTGTCATTTGCCATTAGAGCTAGAGCACAAAGCAGATTGGGCAGTCAAGCAATTGAATATGCATATGATTACAGCAACAGAGCAAAGAAAATTACAAATTTGTGAGCTAGAGGAGTTCAGGTTATTCTTCCATGTAACACTCCACTTGAATATATATTTTAAAAATGTTTAAAACATGATTACTTTTAATACGAATTCTAAAAGTTTAATACAACAAATATAACTTTCTTCATAAAGTAAAAGTCATACAGAGATTCCATTATTTATTTCAAAACTTCATTATTACATAAAGTTAAAATGTTTATTTTTTATTTAAACAAAGTTGAGCCCATTATAAAATCCCAAGGTCTGTTATGCCCATATGTACTTCGTCTTAGTTAGGACTTGGCGCCAGCTTGCACTACACATCATTACCTGAAATGTAAGGACTAATTGAGCTAATGCCTGTAAAATAACACTTTGATACATGTATAAATTATGATGCATATGAGTGACCATATTAAGCTTTTAAAATAAACTTAGAAAATCAAAACAACTTTATTTAGGCCCTAGGTATGTTGCACTGCAAGGCTGAAATTTTTACTCTTGAAACAATATGCCCTCAGGCCTCATTAGTTGATCTTTTGGGCGTTACGTATCGCCGTCCCCAAAAGATTTCTTTTAACTTAGCTTTGAGAGCTTGTCCTCCTTAGAACTTTGCCACCTAGTAGAACAACCACTTATTTTTCATAAATTTATTTTTTGAAACATCTTTTTTATAATGTAGTCTATGACATGCATATATCCGCAACTTAAAACATTTGAAATTTCTCGATGCATAACAAAATCAATACACAACATTATTTAAAAATAAGAGTCTTTAATATAGGCGGCAAAGTCGACCATAACATCACATATTAGGCGGCAGAGTCGACCATATCATCACATATTAGGCGGCAGAGCAGACCATAGCATCACATATTAGGCGGTAGAGCCGACCATATAAAGATATAATTAATCACACTATAATAGCCATCATAATATGAATTAATTATTAAAACTGAACTTAATTATGAAAAGAATTTTATCCTTATATTGTAGTTGAAGTGTTACTTACCTCTTAATCTTGACTTCTCTAGACCTTTCTAAGTTAAGGATTCCTCTATTCTTGATATTATTACTTAAAATAGAAAGGAATGAAATTTATAGGTTACATTGAAAATGAGAGGTGGTGGGGGGTATTTATAGAATTTCTTAAGGCTAATGGATGGTTAGGATTTTGCCACCACAATTCTTGGTCAATGGTCGAGATTAATCTTCATAAAGAACTCACTAAATTTAAGAAATCTTAACTTTCTCTACATACTTCTTTCTTACATCATCGCTTATGTCATCATTTTTTATGTTATTAGTTATGTCATCATTCTTTAAAATTAAATATTATAAACTTTAGAGGTTTGTTAGTTTAAAATAAAATCTACTATATTTAAGTGAGATAATTGTACCTCACATCCCTAGTTTAAAATAACATAAGAAATCAAGAATGGTTAAATTAAAGGACTTAAAATCAAGCACTAATTGGGAGGCAACCTAACCCAATGATGAGGGGAGTTATTTCAATTTTTCCTTAACAATTATGTTTAGTTTTACCTGTTTTAATTTATAGTCCTTTTTCATTTTAAATAAATTATGTAACTTCTTTTCTTTCTTTTGTTTTGTTTCAGCACATTTAAAAAAAAGGGCAAAAAATTGACAGGAGTTGCTGCAGCATCACATACAACATGACAGTTGCTAAGTGGTTCTCATCCAATAAGGGAATTTATCGTTGCTGCTACAGCACTAGATTAATTATTGCAGCAACGATTTTCACCATTACATTGACAACAAAGTCGTGGAAATTTTAACCATTGCGTCAGCAGATCAAAGTTGCAAATAAGGAAGGATTGTGCAATCCCTAAATTATTGTGATAAATATCCTTTCCTTTTTCATTTAAATTTATTTTTAAATTTCAAATATTCTTCTAACTTATCCTCTTAATTACCTTACTTTTCCTATTTTATCTCTAGCTATAAATTAGGGATTTATTGTAGAGTTTTCAATTCCACCATCATTCCTCTTCCCATCAATAACTCACAATTATTTACAATTCTTTTTATGTTCTACTTCTCTTTTAAAAAATCACAAATTCTATTCAATCTACTACAACAATGCCAAAGTTTAAGACAAGAGCTGCTAGATTGAAGGACCCTTCACACTTCTATAGTTACAGAGTCGAAGACAATTTTGAGGAATTTATAGAGCCATGGAAACTTTTGGAGGCAAAGGGCTTTATATTCCCAAAGCAACCAACGGGCATAATGAGCAGCATCTATAATGCTGTAGCGAGGAGAGGATGGGTAAAATTTTGCTCTCATCTCCAAGATCTAATCATCTCGGTTGTTAAAGAATTCTACCCCAACATACTGCAGTAGGATCAGTGCAATATTTTTGTAAGGCAAATATAAATCCCTTTAAACTCTAGAGTTATTAATTCCTTCTATGATTTACCCACTGTTGTAGAGTGTGAATACACACAATTTGCTGAGAACATAACGGTGAATAAATTGGGGAAAGTTTTCAAAACATTAACTATCTTGGATAGTGAGTGGATGAATGAAGAAACGTGAGTGGTTAGTAGAATAGATTTAAAACTTATTGCCAAAGTTTGGGTAAATTTTTTGAAATCTCGATTAATGCCAACTACCCACAGTACCACAATTTCGCAAGACAGACTTAAGGGCTTAGTGATAGATGTAGACAGGATCATTGAGAGGGAAATTAGAGATTATGCTATAAAAAAGTAAAAATTTGTTGCACTATTATTCCCTTCTCTTATCATGGGAATATGTGAAGTCTCGGGAGTGAAATTTGAGGACAGTAATAGAGGATAAAGAATGAACTGTGAGGACTGTTGAGAGAATTGCAGGAGAATCTGCAGCTATAGCAACCCTAAAACGTCCTACTACAACAAGGATAAAACAAGCAAAAAGGATCGAGAACATGCTTCAAGCACTTAGTAAAACAGAACAAACATCTATCTAAGCCCAGATGAAACAAAATAAGAGATTTTGGACCTACTTATAGCATCTTGAAGCACAAATGCACTAATTTGTCCTATATATGAAGAGTGAAGATGCAGACTTTCTAGATTCATTGCTGCAGCAGTTTAATTTTGAAGAGGTTGAGGAAGCTGTTGTAGTAGAAGAGAGTATGATGGAGAGGCTAAATGAGAGTCTGAGGAAGAATAACAACAAGAACAATAGGAAGAATGAGAGTCTGAAGATGAAGAAAATGAAGCAAAGAAAGAAGAGGAGGAGAAAGAGGAAGATCTGGCAGGAAAGGAGGAAATAAAATAAGAACCTCCAAAGATGACTCCCCTACGCAAAGGAAAAGAGAAAATTTTAGGTGAAGAGGAGTTATAATCAGAATATGAGGAGGATATGGATGCAGCTATAGAGCAAGCTATTAGCAGAGTTGCTAAAACAGAGGAAGTAAAAAGCAACTTGAGAGACCTCATTGCCAGTATCACTGCTGAGGAGCTGGCTACAGTAAAACCTATTGAAGTTACTACACAATAAACCCCAAAAAAATCTCTTGTCACAGCTCTCAAGGTTTCTAGCAAATGTAAAGAGACACAACCATCTGAAGGTGCTACACCACCATAAGATCTAGAACACAAGAGAACAAAGCAAACTTAGACCAAAGCTACTGAACCTACTAGAACCCCACCAATTAGTCCAACTCAGAGTTAGAAAAAGAAACAACTAGCTACCATATCTTTAGGCTCACCTAAGGAACGCTTGTGAAGTGCAACTAAAAAGAAGTAAACCCTTTTCAGCCTGCAGCAAAACATCTAACAATAGGGGAATATCCTCTGCTAACCCAATTTAACTTTTCAACTTCTGAAACATTTCTTTTTTTTTCTTTTCTTTTAGTTATTTATTTCAGATTGTTTATTTTGCATTTCTTTATTGTTATTGAATGCATGTTTGTCTTGGTTTTATTTTGTGTGTTTGTGAGGACACAACACCTATCAAGTTTGAAGGTTCTGCTATGGTGGAATGTGTCTGTAAGTGCATGTATTTGTGTTGTGTGTTATGTGTAGCTCTGTTATCTAGTATTTATATATAGATTGGAAAACCTAATAAAGATAAATTGAGTGTCATCCAGTATTTGTTACTGCCAATCGGATAGTTTATAGATAAAGGTGGAAATTTTGTCTCTACACTTAGGCTTTAGTTGAATTTTATGAGTATGCTGCAGCAGAACCAGGAAGACAAAAATGGTTAAAAAATATCTCAAGTTTATAAGGGATTTTTTTTTAGATTTATCATAAATTATGCTTGTTATGAAATAAATTATGCTCCGCTTAGGTTTTGAGTAACCAAGGTTGAGTATGTACCTCATATGCAGACTTGAGTAAAAAAGCAACAAGAGCTATGAGCATTGCTGTAGCAACTGACAAATTAAAAAAAAAGAGAGAAAAATGTCCTTCGTCTAGGATATTGAGTAGCCAAGTCTGTTTATGAGCTCCATGTTCAGCCTTGAGTTAAAGGTGTCTATAGATAAGACTATGTTATAACGTTTTACATGTTATTGCTGCAACAACAACTCTAATCTGTTTAGTAGTGAGTAATTGGATGTCATCATTACAAGTGATAGACATTCACATGAAAAATCAATGACCCATTGAAGAGAATTTGTCTAATAAAGAAAAAAATATTTTGCTATATCACAGTTTGCACATATTTGTGACTTCTGTTCCCCCATATATAACTGTACTTATGTTTTACCTCTGAGTTATATAATATATGTGTGATGTTGCAGCACTTCTAAAACTTGATTAAAGTGACACACACATACTTTAGACAGAGTAAGGCCTAAATCTAAAACTAAATTTCTGTGGCAATTTTGCATGGTTAAGAATGTGATTTGAGGGTTGAAGAATCCTAACAAACTTGATAATAAAGCTAGGTTGTTGTTGCATGATTGTGTGATTGAAGTGTCAATGTTGTTACTTGAGGACAAGTAATACTTTAAGTTTGAGGGTGTGATAACTATATAAAATGAGAGTTATCATGACACTTTTAAACTTAAATCAATAATCCTTAGACAGTAAATGATGTGCTTTTATTACATTTTAGTTACAATTTGCTTTAGTTTAGTTTTAATAAATTGAGTTGTTTTAGAATAATTTGTGCTTAGATTATATGCACAATTGTAGATGACCAAAAGCTCGAGTTTTAAGAAAGGAATGTTGTTGTAACAAACTTACAGAGACAATGAAAGAACTTGATTACAGAGGAATTTAAACAAGTCTGGAACAATGCGGATATTGTAGCCATTGCTGTAGCAATCCTGGAGCAATGACAGAATGAATTTTGCACGTAACATTTAAAAGATTGTGATCTAAAGTTTCCAAAAATGGAGGATATGCGCCACAGACTTTCGGTTGCCCTAATTCTGGTTATAAAAGGAGTACGCATGAAACGAAAAAGGAAGAACTATTGCCTAAGGAGAAAATTGAACAGAACCAACCAAAAAACAGAAATCAAGAAAGAGATTGAAGACTGTAACAGAGGATTCAAGGAGGAAACAGAGAAGATATCCATATGACTAAGCAAACTTTAGTTCTTCTTCTTATTTTTTATTTAATTATGGGAATGTATTGGATGACTATAACAATTCTATTTATTGATGAACTGAATTTGATTGTAGTTGAGTGATAAATGATCTTAATGGATGTTGGACTAATATATGTGTGTTGCTCTATATTCGCTGCCTTATTTTGTCTTAATTGTATTTAGTTCAATTCCATATTTAACTAACCACCCATTTAGTGGATACTAGCTAAGAACGAACCTCAAAAAGGTTTGTCTTAGTGGATTAAATTAAGACAATACTTAGTTTTAGATCGGGTTTCTTAAGTGGAGTTAATCTCAATTTAAATAGAGCCATATTTAATCTAAAATTAGTAAAAAACTAGCCATAAGGATTCACCTTCTAAGGTAAATAGAACCTAGAACGTTTAATGTTATATTTAACATTGGCATAGCAACTGGTCACTGTTAGGTTGCATTAGATATAAGATATTTAACAGGCAACAACTGAGGATGAATGAGAGATTTTAACTAGTGTTATAGTAGATGTTGTAGTAACAGTACTATAATTAAAAAATAATCAATGCCATCAAGTAAATGTTAGGCTTGGCAAAATCCGGGTCCGGTCCGGGTTTTGGTGTTGCCCGGACCGGACCCGGATGAGAGAAATAAAAACCCGGACCAGGGTTAAAAACCGGATTTCCGGGTACGGTCCGGGCTTGAACCCGACACCTTTCGGCTCTGGGTTTTGATCCGGGTTTTTAAAACCCGGATGTGATAATTTTATTTTTTTTCAATTTTTTTCTTTAATTTTTCTTTTATTTCTCTAACAATACAAATTTTTAAAAAGAAAATAATCAAATAAACTCATTCAATTTGAAACTTTAGAAAATAAAATGGTCAAATACAAATATATAACACACTAACAATACAAATTTTGCACAAATGATAAATAAAAATTATTTCAATCTACTTTCTAATACCTAAATTCATCCAATTTATAACTTAAACTCATTTAATCTATATATAAAATAAATAAATAAAATTCCAACAACACAATAATCACACAATAAATTTAAATAACATCCAACATATCATAAATTCATAATTATATATTTATATATAATATATTTATTTTTTAAAATTTATTAAAAAACCGGGTCCGGTCCGGGTTCCGGGTTTTTTTGTTGAACCCGGACCCGGACCCGGAAATAGCTGGGTTTGAGAATTTCAAACCCGGACCCGGATTTTATATAGATGCGGTCCGGGTTTTACCTGGACCGGATTGATCGGGTCCGGTCCGGGCGGGTTTTTTTGCCAAGCTTAGTAAATGTATTCACTCAACTACTCATTGTCTCATTGGTTACATTCTTATATTTGACGTGAGAATTTTCTTTATTTTATTTTATTTATTGCATTTTCAGTTAAATCAGTTCATTAATTTCATACATTGTCTTATTTCAATTAGAACAAAACTTCACTATTAGGATTGCTGTAGCAAATCTAATAGCATCAATCCCAATGAGGATGATCTAAATACTCATTAGCATATTACATGTTGTGTACACTTACACATTGACACTCATAGTAATAGAAATCACCCAACAGTATATCACCATAGGAAACTCCCATAACTATGCACCGCTCTCTAACTAATAAGCATATCAAATGCTCTCTAATTTGAAACCAAAATTAATCTTTGTTGTTGCATTTTCCATGTGCCGCTTGGTTAAGCAACACATTGTGCATAATTGCGGCACTGAATTAAAGGCTACCCAACTTCGTGAAATGCCTAAATATGTCTTTGTTGTTGCATTTTCCATGTGCCGATTGGTTAAGCAACACATTGTGCATAATTGCGGCACTAAATTGAAGGCTACCCAACTTCGTGAAATGCCTAAATATGTCTTACTTGAATAGTTGCGACTATTATTTTGTTAAATTTTTACAACTACATCTAACTTACACATACGCATGATACCCTTGGGGAAGTGATTGCCGTAAGCTACCTTCATCATGTCCACTTCTTTCCTCATTCTAGGTAGACTGTGCTTTGTTATTTTGGATTTTGTCATGTATTTGTTACAAATTACACAATTAAATTGTTATATTCCACTTATAACAAGTTACGAACATTTAAAAAAAAGAGCTAAAATTTGGTGTGACAAGGTGTCTATCACACTTCATGTAATAAAAACATACAACATAACTCAACAAACACCCCATCACACCTTTTGATACAAAAATTAAGAACAAACTAGCTAAGAGGCATTTCATGAAACACCTAATGTGCAATAGTTATAACTCATCATTTTAACCAAATTTCTTTTTATTAGATTCCTTTGACAACCTTTAATAATCTATAATCCCATTTATATTCATTCAAATCATTAAAAAAATAAAGAATTAGCTTACCTAGGGTTTCAACTCAAGTGGATTCGAGTTTGGTGGCATCGTGGCCGTTTATCGTCTTTCGGTACTATCACAGTTGACGTTGATGATTCAAGAGAGAAAATCTTGCTTCAATTTCCTAAGGAAGAGAGAGTTTTGATTTCGCAAATGAACAGGGTAACTTGGTCTAAAAAAATATATTTGGCTAATTAAGATAGAAATAATTTTGTCAGGTTATATTTGAAAAACCCCAAAGTTTTGTCGCTATTTCCATAAATTTTCTGATAGATTAAGGCATTGTGGGTTGGTGGTGCATTGGTGCGAAGCTTACCATGTCACACCAAATGCCCTTGTCCCAAATGAAAAATAACATGTTATCACATCAAAACACAATAATCTATGACATGTTTATTCCTATTTTGAATTTAATCAATGTGATTAATGAATGAAATTTGCATTTTACCTCAGAGACAATGGCCAAGAAGTCATGGGCAAAGCATAATCTACTATGTCCAACGAAGGAATTGAGCACAATGACGATTCTGGCATTAGAATATTTTCCTGAGCATATTACAAATACTTAAAAAATTTAAAATGTGATGGAAGCTATTAAAAACAAGTTAATAAAATGACAATTAAGATTATTCAAGAAAGATATATTTGGCCATTTTGCAAAGATATAAATTCTCTTAGAGGAATGGATGATCTAAAATTATCTAATGAGTTCGAGTTGTGGTTTACTGATAACGTCATTGTGAATCATGACATCCTACATGTGAAGAATTTTTTTTTGAATACTTTTGGGGAGAAAGTCAATAAGAATATGGGATGCCCAAAGGACAAAGTAACTGTTGTTAATCTTTATTTAATTAACTTCAGTTGGTGTACTATTCATCTCATCCGTGGGATCATCATTATATAAGAAAAGAGAGTAACCTTGTTGCAATGATGACGTCAATGGTAACATCTATTTTTCAATAGTCACCGGTGTAATTTTGTTCTCATCAACGAGATCATTATTACAACGGATTGGAGAGTAATACTACAGTAATGATGTCGTTATTGGTAACATCCCTAGTTCACTATCCATGGGATCATCATTATATAAGAAAAAAGAGTAACCTTGTTGCAATGATGATGTCAATGGTAACATCTCTTTTTCAATAGTCACCAGTGTAATGTTGTTCTCATCAATAGGATCATTATTATAGCAGATTGGAGAGTAACGCTACTGTAATGATGTCATTATTGGTAACATCCCTAGTTCACTATCAAGGACAAGGGTGTTTGTTCTATATGAAATTTGAGTTTCTCGTATCACAAACTCTTGATTTAGTGCTTTAAAGGATATGGTACTAAAAATAGGGAAGCACCCATTAATAGAACCGTTACCATTTCATTACCAAATACATCCAAAGGTAAGGAACATATAGGTTGGGTAGAACATCTCAACCATAAACTTCTATCCAATGGTGATTCTTGCAAGAAATTTATCAAACGTACAGTCTTTTTAAACAATAAAAAACTCTACTTTGGTCATTTATATATTCAAAATGACCATATGCCAATTTTTCCCATGATCTGTCAAAACACATTTGAACAACAACTGACTCCATTAAGCCTGAATAATTAAGAAATGATAAAAAAATTATTAAATAGTTAAAAAACTATCAAAATGTGCTACAAGCATGCGTTATACAAGAAATGTTAGACTAGGTTGTATGCCACATATGCTTGTCGTGCATGAGTTTATGAGATGGGTGTATGTAACACATAAGCATGTTGCTCAACCTCATGTGCAATAGGTGCTTGTAGTACATTTTTTGGGTTCGTCTCCTTACCTATATGGACTTAAAGCACCGACTTAAATTTTAAAGAGTCAAAAAAAAAAACACACACACGCACACATGTAATGCGCAAACAAATACTAACCTTGAATTCTTGTTTTCGAATTGATGATTTTATCTGTATAATTATATTTGTTTCATGAATTTGGTGAATAGAAGGGCGGTGAGTTTTGGTGATACTTTGTTGATAATGTGATTTATTTGGCTTTTGTTTATAGGGTTGAGAGTATTTAGGTCTGAAAATTAGATGTTTCGCTAGATATACTAGAAAAAGTTAGGATTATTAATTTTTTGGGCTTTTTTGTGAATTTCACAGAGTAGGTCGGGTTTAATCATCTATTAATAATCATGATAAGTTAAGTTTAGATTAGGTAGCATCTCTTTTTTATTTTTTTCCTAAAATTTGAATATTTTGAATTTTTTTTGAAATTTTAATGATTCCGAATGAACATTTGAATGATATGTTTGTTTCTTTTAATTTTTTAATACAAATGGTATCTTGTTTATTTTTATAAATGAAAAATATCTTAAACATAGCTATTTGACATCTATGTCCTTACAAATTAAAAACAAAAAGGTCCTTATAAATAAAAAAAGGGACTAAGTTTTATAGTTTAGGAAATAAATATATTTTATACAAATAATTTTTAAATATAATATTTATTTATTATTCAGACATTTTTCTATTTAGAGATAAATATCTTAAAATCAAACAGAAATTACAAAAAATAAACAGATAAATTTTAAGAAGAGTTTGAAATTAATAAAATTTCGAACTTCAGACAATTATTATTGTCTTTTTCTTTATTTTTTTGAATAATATGACAAATATTATAATAAATAATAATATTTACAATAATAAACCAAGGACATTTTAGTAATTTAATGTAGTTTATTCTGACTCCTAGATTAAGTAAACAGATAAATGAGAGTGCAATTCATTCTAATTCTGATTCCTATAGCTCAAGTAAACAATTTATTCTAATTCTGATTTTTCGTTCTGATTCTAGCTTATTTTTATTTCAGTTTATTTCGATTCCAGCCAATTCTAGTTTAGTAAATAAACCATTAGTGATTCAATATTAGATTGACTTATTTTTTATTCAATAAGCTTGTGTTATATTTTTAATGTTTTAGAAATCATTTAGTTATATTTAAAACAAAAATATTTTGAAACTATAAAACATATTAAAACAAGTAAAAAATGTATTTTTTAATAAATAATATTAAAATTACATTAAATGGATGAGAAGAATATCACACCATATAAACACAATTAGAAGAGGTAGGTCACAATTGGTAAACAGTCAAAATTTGAGTTAGCTTAGATTAACACGACATGCCACTAGTCAAATTATGCATTGTTTACGAATGAAAATTTTCTCTTGATCTAAACTTTCCTAAACATAAATTTACAAGTTGATTGACAGCTAATAAATTTGAAAAATAAAGAAGTTAAATATGGTGTGTGCGTGTTTGTGTGTGTATCATTACTACATAACACGTAATATAAGATGGTTAAAAATTTAGAAGAGCTTAGATGTAGAGAATAGGGGTGGGTAAATTCGGGTTCGAGCGAACTCGATAAAATTTTGGTTTTATCGAGTTGGGAAATATATAATCTGAACTCAACCCGAACATGTGATCCAATCAAATCGGATCGGACAAAGATTTATGCTCGTTTTAGTTTTAATTTTTTTCGGATTTTTAATCGAATCAGGTTTTCAAAATGGACAAAATCTAACCTAATCGGATTAACACATTCTTTTGAATTCGATCAAAACTTAAATTTTTAAATCAAATTGAATCGAGTTGAGTCGGGTTGGGTTATGTGCCCACCCCTACTAGAGGGCATCTTAATGCTTTCGGACATGTCCAAGATCGGTAATTAGCTTTTGAGTTATGGATGGACCCCACCAACGGTTACGTAGCGGTTTATTATAAATTATAATCGAAGTGCTAGAGGTCTCTACAAAATCTGAGGCCGTTATCTTCCCGCGAAACAGGTTTTCTTGGATAAGTTAATTAATTAATCAAATGGCTTCCATTTCAATTTTAGCTCTTGGATCTTCTTCATCTTCCTCTGCTATTAAACCTTCATCTTCGGTACGTCATCGTTTTCATTCGAAAAATAATTCCCCTTTGTTGTTTCACAGACAATTAGCTCCTCAATCTCTCCACCACCCACATCAATTCAAAGGTTCATCTTCCTATGGTTAGCTCCAATTACTCTTTTTTTTTCCTTTTTTTTAACTTTCTTGAAAAATTTATGTCCTTTGAATGCAGATACGTTTTTTTTTTTTAGGTGAAAATAGTCATACAAGTAACCGACAAGTCGTTGAGCGAAGGAGAGTGCTAATATCATCCTTTGGATTATTAGCTGTGGCCTTGATCAATGCTTCAAAGGATGGAGTAGTTTTAGCAGCTGAATTTGCTGATAGTAACTTTTTATTATCCCTTTTATTTATTACTCTCAGAAATGCACAACTGCTCTGGAATTTTAGATGCCCAAATTTCTATTGGTTCAATTAACGTCAAGGTTTTTTAAGACGGTAGTAAATGTGATAATATAATCAGTGGCGCTAGTCTTAAATCTTAATAGGATGAGATTTTCTATATTCTTGAACTTTAATTTTTTTTTATCATTCGGCATTGTGTATGTCATTGATTTATTGATTCAAGGGAATTGACTATGGCATCCTCTTGTTTCATTTTCTTATTTGTGCTACCATTGTGGCTTGGTGCCAATTAGTTGAGGACATTTGTTGACATAATTGTTTGGACATTTAGTGCCAGCACTTCGAGGGAAGGATTATGGCAAGACGAAAATGCGGTATCCAGACTACACAGAAACAGAATCTGGTCTTCAGTATAAGGTCAACCATTGGAAACTATATCTTAAAACCTCCGTACATATTTATAGCATTAGCACTCATGGTTTAGTTATTTGGTTTAATTCCGAATTCAAAAGTGCAGGACTTGCGACAAGGAAGTGGTCCTAAACCAAAGATGGGGGAGACAGTTGTGGTAAGGAGATGATCTGTCTGTAAAAATGCTTTGCAAGTTGTTGAAAATATATTATAAACAGCCCAATGTTGTTTGTAGAAGAAGGTACAGAGTTGACATAAGGATAATTTTAGAGAAAAAAATTCTTTCTTTATTTTTATGGATGGGTTCCTGTATTCTTCCCAATTCAAGTGAAACTTTGGTAATTAAACATTTTCACTTAATTAGATTCTCAGAAGAAATAACCAGAAAGTGTCTGGTGCATTGAACAAGCTAAATCAGATTTTTGGATAGCCAACCTGCCTCTTTGTGCACTTTATAGAATAGTAGAGAGAGAGAGAATTATTATAAACCAAACTAAAGTTGGCTCTATGGATTTGTTAGTTTGAACAAGTTCAGGTTTCAAAATAACTGAATGATGAAAACTGAAAACTTTAAAGTCCAGTTCTTTTTGGATAATCATGACCGCTTAAATCTGCAATTATCTTATCCTAAGTTGGTGTTATGCAAGCGATTTATGAACTGCGGACGCATTTTAGGTTGACTGGGATGGTTACACCATAGGATACTATGGTCGCATATTTGAGGCTCGAAACAAGACAAAGGGCGGTTCCTTTGAGGTAGAGAGAGCTTCTTATTTTTATTCTGGATATTATTCTACAATACTAGCCAAAAATAATTTTTCTGTGTTTTTGCAATTTGCAGGGTGATGACAAGGACTATTTTAAATTTCGACTCGGATCTCAAGATGTAAGAAAATATTCTGCTTTTTAAAGATTTATCTTTCTAGTACCAAAGATAGGACGGATGGAGAATCCTCTTTTAGACCTTTGTTGTTCAACTTTTAGCTGTTTGTGGCTTTCTTCCTGGTTCAAAATCACACCTGTTTTTGATCAGGTAGATTATAAAAATTTAATGCTTCTAAATGCTATCCTTTTCATTTTAGGAAATTAATGTCCTAAGACAATGTGAGCTACAAGTTGCATACTGCAACTGCAGGGCTTGAGATTCTGAATGGATAAACCAGACAGATAGGTGCCATAATTGGATAGTTATGAATACTTGATATAGAGTCTTCTAAACATCCTGCCTGGTTTTTGAATTTCAGGTAATTCCAGCTTTTGAGGAAGCTGTCTCAGGCATGGCTCTGGGTGGTGTTAGAAGGTGCTGCATGAGCTTCTCTTAAGCATCTAGCCTTTGTTATTATCAAGTGATATATGCAAATTCTCGAGCAGTTATCTAGTGGCAAAGATAGACATCCAAGCATGTCAACTTAACATTAATGTGCATTTATGCGGATCACATATAAATGAAGTGCATCTAACCTTTAGTTTAAGTGCATTTGCACATGCAATGCTTCTCTATGTAATCAATTTCACTTACTAGTTAATAGAAGTGAGTCAAAAATGTGTCATGTGTGGACTTAACCCTGTAGGAAGCCTTGAAAGTGGATGCTTGACAATTTTTTTTGAATGTTATTACCATTTTCTAGTCATAGCTTGTCTCATTACTTTTATACAGCATTTCTATTCTTTGGGGCATGTTCTGAAGGCTTTCTTTTGCATGATATTTTATGCTTTCTCCTTATATTGATAAAAATGTACATGCATACACATAATAGAATTATAGTGGCAGATACTCTGCAAATTTCACATTTTACTTCACAGTGATGCAGGATCATAGTGCCCCCTGAACTTGGATATCCTGAGAATGACTACAACAAAAGTGGCCCAAGGCCAACTACATTTTCAGTATGAATCAGGTCTTACCTCACTTTTGTATTTATGGTCATGTATCATTCATGTGAGGAGCAATATTATTGTGTTCACAGGGCCAGCGAGCCTTGGATTTTGTGCTGAGGAACCAAGGACTGATAGACAAGACTCTGCTGTTTGATATTGAGCTCCTCAAAATTATACCAAACTGATCATTTGTGACCTTATTATGCTTCATTAGCCCCATCTGAACATAAAAGGTTTGTTGTGCACAAGCCTGTGTTTTTTGCCTTTCTTTTTTATTTTCTTTTGTGTTTGTGTCTCCTTACTTGGCTGAAGTGTGTGATTCTCCTTGTACTACTAACACTCGTTAATTCAATCCAGGGTAGATGGTGATAATTATGTACAAGTGAGTCATTTTGTAAAACACTATCATTTGGAATATTTTAACTCCAAGAGCTGTTCTGATTTAGTTTTTTCTTTCTCTATTCTTTGGTGCAAAAATGTTGACGTACGCACTCATCCGACCAGATGTTAGTACTCAGGTTAATGTAACTGAAGATGTGTGGTTAAAGATTGGTTCTTATTTTAGTACTCATGGTAAATGACTGATCAATCAAACATTTCAACAGAATATTCTAGTTTGTCTTTTCCTCAGTCTTTTCGTTGACAAGATATCTTTTGTTGAACTTCAAGTGTTTCGCATTGGATCTTAGCTGCTACTAAGAAAAGATTGGCTCTTTCATGTAAATTTTCTATCATGTCTTCTTTGTATTGAAAAAAGCATATTCAAGCAATACAAATTAGCGTTGGTCACAAACACTGGGTTTGCAGCAAGCAATTTAGGCCACTGCTAGTAGCATCAGAAAACATTTGCAAAAGCTGAGGCAATTGAATCATACAAAAAAATGCAGGCCGGGGTTATTGCTATGGATTCTCATCCTAGTGCAAGATTCATGGACTCCTATCACCTGATGGAAGGGTTGAAGATGAATGTAGATGCAGCAAGAAAAGCATCAGGTGTAAGGGTGGTTGTCTGGGATTCCAGTGGAGACCTTATGATAGCAGCAGCAAGGCAATCAACATTTCATGGAGATATTGCGTTTTCGAAGCAGAAGCCATAAACCGCCATGGGCGCAACTGTTCAAGATCTTGAATGTGATCATGGCCTTTTGTTTTACAGCAACTTCGGAAAAACTAAACTGTTTACTAAAACTAAATCAAAATTTTCTCCTTTATCCTCTGCGCTTTCTTTTGCCCTCTTACAGGCATATCTTTATCTCTTTATTTTAGAACTTACTGGCTGCAAGCTTACCATCACATTGCGAAGAGTTAGAGTTCTCCCCTCATCTAAGTTCTCCTCAAAGAATCCTGATACAATATTAAAAATTTTGCATTTCAAATTCAATTGAGTTTTTTTGTTAATGGCTTTTCTTAATAACTACTGCCACCTAACACAAAATATTTAGATTTAAAACTTTTCATTTTAAGTTCAATCATTTTTTATGCAGGTGTTCTCAACACTAATATTAAGAAATCTTATTTTAAATTTAATTACTTTCATACTAGTTAGTGCTCTTAACAATATTGAGGATATTAGTTCAAATCTCATAGAATACTTTTTCCTGTTTTTTTTTTAAATTGTGGAATAACTATTTGAGCCACTCTTTATATATTCAAAGAGGAATAATTTGGCAGGGTTTTTTCTTCCTTCAAGAGTGTTTCGTCTCTGAAGGAACATTGAATGGAAGCTAAATTGGATCTTTATGATCCAGAGTGATGCTTACTAGTTGAGTGTGTTTTCTTCCAGTTCTTTTTCTCTTTATTTTTCAATTTATTAAAAAGATTTCAGTCTTTAAGTTGGGTCTAAAGGGTAGGTGTGCGTATTAAAAAGAAAAGTTGAAAGAGAGTGTAAACAGAGGGGAAACTTAAAACATAGGATAGTGGTGAGGGTGGTAAGTGTTTTAAGGCTAATTAAGGAAAATAGTGTCTTGTTAACACCGCGGAAGCAGATGAATTAATAAGAAAGTACGATGCTATAATGCTAGAAGAAGAGAAAGAAGACAAAGTAATCTTTGGGGAGAGTATAACGGAAAAAAGAGCAAAGTATGGTGTCCAGTGGGGGTAGTCAAAGTAAAAAGCCTCCGAAATAGAGTTTTCATGTTCAATTTCTCTTCAGAAGAAGATAAGTGAAGAATGTTAACCAGAGGACCCTGGCACTTTGATCGAGCCTTTATAGTACTACAAGAACCAAGTGGTATAGGCAAAGTCGCAGAGTAACTATTTTCACATGTCCCATTTTGGGTACAATTGCATAATGTGCCTTTGAAATGTATGGATATAAGTACAATCCGTAAATTGGGATCCAAGATTAGGAAAATGAAAGATGTAGCTACGAACGCAGCAGAGGATTGTTTTGGAAAATATGTGCGAGTCAAAATCTTAATAGACATTACAAAGCGTTTGAAGAAGATCTTAAGAATACAAGAAAGAAATTCCAGTGGGTATGGTCTATAAAATGATGTTAGATTATTGCTTTTGTTGTGGCTATATTAGGCATCAATACAGGGAGTGTGCAAAAATATAAAGGCCAAATCACAAAGTTTGGCATATGAGGCATGGTTAAAGGCAATACCTCTAGTTGATAGTATGAATTTTCAAAAGAGCAAGGAAAGAGAAAATAGGGAAAAACGAAAGTCAACAAATTCAATGAGCACAAAGTTCCCCAATAAAAAACCATCAAACCCAATTACAGAAAATGAGTTAGGGTCAACCCAATACCAAGAAGAAGCAAGCAGTCCACAAATGGTGTTAAGACATGTAGAGGAGGCAATGGTGGAAACATTAAGGATCCAAGGGAAAGAATCGATATGGGATTAAGTTGATAGCAAAAAGCTACTTTGTGCAACTGAAAAATGAGGAGGCGTCTAAACACTTAAGTCAAATGGCGAGAATCATGAATGAAAGTGAAAATGTGGAGGGAAGAATGTTTTCAGTGGGCGCTAGCCCAATGTAGTCCAAATGAGCTCTGATGAAGAAGTGGTAGATAAATGGAAGAGATAGAAGAATCAAGCCCGAAACTTAATCAAAAAGGCAAGCACAAAAGTGATACCAAATACTTCTAAGCGGGCCAGTTGTGACACAAACAGCCAAGTCCAAAAAGCAAGAAACCAAATATGGCTAATGTGTACCAAATTTAGTAGTATGTAATTCCCTCTTAACTAAGTTCAAACTAAGCCGAGATATAATAGTTATGGAGGTAATAGAGGTGACAAATTTAGCAGTGAATGAGACATCAGTGGAGCAGCAATGAAAATCATAAGTTGGAGAGTCTTAGGTTTGGAGAATACCCGAATGTCCCTAACTTTAAAAGATATTCTCTGAGAACACAAGTCTTAAAATTTTTTTGTTTGTGAAATAAAAATAAAGTCTAGGGATGGTAACTAAATTCGGACAAGATTGAACCCAGAAAATTAAGTCTGGGTTCAACCTACACCAGAATAATTTTTATCCAAAATTTAGAATCCGGACCCCGGATATTATTTATTTTAATATTAATTTTATCTGTAAATCCGTAAATATAAATAGAAAATTTTTTAAAAAAACAAAAGTGAACCCCAGATCTCTCAATCTCTCTCGTTCCTCTCTCGAAATCTCGATTACTCGATCTCTCACTCTCTTCAACTGAACTCTACTGTAAATCTGTAATTTCTCCTCTCAATCTCTCAAGTCTCATCCGTTCCTCTCTCACCCGTGAGCCGTGACTCGTTCCTCAGTCCTCAGTCCTCACTTAATCTCTCTCACTCTCTCTTCAACTCTCCTGTAATCTCTTCTTTAGATCAGATCAGATCCTTCGTGGCGTGGCCTGTCATCGCCTTCAAGGTGAGGCTTTGTTCATTTCATCACTCATCAGTATCACTCGTCTCATCTCTCACTCTGTCGCGGCCAGCAAAAGGGGTTGAAATCCACCTCAATCGCGGCTGTGTTCTGTGTTCATCAGCATATACTTCAGCTGCCGCTGTGAATATTTGTGAGTCTCGGCTTTTCTCTTTACAATTTATGCTCTATTACACTTTGATTTTCCCCTTTGCAATTTTCGTGCTGTTATGCTTAAAAGGGTATAAAAGGGCAGCATGGTTGAACTCGTGATCTCTGATTTTCTTTTCAATATGCACATGGTCAGGATTTTTATTATTATTATTATTATTATCTATTATCTATATTTTGAGGAGGATTCCTGCTTCTTTGAAGTTAAACTATCTTTTATTATTTAAACGAATAAAAGGAAAAAAACTAGTAATAATATCAGTGAAAAGTTTGGCAGTAGCTTTTCTGGCTTCTTTTTCACGTGATTTTAAACTAAGACTGTAAAAATGCCGAAGGGTCAAGGTCAAGAGTCAAAACTCGGAAGGTACTCCGGCATCCCAGTGCAAGTTAGTTGCAGCTGGAAGTGCAGAAGGAGATTTGATATCTCCTTTGCCGTCGCCATTACTTTGCTTATGATATATATTTTTTTTATAAAATAATTATCACTTTCCTTTTTTATTATAATTATTAGTTGTTCGAATTTAATGCTTGTAACTTGCAATCATATTGGCACACTGTCCTTTTCCGGTTCTTGATTGATTTTCGTCTCCTTTCTGCTAGAATCTTTTGCCTGTTTCTTTAAAAGCTCTTTTTCTTTTGCTAATATATTTTCAAGGAGTGAGATATATATATGCACATAGAAGGGTAGTTGTCTAATGAACCCAATTTGAAGTGGATGATTCAGAGTTGGATGAAAGTTGGATGAGTGAGCAACAGTCAAATGAAGTGGATGATTCAGAGTTTAGTCTTTAGCCCAGTGGCTGGAAATTTGCGCTTTAAATTGCAGAATTATGTTATGAATTTGTATTTGTGGATTTTTATTACTTTAAACTTTGAATTTTAGATTCTATATTGTGTTGAATTTGTTTTTAGAACCTGGATGTGTTATATGTTCTGTTTTTTTGCCCTTTGTCCAGCAAATATTTTTGAACCAAAGTTAAGCAATTTGGTTATGGTAGTCTGGTTCTGTATGTGTTACATGTTCTATTTTTTTGCCCTTTATCCAGCAAATTTTGTTGAACCAATTCTAGGAAGAGTACTATAATGTGTTTTTTCATGTAATACATTAAAACATTAAAACATCCCCTATTAAATTCAGCAATCTGGTCTCTCAAAAAAAAAAGAAAAATAAAGCAGAACCCGGATTTTTCCGGGTTGAACCCGGACCAGACCCAGATTAAAAAAACCTAGGTTCAATGCGGGTCTGGTTACAAGAATTTTGTGTCTGGGTCTGGATTCGGAACAGCCAAACCCGGACCCAGACCTGGACCCGAAAATTGCCATCCCTAATGAAGTCTGTGTAGATGACAAATATAAGTAAAAATATAGGATTTGATAATTGCTTTAACATAAACAGAAATAGTATGGGGGTGGTTAGCAATGTTATAGAATAGTAAAATAGAGGTAAATATTGTTTATTACAGTAATCATAATATAGGTGTTGTGATTCAAGGAACGAATATGAAGAATTGGAGATTTACTTGAATAAATGGTCGTTTAGAAGTTATGCAAAAATGGCATACTTGGATGCTGCTAAGGAAACTTGCAAGTCTGTTTTCTCTTCCATGACTGTGTTTTGGAGATTTTCAATGAAATTCTGAAATTGACTGAAAAACTAGGCGGCAAAGATAGAAATCTAAGTGTGGTGACTGAATTTAGAGAGATTGAAAATGACTATAATCTAGTGGACTTAGGATGTAAAGATTATCCTTTTTACCTGTTCTAATAAAAGATTTTGACTTCATTTTATTGAAGAAAGATTTGATAGATTCCCAGGGATTACGGATTGGAAGAATAGCCCTTATGAGTAATTGTTTCAAATTTGAATACATGGTGTCCCTATTATGTTAGAAATGCAAGACAGGAAAAAATTGGTGTGAGATAAAAGGAAATCTTGCCCAAGAATTCACTATAAGGATATGTGGAACCCTTATGTTGTTGTAGATCCATAATAAAGAAGGAATGGATGAAATGTGGTAATTGGAGTAAGGGGGATCTTGTTAAAACCTTTAAAAGGGCAGCTAAAACCTTAGTGGCATAACTGCAGATGTGGAGTAAGAAAGATTTTGACAACGAAAAAGAAAGTTGAGACTTTTAAAGAATAATTTTTCTAATATAAAGTACAATTTCCAGCAATACGAAGAAGTAAATGAAATTAAAAACACTTAAAACTAGATTGAAAGAGTGTTGCTAGATAAAGAAGTGTATTGGAAGCAAAAATCTCGAGCTGATTGGCTAAGCAAAGGGGATGAGGATACAATTTTTTTTCATTTAAAAGCCTCTTCAAGGAAACGAAAGGATTAGATATGGAGAGTCATGAACCAACAGGATGATTGGACTGAAGATAAAGAGGAGATTTAAATGGAGTTTTATGAATACTTTGAAAATCTTTTTGCAAATCCAGCCCAAAAGATGTGCAAATTGGGACAACACTTGCAGGTTTGGTGCCAAAGGTGAATTTAGAGATGAATGACCAACTAGACATGCATTTCATTGAAGAGGAAATATCAACATACCTTTCCCAAATGTGCCCAACCCGAGCCCCTAGACCTAATGGATTACCAGCAGCTTTTTTCTAAAAGTACTGGGACTCAGTAAAGCCTGGTGTCGTTTCTACTTGCGTCCATATCCTGAATGACAGAGGTACAATTAGTCACTCAATTACACTCGCGTTATTTTGATCCAGAAAGTTTATAAACCACAGAAGTTGACAGATTTTAGACCAATAAGAAAAAAAAACTAGTAAAAATAATTGATTTCACTCAAATAATCGGATGTGATCCGAACCTAAGTGAACAGTTCGGATCGGAAGCTAAATAAAATGATAAAAGAAAATAAAGAAACAAAATCTTAAAAATTAAAAGTAAATCACCTAATTGCCAATTGCTATCTCGGCTCACTGAAAACCCAAACTCACAACACTAAGTTGGTCCAAAATCAGTCCAATCTCAATTACCACCAGCACCACAACCAAGCCACTGAGCCAACACCAAGCACAGGCAGCTCCATCTGAAATGATCTGAAATTTAAATCCGAACCGAATTTTGGGTTTGAGCTATGAACCCAATTGCATTGAATTCTCATGGGTTGAAATCCAAATCGAAGCCTGAATAATCCGGATTGAAACCCGCCCACCCTACCAAAAGGATTGGAGGAAATTAAATTCAACGATTAGTAGGAAAAAAACTAGTAAAAATAATTTATTTTAATCAAATAATCGGATCTGATCCGAACCGATGGAAGCTAAATAAAATGATAAAAAAAAATAAAGAAACAAAATCTTAAAAATTTAAAGCAAATCACCTAATTGCCAATTGCCATCTCAGCTCAGTGAAACCCAAACACATACAACACTAAGTTGGTCCAAAATCAGTCCAATCTCAATTATCACCAGCACCACAACAAGCCACTGTGCCAACACCAAGCACAGGCAGCTCAATCACAACTGTGAATGCTCCGGCTCAGCTCAACCAAGTCTTAGGATAGGGACTTGAAAGATAAATACCTAGGGTTTACTTAGTTCTGGGTCAACTCGGCCCACCTTCGTTTTTATTAGATCACCAATCAGAGATTTTGATGTCTCGATTTTGAAATGCTTTTATAAGCAATTTGTGGGGGAGTGAAAATGAAATAAGATGTTTCTTGTTTGTGAATTGAACTGAGAAAACTAAAGCGAAACTGAACTGTGAGTGGTCCATTGAAGCGGAGAAATGGAAATGTCGTATCCATCAACTCCTCGCTGGAACATCGAGCGTCCTTTCCTTACTGGCCGCTTCCACCAGGTCAGGAATCAATTTTCACTAGTAATGAGCCGTCACATTATGATTGGCTGCTACACTTTCATTTTTCATTAATGCAGGAAACTAAAGCTGCCTCTCGTTTTGCCGATTCCTTCAGGTAATTTTATTATAAGGCGCACTTTCTTTTTCCCATAAAATTTTGGTTTAAATTTTTAGGTTTAAATTAATAAAATATTTTATTTATTATTTATCTTGTATTCTTTGGAGCAGTAACAATGGAGCTGAAATGGCCATAGGCTGTTATGACGCTGGAGTGCAGGTAATTCTTGGTAATGAAATGATTTTTTATAATTTATTTTATTGTAGATTAATCGCCAGCTAATGTTAAAAAAAGGAAACAAAACTGCAGGAACTTCTTGTGATAGATGATTTACTCTCAGCTTTGGTTGGAATTGAGGGACGATACATTTCAATTAAACGAAGAGTTAATCATGTTCATGGAAATGATACTTATGATTCTACTGCTACTTTTCAAGTCGATGCGTCCATGGATTTAGCTCTCCAAGTAAATACAAGAGTTATTTGTAATTTAATGAATGTAGCTGATGTGGCAGATGATGTTGGGATGTGCCATGAAGTGCAATGGTGGGTGATGACAAGATAGAGAACAAGCTAATACATTGCACTTCATGATAGAGCCACGGTATCTGCCTCATCAGGTGGGATAGTGCTATTGTTTAACATTTTATTCGAGGAAGAGACGAGAATTTTTTGTGTTGCTTGGCAATGTAGGAAATGGCGAAACGGATATTTCCATTGTGTGAGAGCTTTGTTTTGATGGAGCAATTTGTTGAGTCGAGATCTCAGTTTAAGAATGGCTTAGTTAATCATGCCTTTGCTGCCAGTCTCAGGGCTTTACTTCTCGTAATTCCCTTTTTTTTTCCCCTTTCAATTAATGGGATTTTTTTAATACACAAATTTTAATCACTTTTATGAAATATGTTATGTTGTTTATCAGGATTATGAGGCTATGGTAGCACAGCTTGAACACCAGTTTAGGCTTGGGAGACTTTCCATACAAGGATTGTGGTTTTACTGTCAGGTGTGTTTAGCTTGTTTTCAATGGATAGACCCTTTTTATTTTTTGGATTTCTGCTCAAATTTTCCTACCGTGTTACGCAGCCCATGCTGGGGTCCATGCAAGCAGTATCAGCTGTGATACACAAGGCTTCAGCTAATAATTGTACAGGTTCTGCAGTTCTAAACCTTTTGCAAAGTCAGGTGAAAAACCTATTGACTAGCTTTCATTGCTGTTCTGCACTTGCGAGTTTGTTGTTTTCTTATTTTTTGGGTACTATTTGTTTCATCTGTAACTGATGTGGCTTTTATTGTATCCAGGCTAAAGCTATGGCCGGAGATAATACAGTTCGGTCATTGCTAGAAAAGATGACACAGTGTGCGAGCAATGCATATCTGGGCATATTAGAAAGGTATGTTTTGCTAGCCCATTACTATCATAATAGTTTCCTTGTAGACATTCTAAAGGTTTTGCCTCATTCTGCTTTCAGACGCTTCTACTTTATGGATAGCCAACTTTACATTTTGCTTTAATAGCCTGTTATCCTGTTAAATCAGCATCTCTATTTCTAATTGGGGGATTGCCACTTTTCCCCTTACAGTAATTAACATATACTATTTACCCCTACTATTTTTATAATGGCCAAAAACTCCCCTGATAATATAAGTTTACAATATTACCCTTATTTTTAATTACTCTTTTATTTATATTTATTTTAAATTAAATAAATTACATGAATAGAAACTAAATAAAAAAAATTAAGTATTAAACACAAGAAATATATGTTTTGATATAAGCAAAAAAAATTAATAATAAAATTTTTTTCTTGTAATTATTTATTTTGTGAACATTTTCTTATAATAAACATTTTGTAATATTTTAAAATTAAATGTAAAATGTATAGGTAAAAAATTTATTATTTATCTTATAATAAATTTTTATTTGTCATTCAAATTTTCTTATAATAAGTTTTTATCATTTGATAATAACTTTCTTATATGTTTATTATAAGAAAATGTTCACAAAATAAATAAGTACAAGAAAAAAATGTTGTTATTAATTTTTTTCTCATATCAAAACATATATTCCTTATTTTTAATGCTTAATTTTTTATTTAGTTTCTATTCATGTGATTTATTTAATTTATAATAAATGAAAATAAAAGAGTAGTTGAAAATAAGGGTAATATTGTAAACTTATGCTGTCAGGAGGGTTTTTGGCCATTATAAAAACAGCAGGAAGGAAAATGGTATATGTTGATTATTGTAGGGGGAAATTACCAATCTCCCTTTCTAATTTAAGTTGCAGGTCTTACCTTCTCAGAATGAACAGCATTTTACAACTAGTTTTATCTCTTACCAGGAGTATCTATGCCTTTGAGCATCTAATTCTGTCTTTTTGCTATGTATTTTTGTGATTCACTCTTGTTCGTCCTCACTGAAGTTTAAATCACTTAAAAATTTCAGGTGGGTCTATGAAGGAGTGATTGATGATCCTTACGGTGAGTTTTTCATTGCTGAGGACAAATCTCTCCTGAAGGTATGTTGAATTTGTTGTAATTGTGAATGAATTATACTTTTTACTTTAAATAATCACAGTTAGTTTCTTTATTAGGAAAGTCTCACTCAGGATTATGATGCTAAGTACTGGAGGCAACGTTACAGCCTCAAGGATGGGATTCCAAGCTTCCTTGCAAATATAGCTGGTAAAATTTTGACCACGGGAAAATATCTAAATGTCATGAGAGAATGTGGTCACAGTGCTCAGGTTTTGTTTCTACCCACTATTCAATGTTACCGTGTTGCTTTCACAAAGGATTGTTTTTGTTCTCCTTTTCTCCTTGTGATTGCATTAGTACTTGTTGATGGGAGCATTATTGATAGGTCCCTACTTCAGAGAATTCAAAGTTATTGAGTTTTGGCTCTAACCATCATTATCTGGAGTGTGTAAAAGTTGCATATGAATTTGCCAGTGGTGAGCTCTTAAATCTTATCAAAGAAAGGGTAAGGATCAACAAATCATTACCGAATGGCAAATTTGTTCATTTCAGTGTGTTTAGTTCTCCTTATGTAACTGTCACTCTTGGCCTTAGTATCATGATACCCATTGTAATGATTTTTCCTATTCTTATTGTAGTATGATCTAATGGGAAAGCTATGGTCTATAAAGCGTTATCTACTTCTCGATCAGGTAAATTTATCTTTTAATCAGTAAACTCGTGGAAAAATTAATTATGTTCTGCCTGTTGTTGGATATAGGCCCCTACATTGAATTTTTGAATGAAATTGGACAGCTTTTTACTCATTACTTGATTTTAATATGATATTAAGACTATTATGTGCCAAAGATTAGACATACGACTTAGCAATTAGCATGGTGCTGGAAGCCCTAATGAAGGGGCTGTTGATCATTAGAGCAGTTGCCTAGTTTCCTGGAAGCACCAATGCAGATTGAACTTTTATGTTTTGTTCCTCGAATATTTGATGTTATATGCTACAGAATTTGATTACTTGATGGGCCTTTTTCCCACTATTTTTTAATAAGAAACTATAGAGCGTATTAACTGTCAAATAAAAAAGAGTAACATAAAAAAAAAAAAACCCCAAGAGGCTAGTTAGATTGCACTTTGGTTCTGGTGTTATTTCCGTATATAGGTAGGCTCTGTAGTCAGGCTTATGCCAGTTTCACCCAGGGTTTAAGCAGTGATTTATTCGTTCAAAATGCTTTGTTACATACATCAGTTTATCATTTCATTAATCATATCTAAGATTTTAATATTGCCTGGTAGTTTCAATCCATAAACTAGAGCACTGTAGCCTGTCTACCTTTTAGTGATTCAGTAAATATAAAGTCTGATCAGGACACCAGAGGGTGGAAAGCCAATATCATCATTTGTTTTCCTTTTTCATAAAGGGTGGAAGCATTGAGGTTCTCTGCAATGTCCTTCTCAGTCACACCTTTCTTGTTATTCCCGGAGGAGATTATCTTTTTGGTTGCTATCATTTTTTGTCTTAGTTTTTGTCAATCAATTGTAGTAAACTTCTATTTTTTCAGGGTGATTTTTTGGTTCATTTTATGGATATAGCTCGTGAGGAACTCATGAAACAGCTTGATGAGATTACTGTGGAAAAACTACAGGTTTCCTCCACTCTCTTACTACTGTATCAAGAGCATAACATCTCTATGTTTTTAATAAGTTAAAATATTGCCTAAAATAAGAAATTTGTAGACCTGGGTATAAATGACAGGTCTTAATGTATACTTTTTTTTTTTTTGGGGATATGTAGTCTCTGCTAGACATTGCTCTGCGTTCCACTGCTGCAGCAGCAGATCCTTGTCATGAGGACCTAACATGTTCTATCGTAAGTGACTATCTCTAGCTGAAACTTTCAAATAAAATTTGCATTATATCATATGCAAGTGTGCAACCTTTTTGCTGCCAGGAGAGATCATCCTTGCTTAAAAGAATGGCCACACTCAAAGGTGTTGAAATTAAGACTTCCTCTGATAGCTTGGATTTAGAGCAGCCAGTGAGCATTACTGGTCTTGAGACGTTTTCTTTAAGCTACAAGGTCTGTTCTTTTAGGTTTTTCTTTCCCCTTTGAATATTTTCTCTTGGTTAAAGTAATGAAGTAGATAGATTGTTAGAACATAATGCATATAATTTTGGTTACCCTCAAGAGAAACTACTTTCTGCCTTTAATTACTTGCAAATTTGTTGGTGATACTACTTTATATCAATTTGATTGTACAATATTTATTTTATTGTTAAATATTAGGCTATTGTCAATAATTTTTGTGTTTGGCTTGTTTATCAGGTCCAGTGGCCATTATCTATTGTTATATCAAGAAAAGCCCTAACAAAGTATCAGATGGTTTTTCGCTTACTTTTTCACTGTAAACATGTAGAGCGCCAGCTGTGTGGGGCTTGGCAAGTGCACCAAGTATGCACTGCAATTTTTCTTATCTGGCCTGGATATTTTTTCTTGCCTTTTTGGGGCTTCTAATCTAGTTTCATTTTATCTGCGCAGGGAGCTCGTGCCTTTAACGCAAGTGGAACTGCTATCTCTAGATCATCTCTGCTCTGCCGCAGCATGCTTAAGTTTATTAATAGCCTTCTTCATTATTTGACATTTGAGGCATGTTTTATCTTTATCATCAATAGGAGTTTTCTTTAGAATGCTGTCTGTTTTGGCCTTCCTAGCGTTCCAGTGCTTGTCCCCCCTATAAGCTCATTTTGGTCTTACCTCCCTTTATGCTCAAAATTTTGTTTCTCCTTTAATGATTAGATACTCAGTGTTCTACTCCAAACCCATTTGTTTCAGGTTCTTGAACCCAATTGGCATGTGATGCATAATAGACTTCAAACTGCAAAGAGTATAGATGAGGTATGGCTTTATCAATTTGTTTTACTTGAATGACCTACGAATTTTCTGACTTACATGTCTCCTCCTGAAACAGGTCATACAACATCATGATGTTTTCCTTGACAAGTGTCTCAGAGAATGCTTGCTTCATTTGCCTGATCTTCTCAAGGTTTTTTTTTTTATCATATGCCTTTTAATTCTTTAATATCAACCTAGATTCCTTATTGAGTAAATGAAAGGAACAGATGGTCATGGATGCTGGATTAGAATATGTGAGGCAGGACAGAAGAATGTGGAAGATGTTGAGCTAATAGATCTCAATTGAAAAGTAGAATGAACAACTAGAAGAAATAGGCAATGGAAGTGACTACTTAACAGATATGTTTTTGGGACAAGTAGTTGCATTCTGATAATACCCACTCCATTACATTCTTGGATGTAGGAGTCTTCGAGAATAATTTCCATCTTTCTTCTAATCCTTAATGAACGCTATTCACATATGCTTGTGGATGTTTTAAAGCTAATATTAAAGTTGAGGATCACCGGGGGCCTCTGAAATGTGTACATTCAGTCAAGTCCAAACTGTTTGCAGATATAAAATCAAATATGTTATTCGTTGTTCAAATTTAAACTACTTTGGACCTGCAAGCCAGTTTTATGCTTGACAAACATAAGTGAATTAATTTTAAAATATTCCTGTGAAATGGAAAATTTTTAGGACTTCACAAAACCACATTGGAGAAGAATCATAATTGAAGAGGCTTAGAATATGTTTCCAGTTAGTGTGGTTTGTCGAGTTGAACACTTATGATGTTTTCCAAATGCAGAAGGTGGAGAGGCTGAAATCATTGTGCCTGCAGTATGCGGCAGCAACTCAGTGGTTGATATCATCTTCTATTGACCTTCCCAAGCTAGAGGAACTATCTGATGGTTTTTCTGGGTCAGAAAAGTTCAAGCAATTGAAGTTAAGAAGCCTGTCTCGGGTGCAAAAAGTTATGATCAGAGATGCAACAGTCACTGAATCAATCCTGTAAGTGGCTGCAGAACACTCAAACACTGACACACAAGCTACTCTTTTAAATTGCTGTCTTATTTGCATTAACATATTGCAGCAAATTTGAGAGGGAATTCAATAATGAGCTTCAGAGTTTGGGACCAATTTTGAGCAGTAGTTCCCAAGCAGAACCATATTTGACCCACCTCGCACAGTTGGTTCTTGGCGTTGGTTTTGACAAATGAATCAGATTTTTATTACTCCACTCTGATTTTATGATGCTGCTGCCGATAAATGAGTTGTAAATGCACCTGCCACATGGTTGGTTACATGAGGGTTGCCTTGTGTATGTTTTATCCGTCTCTCTGTCTCTCCCTTTTTATTTTTACTTTTTTTGAGTGCCTGCTTCCTGTCATCTGTTCTGTTTGTGATTGTTGAAAAGAAACACAAAAGTTTGAGTCGCTTAAGCTCGTATTGAGATTTTGGCAGTTTGGTGAAACGGCTCCAGTTGCACTTGGTCAAACAGTCATCATACGGCATGTGTATGAATTGTAACGTGCTTGCAGGTTGTAGCCAATTGATATGTTAGTGAAATTAATTGTACTTTCGTTTTTCAGTTTTTCAGTTTCTTTGCCTTTGGCATTTATGAATGATGAGTTGATTCCTAGTGAGATTTCAATTCTGATTCATAGCAATTTGACGCCTCAAGACGTGCTAAACTTTTTGGACACTGCAGCATATTATGATCAAAGATATTTCAGTATCATTACACAAACTTATCATATTCAGAAGAAAGATGTGAATGACAAAAGGGCAAAAAAGGAGTAAAAGTGAGACACGATTCATTTTACTAAAATGTAAGAATAAGCTTGTAAGAACCTAAAATTCAATAATTTTTACGCTACTTGGAGTAGTACTTTCCATCATTTAGATTAGTGGTTTATCTTCTATTAAAATTAAATGTGATAGATGACATGAACTTTTAATAAAATGTAACTAATAAATTTTCTTTCTCATAGTTTTGCTTTCGTCATTACACTTTCCAAAAATTTCTCTTTTCTTGTCCTATATTTTGCCCTCTTTCTTATTCAATGTTTCATTATTTTATTTCTCCACAACATTCTCTTCCTTTGGACGAGAACTAACAAAAGATCAATTAATTAACAGTTATTGAGGATAATAGATTATTAGATGGTAAGCCTTCATCATTCACAGCATTATTGTTTTTTTTTTTTAAATAACAACATTATAACTAATCATTTGAACATAACTATTAATCAAAATAATAACGTTACATGTCTCAAATCTTAATCCCAAAACACATGTTACATGTCTCAAATTTTAATCCCAAAACACATCTCAAATGACATGGCCACTTATGTAGCATCCCACTTAAAAACTTCTTAAAAGTTAAAATAGACACTTCAACTATAATTTATTTAAATCTTTTCACTTCACAATTATACGTCCTTTCTATCGAGGGTTTTTGGAGCTGCTAACTAAGCAAGCAAAAACAGGAAGTTTAAAAAAAAAATACAATTTCTTCTCAATAAGAGCATCAGGTTTTCAATTTCTACCAAACTATTTTAGTATCGCTCATTAATCAACAATGTTGGACTTTTAAAAAAATCATTTTCTATTATTTTCGGATATCGTTTTCAACAATATGGACTTTTGGTCAAATATCGTTTTCTATTTTCAGATCTCTTAATAGTGCTGTGCTATCTATTTTTGTGTAAATACTTCAAATCAAAACTATAAAATCTTAAATTTAAATGATGGGCTTGGCTTAGCACTAGCGGTGGGCAATTTCGGATTCGGATGAATCTGATCGGATTTTAAATAATTTGAATTGGAAAAAAAATCCATCCAAATTCAATTCAAATCTTAAATCCGATCCTATCCAATCCGATGAATTCGGATTGAATTTAGATCAGATGAATATTTCGGATAATTGCAAATTCAGATCGAATTCGAATGAGTTCAAATTTCGAATTATATTTCAAGTTCGAATTATATTTTGGATTCGGATTAATTTTTGGGAATTTTTAACAATTCTCACAAAAAAATTATGAAATATATAATTAATGAAAAATAATTTCCCTAATACTCTCAAGAATAATTCATATACTGAACACAAAACGGAATTTTCAAAAAAAAAAAAAACACAAGAACGGTACTGATAAAATACATGCGGGTATATTCTAAGCAACCAAATCACTTACTTGCGAATGGTCAAGACAAATCTTATAAACAAGTAAAAAATTAAAAGTTTCAAACGCAAATCATCGGGGGCTGTCGGATTAGTGGATTACCATGAACAAGGCAAAGTTTCTGTCGCTATCAACTGCTCGTCGTGGGTTTGGATGACGTCGCGACGGTTGGGTTTTTGCCGAATCTGATCCAGTTGGGTTTGTGTCGAATCCAATCTAGTCTGGAGGACGTCGTGGCAGTTGGGTTTGTGTCGAATCTGATGTGGTCTGGAGGACGTCGTGGCGGCAGGTTTTATGTCGAATTCGTTTGGTTTGTGTCATCGGTGACATGGTCGTGGGTTGGCTTGTCAGGTCGTGGCCCATTGGTGTGGTGCGGTTTGTGGTTGTGGATTGATTCATCAAGGGCGTGCGGGGGTGGTGTGTGGTTTTGTCATTTGGAAATTGAGATTTGGGATTTGGGTTTTGATTTTTCATTTTTGGGCTTTTTTAGGTAACAATGCAATCCGATCAGATTATTCGGATTGACTTGAATCCAATACGATCCGAATCAAATTCGATCAGATTGTAGAAATTATATTGATAGGATTTGAAAGCAAATCTGAATCCGATCCGATGCACACCCCCTGGCTAGCACAAGGTTTTTTAATGGAGCCCGGCCTCGACGCTCTTAGTTATTATTAATTATTATTATTATTATTTTTATTAATATTATTATTATTATTAACAATTAATTATAATAATAATTATTATTATTAACTTTATATATTTTAATTATTATAATAATATTTATACATGTATCTAGTTAATAAAAATTATATTATTTAATAATATAGATATTTTGATAAATTAATTCTCATTTTTATTTCTCATTTACATTTATTTTGTCAAGTAAATATATCAATGATATTCTAATATATTCTCATTCCTATTTATTTTTACCAAATAAATATTAAAATCTCATTCTCATTCAACTCATTCCCATTTCCAACTCATTTATATTTTACAAAATAAACGCACCGTTAAAGCCCGACCCTTTAGGGCAAAAGCTATGTTGAAAACGCTTGGAAAAAAAATTATGGTTTAAGTAATACTCCACGCGTCTATCTCTCACAGCAGTAATGGCCTCTTCGACCAAACCCATTGTCATCTACTTCATCTTCTTCTTATCCACTTTATCTTCCTATGTTTGTGCACGACCATCATCAGCAATTCCAAAGCCAAAGGCATGGCCTCTCCAATTCCACTCAATATTGTGGATGAATTACAACAAGTCTCTCGAAATGATCGATCTCTGGTACGACTGGCCCAACGGCAGAAACTTCAACATCATTCAAAGCCAGCTGGGCAAGCTGCTCTACGACCTCAAATGGAACAACGGCACTTCCTTCTTCTACATGTTGGATTCTAACAAATAGTGTAGAACTGCACAGCCTGAGGTTGGAATTCTGTGCCTTATTGGCTAGATGGCGCTAAGTATCTAAGTCAAAGACACGTGGATGGTTTTCCTTTGCAATGTCTGGGAAAAGGCTGACTTTATAGGTCTATTATGAGGATGTCCTCACCAAAAGGCCTGTGCATTAGGTTTTTTACACTGATATCACTCGCTCTTCGGAGCATTTTTTCTTACTTGTTTCAACCTTTTTCTTTTTCTTTTTTTTTTTAATTTTTCATGCATAAATAATCATATGATATAAGGTTGAATCATTGATTATCAGCGTAATTCTCAAACTTCCTCTTCAATTTAGACTTTTTCAGATTTTGACAATTAATTTTCTAAGCGAGGTGTTATAGTGGTGCATTGAACAACGATTCGATTCGAAGCCCGATATGGGCTCCGATTTCTTTCTAAAGAAATTATTTCTGCATTACCTTTTTTATATATAATTACCTTAAAATTTTTACATATTGTTACACCATTTTACTTCTAAATTTTTACCAATCAATCATTTTAATATTAAAAATAATTATTTTACTCTTAAATAAATTAAAAAATTATTATATTCTATAAAATTTTAAAAATTAAAAAATTATAATTATAAAAAATTAACATCTTATTATTATAATTTCTATAATTATAATTTCATTTATTTTTGTAATTATATTAAATATAAGCAAAATTTATAAAAATTAACATAGAGAGAGAAAAAGTCCACTATAGTTATTGTAAACTTTTCTATAATTAATATTAAAAAAATTTTCGTACACGAATTAAATAAAATTATAATTAAAAAATTAATATATTAATTTTTAAATTAAAATTATTATTATAAAAAATTAACATATTGGATTTGAGATTTATTTATTTTAGTAAATTCAAGAATATTCCTGTAATTATAATTTTTTTAAAAATTTTATAAAATAAAATGGTCTTTTAATTCATTTAGGATAAAATGGTTATTTTTTAGAGTTAAAGTGATTTATTAATATAAATTTAAAAAATAAAGATGGTGTAAATAACATGTTAAAATTTTAAATTAATTAAATGTACATATGACAAAATAAAAATAGTATAGAGATAATTTTTCTCTTTCCAATATTGTTAATGATAGGAGTAGATGTTTATGAGCTAGACATGGTAGACTTTTTGGTTGTACTAATGTATGCATTTAGATTCCCAATGCATTAAAATTGGTTGTATACTGAATGTAACCATTTAAAATAAAAAATTGATTTGTTATGTTGATCAACTTCTTAATATTAAACAAAACATAGCAAACACTCGAGTGGTGACATTTCCTAGGCATAGTTGTGAGTTATTGTTCCAGTACTACTCCTAGACATAAGTTTTAGTCACTTTTTCGAGTCTTCCCATGTGTGGGAGTATATTTTCTCCTTTGGGGGCAAATTTTTTTATTAGACTTTAAGCAGATTTTTCGATTAGACTTCAAGTTGGGGCAAATTTCTAATACATTTATTAGTTAATTTGTGGAGTCCTATGTAATTTTTAATATCAAAAAGGATAAATAGATTTTGCAAAATGAAACTATGAACTTGAACAAACTACAACCCAACCTGCGAAAGTTCAACTAGTGTATCATTACAGTTACTACAATATTATAGCCATAGCTTTAACTGTACTCAATTTAATGCAAAACTTGTAACATGTAGCTATGCAGGAAGATATGTTTAACATTGTTGTATATTAAGGCGTAACTTCAATTGATCAATGATATAATTTCAAACGAAACCATGTATTGCAAATTCAATTTCTTTTGTATGTTGCTAGTGAAATAATTCTTTGTTGGTTGTTTTGACTATTTTACAGGGCAGCAGGCTCATGTGATAACATTTGAAGTTGGAGCAGTGCTTGAACATGCAAAGTGGCAAGCCCCTGTTTACTGCTTCCATAAAACCAATGAACTAGAAGCCACCGTCACTGCTTCTCAGGGACGAGTGCTCGATGGTTTTTTTGAAGGTCCCAGGCAGCTCTGACTCTAAATCAATGTAAGTGGTGTTTCTAATATCATATGGCTCAGCTTCTGTTAATTGTTAGAGCAAGACTGGTTCTTTATCACTTGCCTTCTGCTTTTTGTCATTCTTGCCATTATATTATTTATTTGGAGTTACAGAAGCAATGTAAACAGGTATCTTCAACCTCCATGGCCTAAATCATCCATCTTTTAACAGAAAACTGAAGGATAGTGTCATTTTTTAATGGTAAATGATAGTGTTTATGAGAGAGCCAGAACATTGTAATTCAAAGTTGGTGTACACATACACTCAGCTGTTGACACTTCGAACCCCCAGTATTCTTATCGATACTCTGGCTTTCAAGACCAATTCTTTCAACTGCTCAGACATCCACCCCCTTTGCGCTTTACCCCCGGCCTATCTATCCATGCGCCGGTGGGAAGGGGTTTATCTATGTGGTTTACCATGCTTGCCTGCCTCTATTGGCAGACTCTATTGCTTGTCGGTTAGACCTCAAACTTCTACATAACAAAGCTGCAACATATTGCTTTATTTAACAGTCGCAAAAGAAATAGAGATCAATATCCTCGTAATTGATAAAGATCAAAGTTCTTGTAGTTCATGTAAATTAAAAGGAAAGCCAGTGAATACGCTCACTCTGAAACCCGTAAACAGTAGCCATAAGCAATGTTCAAACCGTAAATTGTAGCCGCAAGCAACAGAAGCAAGGCCATTTTTTTCAGTCAAATCACTGCACGATCATCAGTGGTTACACCATGTTTGCGAGTTAATCACCACTTAAAACCAAAACTCAAATCAAATTGGGAGATATGCAAGTCAGACGCTAATATGCCCATCTTCACAGAAGTATCAAGAACGTTCCTCTATCAGGGCAACAAAAGTTTGCAAAAATAAAAGAAAAAACCATAATTTGGATTTAAGCAGACAAATAGTCATATAGAGAAGTGAAAATAGGAAAAGAAAAAAATATTCAGCAACATCAACACCTTATTTAAGCCGTTCAGGATAACTAACAATGAAGAAGAATCGCTTCTGTGAAAATAAATAAATGAATGAAAAATGTAGGAGTAGAGGACATGACTAACCACAGAGAGGAAACAAAATTAAGCTAAAGAAGCGGACTAGCATTATGTTTCAATATTTTATGACTTGAAATTAAATGGTACAACTAAAAGCATGCGACAAAATAATAATTTCTGAATTTCATAAAATTATTTATTCATTTCTTTTGAGCATATATTATTAACTATATGATATTGTCAATATGAGAAGATACAAATCATAGGTTCTTTATAAATAAAAGATTGTTCGCAACTGTTAATGAAATGGGCATTTTATTATGTAAGACTGCAACTTTTCTACCTCTATGGTGAAGTGATTTTTTCTCGATCACTTAAGTGGAGACTTTGAGTAGAATGGTTAATATATATATATGATTTAAATACTGAACTAGACCATAGTGAACTATAATCTAATGTAATAAATGTCAGTGATCATAATTCACATAAGCTTTAATAAGCTTAGTCGACTTTAATCCTGAGTGAATAATGAACTTGCATTCATGTATTATGTTTTTTGAGTTATCATGGAGTGAGATCTATATATACAGTTAGAACCTCAATAGCTTGGAAATGTAATTTCATAGATTGTTGGAAAATATACTTATAAGACAGAATCTATATTAATGATGCTTATCTAAGTTGTTTGTGGTACTTGATGTTTTAAATCTATGGCTACAGTTTATTCAGTAAATTGTTTATTGACTAATAATATTTATTTGTAATTTATTTATAAATATAGATATATTGAAAGTGATCATAAAAGTAAATAGTGACTTAAAGGTTTATGTAAGTACAAAAACGCATTTATTATAGGTTTAGCTTTAATGATGAGCATAAGTGGTAATTATTGGTCTAAGATCAAGACTTAATTTACCAAAAAGAGTTTTAATTAATTGGACTTTTATTTAATTGCATGGGTTACTAGGATATAAGTTTAGGCTTTTAATGGAAAGAGATTTATATAAAAGAGATTTTCTTGAAAAAAGAAAAATACAATCTATTGTTTCCATTACCTACACAATAATTAGGATTCTTTATACCTCTACACGTGTAAGAGAGACTATTGAGGATAGCAAATAAGACTACAAACATATTTTGCAGATCCCAACAATAATGGTGGAAAAGATTACATCGTCTTCTTCGGATCTTCAACAAAAAATCAAGATTTTTCTCTAACCTTATGCATGCATAAAAAATCGAGAAAATTTCTTACCTTCTGTTGATTTCATAAAAAGAAAAATTGTTTTTCTAGATCTGATTTTCTAACAACAACAAATGTTAATTGCATATATTGCAATGTATCCTTCACTACGCAATTCGAGCAAAGCCCTAAATCCAAGAATACCCATTTGTTGTGGGAATCAATTCTGTCCAAGAGAAAATGGATGCCTTAGAAAAACATTGGCTTGTCAATAGGAATCCAGCCTACTAAGTATTTAGGCTTTTCTTTAGGAAGCAATCTTAGATCTTCAAGCTTTGGGCCCCGTTGGTGGACAAAATCAAAATTAGAATCAGATAATGGAAAAATGCCCTTCTTTCTTAAGGTCACACGCTTCCTTTAATCCACTATTATGTATTGTCAGCTCTTCCTATCTTCTTCCTTTCATTGTTCAAAATTCTTAGTGAGTGGGGCAGCTAATGGAATACAAAGGTTGGTGAGGGATTTTATTGGAAGGTTTTAAGTAACTCATTAAATGGGATGTAGTTTTCAAGATCCTAGTTTAAAGAAGGGTTAGGAATTGGATACGTGGAGAAGAAACATACAGCTCTTTTAGCTAAGTGACTGTAGAGATTTCCTCTTGAAAAAAGATACTCTATGGCATTCGGTGATTAGAAGTAAATATGGCCTTCACTCAAATGGGACTCTGATGTGGTTGACACCAGAAGTCTTAGAAGTCCTTAGAACGCAATCTCAAAAGGATATCCCTTTTTTCTTTCTCACATTAAAGAAAGTGTAGGGAATGTTAAGAATATTCGATTTGAAGAGGATAACTGGTTAGGGGATTGTTCTTTTCTTGAGTATTTCCCTCGCCTGCATAGGCTTTGTCCTAAAGAAATGTTTCTATCAATTTATATACATCTTCCTCCTCTTTGTTGAATTAGCAAATTTTCATCTTCAAAAGAAACTTTAGCGATAGAGAGATTCATGGTTATGCTTCTTTGTTGGAGTTATTAGACAATGTCGAGAACAATGAAGTGAAGAAAGATAAAAGATTGTGGAGTTTAGGGACGTTAGGACATTATTCTTGCAAGAAACTAGGAAAATCTAAAAGGTTAATCAGAAACATCCTAAGCAATGCACAATCCCAATTATTCTTCAAAATTTTGCAAATATATTTGATTCTAAAAAAAATGGGGATTGCTATTTTTCCCCTACAGTATATAGCATATACTATTTATTCATTACTATTTTTATATTAGCCAAAAACTCCTCTGACAATATAAGTTTATAAAAAGCATCCTTAGTTCTACCATACATATTTGCACTACTTGTGGCCTTCTTTCCTGTGACATATCTGTTGGAGGGTCAGGTGAGGATCAAAAGCATCCTTGGGGATAATGGATTTGGTGATTTTTAAGAGGAAGACAGGAAACTCACAACTCTACTGGCTGTTGAGGGTGCAAGGACATCTCTCCTTGGTTTATATGCAGCAATATTTATGCTCATAGCTTTAGAGATAAAGTTTGAACTTGCCTCACTTATGCGGGAAAAGGCTGTGGAGAGGGGTGGAATTAGACATAGCCATTCTAGCAATGAAGGCAGCTCTACTAGTTTTCCTCCACGAATGAGATTCATGCAGCAGCGTCGAGCATCTACAGTTCCAACTTTCTCAATCAAAAGGATGGCCGCTGAGGGTGCTTGGATGCCAGCTGTTGGAAATGTTGCTACTATAATGTGTTTTGCAATATGCTTAATATTGAATGTCAATCTTACAGGGGGTTCAAACAAGGCAATATTCTTCCTTGCTCTTATTTTATTGCTGCTCAACCAGGATTCTGATTTTGTTGCTGGTTTTGAGGACAAGCAGAGGTACTTCCCAGTGACTGTAGCCATATCAGGCGACTTGATCTTGAGCTCCCTATTTAGCATATGGCAAGATGTCTGGCATGGGAATGCAGGCTGGGGTCTTGAAGTTGGGGGTCCTAACTGGTTCTTTGCGGTAAAGAATTCGGCCCTTCTCATTCTTACATTTCCCAGCCATATCATCTTCAACCAGTTTGTGTGGAGTTACACTAAGCAGACAGACTCGACACCACTATTGACATTGCCTCTAAATCTTCCATCCATCATAATAACAGATGTGATCCAGGTTAAGGTATTGGGGTTATTAGGAATTATTTATTCCCTGGCCCAGTATATAATCTCTAGACAGCAATATATCTTTGGATTGAAGTATATTTAGGCAAACACATAAACTGTACAATATGTTATGGCAATTTTCAAGTGAGGTAAGTTCAGGTTGTTGATCACTTTCATTTGGTTGTCTTACTTTGATTTGGGCTTTTGCATGTCCCAAGATGCCTAGTTTTATTTCTCCGAATTTTGATTGCAAACAGTTGCACTGAAATTTCATGATATGATATACAGCAGGAATTAACTTCCAGCAAAAATGATGTTTTCCGTTAATTTCTGTTTTCCTAATGAAATATACTTTTGAACTGCGAAATGCATGTAGTTCTGGTTGAAGTTGAGCGCCATGTCGAGGATGACACCGGTTTTTGGACTAGTCTGAATTTTGAGACTAAATCTGCTGATCTTGAGGTTATATGGGTAAAGATTGTCTCTGTTTTCTCACTAACACCATTTCATTCCAGATTATTCATAGCATTTGAGTTGATGTGTGTGTCACGTGATTTCTTTCTTCCAATGTGATTGTTGGCTTTGGCCATTACAAAGATACAATGGATTCCATATTGCACATATGCAGTCCAGAATTGTATGTTACACTGTTTAGGACAAGGGTCTGCTCTATTTTGAATTTTATCCTGATGTGTTTTCTACTCGATAAACAAAATAAGAAATGATAACTTGTGCCATTAAGCTACTGTCTTGGGAAAAATAAAATAACATTATAGCTGTCTCTGGCGCACTGTATGTACCAAATAAGGTTGCCAATAAAATAGTATGTAAAATAGGGTTCAATTGTTGTTTGGAGCGTATTGCATATTTTAATAGATTATATTAAATTAATAATATGACTAAAGATAAAAACTCAAAGAGGAACAAGCCACCATTATCGGCTATCATTTTCTGCTATCATCATTAAGATATTCACCGTTGGTTGTCGATTCTTAGAATCAATTTGGTAATACATGGTAATTTTTAAAAAATAATTAATTTTAAAGAGAATTAATTAAATATTTAGTAAAATATATTTTTAAAAGTATTATATTTTTTAATGTGGTTGTTTGTGCTTGATAAATTTTATTATTAAATTGTTGAAAGAATACAAATGATTAATATGCATAATGTTAAAATTTATTTGTACCTTTATAAATATGTATGTGTAATATCTTTATTATATATATATATATATATATATATATATATATATATATATATATGGTAATTGATAACTGTTTTGTAAATTTTAATGTACTTGCAAGCATGCGAATCTATTGTAGAGTGTAGATTATGAATAAAGGGGTTGAACCACATTGGCTGTTAATTTTAAGAAAGCTAAATTTAATATAAGCTAATTACAATTCAATTCCACTTTCCACAACCAATTCCACAACTATTTTAACCCCACACACAAATCAATTCTAAAATCCAACATGAAAAACACACAATGCAATTAAATTAAAAATACACAATGTAATTCCACAATTATTTTACTCATACACAATTCAATTCAATAACCCAACATAAAAAATAAAAAATAAATAAAACACTCATGTCTTATATAAATAAAAACACAATGCAATTAAATTAAAAACACACAATGTAATTCTACAACCATTTAAGTCATACACAATTCAATTCAACAACCCAACATAAAAAATAAAAAAACTCATGTCTTATACAAATAAAAACACAATGCAATTAAATTAAAAACACACAATGTGTGATGCTGTGAGGATGTATTGTGTGCGTGTGTTAACTTGTGTCAGTTTTTTTTTTTAAATATGGTCGGGTCGGCATTAAGTCTGATCTAACCCTAAATTTGTTCAGGCTTTAAAATTTTGGCTTTAACCCAACCCTAAATTTAAAAATTCAAGTCAAAGCCTTAAAAATTAGGATCGGGTCAATCGGGCCAAAAATAGGATCAGAATAAATTGTCAAGCCTAATTGAAATGAGAATCGGAATAAGTTCTTATACTTAAACTATAAGAATTAAAATTGAAATGAGTTGTATTACTTTTAATGTGTTTACTTTATTTTGGAATTAGAATAAATGGCTGAAAGTTACAAATCTTAGTTAATTATTGTCATTATTATTGTTATTATTTGTTATAATAATTCTAATTATTATTATTCAAAAATCGTCATGATAATAATAACAACAACAATGAAAATCATCATAGGTGGCAATCAACGATGACAGCGACAAGCTGCTTCTATTGGTTCAATTACGCGGGTGTTGTTAGTTCAACAAGCAGTTGCTGCTGGTTTGATGTGATAACAGCTGTTGGTTTGACAAGCAACTGATGAACATCACACATGAGCAGTGACGCGATGCCAATTGAACGGGCTCGAATTACACTACTGCTAGTTTGAATTTGATAAATCTAGAATTTGGGATTTAGGTTTATTTTTCATCCATTTTGTTCATTTTTTATTTTTGATTATTTAAATAAGAAATTTAGTTGGGGCATAAAAGTCAGTTCGGAGAATAGGAACTTGACTCCCACCCACCCCTAGTAATCAAGTTCCTATTCATCAATCCCAAAAGTGCATAAGACTCACATACTTATTTCCATAATCCCATTTCCCCTTATAATTTAGTTAGTAAATACTCTCAATCATTGCAATTATGAATTTTGATTTCCCACTTCCACAAAGTAAATGCACTATTAATTGATTTTCCATTATTAGCTCATGTGTGTAGTTATTTAGAAACGAAATTGAAAATTCTCTTGTTTGGCCTTATGTTTATTCACATCAAAATAATAATAATGAAATAATTCATGCATTAAATTAAAAAATAATAATTCATACAAAATTATAATAAGTATATATTAATTTATGTTTAAGTTAAAGAAAATTCAATCAAAATTATAATAAATATATAGGTATATTTTTAGATTTAAAATTTTTCAATTAAAATTAAATTAAAAATAATTAAAAAGCCACGTGTTGGTGGATACCCATGCGGGTATTCACCAGGTATTTAGGTAATACCAAAATCACCTAAAACCTAGTGCAGTTTTTAATTTATAATATCAAACCCGCATGCAACCTATAAAATTACCCACAATAGAGAGGTTTTGGTGGGCGGATGTGGGTGGATTTGAGGGTACCATTGCCATCCCATTATCGTGTAAAAGGGTAGGGTGTTCGGTTTGATTTTTTCCAAACTAAACCAAACTAAGATGCTCGGTTTAGTTCGGTTTGATTTAACTAGCAGAAATCAAATGGTTTGGATTTAATGCACCGAACGGTTTATGTTTGGTTCGACTTCAAAACTAAACTAGATGCACAAACCGCTCGGTTCATGCAATTGTGTTTTGTCTTTGCAATTTGATCTGATCTTACTTTTGGCCCGACTGACATTTAACTCGAATATTCGAGTCTTTGGGTCGGGTTCAGAGCAAAATTTTTAGGTCCAAAAAAAAATTTTGCCTTCGGATTAGGTTTAAGCCAAGCTAACCTAACCCGACCCTATTTCAAAAAAAAATAACACATTTTTTAAACACGCACACAACATAGATCAGTGTATCTGCAATTCTACATCACACTCGCACACTTCACTCTTCAGTAAATTAGTACACCACATACACTTACATAGATTCAGAATACACAAAAGCAATTAGTGACAGAACCCTAAGTCAGCCACTCAGCCGCCATCCCATCAGACAGCATCGTGACCATCAACCACACGCCAGCCAACGACCATCCTATCACCCGCGAACTGTCTCCACTCTCCATTTATCTCCCTCTCGCTTGCTGCCTGTAACCTGCTCCATCTCTAATCACAATCAGCTGCACGACGCTGCGACGTGAAACAGCCGCCCTTTGTCGTCGTTCTGCCGCTTCTGCCTGCCAGCCAACGCACACGTTCAGCTATGCACATGTTCTGTCGCCAGCATTAGCTATTTAGCTTTGGTAATTTTAATTTGACAAATATTAATTAATGTTTTTCATTTAAGCTTATAATGAATTTGTAATTTTAGCTAAATATATTTATGTTAATTAATTAATTATGTAGTTCCTATAAATATTATATTGTGGCTAAATAGAAGGCTATATATAAGCTTTATTCAATTATTATGTTGTAATTATAAATTAAGTTTAATCATATCTTAAATTTATAATTTCATAAATATTGATTAATTTTTCATTTAAGCTTATAAATTAATTTAGCTAAAATATGTCTGTTGCATGGATTGATGAGCACACTAAAGTTGTCAAATTAATAAAAGCTACTGTAAAAGATATCCCTTGTTTATTTCTTGCAAATCCAACATTACCTAAAGTCGTTGAAACTAATGCATCTGATTTAGGTTATTGTGGGATACTAAAGCAAGTAGATAATGGTAAAGAACAAATAGTACAAGATTTTATCAGGAAAGTCAACCATAGTCATTTCTCTTAGTATCTCTAAGACTAACTCTGAAAAGAAGTTTAAAGAACCTATTTTCAAACCTTTTCAGGTTTCGAAAACTAGTCAAAAGCTTATCCAAGAGTCAAAATCAGACTTTGCTAAAGCCATTAGAGAACAACTAGATAGAATAGAAGCTTCTTCTTCTTCTAGTAAAGTCCAAATTGCTCCGGATAGTATCCAATCTAGCAAGATTGGTGTTCTTGAACAGGACCAAGTATCTATAGCCTCCTCTGATATAGAAGCCTTCCAAGAAGAACCTGTTCCAAAAGCCAAAAAAATTCATTGGAAATTAGCTCTACCAACCGTCAAGTCCCCACCTAACTTAAAATATTCTTCTTCTGTTTTTGCACTGGCCAAAAGAGATTGGGCCTTGGATCTCTAAGCAAGAAAAGTATTAAGGACTTTAACATCTTCTAATTTTGGAGTGAGGAGGCCTCTTGTAGAAAGCCAGGCTTAAACAGTGGCTTTAGTCAATTTTGACTGTTCATCAAATTTTGACCACTATTTGACTTTAAAAGTTCTTTATAAGATGAGATGGGGTTCTTGAGTGTAGTAGTTAAAGTTTCACATCCAAACCCAAGGGAGAAAGAAATTGGTAAAAAAACAAAGAAAATAGGGAAACCTCTTTTCAGACTCAGAAGGGGCATAATGGACTTTAAAGATATTTAAACACCTAATGGCATTTGGTGTTAAGATATCTGAGCTTGGACCAAAGTAGGTCCACCATTGTTGGAACCAATTTGGAAGTCTTTGCACGGTTATTTTTGAATTAAAGAAAAATAACCAGGAATGAGTCTTTTTGGGGTTTTGAATAAAGAATGTATTAAACCAGGCCTGTTGGTAATCCCAGTAGGAAAAAGACAAGTAATAAGTTAAATGGTTTTTGAAATTGGCGGGAAAGGTTTTTGTTTTATGAAGTGGGTCACCCCATTGTTTTGGGCTCAAAACTTTAAGAATGGTTGTCGTAGAAAAGGCTGGCTCCGAATGAGCTTCACTATGAAAGAAATGTTTGAATCATACAGATTCAGTATGCTCAAGAATGCTTTGGCAGAAAGACTGGGGTTTTGTCAAATCCCATGGTTTGAAAAACCAGCCCTTCGGAAAAATCTTTGTAATTGCTTGAAATGAATCAGAATGATAAAACCCATTTTCCATAGAAATGTTTGAATCATACACGCGCTCACTCTCTCTCTCCATCTTCAGTCACTTTCTCACCCTTTGGTCTCAACTTTTGCCGTTGCAACATCTTCAGTTGCTCACATCGCGCCAGCCGCCAGAGACAGTGAGTTTAGCCTTCATTTTTTTACTTATTATGTTTTAATTTTTATTAATTTTTTGCCTGAGTTAAATTAGTCAAATTAATTACTCTTTTGAGTTGTGATTAAGAATTTGAATTAAATTAGTCAAATTAATGCAAACCAAGATTGTGTCACCACCTTGGCTTATTATTTGCTTTAAATTTGGCTCTAGCGTCTTACAGACAACCCAATGGGGTTGGAAATTAGTTTGATAGTTTCTGTTGGTCCCCAATGTGGAAATTGCAATTGAATGAGGGCCATGTTGATTGATTTCTAGTACTGCATTGTTTTCCATTATTGCTTACTTTCTGTGTCCTTATGCTGCTGTCAATGTGAAGCAAATTTTTTGGATTCCTGAGATGATAGTTTGTGACAATTTTATCTTTTTTAAATGTAGTTTAGGTCAATATTTTGACTGGTTAGATTAGATAATCTACTTTTCCCTGATTGAAGTCTAACTTATCAACTTGATGACATTTGGGTCGCTTCTTTTGGAGCATATGCATATATCTCCATAGCTACCATTTCCTGTATTTGGGGAAAATGAAAAAAGGGTTAGTTTGTGTTATTGCAATTTGCATAATGATTTTTAGTGTAGAAAGTTAGAAATATGTGAATTTTCTTTTTGTAATTTGTTACAGTCTAAATGGTTACTTCTAGAGAACATAGAGAACTAAATTTAACTGAACCAGAAATATTTTGGTTCTGTTCTACTATTCGGTTCGGCTTCAGCTGTCATTATTTAAAACGTATGGGTTTCGGTTAGGTTCGGAACTACCTAATTACATAAAATACTCATACTGCCGATACTAAGGTTGAAACCTAATAGCATCTTGAACCGAAATTGACAACAAGACTTTCAATCTGAAATGATCTTAAATTTAAATCTGAACCGAATTTGGGGTTTGAGCTACGAACCCGATTGCATTGAATTCTCCAACATGAATGGGTTGGAATCCAAACCAAAACCTAAACAATCCGGATTGAAACCCGATTTGCCCACCCCACCAAAAGGATTGGAGGAAATTAAGTTCAACAATCATTTATAGGATTGTAACCAAAATAATTGTAAATAGGTTAGAACATATTCTTCACTAAGTTATGTCCTCAATGCAAAGTGCACTAATCCCTAGCAGATTGATTAGTAATAATCTCATTGTTGGTTATGAATTTTTGCATAAAATTAAACATAGCAAGGGGGAAAAGCACTAGTGACACTAAAATTAGACATCGGTAAACTTTATGATAAATTGGAGTAGAAATGTTTTGAAGTACACAATGTTAAAACTAGGCTTCTCTAGCAAATGGGTGGACTTAGTTATAAATTGTATTACCACAACTTCCTTTTCTGTTGTTATCAATGGAATAATTATAGGCGTTGTTTGTTATCTTCTTACCTCTTTGTCATATGCGAAGAGGCTTTTTCCAATCTTCTTTTACAGGAAAAGCATTAAAGGCTCATTTATGGGCTTCATTTTAGTAAAGATGCAATTGTTTCCCTTCTGTTATTTACAAATGACAGCCTACTCTTGACCAAAGTAGTAATGGAGGACTATAAACACTTAAAGGCCAGTTTGAATGTTATGGTACAACATTTGGGTAGATTTTCAACTTCAAAAAATCATCCATATTCTTTAATGGCAGTACAAAAAATGATCAGGTTATAACTATAAAAGATATCCATTAGTGAAAGGTGATTTCTTGACTTGAAAAATACCTAAGCTTGCCATCAATGATAGGAAGAAAAAATATTAATAGTATTTTTAATGGAGTAAAGCTCAAAGCTTTTAATAAAATCTCAAGCTGGCAACATTAAGTTTTTTTCAAGTGAGGGTAAAAAGTGCTTATTAAAGCAATAGCACAAGCTGTCCAAGCATATGCAATGAGTGTGTTTAAAAATCTTATTGGATTGTGTAAGGATATTCAAAAGTAATGGCTAGGTTTTGGTGGGGAACGAAACAAGAGAAAAAGAGTATTCATTGGGAGCGATAGGAAAAGGACGAGTGAAGTCAAAGTTAGAGGTGGAATGGGATTAAGAGATTCCTCAAGCTTCAATCAAGCTCTGGATGCAAAAAATGGCGAATCATACATTTTCCAAACTTCTGGTGGCTAGAGTTACGAAAGCTAGATATTTGAAACACTTAGGTTAATGGATGTAGGTATGGGATCAAAACCTTACTTTTTTTTTTGAAGAAGTACTTTTATAGGGAAGGCAAGTGATCCAAAAAAAGTCTAGGAAGAGGATTGGGAATGGGTAAAATATGCCAGTGTATAAGAGCAATTGGATGCCTAGGCCTTTAACCTATAAGCCAATTTTAACTCCAACAATGAGGATTGACAGTGCAGTTGTAGAATTAATTAATGATGAGCAACACTATAAGGAAGCATTGCTTCAGATTAGAAGATGCAGAAGTTATCACACAAATTCCACTCCTAAGAAGACCAAAAGAAGATAAGTTGATATGGCACTACGACAAAAGAGGGCAATACTCAGTGAAGAGTGGATATTAGGTGGCTATGAAGAAAAAGTTTCCTCATTATCCAAGTTGGTCCACTCAGAATCCAAATCAATGGAGTTTTATTTAAAAGCTTGCATTACCCGAGAAGGTGAAATTTGTTTTATGGAGAGCTTCTCATGACTTTTTACCACTACATAAAACTTATAGAAGAAAAGACTACTGCGAGAGCCAATATGCCAAACTTGTTGTTGTAAGTTTCCATTTCTCATGCTTTGTTAAGTTACAAAATGGCAAGGAAAGTCTTGGAAAATTCTCAACTAGCAGATGTGTTCCAAAGGGAGCGCATTCAAGACATAGCCAGGTTGCTGCAATTCTTACCTCAACAGCAAAAAAATATTGATGGGGCGTAAATTGCAGCTTTACTATGGGTAATTTGGAATACAAGAAAAAAATGGCTATACACTGCAAGCAGAATAGTTGGGAAGCTAAAACTATTGTGCCCCCCTCCCCTGACTAAAAGTTAATATGGATGCTACTGTGAATGTCGAAAAGCAAGTGGTAGGCTTGGGGGTTGTGGTTAGAGATGTTGATAGAAATTGCTTAACTGCTATTGTTAAAACAACAAAGTACTTTGGCAATGTGGCAATGGCTAAAGCTGTAGCCGTGGAATGGGTATTGCAAGTTGCTTTAAAAGTTGGTGGAACTTCTGTGATCTTAGAATCCGATTCCCAGGAGGTAGTAAGGTTAGTTAACAATAGGAAAAATAGTATGTATGAAATTTTTTGAGTGATCTCTAAAATTTTGGAAAACAAGAAGAATTTTTATAACTTCAAAGTTCAGCATACTCCTAGATTATACAATGGCATAGCTCACTCAATAGCTAAGTTTGCACTGCAAATGATGGAAATTGTTATATAGTTGGATGAAGTTCCAATAGACATTTGCATTTGTTTTCAAATTTATCTATTAAAGGGCATGCTTTCTTTTCAGGATGAAAAAAAAAATTATGGAATAGACTCCCCAATCTTATTAACAAGAGTAGATTACTGAGAAAGTCTCAATAGTTTATATATATACACATATATAATTGCCTCAACTCTTATCTTCATTTTCAAATCTGTATTGATAGTCATGTTTTAAGTAGTAGTGATAATTATAACTAATCTAAAAATTACTAGAATCTAGAGATGATATGTATTAGCGAATTTGGAGTCGTTTATCAATTATATATCTATATATATATATATATATGTATGTATGTATATATGTATGTATGTATGTATGTATGTATGTAGACTGTAACAATTAAAAAGAAAATTATTAGTTGTCACGGTCGGTTTTATGGTGCCTTTACTGATCAGTAATTAGAATATGCTAAAATTGGAATGGATTGGAATCCGAATTAAGAATATAAATCAGAATAAATTATTTACTTGAGATGAAATATTAAGAATCGGAACAAACTATTGTTATTTACTCAAATGCCCTTAATTAACTATTGTCCTTTGGTATTAATAATAATAATAATAATTAAAAAATTAGTGATAACATTATAAATAAATAAGTAATTGTGACAATTAATGATAATAGTGATATAAAAAAATAACAACAACAACAACAATAATGATAAATTTAAAAATAACATTATGAATAAATAAATAAATAATAGTAATAATATTAATATTTAATATTAATAAATATTAATAATGACGATAAATAACAAAAATAATAACAATAAAGAAGAAGGAAAATAATAATAACATTAGTAAATTTTAATAATAAGAATAATAATAATAATAAATGCATTAATAAATAATAAATCAAAATCAGAGGTGCAAATCAAAATCGAGTCTTATTTGAGATGGAGGTTCTTTAGTTTTTAAGTTACAGCTGTTGTGAAAAAAAAAAATTATAGTTATGAAACAAAAGTTAATAATACGTAGTAAATTTAATTTTTAAATAATAATTTTGATAAAATTATTAAATATATAATAATTTTTCTATTATATAAGTGAAAAATCGTATCAACATAACTTCCAACTTACACTCAATATTATTTACAAAACACTTTAATGTGTAGCTACTCAATCTCAATTCCAAACGCACCTTCAAAATTATTAAGATGCAGTTCTCAAAATTATTAAGATGCGAGTTCTCAAGGAGTGTTGCGTGACAGAGTCAACTGAGGACACAAGGCAATTGACGACGATGCGAGGCAGCTGACAACAAGCGCGAGAAAGACAACAACAACGATGATGGGCTGCAGCGTGACAACCGACAAAGATGATCAGTGACAAGCTGCTCAAGCCGATCATTTTCCTTTGGTTCTCTAGAGAGAGATCAGCTATTGCAAATGGAGATAGAGATCGACTGGTTTTCATTTTTCTTTTGTTTTTTCATTTACATTTTTTTAATTGCTAAGAGTCTGTTTTGAGAATATTGAAAATTTAGTAGGGACAATTTTGTCATTCCCAAAAATAGGGTTATGATTCCCAACCCCCCTCCCAAAATCACAAACCCCATAATCAATTCAAAATTTGTATAGACGTTCTTAGCTTTTTTCGCAAGGGAGAAAGACGTTGTAAGAATGCTTCGCACAATTAAATTTAATTGAGGGAGTTTTTGAGTCCGTGGGGACTCGAACCATTGCCCTCATAGTCATGCTTAACTTTGAAGGTAATAGTCCACCACTGGGCTACAAGCCCAAGTGGCATTACATTCCCATCTTGAATTTAACATATAAATAATTTATTTATTCTAATCCCTTTATTTCGATTTCCCATTCCAGGATAACAATATGAAAGCCGAGAGGTCGCATTATATGTGTACTTTTAGCAATTATAATATCAGTAGTTTGAAAACGACCAAAAATTTCCACTAAACCATGTAATCCGGTTTCAATTGTTTCATGATGCCAAAGAAATTTACGCTTGACGCAAAAGCTAATCTACATAATTTGTCACAAGTACGGGAATCAGGAAAGCAAAGGTTACAACTCCGTTAATAAATTTTTTTTAAAAAAAAAGAGAGACGAAAAAAGCCAAGAACCTCTCCGATAACACATAATAAGACTATGGCAGCAGCAGTTCAAACAAAACTTAGTCTATAACATCCCAGACAACATACTTGCTCTAAGTATTTCCATCTAGTCAACAGAAAGTTCCCTGCGCTTGTAACGCACCATCACCTTTCCTTTGACACCAACAACCATTGCATTCCAATCAATCTCAGGGAAAGGAGATATCAGCTCAAATTCAAAATTTCTTAACAAATGGCTCCATATTGCCTTTATCTGCAGATATGCAAAAGGCTCACCAAGACATCCATGCCTACCCCCACCAAACGAAATGTATGAGAATGCCCCAGCAGCCTTATCTTCTTCTCTTCCAGGAGCAAACCTATCAGGATCGTAGCTGTCTGGATTCTTGTAAATATGAGGAAGCCGGTTTGCAAATGCTGGTGATGTTCCAACTATGTGTCCCTTTGGTATGTCGTATTCATTACCTTCACGGGTCTGCACAGTAAAATCACTGTGTGAGCTTCGCAAAAGCATGATCAGTGGAGGGTGTAGTCTCAGGGCTTCCTTAATGCATCGATAGAGGACATCCATCTCAGCTAAGATATCATGATCAACCCTTTTCCCGTGTTTTTTCATCAGGCTTTTTTGTTCCCCCTGCACAGCAGATAGATACTCCTTGTATTTGAGGAGATAGGCCCCAGTCCAAGTGGAGGTGATTGAGCTGGTGTGCTGCCCAGCAAAAAGAGCGGCAATGAGTAAACCAGTGACCTCAGACTCAGTTGTGGGCCGGCCATCTTTGTACTTTGAGTCAATGAAGGACTGCAACATGTCATTCTCTGACTTTGCAGCACATTTACGGGAAGTGATGATGTTAGCAAAGATGTCTGCAAGCTTCTTACGAGCCCGGTCACGACGGCTGTGAGCTGGGATGGGCAGGTATGGGAAAAGAACACTGATAGGGAGCATCCCATTGTCAAGGTCATGGAACAGGGAAGACACGTCATCGAAAAGCTTATCACGAACTTCCCGACCAAGGAGACATCTACTGGCAGTCAAAATGATCAGATGTTCCAGCTCAAACTTCAGATCCACCTCGCCACTGTCTCCCCATTTTGAGAAGTAATCCTGCCAAGTTCCAAGATGAATATACAAATATTAGGAGCTATTAAACTAAGATATAGATAGTTAGGCAATAAAGAACTTCATTATCCAAATTATCTCAAATCTAAATAATAGCATGCATCATATCAAACAAGAAAAAGCAGAGCAAAGATACCAATCAAGTGCCAAAGGCCAAAGTCAGCCTTTTAGCCAAGCTTGATCTCAGAGAGTAGATAAAAGTAAAATTAAGATTATTATTATTTTGATGAGAGGGAAACAGAAAGGTATTTTATTTTGATGAACAAGAAAATTACCGCAACTAAATCAAGTCCACACAACTTAGCAACTTCAGTATTTCCGTACAATATTATCCTTTACTTCCCTGGATCGATCAAACTATAATACTGTTTATTAAAGTGGTGTTCAACATTCAGCAACTTAACATGTTAGTTGAAACTTCCATTTCTCTAAACTTAATAATTATTTTGAGAAAATATATGGCAGAACATTTACACTCAACCAAAATGTGTGTCAAGAAAATAATTCCATTAAAAGTCCAATAAGTCAACAACTTTGTTGAAACTGCTTACCTCGGCTTCCACAACCATCTGATCTACATATCCCTTCAACTTGGTCACACGAAGTGCCTCAGTGAAGAACCGGAACTGCTCCTGCCTAATCGAGTAATCGACATCAAACACGACTCCAGGACCAAAAGTGGGCACATTGAACTGATACACTTCCTGCTGACTCAAGTCAGACTCAGGGGCCTTAAAGAAGTGTGCTGACACCTCAGGACCAATCAAGAAAGTAATCTTTCGATTACACAAGTTGACAGTGAAGACACTCCCGAGTTTTGAATACTCCTCACGGATCATCACAATGGGTCCTTTCAAGAACTTGACAAGGCCACCAATCAGAGGGTAACCCTTAACAATTGGAGGCAAACGCTTACTAGATCTAGGCATTACAAGAGAAGAAATAAGCTTGGCCACCACAATTGTGGCCATAATGAGCAAACTCACATTGTAAAATTTGTTCGTTTCATCCATATTCAACTGAAAAACAAAATCCAAATCAGAAAAAAACACAAAACCCGTTACTCAAATTTTATATTATAACAGTTTAGTTCAGATCTCAAGAGTCTCAGAAATTTTAAAGCTGATGAATAAGAGAATTGGATAAATTAAAGAGATTAAGTCCAGTAATTGAAAGTTAAAGGGATAGATTTTCAGTTAATACCTGATTAGCGATTGTGAATGCGAGAATGATGACTGAGATTGCGAGGACACACACGGTTCAAGTAGGAGTGTCGTCAGTGTTATATAGAAGTAAGAGAAAGCTTCATTTTACCCCTAATATTTAGGATATTACATAGGCTACCAATTAATTTGTTAGAAATGTCTCCATACCCCCTGCCGTTATATGTGATGGGTTAGGATGCCAATCTTTTGTTTTGGAAAATTATCAGTTATTCATCTTAAGTTTATTTATTAATTAAAAAATATTATAAAAATTTTAATTAATTTAATTTTTATTTTAAGTTTGTAATTTGTATCAACCATCTATCAAAACATTAACATCGTTAAAATATTTAATAAAATTTAAGTAAAATAACTATTTTATCCCTAAATTCAAGGAGTACGATCATTAATCCATCTTGAGATTATCCTCTTAAAAAGTATTACAAAATTTTAAGTTTATTCAATTTTTCATCTTAAGTTTACAATTTATATCAATTTCCACCAAAACATCGACATAGTTAGAATATTTAGATTTTAAGTGAAATGATCATTTTGTCTTCGAATTCAACGACATTTTTGACTTGGAGCTATAAATAATAAAATTAAAATTAAAATAAAATATCACAAAAAAGGATTCTTTCGTATCCTTATAGCTATAAAACCCAACAACTCTTTTTAAAAAAAATAAAATCCACTAACGATTTTGATCCATAACCACAATTTGTATGAAATCTTCCATCAATCTTATAAAACCAAAAAATAAAATAAAATACATCTCACTATCTTCTTCCTTATCTTCTCTCTATATAAATTTTTAGTATTCATAAAATCAACACAAAATTTGTATCAAATCCTTCTTCATCAACATACTTCATTACTAAATCCTTCAATCATATGCAATATTTAACAAAAATATGAATAGGGTTAAGAAGACCAGCCATTAAGGAGTCTTGTTGTGATTGCAACAATGCCTGAAGTTGGTAGAAATAGTAGTGGTAGCGATGATCAATGACAATGGTGGTTATAACATTGAAATTAGGTTTGATTGGGTGTTTATGGAATTGAAATTAAGAATTGGATTGATTGGGTGGTAACGAATTAGATTTTTAGGTACTTTTTAGATTTAGTTTGATTATGTAAATTTGGGAAGATAAATTAGATTTTTAATAAAGAAAGAACTTAGAGAATTAAATATATTTAATTGAATATTGGTTATAAAAATAATTTTTTATTTTTTATTTCAAATTATTATTTTATTTTTTAGTATATTAAACGTCTAAACTACCCTCGTGTTGTCATCAGTTATAAATGGCAATTAACATTTCGGTGAGCGGTTAATACAAATTGCAAATTTAGAAAGGAAAATTGAAGAAATTTAAATTTTTGTAATATTTTTTATAATAAGGTAAAACTTAAGGTAGATAATTGATAATTTCTTAATATTGAGCATGTTAAATATTGTTATTATGGGATCATCAATTATGAACAGTAGATAATCTTTTGGTGGACAATTGATATAAATTATAAATTGAGGGTGAGAATTCAATAAATTAAATTTTTTATAGTATTTTTCATAAGAGGATAAACTGAAAACAGTTAACCCATAATTTTTTTTTTAGTTTTTAAAGGAAGAAAGAACAGAAAATAATAACTTTTAACGGAATAGTTGTAACAATAGCATGGTAGGGGTAATAATACTTTTTTGAAAAATATGATGGTAAAATGGGTAATAGTGAAAATGCCAGGGGGATAAGGGATGGTTTCCCACTTTCCCTTAAGAAATTAACTAAACTGTATAGTGTATACATGTGACATGTGCATGTCTGTCGTCGTTTTGAGATTTTCAGCCATGCGAGTGTGATTTGACTGTCGTTTCTAAATTATCATATAGGTTCTTGTATTTTCTGAAAAACTTCAGAGTCTATAACTTATTTGTTTATACCAAACTCTCCCTAAGCCAGAATGGCCAAATATATCTTTTTTGATTAAGCTTTAGCAGGCTGATAAATTTTGATTTTTAGGCTTTAGTTTTATTTGATTCATATTTTTACTTAACGGTTCATAAAATTTTATCTGAAGACTTTTTCTAGTCTTTTCAATTCACCTACTTTTCATTGTTTATAAATAAGTATATAAAATAAAATTTTCAAAATTTGAGTACAGAGAAAGCATGGGTATATAGAAGGTATGGTAGGTTAATGCTTTTATTAAGTTTTACGTAAAGAAAATAGCTGATTAAATATTTTTTCAAAAAAATAAAAATAATATACAAGATTTTAATAAACATTCAAACTAAATATACAATCGAATCACATGTATTTAAAGATATTTTAACTAAAGAATAACAATAAATATTACATGATCTAAGAGTAAACTGAAATCCTAGTGACTTGAAGTCCCTCTTTTTAGCTAATCAAACACATGAATAATGACACTGAATTATTTTATTAAGAGATTAACTAAGGACTTATTTATATAAATAGAAAAATAAGGCACTCATTAAATTGTACAAGGGTTTAAGGACTTATTCGTATTTACACCATAAAATTGGTTTTTTTTTTTTTTTTAATGAGCAAAAGTCTGAGAATTTGCTGGTTTGATGATCTGGAATGAAAAAAAAAACAGTGGGTATTTCTTGTCTGCTGCGGTGTGGGCGTGGTTTTTGTTGGTCACGTGGCATTGGGATTGAGGAAGCACTTGCGCACGTGGTAAATTGGGCCCGCAAGTAGCAGCCTAACACATAAAGACAAAAAAAAAAAGATAACTTTTAAGAACTCTCCTTAAAGTTTAGGTTATTAACAGTTCGATAGAAAATATTTACGTAATTATAAAAATCTCTCTCAATGTTAGTATTCCGTTAAATGGATCATTATTTGACTGTTAAAATTTTAAAAATACCCTTATCATTAAAATATATCTTTATTTACATGATAAATTGATGGATAATAGAATTCACATCAAAATATTTAATGAGTAAAAAAATTATATGCATAATTAATTAATAAAAAAATTGTGAAGAATGGGCCAGGTTGGATATAAATGGAGAAGTGAGATACCCAACCCATGTCGGTCTTGGAAACAAAACCGTGATCTGCAGACAATAAGCAAATAAAATTAATACATGACACAGAGCACTTGACACAGCTTAAACATCCCCCAGAGCACAGCCCCCTCTTTGAATGAATTTGTTTTGAAATTAGAATATACAAAATTATCTAGTCACCAGCCCAAATTCCAATTAAAGATGTTAGATAGGGGCAAATATTTTCCGGCGGCTGAGCCATACAGCTACATGAACGAGATCACAACAACAACGACAATAAGAAAGAAAAAGTGCAAGAACAAGAAGAGGTTTAGTGATGAACAGATCAGATCATTGGAACTCGTTTGAAAACGAAACAAGACTTGAGCCTCAAAAGAAGCTGCAGTTGGCCCCATACTGAGCAATCACATTACAAAGGAAGCCAAAACTCATCATTTATACACTTCTGTACTACTTACGAAGCTCTTAGGTCATTATGCAATAGCTATTATCAGTCATTACCCAACTATTTTTTCAACTCAACACCAACCACCCCAAATAAAAACAACATCCAGCAATATATTCATTAATTGAAGCATACCCATTATTATTTTTAATCAACAAAAGTCGTAAGCCATCGATTCAAGGAAGCAAGCTGTATTTTGAAGACTAACCTCTTTTGTGATCTAATTCTAGTCGCGACAGACACTGGCCATCGGTGATACTCACTTTGTGGAAGCTTTCGACCAACACATGATGCCATCTCATGCATTAGATGAAAATAGATGAGTGATTGCTTCTTCTCCAACAATGAAAATGAAATTGGGTTTTGTTGTGTAAGTTGTGTTTTCGAAGTCGAGTGCATTTTTTTGAAAAAATTCATTTTCATTTGTCTGCTGGGTAACGATAGTAACAGGGTAATAGTGCAGTAGTGGGTTTATGTTTCTAATTCTGGTACATCCAAGCAAGTTTTGTTTGAATTTTACTTTTGTTAAATTTTAAATTTATTTTTACATGTTTGCCCCTTATATTAACCTCATATATATTTTTGTATTAACATTTGGGGAGATCACTGTAATTACGTGAATATTTTTTATCAAATTGTCAATACTCTAAACCTTAAAGAGGTCCCTAAAAATAACCTTACAAAAATACAACTACCCTATAGTTTGAGATTCCCTATTTGATATACGTACAAGCAGTGGTACATCCAAAAATTTAGGGAATTTTAGCCATCTAAATCACTTTCTAACTTTTACTTCAAAGAAAGGGCAAAGCTTACGTTACCTTAGCTGTATGTTACAGCTATAAACTTTTAAACCCTTAGGAAAGATAATAATTATTAAAAATATCAATAAATTTTAATGTTTTACATTATACCCCAGGTTGTTTACACCCAAGCTGCAATATTTCAATTTTTTTGAAGTTCTTCATTTATATTTATAGCAAAGTTAGTATCAAACTGCTCAATAATTTTTTCTATTTTATTTAATTGAATATTTAACTTGTTTAATTTTATATCTATTGAGTTTTTATTCATTATATTAATAATCTCTTGATTTAATATATCATGATTTTTAACGTTGAAGTCTTTTATGAATTGTTTAATTTTATTAAATTCTTTACTTAGTTGATCACTTGATCTCTTAACTTTTTAATTTATTTTATATTCCTTCATTGAAATTATTAATTTCTAATATTTTGTTTACCATTTCTATATCATTTATAGATAAGTTTAGATTTTTTAATTTATTTAATAAATATAGTGACATTCAATTTAATTGATTATTTCTTCACATGTTTGAATCATTGATAAGATCAAAGAATTAGAATTTTTTTATTAGAGGCTTTGGTAATTTATTAATTGTACCATATTTTTAATCATTCATTAGATTTATAAGATATTTATTACATATAATATCTCTTATAATTCATGATACTAAATTTAGATTACAAAATCTTTGTGATGGCATTGATAATATGTATTTAAGAAGGAAAATAGATTGAATGTGTGTGTGTGTGTGTGTTAGAAAAAAAATTTAGTTTATGTCTCAAGAGAGACAAGAAATTATAAATGTAAGTGCAAAAATATATTCAAAATTTGTGGATATTTATGAATATAATAATCATTTAAATCTTTATAAAAATGTTGTTAACACTTTATAAATTTTTAAAAATAAATGTAAAAAAGATGGATGAAAAAATCATTTAATTATAAAAAATCAATGAGGACTTATTTGAAAAAATAAGTAAACATATGATTAGAAATAAAATTTTCTGTAAATATCTATTTCACCTGTACTTTGTTTTGTGTTAAAATTATTTTTATCCGCGTTGCTGGTTTTTTTTTTCCTCTGGGCTCTATTCCTTTCCTCCGAGGAAGGAAACCCAGTTAGGAATCATACAGGGATCTGTACTGGATCCGCTTTTGTCACCTACAGGTTGGGTGTATAATTTCAACCACGGCATAACAAAGGACTCTACTAAGGTCTAGAAAGAGATAGCTGGAGACTGTAAACAAAAAGGCAGGGTAGAAGTAATGAAGTCCAGGCAGGTAGTGGGAAGACGATAAGTCCAATTTGTACTCCAGTCAGAGTGTAAAGAGGGAAACAATGGATGCAGACGAGCTTATCCGCAAGTGTGAAGCCATAACACTACAATCAGAAGAAGATAATATGATCAGCTTTGGGAGGAACATGAAAGTGAGGGGGGAAAGGCTTGTAGCCCACTGTCTCGTGGGGAAAATCCTTCAAACACGTAGTGTGCCCCGGGAGGGACTAAGGGCCGCAATGCAGCAAGCATGGAGAACCACCAAGGAAACAAAAGTGGAGAGCTTAGGAGATAACATATTTATCTTTAAGTTTGCCTCAGAAAGCGAAAAGAAGAGAATTTTACTCGGGGGTCCATGGCATTTTGATAGGTCGCTAATGGTAGTAACAGAACCAAGCGGGATAGGAGACGTGAAAAAACAAGATTTCACCCACGCCCCTTTTTGGGTGCAAATCCACAACATACCCATTATGTGTATGGACAAAGAAATCATCCAAGAAATTGGAGGAAGAGTTGGGAAGGTGCAGGAAGTAGAAACAGATGATGCAGGGGAATGCATGGGCTCCTTTGTCCGTGTTAGAATAATGGTGAATGTCACAATGCCATTGCCCAAAAGATTGCTACTGAAACTGGAAGATGGAGAACAGATTTCATTAAGAATAGCCTACGAAAAACTGCCGGATTTTTGCTTTTGTTGTGGATTAATAGGCCATCAGTATCGAGAATGCCTTCATTACGAAGGTCAGTCCAAAGATGATCTAACGTATGGAGCCTGGATGCGAGCTCAAACATGGGCAGAAAGAGCAAGACAGACAAGAGATAAGGCTCGAGGGAATGGAGACAATGAGCCACCAAACACAGTACTGGGCAGCCAGGAACATCAGGATCCAATCCGAAAACACACGGGTCGGACCAGTTCGGATGAGAGTGGGGCTGGTTCCAAGTCAACCCAAACCAAGCTGGGGGCTAGCTCTAAGCCAATGAGAGATAGCCAGGTGGCAGAAGTAGGTGGGGGAGCTTTAAATGAAGAGAGATTGAAACAAGTTGACTGCAACAAGTTTACTGCTAAAACAGAGGTGAAGCAGTTACATCGAGAAGAGAGCACTGCAGAGGGACATCAGGTAGAAAATAAGCGGGAACACGAACTGATGGTAGCACAAGGAATTATGGACTCAATGGGCCGAGAAGAAAATACCCAAGAAAGAGCTACAGAAGGCCAACAAGAGGGAAATACGAGCGGAAATAAAAAAGAAACAAAGAGTCAGTCAAAGGTTAAAGGCAAGAAATGGAAATATCAAGCTAGAGAAAGGGCAATGACGGAAATGCAAAACATTGGGCCAGTATCTCTGAAGAGAAGCATGACAGAACGGAGAAGCCCAAGTCCAAATAGCAAAATTATTTTTATCCATTGGATTTAAAAAATATCAAAATCAATGGTCTATATTCATTGGTTGTTTGTTACATTATATGTAACGGAAGCTTTGCCTTGAAACTAATGTATATAAAGTTGGCATCACAGTCAAGGATGAAAATGAGTTGAAGTGACGTGGGGGAGAAGAGTTCTACCCCATTCCCCACTTCATTCCCCAAGAAAAACTAGTGGGATAGGGATAGGGGCAATACTAGTGTAGGGGATGACTTATGGTCTATTTTTTATTTATTTATTTTATAATAGATAAAGTATATAGTTTTAATAAATTAAAAATTTAAATAAACTCAATCATATTATAAAATATTTGAATTATTAAAAATATCTCCAAAAGTTTAAAATAATATTTTAAAATGATATCAAAACTGTAAAATATTTGAAGAGAACGACACCTTAAAAAAGAAAAAAAACATAATAATGTTATTATTTAAATTAGGTTAAAATAAAACAATTTATTTACCAATATTGTGATTGAAAAATTAAAATTATTAAAATTAAAATTAATCTTTTTTTGTATAATAAGAATCAGGGTGGTGAATATAGAACCAAATCTCACCAACTACATTAGGATTATTTATCCCTTATTTCTCACCTCATTTCCTGAAGGTTACTTAAAATTTATCCCATTTAGAGTGAAACCCTAGGACCTCAAACTGACGGAAGATTAAATAATATGATTCAATTAAGTCTGACTATTATTATCCAGGTGGTCAAATTCAGAAAACTATGGACTTTCCCCAGAAGGACAAAAGGGTTGTTAGAAGTAAAAACTTACAACTAATTTACTCTGTTAAAATGCTACGGCAAAAACTGGCAATTGAAAAGACAAAACACAAATGAAGAAAAAACATAAACAACAGTAGACTAGTGGCGGAAGAATAATTCTGTGCCGAGAGGGACAAAAGACAGTGTTAACATAACTGGTGAGATCATGAATCTTTGGATTTGGCTTTAATATAAGGATTCGACTTTAATATATTGAGTCCTGTACTCAAACATCAAAAAGGTTCCTAAACTTTTTGTTACAGAAATAAAAGTTGAGTTGAGATTTTCTTCTTTTTTCCTAACCCAAAATGTGTCATCAAGAAAGATCATAGTAGGATACACTAATCCCAATGGAGGGAGTTATACAGTTTAGTCATCCGCTGACTCGGAGGAGTGATGTGGGTAACTTGACCACACATCTTCCCACTTCGTTTGTCCATCGGTTACAGCCTTTATAACTGATGCTGCCTCATCCCCGCTGACACGGATTTGATCCTTGCTATCTCGCTCTCGGATTGTCACCGAGGATGTTGAATCAACAGTTATAGCAAACGGTACACCAAGTTCATCTGTTCTTGCATACCGTTTCCCTATGGAGGTGCCTGCACATATTAGTACACAATAACAGTAACGTCAGATGTTCATGGACCCAAAAAAATGTGCTAGAATATTAATAGAACAAAAAGCATGGAGTTATTATATAATATTCAGAGATGATTTAACCATGAGGAAAAAAGATGGAAATAACCCCCTCATTAGACTTTGGAACACAAATAACCATAACAGACACCGAGAAATATTTACATCCAAGAACATCTTCCTGGAACATATGGGTTACCATATACACATATGCAATTTTCTCTATGATTTTCAAGAAATCTACAGCATAAATGTACAACAATATAAGTCCAAGGTGCCTTTTTGGTTGCCTTAGCAATGAAAGACAGCATCCACACCAGCAAGTAGTTAAATCTCTTCAAAAGGATAAGCGGCCTCCAGATTTGTTTACCAAAATTTGAACTCATACCAGTCAGTCACCCAGCCCAGCGGTAAACAAGTCTAGATAATCTTAAATGGCTGAATTCTTATTTACAAATACATCGTAGACAACCATGCATATACGCAATCATGCAAGTCACGAAGGAAAATGGCCCTAGGGGCCTGTCACTGTCCCTAATTTGGCAAAGAATCCCCATCCCACCACATACCCATCTCTGAATTGAGATGTTTGAGTCTAGTCATTTTGATCAACTAGCTGGCCTAAAAATGGTCTCTCCATTTGCATGTGTGTTCTTATCGGGCTATCTCAAAACAAAATTGATGAAAATCAGGAGTCATCAGAGTATTAATATTTCACAGTTTCTAAGTGATGAGCTCAAATCAACTAATACATGTTTGTTTAGTCAGAACTTTTCTGAGGAATATTTTATTAATCAATAAAAAGGTTGCCAGAAACTTTAACCATGAAAGACTATTTATCCAGAGGACAAACCTGTTATGTCAATCTTGTGAGAGATTCCAGCAACTTTTAATAACGTCGAAATGACTTTGGCAACCTCCTCATACTGTTGATTCTGAACCAGTGGGAAAACAGTGCACTTAATAGGTGCCACAAGAGGGGGGAAACGGAAAACATTTAACTGTTCATCCCTAGCTTTACTTGGCCTTGTATAGAAAGAGTGCTCATAGAGGCAGTATATAATTCGACCAATGCCAAAAGATGGCTCTATAACTGATGGGGTGAAAACTCTCTGGTGTTCTTTCTTTTTCTCCTTAGAAATTAACAACATGTTCTTCTTAATGCAAACATTTTTTCCCAGAGTGCAGACATAAAAATCCACCTCCCCTTTCGATTCCAATGCGGCCTTCATCTCCATAGCTTCTTTCTCATTCATAGCCTAATGGGAAAGGAACTTATAATTTATGTACTGGCAGGACTTCCTAAACTTACAGCATCAACAACAGAAAGATTATTTCATACTTACCTCCAAAGCTTCAACCACATTCTTTTGGCTTCCCTTGAATGCAAGACCCAGCTCTTTCTTCACTGGAGCAATTACCAATTTCTGGAAAAAGTTGCAAGCACTCATATTACTCACACCCCACATGAAAAAGAAATGCTAAGCACACATGTTTATACTTCATACAATTAATAACAAGCAATAAGAAGTGTAATAAGCATAAAAAAACATACCTCCACTTCCCTAGGTTCTGAAAATTTCTCCTGAGCTACAAGCGCGACACCACTCTTCTCCTGTTATGTGAACGAGGGGGAGAAAAAATTCAATTAGTTCGCAGCACAACAATGTTCAGACAGCTAAAAAGATATAATACAACTTTTATGTTGTGAATTTGTAATGCTTCTAGCACTTATAAACGTCTCCTTAGAATAGTAGCTGATGTGAAAATGACTTTACAATTATCTAGTATGGGAGTACTTTTATAAAACTTATCCAGAAAATGTATATCAATCTATTACCGTGTGAGCATGCAGGTCATACGCAGACCTATCTGCAATGCCGACACATTCAATCCACCCATACGAACACTCAATCTCAGCATCCCAACAGTCTGCCGCATAATGAGCCATTTCATTTGCAAGATGCTGCCGGAACCGCAAACGCTCTTTATCTATACCAAGGCATGTTAGAAAGAGATATACTCGTCCAATGAAATAGCCAAGAGTTTCATTGTTTACTATTCCCTGAACAACAATGGAGAAAATAATCAACAAGAAGAGCACATGAAGCGGTACGGAGGGCCAAAAATGTCATTGGACAAGAAATGGTAAAATTAAAAATAATTTTAAACCAACCTTTGAAACAGCTTCACCTAGTGGAATCCTCTTTGCAGATTTACCTGACATCTGTTCCTCCCTTGGGAACATCAGGAACTCCAAGTTCGCAACTTCTGAGAATTTTGGGTGAGATTTGTCATGAGGATCAACAAAGTGCTCAATTTCTGCAAGTGTGAATTCACGAACTCTCAGAAGGCCTTGGCGAGGTGATATCTGTACATGTCAAAAGATTTTAATAAACCTATATGCTCTCTCTGATTCACACTGCCAAATGCACCCAAACAAAGAGAAAAGTGCATTTTGCATAAAACCAAGAAAAATCAGCAGTAATAGTTGGAACTACATGCAATTTTAATCCATTAAACACTATCAATTCCATTTAATACAGCCATACTATCAATTCCATTTAATACAGACATTTCCAAAAAGACCCAAAAAAAATTATACAACTGTGCAACCCAAAAAAAAAAATGCACAAGATGTAAACCTAAAAGAAATATTATAAACCTCATTCCTAAAAGCCTGGCCAATTTGGGCAGCAGCAAAAGGGAGTTTGTTTCCATTGTAATAATACAAATCTTTAAAATTCACAAATATGCCTTGTGCTGTTTCAGGGCGCATATACCTGCATAGAGAAGGGAATTATTACTTAATATGACAAAATATCCAACACTGCACATGGTGGAAAACTAAAATTAATAAAAAGTAGAGTTTTGAAGTACTTGAATTACTGAAAGTCCTTCACAAGTATTTTATGCAAGTATAATGATGCAGTAGAGCACTGACAAAAAAACTCACCCAGGGATCAAACCGGAGGGGCCAATTGATGTTTGAAACATTAAGTTGAATGGATAGGGATCAGACAGCGGATTCTTTGTGTCAGGAGCAGTAATACCATACTCCTTGATCTTAGCACCAAGCTCCTCGGCTGATAAATCATCCAAGACTGCCAGTAGATGTCTCAATTCTGCAGCCTTCTCTGCAGATAAGGTAAGGTCTTTCTCAAGCTTCTCATTACAGAAATCCTTAAGCAAGTGGTCAGCACGATAACAGGTCCCCATTTTCTCATCCTTAACCATAAGGTCAGTAAATTTTTCAACATGACCAGATGCTTTCAACACAGCCTCAGGAGTCACACACGGGCAGTCCACCTCTAACATATCCTCTTCCAGAACAAAGTGCTAAGAGAAAATGAAAAATAGAAAAATATATCATGAAAACTCCCAACATATATATATATGTATATATATATATATATAAAAGAACGAATTAAATGGCCAATAGCGCTGTCAGAAGCATAAGTAGTGCACCAGCTGCTTTTCCTTTTTTAAGATTTAATTTTGCTCAAAATAAATATCGGTTGCAGTCCTTATATATTAGTTCTTCTCTCCATCTTGGTAATAACAAACTAATTGCCTCATGCTTAAATAAAGAAAATGAAAAAAGTACATCATCATCATCATCCTCATCATCGTCGTCATCATCATCAATAATAATAATACAAGAGAGCACGGTTTCCTGAATTTCTGAGCAAAGAAAAATATTTGTTGCCAGAATATAATTTTCCTTAACACTGTTTGGTTTTACTATGTTTATATAAGCACATAGAACCCTATATAACAAGGCTAATATGTTATTGTAAGACCGGAAAATAGAGAAATAGAACAATATCATTGTGAAAAATTGTTTAAGAAAAAATGTTTCATAAACACCAGAAGGCTAGCTTATTTCAGCAAAATTAATAATGACAAAAGATCAAATAACACCACAATTTAAAAACAAAAGAAAAAAACATACAGCTTCAAATTTTTGTTAAAAACGAATTCCGATTTGCAAAACTAAACTGTAGCTAATAACTGAATTAACTATATGAATTGATAAAATTACTATAAATTGAAGAGCCTGCTTACCTGACGCCAAAAAGCAAGAACGTTAGACTTAACGGCACAGCCAGGTGGCCCGTAATCATAAAGACCAGCAACACCACGGTAAATCTTGAAAGATGGAATAAAAAACAAACGCCGTTCAAGAGTGTTAAAGACAGTCTGACGGAAAGCCTCCCTGTTAACAGAAGCACCCCCGCCGCTACCACTAACGACACTCTGGAGCTCCCTTTCCACCGATGACTTCTCGAGTTTCAATCGATTGAGTGATTCAATAGCAGCGTCGATTTCGGGCTTGGAAGCTTTTGCGGCTTTGAGAGCTCTGACGGCATTGCCTTGAGCGTCGACAGCCGATTGCTTCTCGGCTAGGGTTCGCCGAAGCGATTCCTCATTGCTGGCGTCAGCGGCGGCCATTGGAGGAGTCGAGGCTTGGGGCTTGACAGAGATGGCGTGTGATCTGCGCAAACTGAGACGCGAAATTAGGTACCGACCAATGGGAGTTGATGAGGCTATGATAGTGGAGAACGTTCGCATACGAGAACCATAAGAAGAAAAAATATAAAAAAAAATCTTGTCACTAGGGTTTTAAGAGGGTAGTATGGTATATTTAATTGGGGAGTGTTTGACTAGCTAGTTGGGGGGCCCACCGGTTCGGCGCGGATCGATTTTAAAAACCTAACATTTTCTATTTGGTTCGATCTGAAAATATAAAAGATCGATTAAAATCGAAATAAAAAACCGAACCTAAACCAATGGATCGCATTGATGTCGGTTCGAGTAGATAGCGGTTCGATAATAAAATTTTAACGGTTCGGTGTTCGGTTCAATAATGTTTCGGATTAAAAATTCCTTGTTCGGTTCAATAACGGTTCAGATTAAACGAAGCAATAGAAAAAAATAGGATAATAAGAAGAATGGAGCAAAAGAAATCATAAGAGAAACCCCAAGGTCGCGTTAAGAGCAACCGTAACTTATGTACATTAATTAGAATCGATAGATCTATTTACAAGCTTTAGCTACATAGAAGATAATGAGAATTCATTCCAAAAGATATTCAAAGGTCAAGGCAATAAAAAAGAGATCTAGCTGATTATAATGTTGGTTTGAAAAATAGTTTATAGCGGAAATAGTTGGATCACAATTCTTATATAATATATAAAATTACTATAATCTAAAAATTGTATTTTTATTTTTTCTCTGAAGTAATTTAGATTCTTATATTACAATTTGTCACTATCAATTTTTCAGATCATGATCCATCACCAATTATCTTATAGGTTATGACTTAAGTTTGATTTGCACTCAGCGTGTGAGCATCTTTATCACTACTAAAAATAACTAGTAAGATAAAATTTTCTCTCAAAGTTAGAAAAAAAAATTCTGTAATATGTAGCTCCTATCTCTTTTTAGAGAAAATAAACCCTTCTATATATTTATTTAGTGGAAATCCTAGACTCTATATTTATATTTTTTTTAATTCTATTAAATCAAATTTGATTTAAATTAAAAAAAATAAGCGTTACTTGTTCTTGTTATAGGATCCACGTTATAAAATAATATAAGACTCCTTATACACAAACATATTAAATGGAGCCTCCCACTAAATAATATTTTTAGACTTTTAACCTAAATAGCTAGTTATCTTGTTTATCAATCCAGTAGTGAGTCAATTAAATAAGTTAACTCGGGGATCATATGGGTACATACAATAGTAGGTACAATAATTAGGCATGTAATTAAAATAGCTAAATTATTTAATTCTAAGTCAACTCCACTAAAAGACTAGAACTGATCTTTATAATTGTATGCTATCTAGGATAGGCTTCTAGAATAATAATTCAACCCATGGTACATTGATTTCCTTACTGAACAATCTTTTGTACCACATCACTAATTAAATTGATATGTCAATTATCCAATCAATTTAATTAAATCATATTCCTTGACATTTACTAGTTTTTTCTAATGATCATTTTCAACATACTAATTATGTTAACACACTCTGGCTAGAGATTTCTATAATCAAATATCGAAAATCTGTCAAGAGAAGCAGTGTACAAATTCTATATATTAATCTATAATCTCACTACTCATAATTGCTTCCACAAAGATACCAAGTAATCTTAATTACAAATATGCCGCACCTATTAGTAACTCAAATGAAATGACAATCACAAACATGAAACTATAATTAACTCAAGATTGAGATTGTAATAAAATCAATGTCTATGAGATTTAATAAGCCTGACAGTCATTTCAAGATTAATTAAATCTCATATGTAATCTAGTTCAGTATAGTCAAACCACGTCAGTAAATTCATACATGATTAAAACAATCATTCAATGAATTTACTATACTCTAAACATAAATAGATTGTTCAACTCTATTTATCAATTGCGAACTTAATTTATTTAATCATAAGATAACTTGTATTTATGTCTTCTGTGAATCCATATGATGATCACATAAATACATATAATATGATTAAATGAACCTTATTCAAAAAATTTATGCAATTAAGATTTTTGAAAAATATCTCAAATATTTTATTGATAAGAAAATAAATAAATCAATATGCTTTAAAGAGCACATAATCCTAACAATCTCCCACTAGCTCTCAAAGCATATGTGGCAACTCACACATGCCCATATATTCCTAAGTGTAGATTAAAAAGTTTCCCAGGTATTGCCTTTGTAAAAGGATCTGCCAAAATTTTGTTCCAAGATAATCTGGGTAATCTCTACATCACATTTTTGTATTATTTCTCTTATGAGATGTCATTCCCTTTCTGTATGTTTTTGCTTCTTGTGGTTTCTTGACTCCTTTGACTTAGCACTACACCACTATTATCACAAAATAGTTTAAGAGGTGCAATTAGTGCAGGTACCACCTCAAGATCTTGAAGGAACTTACAAAGCCAAACAACTTCTTTAGCGACTTTAGATGCAGTCACATATTCATCTTCTGTTGTAGAGTCAGCGATACAACTTTGTTTCACACTCCTCCAACTCACAGTTCCACTTCTTAATGTAAACACATTACTAGAAAGTTGATTTTCTAAAATCTTTATCTAATATGAAGTTAGAATCAATGTAATCCACTAGAATGAGATCATCACTAGAATACACAAGCATATGATTCTTAGTTCTTTTCAGATACTTAATTATAACCATCACAGAATTTGCCTCCTACTTCACCTTCATACATGTTTTAAATTAATTAGGTAATTTAAAACTATTTAAATGTCACATTTAATTCTATTTCATCTTATTTTTTTATTAAATTAATTTACCATAACCTAATTATATTTCTACATAGCCAGGTGTTCGCAAACTGTCCCCATTTTGCCATAACTTAACTCAGCCATACAATCGAAGCAAAGATCGAAGGATTACCTCAGGCTACCGTGGTAGTGGTGACAATGGTTGGGTATGCATGATGGTAGCTGCCAATTGTGAATTGCGAATGGCTGTGAGACGAAGGGGAAGAGAAAGAGAAAGCAATTTAGGGTTGCCATTGCTTTTGCCTTAACTAAGCCTAAAACAACATCGTTTTAGGGAAAATTAAATGAAAAAAAAAAGATGAAATGGCATCGTTTGCATTAGTTTTGGAGTTTGACTAGGGTTAAATATCATTTTCCTTAATTGAGAACATCTTTGAAGAATTAATTTTGCTTGTTGACTGAAAACAACAGAATGCAAGGAGAAAATTTAAATTAAATATATATTCAAGAGATTAATTTGTCATGGTAAGACCTAATGAACGAAGAGAAATACTTGGAACATTAATAATTGCTTTACATGCATGATATTCGTTAATTGTTTATGGGATACATTAATTTTTTTTGTATTATTTCGTAATTACTAACAAAAGTACGTTTCTAGATGTGCTACTTAGTCTCTCTTTCTTAATAATATAATTTGTAATCAACGGCTTACATAATGAAATAACAGAAGTGTTGAATTTTGTGTTTTTTTTTATATATATACTTATTGGAAAAATTTTTAATTCAGACTTATAATTTGGGATTAAAATTTGGGGTGAGTTGACAATATCGTGAGCATATTTTTATAATATTACCAAACAATTTAGAACGATGTAAAAGTTTATTCAAATTATTGGCAATTTGTCCTAGACTTTAATAAAATCCTCTGGACCAAATCACTATTTACAGTGTTGTTTGTGTGTGTGTATTGAGTGAGAGAGAGAGACCCTTTCTCTCTTGTAGGTGCTCTTTTTTATTTCCTGAGGACATGTTGTTAAATTATATAGATTAATAAAGTTAGTAAAAATACGCTATTAAATCACTTGTTTTGGTGACATGTCTGCATTAAAAAAAATGAGTACAATAACTCTTGAGAATTAAGTGATTCATAATGAAGGACACGAGCCTATGAGCACTTATGCATGATTAATAGAGTCAAAATCAAGGGCCCATAAACTTTATTATTAGCATGCGCAAAATTACCATAGCTAGGTCAAGAGGAGGGTACCATGGCTATGTCATGAGGCCTTCCGTCATTTGATTTGAATGAGACTAATTTGAGAATTAGATATGATAGGCAACTCCAATAAAATTATAATTAATACGTACTTAGAATTTAGATATCTAGTATTGTAGAGATCTTAGAATGTCTCTATTTTTCTACACTTGCTTATTGCATGTATAATACACACACACATATGTATATGTATGAATTAAATATTATTACCAATTATATGATATTTTTTCAAAATAAATATACATGTGTCGTACATGTATTAAGTGAGTGTATAGTACAATAGAGTTAATCTAGAATCTCACCTTATATATAAATACCAAACATGCAATGCCTCAAATTCAACAAGAAGCCCAAATTTCATTTTATTCTACAAATCTCATCTTTTAGCTTTTTTTTTATCTGTTGGAATTTCAGCAACTTTAGAACCGACTCATCGTGATCAGTACCTTCATCAGCAAAGACCAAAAGAAAGTAGTAGAAGCAGCAGCAACAACAACAAAACCAGATGCAACAAGATGAAATAAGATTCTTAGGAGTAAGAAGAAGGCCATGGAGTAGATATGCAGCTGAAATAAGAGACCTAGCGACCAAGGAGGGGCGCTAGCTTCGTACGTTTGACACTGCCGAGGATGCTGCTTTGGCTTTTGACCGTACCGCCCGCTCCATGCACGGCTCCAAAGCTTGCACCAGCTTTGTCAACTTCGACATGCCCGCTGGCTTCTTCATCACCTCCCTTATCTCACCTGACCACTACCAACCACCACAACAAGACGATGTCATTTCATCACTCTTTGCTGTTATTGCTGCTGTTAGAGATGATATCAACAACACTAACAAAATAATATTAACTAGCTCTTCAACTTTTCTGATCAGTTTTCACCAGAAACAGTAAGTGAGTCTACTATTTAGAAGCCAATTACGTGTATTATGGATGCTGCTGAGCAAGCTGATAATCATCAAACGTATACAAATGGTGATTTTTGTGAGCTCCCACTTTGCCTCATGACGTTTCATCCAGTTCTTGTTATTATTATAATTATTATGAGCCTGCTGCAGTTGCTGGATTAAATGGCAATTCTGATTTGGGTTTTGGAGCTTGGAATGACCAAGCAACGGGTTTTGATTATTCATCATCATCTTTGAGTACTGCTAGTACTGCAGAGTAGTAATTTATGCAGCAGCAGCGTAGCAGCCAATTATTTAGGTGGATGCCATCGGTTTCATCTGATGTTGCAACTGATGGGTTTGATTTTAGTTCATCTTCCTCATCATCATCAGCTTATTTCTTTTAATTAATTAACTAATTAAAATAATTTGATTACTAAATATTTAATGCTATATCTATTAAGTTAGTTAATAATTAGGTCATCAGTTAATTTTATATATATGGTACTGCTTTGAGGTACATTAATTTTATATATATGGGTGTGTTTTGTTATGTGTTTTTTGACGGGGATAAGAGTAATATTAATTTCCTTACTTGTTCATTGTTCAAGGACTTGGAGATGCAGTAGCATTACTTCCAAGCCTTAATGTATTTGTCTTTTTTTTTTTTATATTGTCACTTTGTGGAGTTTGTATAAAATTTGTACTGATTTTATTTATTCCTATCTATGCATTGTTTTTACTGTGCCCACAACCCTTCAATTGATTTTTTGTGTTTAATGGAGACAATTTAACGATTTATGAGCGATGCTATTAGCACCCCTCATAAATCCTTATGAAACCCCTCTCATAAAGTTACAATTTTATCCCTATTTAAATTATATAAAAGGATAAAATTAATATTTTGAAACAAATATCACTTCTTTGCTAACCTAATGGTAGATCGATTAGATCTTAAGATGGCTATCGCTTCTCTATTATTTTAACAATTTTGCTATTAATTCCTCTCTTAACAAAAATTTACAGTAATTATATCTCTAAATATCATCAACTTTATCATGCGTATAATTTGATATTTACAGCTTTTTTCTTTCAGTTTTCTTGTCATTAAGTATAAGCTTAGTTTGTCATGTTTGATTCTTTTCATGTCTTAAAATTAATTCAACTGCAAAAGAGTTACCCAATTTTTTTTTTTAAAAAATATGGTGCTCAAGAAGTTATAACAACATCCATAATTTTATTTTCATACCACTAGATGCCAATGCAATTTTCTTTTTCCTTTTTGTTCAAGTTTGGAACGACAAATACAAAGAGTGAAAGATTGATTAACAGTGGTTAGCAAACGATTTAAAAAGTGATTGGTAGTAACTATACAAAAAGAAAGAGATTGGGTGCACACGAAGGGCATTTCCGAAATCAAAATATCAGGGTTTAATTATGCATTACTACATAATTTAATAATTTATTGAAAGTAATGAGATTTGGTGATGTTTTAAGTTTGTTTACCAATAAAATATTCAATTAAAAAAAAAAAAATTTCTTGGCTTTTTCTTGCATTTATCTCTACAACCAAATAGTTTATGAATTATCTAAAGTTCGACTGTAATATCATTAATTTTTCAAAAAAAATGAAAATTTTGCAAAAGCAAAAGCAAATGAAATGACAAATTGACCTCAGCTGACGGCGACGGCACGATACGGTGGCAAGCTAGTGGCGTTGTGGGTAGTGAATAGAGGGTGGGTGCCCTGAGTCGATGAAGTTTGGTGAGCGTATCTCTGAGCTCTCTAATTGGTGAGCTTGTGACTGGGGTTTCGACACTCCAAACCCTTTTGTTTATTGAAAATCAACAAATAAAAGACTAAGCGTGTGTTTAGTATTGTTTTTTGTTTTATAGAAACAAAAATGTAAAACTTGTTTGGTGGATGTGTTTCTCAACTATAAACATAAAAAAAAATTAAAAAAAATCTTATTCTTCACCTTTTCTTCATAAATAACATGCGTAGAGAATAAATTTATGAAACAAAATAATTGGCATTTTCAATCTTTTTGTTTTTTGTCATTACGGGTCTCTCGCCAATAATGCAATAATTGCTACTAAAATTTGAAGGGTTCTACGCATGTTAGATAAATCATTTATTATAATATAATAAATCTGTAATGAAAAAAAATGTTATGCATACATTTCAAGTTATAACTTAGACACTACTTTGTATCTATAAATATATTATTAATAAAAATGAATTTAATGTGATTAATAAAAATTGATAAATGCAAGAATCAATAAATAAATTTTGAAATTCTCATAAATCATTTAAATACAAAATTAATTTCTTTCAAAACTAAAGAAATTTACAAAATCAAAATACAAAATTAATTTCTTTAAAATCTAAGGAAATTTACAAAATCAATAGATGATATTTTTCTTAAATTTTGACTAAATTTTTATTTGAAAAAAAAATTAAAATTAGATACATATATATTTTTAATGTGAAACATTAAAATTAGATACATATATTTTTAGAATGTAGTTATTGCAATATAATTTTTTAAAAAATATATACCAAATAATTTTTCACTATTTTTATTTTTCCAACGAACTACCAAACACATTTTCACAGTTCTTATTTTCAAACATTAGTTAAAAAAAAAGTTACCAAACATGTTTTTATTTTTATAAAAAACTAATCATTCTTGTTGTATAAAACAAAATAAAAAACACTTAATAAAAAATGATACCAAACACACCTTAAAACTTACATAAATATTTACACTAAAGTCCTGTTAGTTTATTTATTTTACAGTTACATCCTCTTTGACCGTGGTTGACCATTAACAAAAATGTGAAGGAAAAGACACCAAAAGTAAATTTAAAGAAAATAACCAAAACTTTAAAGATGATATCATGCTTGGTAATAGTGAGAAAGCCAAAGTATGATGTGGAAGACTACTAATTAAAATTTTTTATAACATTTCTCAAATTGTATCATTTTACTGTTAAATAATGCTTACGTAGACTACTTGAAAAAAAAAATTAAAAAATATAATTAAAATTTAGATCCAGCACTAAATTCATCTATACTCGGCTCTTTATAATCTTATCACACGTGCATACGTAACAATACACTTAAGTTTTAATTGATTTTAAAGAATCCAACAGCTAAAAATTATATTTTTCAAAAAAATTAACAAAAATATTAACTCACACTGAATCCAAATCCAATACAACCCATCCACCATTCATTAAAAGTTTGTGATAATTATACAATCTGCAATTATTTTCACCCGAAAATTATAGAGACATTGGTTCAGTTTACATTTGAATCCATTCCTTCCTTGCTTGCACTGAATAAGCATTCTTATTGCTTCTTTTTAAATGCCAAAACATCCTAATAAATTCTTTCTACGAACTCTCTCATGTAAAACTCTACATAAAATTGCAATTGTAATACAGTTCAATGTTTGTCTGGCCAAGAGACTGAAAGAGAGGGGGAGCCCAAAAGAAAATAAAACAAACATTGTTTTTTCTCACAGAAGCAGGCTCGCAAGGATCCTCAATCTGTGAAACGGCAAAAAAATTTACAGAATTTTATTTTCTTCTTGTCTCTGATCCCCGGTTAATTATTCTAACTCTAATTTTGTTGCTCAAGCTTCTCAATCAACGCCTTCTTTTCGTCTTCCGAGAGAGCGTTAAACATGAAAACCGATTTATCGCCAATGTCATCCTAAAAAATTTTATGAAAGAATATCAGCATATCAGCGATAACATTACTAGAATGTGTACATGCGTGAATAATTGATTTGTTTATAATGTACCTTAATGGGTTGAGTAAACTTCCTCCCGGCAAATATCACAAACAATACCATCCAAGAACCCAGAAGAGAAAGTTTTACTCCATCATCCATTAAACCTGACTGCATATTCCAAGAAAAGCTCATCATGGTCTACATAATACAGAATTTAAAAGCTAGAGATAGAAAACCTTGCTCAAGGTTGTAACACTCTAAAAGTAATAGCTTCTTCATTGATTTTACAGGATTGAAAGTAGTTCAGGAAATCATAGAGTTGGACAAATTCCAACAAGTAATGCAATGCAGTTTCCGCGGATCAAAAAGCTAATTCTTCAGAGCAAGTTGCAAGAAGAGTACCAGGTGACCAAGAAGAACTGAAGGTATAATGAATGTAAGAATACCGGCTTCCAACTTCCCATAGCATAGGCCTGTTAGTGAGATTCAAGCACTCAGAAAATTATACCAAAAAAATGTCACTGATTCTTCTAACAAATATATCTCGTACCATGAGTTATAATGCAACAACTAGGCAAAGAAATACATCATGCAATAAATCAGTCTATGTGAAAACATTAGTCTTGAGATACTCGAAGTTCCTGGCATATTATTACCTAGTTATCGAATATCTACTTAGTTCCAAAGCAGAATTATGAACACATTAGCAACAGATGTTATATAATTGTGGTTTCTTCTATAAATGAAAGATATGTGCAACAAGAAATGGAAGATATGTCCAATAAGAGATACCTTCAATTTATCTCCTATTCATATCAATTCTTTGAAATTAAATGAATAAACTTAGCAGCTTCTACCCTTTGCGTTCCTCAAGCTTTTCCTGGGCATAACTTACAAATTTATGTCCTTTGGATAAGGGTAAAAGATGATAACAATTAGTAGCTGACATAGACTAGTCTGGGGAGGTTCAATGCATGATTCAAAGACAGAAAATTTAACTTGAATTTATCAAGTTCTCATCAAACAATCGTATGTTAGCTTATTAATCAATTAAGATTATATAACAGAATTAAACTATTAAAGGATGAATTAAGCAATCGTAAAGTTTACCTTCTTTGAAGACAAGTCCTGTTAGTGCAGCAAAGAGAGAACCAACAAACCAGACAGCTGTTGGGTGATCAATAACATACTGTACCAAAGTCTCACCAGCTGGTCGAGCAAGGGCTGTGTATGTGGCCAATGATCCAATAACACCAAGAACCCACAATGCTTGAAGAGTTCGCTTAATCTCAGTAACATAGATGTGAATCAGAATTAATGATAGCCCCAACCCAGCAGCCCCAAGTGTGTAAAACAAGTCAATGTTTTGCTTGATTATTTCACCAAACAAAGAGTCAGTGGGTACAAAAGCAACCGATGCTGCAGCTATAAATGATGCAGCAGCAGTTACTAACCCTGATCGGTACAAAATCACCTGTTGTAACAAAATCAAACTATCACTTAATTCATTTATCATGGATTATTCTCCAATCCTAGAATACTAAGTCAATGTAATGATATTGATCATTAACATGTAACTTATGGAATGTAATGCGGGTAGTTCTGAGCGGCATACTAATCGTATTAATGATTCAGACAAGTAACAATAAACTGTGAAGGCAGTAACATTGAACAACAAAATTATGCTAGCATAAAATAGCAAAATCATACAATAGTCAGGCACAGCCAGTGACCTTAAGGATCCATTTGGTACTACTGTTGAGGAGCTGTAGCTTAGACAGTTTCATACTTAAAAATATTATTTAAAAATTATATTTATTTCTCGTAAATTAACTACCTTCAAATCATCTTCTCAATTGAGTTTTCATCAGAGCTTTCACCCAGTCTTCTTTTGCTCGTTACTAATCACATGCATGAGAAATGGAATGAAACCCAATTGAGCTTATTCGAAAAAGAAAATTTACCTCACGGACATCAGAGGGATCAACGGTCCAGGGACCATAAGCACCATTATAAACCGTTTGATCAAAAGAAGGCTGCTGAGAGCTTTCACCCAGAGCTTTGCACTTTATGTTCCTCCTTGGACTAACTGAATTTCCATTACTTTTAGCTGAAACCTTAAACGACAAAGATAACGCTGAATCAGAGCCAGAGCCAAAGCCAGAGCAACAGGGTTTGTTTATGCTGAGTTTGGTCGGAGGCACGAGGGTCGTGGCTAACACGCGCGATGCCATTTCTAGAACTACTAATATGTTTTCCTTGCACTTAGTTGTTCGTTGAGGAGAGCTGTGACAGAATAGTAATTTAGATATTTATCTAATAAATATTTTCGATTCCAGTTCAGATATTTATCTATCTGTCTGAGGAAGCGAGTACAAAGTCTTACTCTAAGCGCTAGTTTCGACTAATGAAATCCAGATCTTTCTTTCCTTAATTTTTGGGCTTAATATTTTCGGCCTAGTACATGTTTTTGAGTAGAGCTATTGGCAACCCCCTAAGTTGTTGTAACTGCATTTTTAAGTACACCCCGTAAATAAAAACCATTTTCGAAACCCCTCGTTAATTTCAAAATTACTCTCATCTCTTTACCTTTTATTTCAACTACTGATTTTCATTCACAATCATTCCCTTTTCCAGTTGTAAAGAAAACAATCACAATTATAATCGTTTTAGCCGTTAACAACGTCCCTAATAATCAAGATTTCTTGTTGATGGCCATGCTCGAAAAGGGAGGATTGATAGGGTGCCCCCCTGTTTTTATCAATGCTGGTACTTAAGAGCTGTTAATGTAGATCCTAAATGAAATGATTGTGTACTGAGAAATTCTTATTATTTAAATTGTTCAACCCCTTTTGATATCATATCAATCTACCAGCGATTTGCTCAACCTTGACCTAGGTGTATTTGATTCATTACCGTCCAAACTAGGCTTATGCGCAATCTCATCACGTATAAAAAGAAAGACAGATTAGTCAATATATGAGCGAGATAAAAGATCACAGTAAAAGAAAAAAATTAAAATTAAAATAGTAGAGAGAGAATGCTATTTAGAGAAGAAGAAGAAGAATGAGATTAATTTAAAAATTAAAAAGGGTTCAAAATTACTTTAGAATCACCAATTTATTTTAGAGCGTGACAACAAAAAGGGTTATTTTAGGAAATTAGAGGCGTTCCAATAACACTACCTTTCTTTATTTTTTAGGGGGATTGCCACTTCCCCCTCCCACAGTAATCAACATATATCATTTATCTCCATACTGTTTTTATAATGGCCAAAAACCCCATGACAGCATAAGTTTACAATATTACCCTTATTTTCAACTACTCTTTTATTTACATTTATTATAAATTAAATAAATTACATGAATAGAAACTAAATAAAAAAATTAAGTATTAAAAATAAGAAATATATGTTTTGATGTGAGTAAAAAATTAATAACAAAATTTTTTCTGGTAATTATTTATTTTGTGAATATTTTCTTATAATAAATATTTTGTAATATTTTAAAATTAAATGTAAAAAGTATAGGCAAAATATTTTATTATTTATCTTATAATAAATTTTTATTTGTCATTCAAGTATTCTTATAATAATTTTTTTATCATTTTATAATAATTTTCTTATATTTTTATTATTAAAAATTTTTCACAAAATAAATAAGTACAAGAAAAAAATTTATTATTAATTTTTTTGCTCATATCAAAATATATTTTCTTATTTTTAATGCTTAATTTTTTATTTAGTTTCTATTCATGTGATTTATTTAATTTATAATAAATATAAACAAAAGATTAGTTGAAAATAAGGGCAATATTGTAAACTTATACTATCAGTGAGGTTTTTGGCTATTATAAAAACAATAAAAGAAAAAATGGTATATGTTAATTACTGTAGCGGGAAAAGTTACGATCTCCCTATTTTTTATTAATGGGCCGTGGGAGCTAGGTTAAAGGAAAGCTATTCAATTTACTGTTGAATAAAAGATTAAAATAAAAATAAAAATCAATGTCTTAAGTGGCCTTTTCAAGTTGACATATAATCTTGAAAATATAATTAGATTCCTCACAGTTTTTAAAGATTGAAAAATAAAAATTGATAAGCTAGTTGTATATTTGTATGGGTAATGTTCTTAGAAGGAATCACTGGATATGTTAGTAATTTTATCTAACTGACAATTTTACAATTAACGTCTAAAAAAAAGTGGGGCAAGGTGTGTGCATTTTAAAAAATTAAAATGATAGATTTACTGAAAGGGTGTAAGCCTGGTCTGGGCCTGGCGAGGATTGGGTCCATACATTTTTTTGTCATTCTCGGTTGAGATTTTAGCCCAAAGTCTTTCTTCGTAAACATCATTCTAGGAACTGATCTTTCTGATAAGCAATGATAGGTAAACATACCAAAATTTTGAACTGTATGTAACAATTAAATTAAGTTATTTATGGAGTGGTTCTAACATATACCTTATCCAATTTCAAAGAGAATGCTTCCACCCTAGTAATGGTAAATTGGGTAGATTTGTCTATTATTTAGTTGAATAACTTCTTATCTTTAAAGTGACATTCATTGTTCCGATGACCCATTCTAAGTGTGATGCAAAAAATAGAAAATAGAGATAAAATCACAAGAATGGATCCGATTGGATTTTGGATAATTCAGATTAAAAAAAAAATTCATTTGAATTCAATCCAACTTTAAATCCGATCCGAATTATTCGGATCGGATGAAAATTTTTGAATTACTTGGATTCGGATCGGGTGAGTTCGGATTTCGGATTATATTTTGGGTTCGGAATAATTTAGATTGAAATCAGATTTGGATCTTTTTAACAATCCTCACAAAAAATTTATGAAATCTATAATTAATGAAAACTTATTAACCATTAAAAAATAAGAAAATGATAACAAGTTGACAAATGACAATTTATTGTTTCTTTGACAATATGGCATTGACATATATCAAGAAAACAAGCCGATACAAAGTTTCCATTCACAAAAAAAAAATAAAAATTATGAACCATTAAAATGAAAACATTTAAGTAATCAAATCTAATAATCTATAACCAATGGCCTATTTATATTCTTATGTGCATTCATTTTGTACAAACACCCCATTTTATTTAAGGGAAATTATCAATCATATACTCTTAATTTACTCTGTTATTAAATTTACTACAACACTTTCATGGTATATCAATCGTCCATCCTAAGTGGATAAAATGTATCTACCATCCACCAAATCGTTAGTTGTCATTTAAATATGATGACGTCAGAAAAGTAATCTGGTCTTTTCATATAATACAAATGATAATTTAAAAGTATATAAGTGATAATAAGAGGTTTTAAGGTTATACAAGTGATAAATTTCAAGGGTAAAATCGTCAATTCGCTACAATTCCATTAACTTTCAAACAACAGTTAACGATTTAGTGGTTGACAGATAACTTTTGTCAATTTAGGATGGACGATTGATACACTGTTAAAGTGTTGTAGTTTTTTTTTAATAAAAGAACAAATTTAAGGTGTTGATAATTTCCCTTTCATTTAATTAGTAATGCTCTTACAAGCTAGATGCATAAACATTACTCCAAGTCCAAGCCTCCAAATAAGCAACAAAAAATAAACATTGCTTCAAGTCTCTAAATAAACAACACAAAATAAACATTGCTTCAAGTCTCTAAATAAACAACACAAAATAAACATTGCTCCAACTCTCCAAAGTCCAAATGAATAATACAAAATAAATTTTGCTCCAACTCCAAGTCTCCAAGTAAACAAAACAAAAAAAAACATTACTCAAAGTCTCCAAACAAACAATACAAAATAAACAATTAAACATTACTCCAAGTCTCCAAATAAATAAACAACACAAAATCACAAAATAAATATTATCATTATATCATCCAACAATAAAATACACCAAAATAAAAATTATCACCCAAAAACATTTACATAGACTATAAGTTCTTCAAACCAAAAGTACAATAACACCAAATTAAACTCACAACACATTTTGATGAGTCCTTAACTTTTGCTTTCCAACTACTAACTTCAACTTTCCTAACATAAGATCACAAACAATTATCATGTTACAATTGACTTAAAACCAAAAGTAAAATAATTATAAATATAATACCTTGAAACCAAAAGATCTATTAATTTTAGGAGTTACCTATTCAAATATCATGACAAGTACTAGCACCCACCTTTGTAATTGTTGAAGCTTGTGATTGTTCATACTATTTAAAATGAAAAAAAAACATAATAACTTATAATTAGTGCATGAGTAGTATAAAAAAAATGTGTTATAATAAATTTAAAAGGTATTATATATAAAATGTAATATAAAAAAGTTACATTCTTGTAACTCAATTTGGTATATATGATATTTAAACTCTTGATTAAGGTTGTAGATGGGAGTGACAAAACATTTAGATTGCAACCAATTTTAGTGCAAATCAATGCTTCAATCATAGTGGGCGTTAAAGAACTCCTATATTCGTCAATGATACGACCCCCAGTACTAAAGGCGGACTTCGAAGCCACAGTGGATACCAAAATTGCAAGGATATCCCTTGTCATTTTCTGCAATATCGGATACTTTGACCCGTTCACCTTCCACCATAATAAAATATTTAGTTTATCATTACTAGGATCTTCAATCGGATCAAGTAAGTATCTTTCCACCTCGGTCATCACAAGCTTGCCCTCGTTTTGAATTAAAACTTTCTTAGCATATCTAAGAAAAGGGCAAGCAATTCGTGAAGTATCATCACCATATTCCATTATGTACCCTTGTTGCCGATTTGTGTCATTTACAAGGTACGAAGAAGAACTAGAATCACCACCACCACCACTGGCACTGCCACTAGGAAAACTCTCACTAGGCAATGGTGGCGAGGAGTTCCAACTGCTATATGCATCAAAAAGTGAATTCAACAAGCCTTTCATCACTACGACCATTTCTTTAATCTTCGCACTATCATCGGAAAAAATCATATTAAACATATGTTTAGTAAAATCTATTTTGCAGCGTGGATCTATTGAGCCAATAATCAAGATATGTTGATTTTCTTCGTGCACTCCCAATATTTGTCATATTTTTCTCTTGTACTAGAAGCCATCAAACACATATAAACATTTTTCCTTTTTTCTAATGCATTCAATGAATTCTTGATTAAGCCAATTGTATCATAACAAAGATTAGAAGTGACACTCAAAGAGACTGAAAAAGTCAATGTAGCATCATAAAAGATCTTTAAAATCCTTACAATTCTTTTAACATGTTCCCAATCTTCAAACTCAGGTGCCACTCAATGAATGCACTTAATGAATTCTTGATTAAACCAATTGTATTGTAACAAAGATTAGAAGTGACACTTAAAGAGGTTGAAAAAGTCAATGTAGTATCATAAAAGATCTTTAAAAACCTCACAATTCTTTCGGCATGTTCCCAATCTTCAAGCTCAAGTGGCCCCACCCTTTTTTTTTCCGTTTTTCCTCTTTAAAGTGTGCTTCATACGGTTTATCCATTTCTGCCATCCTCTCAAATGCCTCTCGAAATTTCAAAGCAGTCATTAACATCAAATAGGTGGAATTCCACCTAGTGATACTATCCAAAACCATAGTTCCATTAAGGCCTTTCACATGATCTACATATTGTTAACTATTGAGTGTTAGAAAATGTATATTTATAAAGGAGAAAATCGTCATTTTACACTTCAAGTTTTACTAACACCCTTACTTTTATATATTTAAACTTCTTGTCATTTAATTATGTGTGTTGTATTATAATTAAATATTTTATGTAATTTAGGGGCATCATAGTCATTTCACAATGAATGAGAAATCAGACGGCAAAACAGACATCACTTTTGAAGTCAGGATGGTCGAAAACCTTAGGAAGAGCATAAAAGAAAAAATGGCACTATTTACATATATGGTACTGTCTACGTTACTGTTTACGACACTGTTCACATAGACGGATCGATGACGTGGCATTGACCGATGATGTGTCATTGACTGATGAGGTGTCACAATCCTGTTGGACTAAAATTCTTATGCACTGTTGATCGATGACGTGGCGGTATATCTGTGGGCCAAAAATCTCGCGTACGGTACATGCATTACACATGATTATTTTTAACCAAACTGCGTCACTGTTCAAGTTGGGTCAAACCGTGTTACTGTTCAAATCGTGTGGTCAAACCGCGTACTATTGACTGATTACATGGCGCAATCTTGAGCGTCCGAAATATTTTTGATCCGATGGCCATAATTTACTAAATGTATCTATAAAAAGGGGGCTCTCCTCTCCTAATTGGATATCTCTAAATCTATTTTTGGGCTCTATTTTCTATAATTCCTTCTCCATCTTGTATTTTCTACATATTTTAATAAATTTCTATTTTGCCCTTAGTTCAATTATGAGTAGCTAATTTTCTTTCAAGCTTGGGTTACAAGTGAAGTCTCAACTTGTGTCATAGACTTTTTTTGGTAAATTTATTTTTTTCCCTCTAATTTTTATGGATGATTTGAATTTTCGTCGATAAATAATAATAATTTTATCTAGATACTGCCTTGGTTACACCGGCTCCCTAGTACAAGGTTATTATTATTTGGTACGATAAGCCCTTAGCACCATATTGATTAGAGTGTGGTTCATGAGGTATGGATTTCTCCTTCATGATTTAATTGGCATTAATAAGGAATATTTAGCTTATGATGCATGTTGATACGGACCAAGATACCTAAGTACATCATTTCAATAGAGTTCTCTTTAATTTATTCTCGTCATTTCAATTCTAATTTTAGGATAATCTAAGTCACTTTCACCATAAATCCAAAAATCTATTTAGAAAAATTAATTCTACACACAATTAGAATCAACCTCCTCGTGGGATCGACACTCGTCACCATTAATCTATTTTACAATAGATTCGTGCATTTGCGAGTTCAAATAAAATTTGCACAACAGGTTTTTGGCACCGTTGCCGGGGAAATAAGTTATTTTAATTCGTAAAATTAATTTTTGTGAATAATTTCTTTTATTTGTTTTCTTTTTTTTATTAAAAAAAAAAAAAAGTGAAAATGCATTTAGAGGTTAGTATTTCTTTTTTTCTCTTCTTTAAAATTCTATAATTTAATTTTGAAGTTATTTTTTTCTTCCTTGTAATTTTTGCTTATCTTACTAATTTTTTTAATTAATTTATTTCACGTATTTTTTGTGTAGTTTTATAGTAAGGTTATAATAGCGTGATAAAATTAGTATCGTAAATTCTCATTTTTCTTTATTTTTATTCATTTTGTTCCCATTTATTTTTTGTTCTTTGCATGCATGGTCGAAGGTCATTATTACCTAATCTTGGGCCTATAGACCTTGAATTAGAAAAAAACACTGCGCACACACAAACATGTTAAAAATAAAATGGATTTGCAACAACAAGCACCACAGGAGAGACCATTTAATGATTACTTTAGTTCCTTAACTAATTTGAGCACATCATGCATAAGATACCAAAATGTAGCTGCTAGAAGTTTTGAATTAAAACCTAGTATGCTAAACTGTATCCCAACATTGTATGGCCTAAAAAATGAGGACCCATATAATCATTTTAATGATTTTATGCAGTTTGTCAAACATTTAGATATAAGAATTTTTCAGATGATGATGTTAAACTTAGACTATTCTCATTTTCTTTAAAAGATAGAGCTCGTTAATGGCTCAATACATTACCTGCCAATAGCATCATATCATAGGAACAAATGGTAACTAAATTTTTGAATAAATATTTCCCAGTGCATAAAACCAATACTATTCGTAGGGAAATTTTAGAGTTTACTCAGAAAGATGATGAGCATTTTTTCGAAACATGAAAGCGATTCAATGGGCTACTCTTGAAGTTTCCACATCATGGGTATGAGAAATGACACCAATGTCAATACTTTTTGGAGGGATTATTGCCGAATGTGTAAGAATAGCTAATGGCAACAAGTGGAGGAGAGCTAATGTTAAAGTGCATCAGAGATTTGGGAATTCTTCCAGCGACAAGTAGATAATTCCCAACAACGGAGTTGGTCACTCAGGAATACCAAAAGAATTGAAGGAATAAATGAGATTCACATTGGTGAGTCAACTTCGAGAATCAAAGAAGTCAAAGAGATGGTTGAAGGTCTCGCTCGATAAATAGCATCGTTATCGATTGCTAAATCAATAGAGCCACATGACCATGACTTATACTCAGATCAAACCAATGCCATAGATGTAATGAGAAAACCATCAAATTACAACCCATACTCCAACACATATAACCCTGGATGGAGAGACCACCCAAATTTTTCATAATCTCAAGGATTCTAACAGAATGGACTAGCAGCTCCAGCTCCACTAATGTAACCAATTTCTCAAATTTCTCAAGCCTTTCAGCCACCATTTAGACCATACAATCAGAACCAGAACCACTCTCAACCCAGACCATGGGAGGATGCATTCCAAAATTTCAAGAATGTTACTCACTCTACGATTGAGTAGCAAAATCGCACCATTGATGGACTACGAAATAAGTTGAGAGCATGCTTCAACTCATAAGCCCAATTAATTTCAAGCCTCGAGAAGATGGTTGGACAACTTGCTTCTTCAGTTCAGACCTTGGCAATGACTGTTAAGAAAGGTAAATTTCCAAGTCAACCAGTGTTTAATCCTAAAGGAGTACATGAAGCAAGCACCAATTCACCACAGTAGCATGGAGAGGTCAGAGCAGTCATGACCTTGCGAAAAGGAAAAGAAGTCGACAAAAAAGTGGAGATGCCGGTGACAAAAGAAAAAAAAATTGTACCTATGAATGTTGAGAACTCACCACCGGAAGAGAAAGAAGAAACTAACCCACGAGAATATGTTCACAAAGCTCCATTTCCTCAGAGGTTAGCTAAAGAAAAGAAGAAAAAATCCACATGTGAGATTCTTGAAATCTTCAAATAGGTAAGTGTTAACATCCCTTTACTTGATGCTATAAAGCAAGTTCTATCTTATACCAAATTTCTTAAAGATTTTTGTACTAAAAAAGAAACATTCATGTTCAAAAGAAAGCATTTTTAACAGAAAATATTAGTTCTATACTTCAACATAAAATTCCTCTAAAATGCAAAGACTCAGGCTCCCCCACTATCTCATGTAGTATAGGGAACTATATAATTGAGAATGTTTTGTTGGATTTAGGGGCTAGTGTAAATCTGTTACCTTATTCAGTGTTTGTAAAACTTGGACTTGGAGAATTACACCCAACTCTAGTGGTGTTACTACTTGCAGATCGGTCTACGAAAATACCTTGTGGTATTGTAGATGACGTGCTTATCCAGGTAGACAAGTTTTATTTTCTCATTGATTTCATTGTAATTAACACTCAACCAATCTAGGATTCAAGGAAGCACATCCCCATTATCCTCGGCCGACCTTTTTTGACAACTGCAGATGCTCACATTCAATTCAGAATTGGAAATATGCAGTTGTCCTTCGGCAACATGACTATGGAGCTGCACATTTTCAACATTGCTAAACAACCTCACAATGCAGATGATGGAATTGTTGATGTAGATTTAATTGAAGCATTAGTTGATGACACTTTTCTTTTAAACCTTAGTGATACAACCATGCTTAACTCACTTTGATTTGGATTTTGAAATTGTTAAATCAGTCGATAAGGTCAACGCCCTACTTGACTCAGCACCATCCATGGACACTAATAAATGGAAGTTAAGAGTTGAACAACTAGCACTAATGGAGAAGAAATTCATCCATCATGAGAATCACCACCGAAACTTGAACTCAAACAATTACCCAACACATTGGAATATGCATTTTTGAGAGAAGAAAGCATTTTACTGGTAATGATCTCATCATCCTTAAATGACAAAAAGGAAAAAAAAAGTTGTTGGATGTTTTAAAAGAGCACAACGGAGCATTATGATGGACCATAGCAGACATCAAATGCATAAATCTAGTAGACTGCATGCATTACATTCACCTTAATGAAAATGTTAAACCTACTAGGGAAATACAACGTTGGTTAAATCCTAATATGAAAGAAGTTGTTAGAATTGGAGTCTTTAAGCTATTCGATGCAGGTATCATTTACTCCATTTCTGATAGTTTATGGGTCAGTCCTGTACAAGTTGTCCTTAAAAAGTCAGGAGTCACAGTAGTTACCAATGCTGATAATGAATTAATACCAACTAGAGTGACTAAATGATGACGTGTATGCATTGATTATAGAAAGTTGAATTCTGTCACACGTAAAGACCATTTTCCTTTACCATTTATCGACCAAATGCTTGATAAATTGACAGGCCATGAATTTTATTGCTTTCTAGATGGCTACTTAGGATATAATCAGATTTCTATAGCACCAAAAGATCAAGAGAAAACCATTTTCACTTGCCCTTTTGGCACTTTTGCATATAGGAAGATGTCATTTGGATTATGTAATGCACCTGCTATATTTTAGCGATGCATGTTAAGCATTTTTTCTGATATGTTACAACTTGCAGATCGGTCCATAAAAATACCTCGTGGTATTGTGGAGGACGTGCTTATCCAGGTAGACAAGTTTTATTTTTTTGTTAATTTTATTGTAATTGACTCTCAACCAATACTGGATTCAAGAAAGCATATCCCTATTATTCTAGGCCGACCTTTTTTAGCAACCACTGATGCTCACATTCAATGTAAGACTGGAAATATGCAGTTGTCTTTTGGCAACATGACTATGAAGTTAAACATCTTCAACATTGCCAAACAATCTCATAATGGAGATGATGGAATTGTTGATATGGATTTAATTGAAGCATTAGTTGATGACACTTTTTTTTCAAACCTTAGTGATAACCCTTTACAAACATGTTTAACTCACTTTAGTTTTGATTTTGATATTGACAGATCAGTTGATGAGGTCAACACCCTACTTGACTCAGCACCATCCATGGACACTAATAAATGGAAGTCAAGAGTTAAACAACTAGCACTATCAGAGAAGAAACTCATCCCGTCATCAGAATCACCACTGAAACTCGAGATCAAACTATTACCCATCACTCTGGAATTTGTATTTTTAGGAAAAGAAAGTAGTCTGCCGATAATCATCCCTAAATGACGAACAAAAAGGTAAGTTGTTGGATATTTTAAAAGAGCACCAAGAAGCATTAGGCTGGACTATAGCAGACATAAAAGGTATAAGCCCAGTAGACTGCATGCATCACATTCACCTAGATAAAAATGTTAAAAATATTAGAGAAAAGAACGTCGGTTAAATCCTAATATGAAAGAAGTTGTTAGAACTGAAGTCCTTAAGCTATTAGATGCATGTATCATTTACCCTATTTCTGATAGTTCACGGGTTAGTCCTGTACAAGTTGTCCTCAAAAAGTCAAGAATTATAGTAGTTATAATAGTTACGAATGCCAATAATGAATTAATACCCACTAGAGTAACTATATGATAGCGTGTATACATTAATTATAGAAAGTTGAATTTTGTCACACGTAAAGACTATTTTTCTTTACCATTTATCGATCAAATTCTTGATAGATTCGTAGGCCATGAATTTTATTACTTTCTAAATGGCTACTCAGGATATAATCAGATTCCCATAGCACCAAAAGATCAAGAGAATACCACTTTCACTTGCCCTTTGGCACATTTACATATAGAATGATGTCATTTGGATTATGTAATACACCTGTCACATTTCAATGATGCATGTTAAGCATTTTTTCTGATATGGTTGAACGATTCCTTGAAGTCTTTATGTATGATTTTTCTGTCTTTGGTGATTCATTTGATCAATATTTACATCATCTAACACTAAATCTGCATAGATATATCGAGAAGAACTTAGTCTTAAATTGGGAGAAGTGATATTTTATGGTAAAATAAGGTATTGTTCTCGGTCACATCATTTCAAGTAAAGGTATTGAGGTTGACAAAGCCAAGGTGGATCTCATTTCTAATCTTCCTCCACCTAAAACAATTAGAGAAGTAAGATCTTTCCTTGGACATATTGGTTTCTATAGACGTTTCATTAAATATTTTAGTAAAGTTTCTAAACCCTTATGTAATCTACTTGCTAAGGATGTACCTTTTATATTTAATGATTCACGTCTTGTGGCTTTTGAAAAATTAAAGTAATTGTTGACATCATCACCCATCATTTAGCCCCCAAACTGGAGCTTACCATTCGAGTTCATGTGTGATGCATCTGATTATGCAGTAGGAACAATTTTAGGATAAAGAATTGATCGAATTTTCCATGTTATTTACTATGCTAGTATGACATTGAATGATGCACAGTTAAATTATTCAACTACTAAAAAAGAAATGTTAGCAGTAATGGTTGTATTAGAAAAATTTCGGTCTTGTCTCATTGGTTGTAAAATAATTATATTTACGGATTAAGCTGTTCTTAAATATCTTGTCACAAAGAAAGTTGCAAAAGTTAGACTAATTCGTTGGGTGTTACTTTTGCAGGAATTCGACTTGGAATTTAAAGATAAGAAAGGCACAGAAAATATTGTGGTAAACCATCTCTTTGTCTCTATTTTGACACAATTATAGAGCCATAACATTGAATGAGTCGTTCATAGATGAAAAATTAATGAGTGTGGAAGTATTACCATGATATGCTGACATCGTTATCTATCTTATTACAGGTTAACTTCCAGAGCATTTGGACCAAGCAAGACCAAGCCAGTTTTTTTGCGGAAATAAAAAATTTCTTTTGGGATGACCCGTATTTGTTCAAGTATTGTGCAGATCAAATTGTTAGACGATGTATCTTAGAAAGTGAAATTAAAAATATCATTTCATTCTGCCATGAACAAGCTTGTGGAGACCATTTCAACGCTAAGAAAACAGTGACTAAAGTTTTACATTGTGGTTTCTATTAGCCAACTATACTTCGAGACGCTTACACTTTTTATTCTTCATGTAATAGGTGTCAGTGAATGGGGCGCATTACACAAAGGAACATGATGCCATTAAATCCAACTTTAGTGGTTGAGATTTGTGATGTGTGGGGTATCGACTTCATGAAACCCTTTCCCCTTTCTTTTAGTCATCAATACATATTGGTTGCTGTTGACTAAGTATTAAAATGGGTAGAAGCAATTCCATGTAAAATGAATGATCACAAGGTGGTGATAGTCAGTGATGACGGTGCCCACTTTTATATTCATTCGAGCGATAATCAGTGATGATGGTGTCCTCTTTTGTAACAAATCATTCAAAGTTCTTTTGACAAAGTATTCAATCACTTACAAAGTGGCGACCGCATATCATCCGCAAACCAGTGACCAAGTTGAGATCTCCAATTGAGAAATTAAGCATATATTAGAAAAAACGGTGAGGCCAAACATAAAAGATTGGTCATTAAGACTTGATGATGCATTATGGGCATATAGAACGGCTTTCAAGACCCTGATTGGGATGCCACCCTACAGGCTAGTGTATGGAAAAGCTTGCCACCTACCTGTGGAACTCGAGTATCGTGCATATTGGGCCATCAAGAAATTCAACTTTGACATGCAGCAAGCTAGCTCAAAAAGAAGATTACAAGCAGTGAATGAAAGTCTTTCATGACAGGCAAATTATGAGAAAATCATTCACTCTAGGTTAGAAAGTGTTGTTATTCAATTTTCGCTTGCACCTATTCCTAGGTAAGTTACGCTATTGTTGATCTGGCCTCTTTATTATTCTTACTGCTTTTCCACATGGAGTAATTGAAATTAAGGACCCAAAGAACGGTGTCACGTTTAAAGTTAATGGTTAAAGATTAAAGCCATGTCTAGAGTACCAACCACATGGAGAAGACACCGAAATAAATTTGAAAGACCCCTAGATGTGAATTGATTTTTTTCCTTTTCGGTGATTTGATTTTTTTTGTTTTTATTATTCTTTTGCTAATTGAAATTATTTTTACATAAGTGTGTTTGTTTAACCATTAAGTTTTCTCTTATCATTGTTAATCATGAATACCATAGCTAAACAGTTCCTCCTGAACATTCTTAAACCACTTCAACGTGTAAAATCTCATCTCAAAAGGTAGATTTGATTTTGTAAAACACATCGTATTTGGGCTCTGTAATCACAAGAGTTGGTATCCTATCTTGAGAATTTAGAAAGCCAACTCAGAGACATTGAGAGAAGTGTCTACAACATCTAGTTGGAGCTTGAGGTAAATTTAATAAGAGGATGATTTTAATTTTTTTTGTGTTTTAATTTGTTTTTCTATTTGTGTGCTTTAGTTTGTTACCCCGGTGAAGTAGCGGATAACGATATTCCGTGACAATCAAGTCGGTTACTTCGGTTTCCTATAATAACTGATATTCTGAGGCGAAGGTATGGACAAAAATGAGATTCTAGCACAGCTTCACAATCGATTCCCTTCACTTCCTCAGAATGCCTTCCTTACAATCTATAAAGCTCGATCCGAACGCATGTGATTGCTCATGAGAAATAACATACCTGCCGAAATCCATTGGTTAATCGAGGCTAAAGTACGATTGGCAGGTGAGTTACCTCCAAAATTTATTACATACATACCTGGTTATGGTAAAAGAAATTATACAAGAAAAGGAAGAGCTCGAAGAATTTCTATTGCTTATCATAAATGTGCTAGAATGAGATGCAATAAAAACCCATGTCCTTTAGAAATGGTGTTTGATAATAGGGAATATAAAATTCAATTCATTAGAGATGGCTTGAATAAGGAGTCATTGGATAATATCTTTTTGTCTCTTGAAACGCATCCCAATGGATATGTGTAAGGAGCGATTCTCCAGTTATGACCATTATTTCAAAAAGAGTATGCACGATATAGTCTCGGAAATCTGACTATAAACAACCATGTTTGCTAGTTTATAAGAAAACTAAATGGGAAGCCTATCCTCGATTCATAGAAAGCGTTCAAGCCGTTTCTAGACCTAAAACCAGAGGAAGATATGAGTTATAATCGCAACTATCTGTAATATCATTTTACTTCACTGTTATTTTACCATTTGCATTATTGTCTTTAATAATTTTATTTTATCATTTTTTCTTTTGACTGTTTCCTTTTTTACTCACGAGCCATGTGTTTTACACATTATTTAACACTGATATGCTATCTCATACACAGTTGTGACCCACTGTCACCAAGATTCTTAAATGTGATTTTTTTTTGTTAAGCACTCACAAATCATTTTTGAGAAGTATCCTAATAGTAGCTACTCCCAATAGACAATTTAAGAACATTTGTGTGCTTTCTAAATTTAACTATGGCAAACATAAAGAGTTCGTTGAGATAGCCATAGATCTTGGTCAAAGCATAGCAGAGAAAAAATTACACTTGTTGTATGGAGGAGGTAATTGAGAGTTATCAAAATTGGTCTCAGAAGCTGCTTTTGTTAGAGGAAGTCAAGTGTTAGGCATCATCCCAAGAGCCCTAAAATATTTGGGCAGTTTGTCTGACCCACCGACTGGAGAAGAGTTAGTCGTCTTAGGTATGTAAGAAAGAATAGTTGAAATGCTTAATCATGTTGATACTTTTATTTTCCTTACAAGAGATCTTGTAACACTAGAGGCTCTTATTACACTAGCATCTTGGGCCCATCTGCACATTCACCAGAAACTCATCAGTTTGTTAAATGCCAATAATTTTTATGATGACTTTATCGCATTTCTTAACCAAGCAATAAAAAACTATTTCATTCCTTCCAATGCGAAAAAGCTTTTTATTTGTGCTTACACTGCTAATGAGCTACTTGATATGTTACAAGCTTATAAACCGGAGCCAAACCCATGGACCTTTGTGTTAGAGCATCCAAATAATGACGGTAACAGTAGTCGTAATAAGAAGTACAAATTAGATTTAACGCTCGACCTGTAAATATTTTCTTCTGTGTTGCACTACCCAGGTGATGTCTTCTAAATTATACTTCTTTTCTTTAAAATATTGAGGACAATGTTTCGTTTTGGTTTGGGGGAGGAAATAGTCAATAAATTGTGGAATCTTGGTTAAAGTTTTACTAATTTTTTGTTGTAGAAACTAACTGTTGCTAACTTTTTGTGTTGAGGATGGCTAAATATGAAGTGTAGTTACTCTAGAAACGCATCTTCTTCATTTAAAAAAAATTCAAATATTTTCTTTTTATTTATTAATTTTTTTACAATCATTTTTCTTATTCTTTCTAATTTCTCCTTTATAAATATACACTTTCAAATTTTTTTGAGTCGAAGATGGCTGAATATGGAGTGTAGTGCCTCTAGAAACGCATCTTCATGTTAAAAAAAATATTTTTTCTAACATTTTTAGTGTAATTTTTTTAATTAGTTTTTCTGCATCATTTTTATATTTTTGTATGCATATTTTCCTTTCATGTTTAGAATAGGTTAGGGGTTAGAATGTTGTTTACAAAAAAAATTATGTGATTTGTTTTAACATTGGATGACATGATGAATTTTAAATTTTAGTAATTGTATAATCTTTGGTCTTAAGTGATGTTACGCTATGTTTACTACTTTACATGTTGATGTCAGAGACAAATATGAGTTGCTTGAAGGAATGAACATGTCATTATAAGTACAAAGTGAGTTTTTGAGCCTATCATTTTTCTTAGAGAGTAACTCTTTTACCCATTCTTTATACAACTTAGCAATTTATTATTTTATACACGGTTTCTAGATTTCTTTTGAGTTTACTCTTACAAAATTAAAAAAAAAATGTGTGTTGCTACATTTGGAAGTCCATCTAACTAGTAGATATGGAAGATTATTTAGAGCCCTAAAAGACGATGGAAAGGCAATCTTTGATCCGTTTGAGTCTTTCTAGCCATCCTTTTTATGAAATATCCATATTTAACCCTTTTGAGCCTTAAAAAAAAATTTCTTTGTCAAACTTATTATCTTAACCCACTCTGATTTGGAGTATTACATAATATCTTATAAGTTCCATCACTTATTTATATTTGAAAAAAAATGTAAATAATTATTTTGTTCAGTGAAGTTATGTCAAACAAAAGCAAAAAAAAAAATTGTTGTTTAAAAAAATAAAAATAATAGGTGAAATCCACCTTGCAACTTTAAAAAAAAATCTCTACATTTTTCTCAAACATACACTTTGTTTTACTTATTTACCCTCTTTGTTAGCTATGTCCCTAACCTACGTTATGTCCTAATAAAAGTTCTTCTTGATTTTAGGGAACTATAGTATGAAGTAGAAGCTAGTTATATGGGCTAAAAAAATGTAGTGACTATTTTTATTGGGTTTAATTTCTTTGTGAGAGTGTCACTACTTCTAGTGAGATTTTAGGGTTTAACATGTTATTATTGAAAGTAACTATAACAAAGTCTACTAGGCTGATTCATGTAGATGGTTGATGTGGGCGTGATGTTTCTTTAGATTGGAGATAATACTTATACTTTTATTTAATTACTATCATTAGTATGATTGAATAAATAGATTGTTAAAAAAAAGAAAAAAATTATCTTGAATTTGAATTTTGTTTTCGTTTTATTTGCTAGGGACTAGCAATAAGCTGGTTGTGGGTGTGTTGAATGTTAGAAAATGTATATTTATAAAGGAGAAAATTGTCATTTTACACTTCAAGTTTTGCTAACACTCTTACTTTAATGTATTTAAATTTCTTGTCATTTAATTATGTGTGTTGCATTATAATTAAGTATTTTATGTATTTTACGGGCATCATAGTCATTTCACAATGAATGAGAGATCAGACGGTAAAACCGACATCACTTTTGAACTCAGGATGGTCGAAAACCTTAGGAGGAGTATAAAAGGAAAAATGATATTATTCACATGTACGGTACTGTCTATGTTACTGTTCATATAGACAGATCGATGAAGTGGTATTGACCGATGATGTATCATTGATTGATGAGGTGTCACGATCCTGTTGGACTAAAATTCTAATGCACTGTTGATCGATGACGTGGCAGCATATCAGTGGATCAAAAATCTCGCATACGGTACATGCATTGCACAAGATTATTTTCAACCACACCGTGTCACTGTTCAAACCGGGTCAAACCGTGTTACTGTTCAAACCACTTGATCAAACCGCGTACTGTTGACTGATGACGTGGCGTAATCCTGAGCGTCTGAAATATTTTTGATCTGATGGCCATGATTTACTCAATGTATCTACAAAAAGGGCTCTTCCCTCCTAATTGGATATTTCTGAATCTATTTTTGGGCTCTATTTTCTGTAATTCTTTCTCCATCTTGTATTTTCTACGTATTTTAATAAATTCTTATTTTGCCCTTAGTTTAATTATGAGTAGCTAATTTTCTTTCAAGCTTGGATTGAAAGTGAAGTCTCAACTTATGTCATAGACTTATTTGGTAAATTTATTTTTTCTCCTATAATTTTTATGGATGATTTTACTTTTCGTCGATAAATAATAATAATCTTATCTAGATACCGCCCTGGTTACACCGACTCTGTAGTACAAGGTTATTATTGTTTGGCACGATAAGCTCTTAATACCATATTGATTAGATTGTGGTTCATGAGGTGTGAATTTTTCCCTCATGATTTAATTGTCATTAATAAGAAATATTTAGCCCATGGTGCATGTTGATACGGATCAAGATACCTAAGTATATCATTTCAATAGATTTCTCTTCAATTTATTCTCGCCATTTCAATTCCAATTTTAGGATAATCTAAGTCATTTTCACCATAAATCCAAACATCCATTTAGAAAAATTAATTCTACACACAATTAGAATCAACCTCCTCGTGGAATCGACACTCGTCACCATTAATCTATTTTACAATAGATTCGTGCACTTGCGAGTTCAATAAAAGTTGCACAACATTAACCTCGAAATAGATGATCTCACATACTACACAACATTCTAAATACCGGCAATTGAGGCATGCAACTCTTGCAACCCCCTAGTGACAATCAAATTTAAGATATCTGCACAACAAACACATGCATGTAATCACCCCGCAACACAAGTGCATCATTATTCTTCCACATAAGCATTTGGTTCTTCACATAATCAGTAGCAACATCATTGCCACGCATTATCAACAGTTATTACACACACTCTCTTTATTCGCCATTCAAGCAAACAAGCCTCAATCTTTTCGCCAATCGACTTCCCTTTATAGTATTCAATCACACTAAAACTGCTAATCTTCCTATGTAAACATCAATCACTATCAATAAATTTAGCTATGATTACCATGTAACTCATGTTTTGAATTGAAGTCTATATATGTCAGTTGTAAGAGACACTCTCTGCTTATTCTTACATATCAAACTCTTCAAAATTAACTTTTCTTCCAATAACATATCCATAACATCTCTACGAATAGTTCTCTGAGATGGCATAATAAATTGAGGAACATCTACATTGCAAAAATGCCTAAACCCTTTGTTGTCAACAAAATTAAGCGGCAACTCGCCCAAGATAATCATTTTACTAACTTCCCTTCTACAAGCTTCTTGACTCCATCCTTTGCCCAAAACCATATTACTTGCATTTCCTTCACCACTCTCAGCTGCCGACATTCGTTGCCTTTCATCTTGCTCTTGTTTCACTTTCAAGTCTGCTTCACATGCTTTTAAATGAGTTCTCATATTGCTAATCCCATCAAACCTAGAATGACACTGATATATCTTGACACAATGGTTGCACTTTACTTTATATTGATTGTCCTCAAGTATAGTGAAATGATTCAATGTCTCAAATCTTTTCTTCATTGGTCGTCTCTGAGTTGACTTCTTCCGCTTTGTATTTGTCTTTTTTGTGGGTACTTGTACACTTTCAACTTCATTATCATCATTGGAATTTGATTTTGAATATCCAGTCATCTGAAAATACAAAAACCATATCAATCATCATTGTTTTGTAACTTTCATCTATGAATTTTCAATTAAAAAATAAATATGACTTTTGACTATGTATAATCTCTTCAGCCTGGCTTACTAGCTATACAAATTCATTCATCAAATTATTATTTGGAATTAAAGCAATTAATGACATTAACTTATCAAAAAATAATTCTACTACAACAACGTACAATATGATTTGAATTTTTAGTTTTAAAGAATTTATATTGTTCCTTAGTTTATTAATAATAATGAACTAATGTTAAAAATAATGATGATTGTTTAATAATTAATAAATTTAAATTTTTAATTTTGATGAAATGATATTGTTTCTTAGTTTATTAATAATTAATAAAATTCAGCTAAACTCCTTAAATAATGAATTATCTGATAATGAAAATGAAATAATGAAAAAATTAAAAGAAAAAAATTTCAACTGTGGAGAGAATGAAAATATGACCAAATCGTAATTTCAAAGTTTCAATACATGAACAATAAATTCATCTTTTGCTGTCTTTCCCGGTGCAATTTATAGTTATACATCAATACATATTCATGTCTTTCTTAACTAATGTTACAAATTAATGATCATACATTAGAAAAAAATAAAAGGAAAAAAAACAAAACAATTTAGGAACAGTAATTTTTTTAATTTCCAAGTTTCAAACAAATCGCATAGACACAGACGTGTTAGGCCTTGAGAAAGAATGGAGAGAGGTCGAAGAAAGCAAGAGAAATGGGAAGAAAAACCCTTAAACTTGTGACCAAGCGGCTAGCCACTTGCTCTCGGGTTTGGGGGTAGTTTTAAAGCGGCTAGCCGCAACTAAAAGAAGTATGAAATTCTAAGTTTCAAACACAATCTACAGTTGCAGGGAATTGTCATGGGTCGGGTTTAATTGCTTACCATGAACAAAGTTGCTAGGTACTTGGGAATAGTGGACTATCGACGTCTGGCGTGGCAACTGGCCGACTGGACATGATCAATAGTTGAAGAGGCAACTGGGTTTGGGTCGATTAACTGGGTTCTGTTCGCCTAGGTTTCACTCGAAATTAGCTAGCTTCCAGTTGATTGGTGCTGGTGGGCCGACGGCAATTGAGTTTCAAAACAAATGAGGCTATGCTGATAGTGGCATGGTCTTCAGACTCGCGGGTCGTCAGTGGCTTAATGGGTTCAAGACGGATGAGGCTGGTTTTGGCGTTTTGCTTTTCCTCAGCTGCTCGCTATGTCGTCAGTCGTTTGTCCGAGTTGGCTATGAATGAGAGTAAGTGAACTAGTGAATTAGGTTAGTCCTTACTCCTTAATTGTTTAGCTTATTTTTTAATTTTCAATTAGTTTTTAGCTTATTTTTTAATTTTAATTTTTTTTATTTACAGTACAGATCCGATCAGATGATTCGGATTTATCTGAATTTGATCTGATCCAAACCAAATCCAATAAGATTGCACAAATTTCATCCAATCGGATTTGCCTTCAAATCCGAATCCGATCCAATGCCCACCCCTAGTTTTATCCTAAAATAACAATATTATATATTATAGCTTTTCTAATTTAGTAGGAGTTTAGATACATTCTGTGGTATAATCAAGAGATCTGCGAAATATTAGTTTGAAAATCTACTTCTATGAATATACGGAAGATATCTACATATAGTAAAATTATTTTTTAAAAAAAGGCCCATGAGAGCTTACATCAACCCTTCAATATATGTTGAAACGTGTGGTTTACCGCTAGATTACAAGCCTAGTGACTATAAATAATATGACTTAAAGCATGCTTTTTATCACATAATTAAATGATTATCTAAGGGCACAACCATGCCTCTGAAAACGGAGGGAAAACATAAAGAGGCTTAAGCACGCCTTGGCAAAATTTGAGACTACTTGTTTTTTACAATAATGTCATTAGAATTCAAAGCTTTGATCTAAAATAGTTTCACAGTTGACAATTTCATTTATCAATTGTACAATTTATACAATATTTATCTAATATTATAACACAAGGAGCATAAGCGCATGCATTCTTTTTCCTAAGAAAATCAAATCAAATGAGTAAGAAAATTAAACGTTGAACAATCTATACTATAATACAATTTGCTTATACCATCTTAAATGGCTATATTTAAAGAGTAGCAAAACTTTAAAAGAAGACAAAAAGGAATATTGTTGTGTCATATATACATATAGTTTATATTCGGGTCTTTTTAAATTATATTTAAAGTAATTATCCACCGACCACCCTTTTTTATATTTTTTAAAGGTACATAAGTCTTTTTTTTTTCAGCGCTCCACTTGAAATTAATATTTTTTTCATTGGTCCATTTCTATTATAACACTGTTAGAACTTTGCTGACATCATAAGAGTAAAATTGTCATTTCACAACGATATTGTTTGAAGATAGAAGTGGATATGTGCAAAATAATATAACTTCAAGTGGAGTTCAGAAAAAAAAATTAAGAATGTTGTATTGTTCAAAAAATGCGAAAAAAATATGTGGTTGGTGGATAATCATCTTTTTACATTTGAGGATAAAAAAATCATTTATATAATATTCGGTTAGTTTTCTTAACAGTTTGAAGATAGAAGTGGACATGTGTAAAATAATATAATTTCGAGTAGAGTTTAGTAAAAAAATTAAAAATTATATATTTAAAAAAAATAATCGGTAGATAATTACCCTTATATTTAATATAACTTATAATCAGATCAAATTAACCTATTGCTTCACCAGATCTGGTTATTTCGTTATTTATTTTTATACCAAAAAATCTGCTTATAAATTACAGAATATGCGGCATTGGAATACCTTTATATTTTGTTTTGTTGTGATTGTCCTCTCTCTTATTATGTATAAATTATTAGAGCATGCAAATGCAATAATAACCCAACTCTATACTTTTCCCCAAAAAAAAAAAAAACCAACTCTAGACGGTGCAGAAAGAGCCGTATGTGTGTGGTGGAGGTCTCAAACCTCAATCATAAAAAGGACGTAGCATGTGTGGGTGCATGCGGCTTAAAACAAAAGCTATGATTATATTCTTCTTTCTTTCAGAGAAAAATAATTAAAGAAAAGATTTGTGAGATGGATCATGATTGTACTTGGCAGCGAATTATTAAAACAAAGGCCAGCCTTTGGCCGCAAAATTTGACAAATGAGGAAACCGAAAGGGTTCAATACCCCACGTCATTCACTTTTTGGTCCCATAAAATCTAAACAAGTCGTGACTTTAAATCTTATTCCAATATTCGAAGCGCAGCTAAATATCACCAAACCAAACAAATTATACGGAGTGAATGAATGAGAATTCTCCGTTCATTTAAGCCTTTTTCGGATTTTAAAGATTTTGTGTTATATTTCTTTTAGTTATAATATAGTTTTTTTAATAATTATGATCTACGATTCTTTTAGGTTTAGTTCTTTAATAACTACAGATCAAATATCCTAAATTAGCAATCAAATAACTAATTTCATTTAGTTGACTAGCTAAACAAACACGATAACTATTCTTGAATATTAAAATTAGTGAAGTGCAAAATTTTTTAAAGAAAGATGAAGAAATTCTAATTTTGAAGCACTATTAATAAAAATTTATGTCAAGAATTTTGAAATCAACTCTAATCAAACCTAAAAAAAAAAAAGATTACTCACACATGTCTGAATTATTCAATGTCACATCCATAAAAATAAAAAAATAACAAAAAACAAGAGCAAGAAAGGCTTATTAATGGAATTATAACCAAGTTAGCTAAGTTTTCTCTCCAATTTGCCTACTTCTCTCTTCCTAGCGATCTTCTCTATTTTGGAATTGAGCGTCTAACTTGTTGCCTTTATATAGAGTTGCTGTCCTAATTCTTATAGGACTAGTGAAACTTATTTTTGACCTCCTTTTTGTTATAAGAAATAGACTTATGTATCAGAATAATTCTAAAATTTTCTTTTATTGCAGATTCAGTATAAAAATCCAATCAGTCCTTCAAGAATCAATTTTTATGACAAAATATGATCTTTAGCCTCAGTACTTGTCAAATATAGCCCAATGAAGTGTATAAAGCCCAAAGATTCATCTAAGAAGCAATCAAAATTCATAAAGTCGCAATTTGATTATTCTTCACACCATTTTATCACTTTTCTACTCTTTGTTTCTTTGGCTCAAAACACCAATAAAATATAAAACACTAATCAAGATTAAAGAAGTTCATTAAAAATATCAAATAACCGCAAAGAAATTGATAAAATTGATTTGAAATTAAGCACCTATCAAATTATTAGAGGTACTTGTGATATTTTCCCATATGTAACTTTTCTCCATACTTTGCAACTTTTTATTAAATTAATTTAATCATTAAGGATATATAAGTCACTTTGCTTAAAAATATACTGAAGAAATTTAAATAGGTTTAGACCTATTTAAAAGCATGAAAGGGATTTAGCTAATTTTTCTTATAAAAAAGAAGGCGATCCTTATTTTCCTAACTAACTAATGAATGGTACAACTAAAGAACTTATAGTTGAGTGCCTAATTTAATTAGCAAAATCTCTCGCGTAAATAAGTGGTCTGAGATTCAATTCGCTCACTAAAATTACGAGGTACGATGCGCAAAATAGTTTTGTCGTTTATAAAAAATTTAGCATATGTGGGCATGAGGAGTGACGGCTGTTGGGGCCACGGCGCATGTCTTCTTGACGGGGCACTGTGTGCACCACGTCAGAGTTCACGCGGCTGACGTTTGACTACTACTAATATTATTAACGAGTGGAGAAGCTTCTCAGTTCTGAAATCTCACTCAATACGATCTTCTTTTTAAAAATTTGGCTCTTTCCCTTTCTTCATGATTAATTGAACCCAACACCAACGTTTTTTTGCAAAGCAGTGGCCGGTTGAAAGAGCCCCTTTATACTGCACCTCAAGCATGCGTATGGGTTTTAAAGATTATCAATCCTCATGGATCACACGACCCCAAGTATATAAATAAATAAATAAATAAAATAGAGACCTATCAATTAAAGATAATATATATGTACACATAAATAAAGTGAAAGGTTATAAAAATTTAAAGGTACTATCAAAGTTATTCTGACATATTATGTCAATACTATAATTTGCCAAAAAATACATTTTACTACCAGACGTTTGCACCGTTATCAATTTCATTATCATTCCGTTAAGAACGGTAAAATTTTGCTGATGTCTTGCTAGTGTCATCAGGGTATTAAAGATATTTCTGGCTATAAAGATATTAAAGACATTTTGGATTGAAACTTAAAACGCTATGTTTTGGGGAAATAATTACATATTAAAGAATTAAGAAATTAAACCCTAAAATCGGCCTCTCTCTCTCACTGTGAAACCTCCATCTTTGATCTGTCTCTCTCCCCCGCTGCTGATTCATAGTCGTCTCTACTACCGTTTGTTCTCTCCACTGTGAGTTGTTGACTTCTTCTTTTTTTATTGGTTTATTGTTCATTAATTTTTTCCTTAATTAAATTGTTATTGCTTTTAGTTGTGATTAATACTTGAATTACAAAGGATAAAATTGCCTTTAATGCTTCTAGAGTAAAATCAACTTTTAACTCAATTTCTATTGAACATTGATGTTTTCTTAATGCAATGGTTGTGAATTAATAACGGCACAAATGTTTGATAATGAAATAGACTTTTCGACGAACTATGATACTGACATGATATATGAGAATAACTTTCGTAATAAAATAATAATATCTCAAATTCAAATTAACTAGAATAATATTAGAGTTTTCAATTAATTAATTTCCCATCATTTACGTTGTGGATGACATTCGTAACATGGAAAACTATCTATTATTCAATCTCACCATCTAATAAATAAATCTCATTTCACTTGAAGTTTTAAGTGGAGGTGCCATAAAAATAACCACCTACACGCCCTTACGTGTGATAACAAAGAAGTTTGGAGTGAGTGTGACGGATAAGTAAAAGAAAAAGACCAATAGGACTACGAATGACAATGAATAAAAACACCAAGTGCCCTGTGAACACTGAGAGAACAAAATGACAAAGGTCGAACTCTTGATATAATCAACAAATGATCAAAATGAAGAGACCAGATTAATCTTGTGCCAGCCTTCGAGTGCTGAGATGGCACTAGCTAAAAGGAGTGAAGAGCGACTTTTGGAGAAGAACGCTAGGAAATTAAAGGAGTTAATTTTCAGTTGAAGGCAAAGTAAATCCATAAATACTCATTTATTTTTGTTTTTGAATATATATATCATCTTCAGCAAGAATTAGTAAAGGTATATATGTGTGTGTGTGCACAATTAAGCTATTCAATCATTTATCCTCATTAGATTATGTAATTGATTCCTTGAACTATCTTAAAAAACATTAAAAAAAAAACTACTTTACCAGCCCCACCCCAACCTAAATTTAAAGATAATGATTAAAATTTCATCAAAAAAAGATCATAAGTGAAGAAATTACCATAAGATAATCTACATTCATCATTCATAAAATTACCCAATTAAGTAGCTAACCAAAGCTTCCAAAACGTGTTGAAGCTATTCTTTTATGTGGTTGTCGATTTTAATGAAACATACACTTATAACAAAATGGAATAATACTTGAAAAAGATGCAATCGCTACAACATGCTCCAATTTTTGAAAAACAAAATTATGAAAGTACACAAAACAATAATTAGCTACCCATTTGGGTTGTTACTATGATCTTGAAAATCAGAACCAGACAAGCTTTCATAATTTGACGAAAATCTCGTCATCTCCTGTTGTTGTTCCAATGAGGTGGTAGATGATGAAAACGTCGAAGGAGTAGAAGAAGAAGATGATGATGATTGCGGATTAAAGAGATTGGACGTATAGTAATTAAAAGTAGCATCATCAGAAGACAGAATTTGAGCATATTGAAGCAAGTCCGGGTATGCGCCATGGTGCATTGATGTAGGCCTAGGAGGAGGAGCAGGCATCACCGACTCATGATGATGATGAAAGGCAGAGCTTGATGATGATGAATCTAAATACACAAACTCAGTAGTACCCTGAACTCTTTCAGGGAAATTAAGCTTAGCTTTGGTGCCTTTGAATTTGAGGGCAGCTTTATCATAAGCCATGGCTGCATCTTCAGCAGTCTCAAATGTACCTAGCCATACTCGTGCTGCCTTTTTAGGGTCTCTAATTTCGGCTGCCCATTTGCCCCATGGTCTTTGTCTTACTCCTCTGTAATGTCTCCTCCTTGTACCTTCTTCACAAATTCATTCACACATGCAACATTGAAATAATTAAAGTCGAAGACCAATTAACATGATCAACATAGAAACTATAGTAGTTGTCGAAAGGGAAAATGATCAATATCAAAACTTTGGGCTTGGTAGATTTTTAACACCCCATCTCATCCCTATGTTACAATAACAACGGAAAAGACAACTTTTTTAAGGATAAATGTGATCTTTTCGTATACAAAATGATAATTATCTGTAACCTCTACAAATTAACTAATAAATTTATTTTTTAAAATGTCACGTTCACTCTAAAATAATGTATTTTTTTCTATCATTATTTGAAACCCAAGAATAAAATAAGGTATCAAAAATCTCTGAGGACTAAACTTACAAGGCCATGCACAAACTTAATTAGCCTACAAAACTATATATATAGTATAGTTTATGCATGCACCCTTAGCAGGTGTGCATGCATGCCATGCACTTACGATGACTAAGAATACTTTTACATGATTAGTGGGCCATTAGTCCTACTAAGATATATGATTTTCCATTATTACATAGTTGCACATGCAAGTAATTTTAAGTCCCACACTAAGTACTTTCGGCGACAACTTCCTTTATTTTCTCTCTCGGTTCACAAAATATTAGACTAAAAGTTGCAAGCCTGAAGTCCCCCTCCAAGTTTACTTTTAAATTGTAGAATTTTGTAGGATATAATTCTGCTCAGTCACTTTTCTTTCTTTCCTCAATAGAGAAATTAGAATACAATATGATCAACTGCATGGTGCAAAACACGAATTTATATCTAGCATGATAATACCATATCTTGAACCATAAAGATGTATCTATACACTGTAGCTAGATAGCTATGAGGAAATCTCGTATAAATTGGTGGTAAAATAACAGGCCATTGAAAATTAATATTGCATAGATGTATACTTTCGTTTAAATTTTTATAACTATATAACAATTTGTTTGACAAATTTTCAACATCAATGCATACGTCATATAATCTTATTGAAGTAATATATGCTACAAATGCTTATTAAATATATTAAAAAAAATGAGAATGCCACTAACAGATAAAAAATATATTGAAATCTATATTTTTTTTTGTCTATTAGTAGGATCCCCATCTGAGGATATCCTCACTAGAAAATAACTCACTCTTTCTTTCTCTCTATCTTTCTCTATATATATTATATACACAAAAGATTAATTTTCGTTTTAGAGTTCTAGAAGATAACGCTTAGAAACTTTAGTCAAAAATTGTGTGAGATCTACACAAGAGAGTAAACGAAGAGACAGAAGTAGCAAACTAGCTAAGTTGACAAGTTGAAGATTTGTAATTAGTAAAGAGAGTGTGACATGGAACATGGATCAAATTGAAAACACATGAATACAGGTAATCCCATGTGCACCTATAAACTGCATAGGTGTGAAAATTGAAATAAAGAAAATAAAACAAGGATATCGTGCCTAGCAAGAGATTAAATTGCACGACCATTATTTAGACTTTATTGGACGGAAAGAAAAAGAGAGATAGAGTTGTTTACGCAAAGTCATTTGAATACATTGAATTTGGCTGTGGCTTTCAATTCAGTTTTGACTCTGTCCTGATAATAAGATCAACTGACAAATGCTCTTGACAAGAACATACACAAGCAAGCAAAACAATTACAGTGGCATGCATAAATATTGCACAAAAAAATTTCAAATTAAGCCATATATTAATACTAGTTATAATCAACAGGAACACACCGAGTCTTATCCTTTACTCTTTCCACGAATCAATTAAAAGGACTTAAGAGTGAGTTATATATAAAAGTACCTTGATCTTGATCTTGAGTTTGAGTTTGTTGAAGTGGGTTATCGGAGGATTCTTCTTTGACGGCTGCCGGCGAGGGGTCGGCGTCGGCGTCGGTGGTAGTGGTGCCAATTACTTGTGTAAGAGCGGAAACCATGGCAGACATGTCTGATTCATGAGTAGGCCAAGAAGGGAAGTTGTTGTCTTGTTCTTTCTCTTTCTCCTCCGGTGATGCTTCCAGTGGAAGTGGCCGCTTTCCATGCCTTCGATGATCCACTTTTTCGCAGTTATAATAAGCACTTCTATAAACTCTAATGTAATGCAATAATTTTTTTATTGGATTTTATTACATACAACGGAAAAAGTAATTGTTTTGTTTGGTTTTGTTAACAGACCTGTAGATATGGAAGTTGAGGATTGAATGGGAGAGTGTGAAATGCAGTGTTTGAATGATTTATATATAGAAGGAAGAAGAGGAAAATAGGGTTTGGTTTGGAATAGTTGAACTGTTGAAGGGTTTTTAGGCGTTTTCAATATGGTACTAATTAATAATATTTGAAAAATTAATTATACCTCTTGTTTGATTAATTTACCCGCTGCCGAATGTGGCTAAAATTCTTACTAGCTGGGGCAATGTGTCTCACCATTTTTACTGTGATCATTAATATTGTCATGAAAAATATGACGTGTATACGTTCTCTAATGACACTTGTTTTTGGTATTAGCATTTTTGTATGTGTCCTTGTCAACATAAACAGTGTTTTTAATATGTGCTCTCAAAATACATATTAAAAGCATGAAACGCTAGTCTTTATCATTATATTTTAGTTGAAATTAGTGGAAGACGAATTAGAATTTATTTATTTATTTTTGGTTAAACAAAATAGAGGAATAGATCTTCACCATATGTACTTGGCCAATAAGTTTGTTGCATGTACCATAAATGATAATTGCCTCAAATTTTGTCCCACCATATAAAATATTGTTGTTTAGAGTCTATTGAAAGATGTTCTATGTCAATAAAAGAAGGTAATATAAAAAGATAAAAAAAATATTTTGTCTATCTAGCGGCATCCTTTTCTTGACTGGTATATTAATTTGAAAAATGCTCTATCCTTTTCAAAATGTTTCAAATAATATGATTTTTTTTTTGTCTAAAGCAATTAGGACAAAACAAAAGTTTAAGTTGTTAAATTTAGTGATTCACCGTATAGAGAATTTAAGGTTTTAATTTGACCATTAGACGAAAGGAATAGGTATTAATAATGAATGGGTATCAATATAAAGGTCTAACTGTAATATTTCATCAGTACATATTTTACATTTTAGACATCATTAAATGATTAAATCAATAAAATTTAATTATTTGTCGGTATCCAGATTGTGGGGTATGATATCCCTGGAGTACAATAGTCACACCCAATTATAAATAGATAAATACATAAATTACCCTTTGCTTTGTAATCTTTTATTTTATTTCATTTCTCTTGGCTTGTTGATATTATAGTTCTAAACAGTGAATTTTATAGGGTTTAATTTTCGCCTACACCCATCAATTTTGACAAATCTCACTGCACACCCTCAGCTTCCGTAATGCATCACCTTAATTCTGATTATGGAAAATAGCCCTTTTTGCTGGCATCGTCTTGGTTAATTAAGTGACTCTAAAACTCCTCAACTTAAGATTTTAAGGTCTATTGTTTTGCGATCAACCAAATTTCGTTTCCAGTTCAAACCAAAACACAAAAAACAAAAAAACAAAAAAAGCGCAAAAAACAAAAACAAAATCTTTTCTTTTCAGTGAAATAGTATATAAATGCTTTATAACTTTTATTGTTGCTAAATGATCAACATTTGTAATTTTCTATTCAGAAGAGTACGTTAATTAACATTCAAGTCAACAATGGCAAGAGATAAAAAGAATTACATAAAAATGCAAATTATTTACTAACAAATCTATTTATGAACCATTTCTACAAACATCTATAAGAGTAAAAAAATATACAAAAAGTAATACGACATTAAGAATCACGCTCTTAAAAAATATATGTATTTAATAAAATAAGTATCTATTTCCAATTAAACAATAAATTGCCCTTTTAGTATTGCATAGTAAGGCCCTTTTGCAAGAGTGACTCAATTACAATTTACAAAGAGTTTTAATCCCAATTATAGAGATTGAGATAAGGACATACTTGAGAAAAATAAAATAAAATTTATTCTTATATATAAAACAATATGAGCTCCTATGATTTCTATTGCACTTCCACCTAAATTTTATTATATAGTTTGGCTCTGGGTCAAGTTAACTAATACGGCATCAAACCAATTGGTCCTATGAGAATTAATTAATCTTGGTTTTGAAAGTCACCAACAACCAACATTAATGTTTAGTTTTCAAATACTTCATATTGACTTTATTATATTTATTTTAAGTAATAGAAGTTTAAATAAAAGAGAATTCTAGTTCTTTTATAGCGGCCTATATATATATATGGTCCCCAGAACATATATATGAAGACAAGAAGCTGCAGATTTTAATATAGATTTTGCAGTAGCAACAATGGATTTGATCAGTAGAAGGATTTCATGCACATGTAGTTGCAAAACATAGACCAAACAAAAAAGAAAAAAATCTGCGCGTAAATTTATCTTAATTTTTAGGATGATTTGCTTTTTTAGAAAAAAAGAATTTAAAGTTTTTTTTTGGCTAAAAGATAATATTATCCTTTAAAAATCCTGTAGATATTTGCATTTGAATATAACATACATAAAAAATTAGTATTGCAAATTAAACATATACATTTTTCACAAATGTAGACTTCATAATATTTCTTTAACACTAAGGCTATGTTGGGATTAAGAAGAATTCAACAAATTTTTATGGAAAAAAAAAGTAGTGATCCCGTGTTTGGCATGCTTACTTGATTGGACTAATGGACTAAATTTAAAATTTAATCCAAAATTCATGGGATTAATAATCCCAATTTTTAGAAAATGAGAGGAAAATGTTTGTTCATTTATGAAATTTCTATAATTTATTACAGTATTTTTATTTAGAACTTAAAAATTATTTATTTATTTATTGTTATTAATTAAGTAATTTATTTATTGTTATTAATGATTTACTTAAAAATTATTAATTAATTTATTATTTGAATAGTTTTATTTTTTTTAAATTAATGACGGCCTAATAACTAATTGAATATTTAAATATCTATAAATAGTTAATTTTTAAATTTAAATATTATTTTACTTCTGTTAAATTTAATTTAACATGATGTAATCCAATATTATGCTAAACATAAATAAAATTATTTATAATCCAACCTAATCTAATACAATCTAATCTAATTTGATCCTAATACTCAGTCCAATCTAATTCTACTTGCCATACGTAATATAAATTGCTTCGATCTTCATTGGCGAATGGCTTAAGAAATTGATGTACAAGTGTGCAAGTGAATAAGAGAATCCGAACTCACTCACACACACTAGTTGGATTTTGGAGGGGATAGCACGCATGAAACCAAACAAATGATATAATTTAGAACATTGCGGTAAAATACTTAGGGCTACTGATAATAAATATGATTTTTGTGGGGGGAATATATTGAGAGTGAAAGAAAAGGTATATGCATAATCATATATAAAAGTTTAAAATTACCAGTTCGCATTAAAAAAAAAAGTTTTAAACCATGTTTGATTTTGTTGATGTTGTGTCCATCGTAGTGTACCGTATTATATTTATTAAAAAAAAATAGGGTGGCTTTGAAGTTTTTCGAAGCATATCTACTTACATCGATCTCATCATTAAATTAAAGTCAGACACACGACTGACTGACTATAAAAAACAATTTTTTTTAAAAAAAACAGAGATTTGAATTGAATTTTGAATATTTTGTGATGAGAATTTGAAAGACTAAAAATAGGTATTTTATATAATTATTTAGTTGTCTGTACGTGCATGTGCTATTACATCACGCACGTTCTCACACAATTATATGTCTCGTCCTCATGTGGGCAAAGTTTATGTTACATTTGCTGTAACAAACAGTCAGTACATTTGGGGGTTGGATTTTAATATTTTTTAATCTACTGAATGAAAATAACTTTAACCTAAAATGAGGTATGGGTGTAATAGCTTTTTACAAAAATTTTTTATTTTAAATTACATATTTATTTTTTTTCAAGTAAGTTCTCATTAATTTTGTATAACTAAATGACTTTATTAACTACCTCTTTTACATTTATTTTTAAAATTTTTTAAAGTTTTTACTATATTTTTATAAAAATCTAAATAATTATCATATTCATAAATATTTACAAATTTTGAATATATATTTGTATCTGCATTTATAATTTCTTATCTCTCCTAAGAATAAACTAGATTATATATATGTATGTATATAAAATTTATATTTAGCATCTTGGATTATAAGAGATATTATATGTCATAAATATGTTATGACTCTAATAAATTACTGAAAAGATGTTACAATGAATAAATCATTAGAATCTCTAATTATTTTACAAAATATATAAATTATTGAGTTACCACGGTCTAACTACATACGAAGAGGATTTTCTTATGAAAGATTTTAATTTTTTGATCCGATCAATGATTCAAATATGTGGGAAAATAATCAATTAAATTGATTTTCACTATATTTATTAAATAAATTAGGGAACTCAAATTTTTTTATAAATGATTTAGAAAAAGCAAACAATACAACATTGTAGCTATATACAAAGAAGATTTTCTTACGAAAGATTTTAATCCTCTATTCTAATCAATGATTTGTACATGTAGAAAAATAATCAATTAAATTGAATTTCACTATATTTATTAAATAAATTAGGAAACCCAAAATTATTTATAAATGATATACAAAAGTAAACAAAATATTAAAAATTAATAATTTTAATGAAGAAAACATCAAACAAATTAAAAAGTTAGGAGATCAAATGAGTAAAAAATTTAATAAGGTTAAACAATTAATAAAAAACTTCACATTGAAGATAATGATATATTGAAGTAAGAAATTGTTAATATAATAAATAAAAGGTTAAACAAGTTATAGATTCAATTAGATAAAATAAAAACTTGGTATTGAATTTGCTATAAATATAAATAAAAAACTTGAACAAATTGAAGTACTATTGCAGTGTAGTTTGGGGTTTAAAATAAAACTATAAAACTTTTTGACTTTTTCATAATTATTAACTTTTCTGAGGATTCAAAAATTTATAACTGTAACTTACAGTTGATGTAACATTAACATAAGCTCTGCCCCTCATGTGCCCTTAATTGTTTGTGTGTTTTATTTTCAAATTGTTACGTGATTCAGGTATGGATAAAGACATTGGGAAATTTATAAAAAAAAGCCAAAAAACTTAGGTATTTTTCAACTTTAACCCTTCAAACTTTTTTCTTTTAATATTAGCTAAATCACCAAATTGTAGACGAAATTGCCCTCCTCATTCTCTCGTTTCCCTCAAGTAAATTTCTCCCCCTCTCACCAAAATCTCATCACCAGAAATTGTATAGATCATCAGCGGTGGTGTAGATCGACAGCGGAGAAAGTTGTCGGCGGCTGAAAGAAGCTAAATCACGTTGAAAATCTTCGGAGATCTCCAAAATCAAAGGAAAAAATTGAAAACCCTAGGTGGGTTGTTATTGTCGTCGTCGTTGTTGTTGTTGTTGATGTTGTTGTTGTTGTTGGTGGTGTTTAATGGCGGTGGTAGGTGAGATGCATATGGGAAAGGAAAGGGAAGAGAAAGAGAAGAGAAAGGGAAGGGGAAGTGCCGCATGCGTTGCGCGTAGGAAGCCAAGCACGCGCGAGTTGCACGTAGGCTAGCACACAACTCGCGCATGGTTGGCTTCCCTCGTGCAAGGCCGTCGCAGCAAATCTCACTAAAAATTACAGTGGCTTTTTTTTATGAGTTAAATTTTTTTCTGTAAATGTAATGTAATAATTTTATAAATATTACAGATATATGGCAAAATCATAATCACCGGATATCGAAGCAGGCAATATGTATTTTCGTTATGCCGATCACTTTCCTGGTTGAATTTCGAGCATGTGTAAGTTATCTTCGGCCGTGAAAGTCATCGAGGAAAAATTAATAAAGCAACAGTTAAGTATGTTCAAAAAGGATATATTTAGGCATTTCTTGAAGTGTCGAAGTTTTCCATTTAGTGGGGTAATTTTGCACAATCTTTTACTGAGGCAAGTGGCTCATGAAGAAGATAGCCATGAGGATCAATTATGGTTCCAAATTTGTGAGCATTTGATTCGCTTGTCAATTGTCGAATGATGCTTGGTTACTGGACTTTCATTTGGTGTTGATACCAAACAAAAAAAAAATGATGAAATGGAGCAGAGGCTACGGAATATGTATTTTGGCGGTGTGCATCGTAAGATCAATGTGAATGAATTCGATGCAATATTTTGCTCGTTGAAATTCGAGGAAATGGACGATATTGATGCATCAAAGATTGCGCTGTTTTATTTTGCGGACAGAGTACTAAATGAAAGAAAAAATCACTCTCAAATTAATTTTGATTGGCTTGACCAAGTTGATGATATAGAGTACTTCCGAAAGCGTCCATGGGGTCTATTGTCGTGGGAAATAATTTACGAGAGTCTTGATAATGCATTGTTCGAGAAAGATGAGAAATTTAAGAGGACTCGATTGAAAAATCCAGATTATAACATTGAAAAATACAATCTTTACGGCTTTACATCCGGGGTTCAGGTGCTTTTTTTTATATTAATAAGTTTTATAGTATTAAATATTTGATAGTTGTTTTATTTGATTTTTCACTTTCGTTGTTGTAGGCTTGGATTTACGAAACAATCGGAGGTTTTCCATCAACATGGGTTGTCAAAACGAAAAAGAAAATTTCTCGCATTTTGCAATGGAAGCCCATGGCGTCTTCGAGAATCAACTTTGCGAATGTTTATTCGTTCTTTAACGACGAATTTCGTCTTGTAAGTAATATGTATTAGTTATTTTTTTAACTTTACTAAATTTAAGTTATATATATTTACTTATTATTTTTTAATTGAATTTATAGCAGAGGGATATTTTACAAACTCTTGAGCCAACTTTAAAGGAGAGTAGTAAAAAATATTGGTTCTCTGTGAAGGGTTACATGCCAAGCATTCCAGACTGGATTCATAAGGTCGGTATATTGTAAGTACTATCAATTTTTTAATAAAAAATTTTGACTTTTTATTTATTAATTTTAAATGTAGTAATTTGAATGTTGAAACTTGAATTTTTAATTTAATTTACGCACTTAAGTTTATATCATTTTAATATTTAAAATAAAATAAAGTTATATGACATATAAGTGTACAATATACAAAAAATAATAACAGTTTTAATCAACGAAACTCAAAAAACAATAAAAGTTTTAACCAACGAATAACACACAAAATACAACCAGCCCAGTTTATGACACCGCCCGCATCGTACAGTCCACCGGTTAACGTCTTCGCCAGCTGAGGGTATTCTGAATTCTTTACGACGGCCAGGTAGTGGTGCCTCAACTGGTGGGTATACTTACATCTCCTAAATTTCATCTGAAACTTTCCAATCAACCACATCACCAACTGGCTCCACTGGTTGTGCATAATCCATCGTCAACGATTCTGTAGTGTAAAAATCCAAGCAAAGGTTAATAAAATCCACCCGGTGTGCTAGACACGTCGCAATTGCATGATCACATACAAGCTTATCAAGCTGAAACACTCTTTAAGTGCAAGTTCCCTTTTGCAAGTCAACCAAACCTTTCTTAAGGCTACTGCCTATAACTTGAAATTGATGTGGAGACACCGGTCGAACTATCATTTTTTCAGTTATAGTTCTCCTCTCAGTGACTATTTCATCCGCCTATGTTGTTAGTCGAGTAGTCATTGATTCAAACACAATTTTTCTATCATAAAACCATTGCTACAATATTTTCATAAAGTGATCAACAAGATGAGTAACAAGAAATTTTCAAGGTTCCCTTATGAAAGAATTAATACTCTCCGCGATGTTGGTGGTAAGGATGTTGTACCTTCTACTTTCAAACTGAGACCTTACCCAATTACACGTACCGACATTATTTTTTAGGTAATCAGCCGCACCAAAGTGGATCATCCACAGCCCTTCAAGTTGTCTCTTAAATTCCTCGTGGCCATATGCTTTTGCTGCATTAATAAAGGTAGGCTCAAATTGATCCTAAAGAGCTTTGGACATTCTAAACTGTAACTTAATGTTACATTTGACGTGGTAAAAACAAACGCCATGACTTGTATTGTGAAATACTTTAAAAATGGCTCTCCTGATGGCAGTGCATCGATCAGAGATGATTACCAACTTAGGTCTATCGTCATTCACTCCGTGTAACTTCATCATAAACCATTCCCAAGCATCATTGTTTTATGAATCCATGATCCCAATGGCTAACAGATACAATTGATTGTTACCATCAAAACATGTTGCCACAAACATGCTTCTATGATATATTCCCTTTAGATGAGTACCATCTACAACAATGACAGACCGAATGTACTGCATAAAACCCTTGATGGAAGATCCGAGTGCCACAAAATAGTACAAGAAATTACCATCTCCATCCTACTCGAGGTGAGTGACTGTACCATCATTCGCTGTAGTTAGTACGTGAAAGTATTTAGGGAGCAAGTTGTATGACTCTGCAGGGTTGCCTCGAACTATTTCAAGACCAACTTCTCTCACCCGATATGTCTGCTGGTATGTTAACTGAACACCGTATTGCTGTTGCATATATGCTCTTATGTCATTCGGAGTATAAATCTTCTTATCTTGAATATATTTATCTGCGATAATATGACCGATAACCCGGCTCCTTACTTGATGATGTCCATAAACTAATACCTCATTATAACAAGTGTGTACATTGTCAATTCTCTTCACCACCAAGGAACATTTTGCTCGTTTGAAAATCTAATTGCTCGAATACGCCATTTACATGATTCTGAAGAATAGTGAGCCTCAAAATGTGTCGTAGTAGACCGTGCAATCTTGAAATCAAACTTATCTCTAAAGCCCACATTGCGTAGTTGTAATATAAACTCATTCTTCTCAGCAAATAGTATACCCACACTAATATCATCTGAGTCACAACTACTAACAAAGCTTGGAGCAACCATGTTTAAAGGCAGAGTTGAAGTAAGACTTGTAAGGGGGTCAATTCTCCTTCTTGATCGAACCATAGAAGGAGTAGATCTATTGTCTCTGTTATTGAAAGGAATATTATCTTCACACTCATTCTCATGCTGATCCGACGGAACATTCGAAGGACTGACTCCTCTATCATCACCATCATTATTGAAATGAGTGCCCCTCGTATTATTAGAAAATTCTGCACAAACATTATCCCCCGCTGTCTCATCGTGAAAATCATCATTGTCATGAAAATTATTGTTGTAATACGGAGAATATCGTTGCTTCAATATCGTTGCTTCAATATCCTATAACGTAATGCCGTTATCATCAATATTGTCATAATTATCGTGGATTGGAGAGTAATATTGCTGCAACGATACTATCTTTGGCAACGCCTCTTCATTATTATTAGGGCCAGACATATTTGCTCTAAACGAAGTTTCTGTATCGACATGCGGCTCAATACCTTCGCTCGGAACTCGAGGTGCTGTGGTCATGAATATAGGAATGCATCCAAAATTGGTACGTCGGATGCCATATCCAACACAACCCTCACCATTTCATCATCAAATATATCCATGGACAGTGCACATATACGATATAATGTGTTACTAGAGTTCAAAGTTGTCTTCATTGTGATACTATATTCATTAGGGTTTATTTGTAACACCTCGTATACTCTTGTCAATAACTGATCAAATAGAGATTTTTTCCCAACAAAAAAAGCTTGATTTTGACCATTCACATACTCTATACGGCCATCCTCTAATGTCTCCCACCAACCATCGTAATATAATTCAAGTACAACTGAATCCATTAAGCCTGAAATTATAAAAAAAAAAGTTATTTAGACCCGGATCAAATTAATACAGATTTAATAAATCTCAAGGGTTGGTGCGACAGGCAGCCCGTCGCCAAATTCACCACACGACTTAGATTCACCCACGACTCAGTTTAGCAAGTTGAAAAAATAACTCATACCACTAAGTGATGCCGATTAGTGTTGGATCCGGATAGATTATAATTGACTTTTATTGATGTTTTTTGCCATCGCCGTTGGTTGATGATTCAAGAATGGAAAACTGTGTTTTGTTTGATGATATGAGAGAAAGATTGTTGGTTATAGTCTGTAAAGAAGGGTAATTTGGGAAGAAAAACTTGCATTTGACTAATATTAATAGAAAAAAGTTACTATAGTTAATTGTGAAAATAATAAAATATTTATGGCTATTTTCGTAAATTTCTCAAAGACATTTGTATGCTTCAGGGATTGCTGATCTAATATTAGTTCAAAAATTTACTCTCACGACATAGATGTAAGGCGATATTTATACATGGAATAATTTTTAAATAAAAAATTTCTGATCATATTAAAATTAATAATGAATTAAAAGATAAAAAATACGAATTTTAATATAATTTATTTTATTTTATTTTATAATATATTAAAATTTAAAATTTTTTATTTTTTAATTATATTATATTATAAAATGCGAACTTTAACATAGTCTAATTATAATATATTATAAAATGCGAACTTTAACATAGTCTAACATCCTAATTGAAAGCTCATTCTATTATAAAATTTAGAGAAATGGAGGTTTGAACCAACGCCCTCAACTTGTGTTTGTTGACTCTTCCATATACCACATGCTTGCCTCACAACATGGATAACCCTATTTGTTTGGGTATTTATTATTATATACCATGACTTTTGTCAAAGATTCTTTTATATCAATTTTCAATGCGTCGTCACATACAGATCAGATATCAGAACCCAAAACTATTTCAATGCTATATTTACAAGAAAATCTTTGATAATCCACATAATATTTGGAAGAAAATTTTTGTTAAAACTTTATTGCTATGAAACAAACTAGATTTATAATCAAAGTCTCACATCTGGTATATTACTAAAAAGGGCATCGCAGATACTTAGGCCTAAAACAACCTCAACGGGGGCGATTGCGTAAAGGAATATAACTTTTAATTTTTTTTTTAAAATTTAGAGCAAGTATAGGATGTCTCGCGTATACGAGCAAGAATTTGAACTCAAATCACATTTAAATCTTCATTGTCATTGTACAAGTTGATTTCACAGCAGAATCAAAATCTTCACAATATTGAATGGAAACACAGTCAAAATCAAAGTAATCACGTAATATGAATAAATATGTGAAGATATATTTCACTTAGATACGGTAGCAATAAATTTCTAAATGAACGAGGCACTAAAAAAGAATTTAAATTTGAAAAAAAAAAGTCAAAAGTAAAAAAACAAACACAAGAAATTCAAGAACAAGCCATAAAATAAGAAACAGTATGACAAGTTCAAGTTGCATGTATCTAGTTGGGTGTTTATTTATTTGTAAGTATTTTTTTATGCTATTTATATTGGCTTTCTATCACCTCCAGTATTGAGTTGACTTCAGAAATAATGTTGAAATCAAAGCTTTAATTCTTGCATTTCCACCCAAAAAAAGAATTAATAATAATAATAATAATAAAAGGAAGAACTTGTATTTCCCACTACCACTAAACAGCCAACAAGCAAAAACGAAGATTAACTTGGCACAGTCGAGCAGACAACTTACTATTCCTCCTCCCCCCCCCCCCCCCCCCCCCCCCCCCCACCCAAACTTCATTTTCAAACTTCCAATGGTGTCTAATTTGGTTATTTCTAATGCTTGCACTGATAAAATAGGTGGATGTGAGCTTACCAAAACATTTGCGATTATAGTTGAAAACTTGATATTCGCAAAATAAATGGTTTCCAATTTGACAATGACCTCATTTACAAAAACTAACTTTTACCAGAAGCAGAAGTAATAACTCACCCAGCCCAATCCCATTTAGCGATATGTTGGAGTTGCTGCAGCAAAATTGTTACCAAGAGTATGGCAAATTAGCCTCAACCTGAACCAAGCTAGTAGTGCTCCCAGACAGAGGCCTTTGCAGAGGATTAGCGTATGCACATGTAAACCCTCATTGGTCGTTACAGGCTAGTGAGGTTGGTAAGAAAGATAGCAACCCTCCTGTGCATTGGTTTGTAATGGTGCATGATAGGCAGAAGCTGGGGGCACATGTGGACTATAGTAATTAACCATATTTTGCAAATTTTCTCCTTGTGTGCTTGTATGTAAAAGATCATGCGATGAGGCTGAAGCAGGAGGCAGATTTTGACCATAGTAATTGACTGTATTTTGTGAATGTTCTCCTTGTGCATTTGTTTGTAAAAGAGCTTGTGATAACGCTGGAGCTGGGAGCAGGTTTTGACAATAGTAGTTAGCCATATTTTGTGAATGTTCTTGTGCATTTGTCTGCAAATGATCATGTGATGAGGCTGAAGCTGGGGGCAGGTTTTGACTATAGTAATTAGCCATATTTTGTGAATTTTCTCCTTGGGCATATGCATGTAAAAGAGCATGCAATGAGGCTGAAGCTGGGGCCAGGTTTCGACTATAGTGCCTAACCACATTTTGTGAATGTTCTCCTTGTGTATTTGTTTGTAAAAGAGTGTGCGACAAGGCTGGAGCTGGAGGCTGGTTTTGACTATAGCAATTGACCACATTTTGTGAATGTTGATCAATTTCTTTGTTCTCTGCTGATAGAAATGTACGATACTCCCTTTCATATCCTGGAACTAGCTCCCTATGCACTACCTCCATATTTTGCCTATACCTGTAAGAATTCAATGCCAAGATATTTGGTGGGATTCCTTCCAAGCTCACTAGCATAGCATAGGAGATAACATAAGTCATCCATAAATTTCTGTAGATTGAAAGGAAAAAAACAGAGCCACAAGTACAGCCAACCGACCTAAACCTGAGCCAACCAATACAGTTGATATATATACAAGCTCAAATTACAGGATGTGCAATCAAACCCAATCCGATACTTACACATTCCCACCTTTGGGCATATTTCTCAAATAAAACAGCAAAACTTTGGAACCAATATTATTCATGGAATATTCTAGTATAACAACTCTACTTTTCTAAAAGAACCTAACATTTGCATTGACACTTTGAAACAAATTTATCTAACAAAGCAGGAAGCAGTTCCTAACAATCCCACAAATGCTAGTATGCTACACCAAAGCTGATCACATTATTGTGTAGCCTCAAAAATTTTGTTCTGCTTTCTTAATACTAAACTATAGAAGAATACTATCTATAATTTATAAAATAACATAGCCATTATAAGAAGATAATGTTAAATTCATACAATTACCAAAAGGAAACTTACTTTCAATTTTAGAAAATGTTTTTCGGCTAAAGGCACACTCTCATGCACACCATAAACACTTTTCAAGCTTTCTAATGATTTGAAGAAAAAAATTCTGCTTTTATAGAGAACAGAGAAAGGGTGTTGTCACTAAATGACAAAAACAGGAAAGATTTGAAATGATATAAAACAGGCTTTTTTTTTGTTTTGGAGATCATTTGAAATTTCTGTTTCATACTCTGTTGAAAGCTTGGCCTTCACCAGTAAAAATTTTCTAAAATTAAAAGGAAGATCTCTTTCAAATTTTTATCTGTTTTTTATTACCATCTTATCCAATATTCTATAGTTGCTAAGACAATAAACTTCGTTGGTAAATCTGTGTACAAATAACTAGAAAATCTTTTGTTGCATGCCAAAGGCATGTTAGATACAACAAACCAAAAACCATAACTTTATAATATATCTGAAAGTAGTGAATGGAGATTGATGGTAGCAGCAACTTATGATAGACGATGGGCACTACTAACTCAATTATTGACATAGTGAAGAAACTTGCAAGCTTAGGAAAAATTATCAATTACAATTAGGGGGGTTCAATGGTTCAAATTCATTGGATTTTGCCAAATCCAAGTCCAATCCATCATTTGCTAGATTTTATATTTTGGCACTAATCCAATCCAATTACTGATTGAAATCCAATAGAATGCAAACCAATAAAAAGCTAAATCCAATTTAATCTGATTCAATCAGTCAGATCAATCCGATTACAACAAAAATTTATAAACAGAAATCGTCAATTGCTCCCTAGAGTTCTAATTACTAACAATTGGAAAAAAAAAATCAACTCTTTTTATATTTCATGATTCATATATTTTTTTTATCATGTGATTGAAAAGAAAAACAATTGCAATTTGAATAAGAACAGCAAATGCTACTTGTGGCTTACAGTTTGTACTCTATATTTTTGTTTTGTATTTATAACGATACAAAATTAGGTTCTATATTAGGTTCTATTCTTTTAGGGAAATTAGATCTTTTTCTTTTTAGTAAGTCAAATATAAAATTGACATGTTCTTTTAAAATATAAATAAACAAAATAAAAATTAATTGGTTGGATTGGTTTATATTGGATTTGACCACATTGATCCATAAACCAATCCAATAACATTGGATTTTCCATGATGGATTGGTATTGCAATCCAATCCAATCAGAGGTTCAATCTGACAAAAATTTTATTGTTTTGGATTGGATCAATTGGTTGGATTGAATTGGTTTCAATCTGGAACACCCCTAATTACAATTACAGAACCATGGCTACTGACAGGCATTTATTTATGGGGCAATCAAATAGTTTCGAAGTTTGATCACACATTGAACCACTAATGTCCTAAGAACTGCGTGCAAGAGCCTAAAGAGAGAATATTAGGGCAGAATGCGATGGTGCCAAAAATTTAAAAGAAAATAGAATGTACCTTCCATATGGGCCTAGAATGTGCGTGGAAGGATTCTCGGGCACATAAGGTTGATGTCCTTCTGTCAGATAGTATGGATCCATGGGATGAGGATGACCAGCCTGCTGAACAACAAGCTGTAACTGAGCAGGAGGCTGCACAAGCCCACCACACGCTCCTGATTTGTATTGATCATATGGTGGGTATATAATGGTCTTCTCAGATTGATAAAGAGGGATTTGAAAGGCACAACCATGATGCATCCCAGGTAAATATGAACCATGTGGTGAAGTCAGCCTTGCCTGCGGCTGAAACCTCTCCGGCACAACTAGGGCCCGCGATATATGGGGTGAAGCAACATTTTGCAGAGTGTTAGCAGCTGCAGCAGAAGCAGATGCACAAATGGGGCGGAACAAAGCCACTAAATTTTTCACCTACAATACAAAATATAGACCAAATTCCCAAAAATATGGAACTGTTGCAATTAAGTTATGCCCAATTAAAACATTTCAAATAACAAATCAGTACAGTGAAAAAGATTGTGAATTGAAATCTCACCTGTTCACCACTCAAATCTTGTCTGAATTTGGAACCCTGGTAGTTGTTCTTAATAGCTTCTCTAAAAACTTTCTCAGGCAGAGGCAAACACTCCATAAAAATCCTAAATTTCACCTAAACACCCCACCCCAGCCAGAGCACCACAGAGAGAGAGAGAGAGAGAGATTAATGCAGACAGTGGATCCTAATTCCTCCATATCCCATAATCATGAAGTAAGTATTTTATAATGTTGTTGTTTTCTAATTAGTAAGCAAGAAAACTCAATATAGCTCATCCATGGATATTTTAGCTCAATCCAGTTTCTAACTAGATAACTGCCAAGTTGACAATTTCATTCAGGTCAATTTAATTGCCAAACTGAAGAAATTTTTACCAGGTAACGAAATCAATTGGAAACTCAATTTTATCAAAATAACCACACATTGCATTACGTCAAACATTCCACCCACTTTAGCATGAATGTTATCCCATGTGGCTTATGAAATCGTTTACCTGTGCAGGGAATCTCCCACTGAATGCAGTTGGCTCCAAACCCAACTCTCCTTCTGACGTTGCTATGTATACACCATAAAGAAGCTTCAAGTCAAAATCAAATAGAAAAAGTGTGCTACCTGGTTTGATTTTCTCCACAAGTTTTAATTTTCCTGTCGGTAACCCGAAAACACGGTATCTATAGCACTCAGATTTTGTTTTCCCATTGCACATGAATATAAACCCAGGAGCTTGTTCTCCAATTTCCGTCTCTGGGTTTCTTCTAGATGCACCTTCGTTGCCACAAGCAACAATAGAGGATGTCATAACAGTGGTTGGAGTGACATCAGGAAGTTTGGACTCAGATGAGGGGCCATCAGAAGGCACAGCACTTGCTTCTATGTTTAATTTTGTCTTAACTATCTTCAATGCTTTTACAATCTTCTTCTTCGACTGATTTATTGATGATCCCTGGTCTTTAATCTTCTTGCCTTTTTTCTTTGCCATAATTCCCTGTTACAGTTAAATCAATGAGTTGGTTATCAAGTTTGACATAAATCCTGAATAAAAAAGATCAAATCTGAGAAAAGTGTTATACTTAAAAAATAAACCCCATTAACATCAATCTTTAACTATAATGCAACTAAGGTTTCAAAATTCATTAAAAACCTTCCATGATATTTATTACCTACTAGTCGATAACTTAAAAGTTTTAGACCTTCCTCTAAAAGGCAAGTAATTAATCAAAAGTACATCATCTATATTTGCTTACACTTTAACCAAATGAAATGAGTTCCAAAATTTTACTATATTTTAGATTAGTCAAAAGCCTAATATATGAGAATTGAAGCAAATAGAAGTTCATTGCTGGGAAGTTATCCTAGTTAAGTTCTTTTAGAAATGCACCAAAAGGAAATATGGTATCTTCCAATGATCTCCCTTGACTTAATTGAATTGATTATCAGTAGACAACAAGCTCTCTCTCTCTCTCTCTCTCTCTCTCTCTGCGTGTGTGTGTGTGTGTAAACGAGTTTCACTACCAGTATTAGTAGTCCTTTCGGGGTTAAACATAAAGGAGTGTAACAGTGATTTCACTAAAAAATTCAAAATAAAAGTAGATTTGGATGCATATGAGCTCATTTTTAATCCTATGGGGTTATCTTCAACATTCAGTCTTCCAGCATGCAAACAATCATACTTTCGAACTAAATAACAACCATTATTACTACTTACTTACACTCTTAATTTTCTTCGCCTACACGGTGATCAATTAGATGCGAGAAAAAATTAAAAAGTCATAGCAAAAGGAGGGATTGAAACTGAATCTCAAATCATAAGGTATCACAAGATGTTCATATTAAAAGAAAGACTTCACTAAAATTATGCACTTGTTAGCAACCTGTTGGCTTCCACAAACATTATTGCATGCATCTATGATGTAGCAGCAAACATCTACTTTATTTTGCACTGGTTCAAAACTAAACTATTAAGTAATCAGTGGTCATTCTCAACAAGCTAGGCAACATTTTACTACATTTTGTTGCAGCGGCACTGGTCATAGCCTCGTAGGAATGAATAAAGACAACGTTATTCTGGTTTTTACAAAATATACCCTAAATCAATGAAAAATAAACCCAACAATCATTTACCAACTCGGATCAAATTGAAGAACAAGAATCAGGTAAAAAAATATTGATCATTACGTATGTAAAATAAAGATAATGTTAATTATAAAAAAACCTTCAGATGGTTTAAGTTTTTCTGTTCATGTGAGCTAAACTGAATAGAGACAAACGAGATCAACCAAATTTTTTTAAAAAGAAATGCAGCATTATATATTGATAGACCACTAAAATCACTGTTAAAAAACATACAGCAACACCAGGTTGTGCAAATGAATAGATAAATATATTCTTGAACACTTGTTAAAGGTAGCAGTCATCCTCAACATTCAAAATATGCATCCCTACTTAACCTGATACTTACAGAAGGTCATTCTACTTCATCTTGCAGGCCAAAATTCATGTGATTGCTTCTACCTTAACAAGAAACTTATCAAGCTTGTGTATGTTTAGGACTGCTGTACTTTTGCTTAACTTTGAAAGAACAAAAGTTTACTTAGTAGCTAGGTGTTACCAACTATTCATCCATTTATACTTGACAACCGACAATTTCATTCTATGGATTAAAACAAAAATGGCCTCAATTCCCACACACCCTTCCTCAAATTGTCAATCACAACTGATCAATGCTTCAACTTAAGAGCAATCATCCTCTAACTACAATGCAGACAATGCACATCAAATTGAAGTATCTGCTTGCAAATTCATAAGTTATTTTTACTGAAAACCCTAACATTCCCCCCCCCCCCCCATTAAAAAAAAAATCGTTTCTCTTAATTTTCTAAATGATAAATCATTTACAGAAATTAGTTCTATTAATCTCAAATGCCTATGAATCCGCGTCGAAGCATTTCACAGAATTTTGAATACGAATTTAAAAAAAAATTTATGAAAAAGGAGTTTAATCAACGAGAGTAATTTATACCTTAAAAACATGAACAACAACTGCCAAGAAAACGACGACGGCCAAGCACTGACAGTGAAACGTTTTCTTTTTCTTTTTTCGTTTAAATAGCGAAAGGTCAAAAGAACAGCCCTGATTTCATCACTGGATAACACGTGGACGCCAGCAAAATGCAATTACCCATAACTATGGCCAATGGGTCGCATCGTGCCCATCAACCGTCGGCCAACAAGGGTTCGTGACCACGAACGGCACGTGCGGTACACACCCCTTTTTTTTACATGTTGAAAAAAAATTTACTTACCTGACATGATTTTTTTAAACTTATTAATAATAATAATAAATATAAAAAATATTTCATTCACAAATGAAACATGTCTTTGTTAAATATTAATTAAGTTATAATTTAATATTAATATAAAAAATATTTCTTATAAATAATATATTATTATTAATGTTGTAAATTTTTTTATTTATGATTTATAAATTTATAATATTTATAATTTTATTTATTAAAATTATGATATTTACTTATTTAATTATTCATTTAATAAATTATAAACATAAATAAATAAATATCATAAATAAAATCAAATATCATAAATAATATTATTCATTTAATAAATATCATAAATAAAATTATGATATTTATAATTTTATTTATTAAAATCATAAAATTTACTTATTCATTTAATAAATTATAAATATAAAAAATTAGAATATTTATTTAAACTAAGATTTAATGATTTAAATTAATTTTTAAAAGTATATGCTAAAAAATATATTAAAACATTTAATTTCAAGATATTTTACTTTAATTTCATAACATTTTATATTTACTTTTTATTAAAATAATTTACTTAAATATATTTTGGCTCATGGGCTATTGATGGCCCCACAGGCCGGGGTGCTAGCCCTACCAATGAATCGTGTTTATTACTTGCTTTTTCGCGTACCGTGTTTTAGCCCATCTCTAATCGTACCATGCTTTTAAGACCCGCGTGCCTAAAATTCTAGGCCTAGTACGACCCACTTGTGTGTCGTGTCATGCCTCGTGCCCTACCGAAATGTGCTCGTGTCGTAATGAACACATGCTGTGCCACGTGCCGCCCGACCCATTAGTCATCTCTAATTACCCCACGGTTTTTTTATATCTTTAAAAAAATAAAAAGTTTCCCAAGTGTACCTTTTAAAATAAAGAGATATTATTATTTTATCATTTTATATTATTAGATATATTATTTTATTATTAAAATTTTCTAACAATTATTTTTCTAACTTAATATTTTAATTTTTTTTAAATTATTATGAAAGTGTTAACTGTATTAATAAATTACTAATTTAAGAGTTATTTTAGAAATTTCATTATATTAATATTTTTTAAAATTTTACAAGGTGTAATATTTGTAATTTTACCAATTAATTATTTTAGATATATATGATATCGATAAATGTATTATTTCTTTGTATACAATTAAATATTTTTTTTAATTTAGAGGGTTAAATTACACTTATACAGGTTAAAGGTAAAATATACTTTTAGTATAATTTATGTTAATTTTAACAGCTTGATAGTAAAATGATATAACGTAAAACTTCAAATAGGAAAAATGTAATTGTCAAAAAAACTTTAATAATAAAGTGACAGGTCAGAAAAATTGAGTGGTAAAATAATAATATTCTTTAAAATAATTATTGTTAGTTGTGTTATGGAAATAATAGATAACCAATTAATTATTTCGTAAGTATTATTGTTAAATTATTGTTAGAATATAGATGACTAAAAACAAATATAACATCAAGTGAAATTTACTTAAATATATATACGTGCTTCTTAAAGTGAGAATACCATTAAAATACAAAATAATGCAGAAATGCAATAGATAACATTTTTTTTCGCCTTTTAGTGGCATCCTCACTTGTCAAAATGAGAATGTTTTTATTAGAGAAAAATTATATGGGTGTGTATGCGCGCGTGTGTGCATGTGTGGGGCCAATGGAACATGCAGCACGTGACACGACACGTGTTTGTACAACAAGGTACAATATGAGTACGTTTTGATAAGGCATGTGGCACGACACGACATGCATGCTGGTCAGGCCAGGCTTAGAAATTGAGACACGTGAGCTAAAAAACATGACATGATTAGAGATAGGTTAAAGCACGACACGTAAAAAAAATACGTGATAAGTACACTTGATTAGTGGGCTAGCACATGGCCTATGAGCCACCAATAACATGTGAGCCAAAGTATATCACAAGTAAAAAAAAAAAATTTGAATGAAAGGTAAACATAAAATGTTATGATTTTATAAATAACTAAACTTTTTATTGTATTTTATTAGTATAAACTTTTAAAATTAATCTATATCTTAGTTTCAAAAAAAAATTTAATTTTTTTATGTTTATAATTTATTAAATAAATAAATAATATCATGATTTTAATAAATAATATTATAAATATCATGATTTTATAAAAGATCTCTTACTTTAAGTATGGTAAGGGCCAAGTTAAAATATAAAAAATCATAAATTTTAATTCAATACATGAAAAGACATATTGTATTTGGGTTTGTGCTTTTTCTATTTTAATTTATTTCTTACTTTAATAAAGTAAATGATCCTTTATTAAAAAATTACTCATATAAATATATATTAAATTACCTTTTAAACATGTTTCTAAAAATCTCTGATAGCCACTCGAACTCTCTAACTTTAAGTTAATTTGAGGAAGTGCTGACCAACTAACTAGAAGATTTGGTGAACCATAGACATGATCATTGGGGGCATTATTTTTGGTCAACGATTGGATATATCTTGGTTCAATTTCTTTTTCATACAAGTTTGTAGTAACCTATGTTAGCCTAAAGGGGTATACAAACAGTAATTTTGATGATAATAAACATATGTTATTATATTTTACAACTTCACTAGCTCTTGAAAGGCAAAATTTATTCAAGTGAAATTAAGTTCAAGACACTCAACGGATAACGGCACGACCTAGAACACGTATTAGCTCAAAGTAATCTTTATTTCTATAATTTTTGTAAAGTTGGTATAATTTAATATATGCATGATTTATCATTTAAAAACAGGGACGTAGCCAGAAATTTAATTGACCTGGGGCACATTAAAAATGTAGTATAATTTTAAAAATTTATATCATAACACAAAAAATCGCAATATAATATAAATTGAGAATAAATTTTGAAAATTTAGACAACAATAAATAGAGTCACAAGTGTAATATAAATTAACTTATTACAATTGTTCTAATCAAGAATTCCTCGACGGGATTTCATGTGTTGAAAATGCTGTAAAATAGTTTTATTATCAATACAATCAAATACATCTTTTTCAATGTACACAACTAGATTATCATTCAACCATTCATCTCGCATTCGACTTTGTAGTCGATTCTTCACATAATTCATTGCTGAAAAAACTCTTTCAACAGTGGCAGTGACAACTGGTAGAAGTAATGTTAATGTGAGTAATAAATAGACCAATGAAAACACCTTGTGCTTGTTAGTCTCAACCATTTTCTGTGCAAGATCACCAATCCCATTTAATTCTGAAAACTCAACACTAGACTGCATATCCATTATGTAAACATCAAGTTGAGTATCTAGTACCATGAGATCAAATTGAGAAAAATCTTTTGGATAAAGTTGAGTAAGACGCAGTAACTTTTCTTTATTGAAAGCTGCAAATGAATCTTTTGGACTTAAACAAGCCAAGCAAAGAAATAATTCAATGTTTACCTTATTAAAACGACTATTTAACTCTTGAAGTTGCATATCCAAAATAGCACAAAATAGGTCAATGCGAAAATGATGCATATTTGTAATCTCTTGTGCTCTACGCCTTGATCTTCCAGGTGTTAAAAAAATATTTTCTATGACAGGAACACTAATAAAATGTTTCTCACAAAATGAAGAAACTTGAATAAGCAAAGAATTCCATCCATGTTCCCTCATCCTCTGTAGACCCAGTTTGCAAATGCTAACTAATTTCATGGAATTCACAATATCTTGATCTTTCCTTTGCAATGCTTGTGACAATTCATTTGCAAAACCAAGAATATTTTTCATCAAGTATAAAGTAAACACAAAATCAAATGTTTGCATGAACTTCAAGGTTGAATTTGCTTCAAATCTTTGCTCAGAATTGGATGCATCATTTGCAATAATCTCAAGCACATCAATTATGGATGAGAACATGGTAATAATGCTTATTAATGTACTGTAATGTGAGCTCCACCGTGTATCGCCAGAACGCTTTAAAGTAATCTCTTGATTCATGCCTTGTCCGCTTTTAAGCTCGCCCATTTTAAGTGCTTCAATAACTGCAACAACATGCTTCTCTTTAAGGATATCATATCGTTTAGACGAGGCTGCAACAATGTTAATAACTTTGGCAACTAAACTGAACAGATCATTAACTTCTTGGTGCTTTTTTGCCACATAAACTGAAATACTAACTAGGCAACCCAAGAGGGGGGGTGAATTGGATTTATATAAAATAAAATACTAAAAACAAATTTATCATGCAAATTTAAAAATGAAATGAATACAATAATAAATAAATTGATCACAAATTAAAAAGATAGGGAAAGAGAGAATCAAACACAACAATGTTTACGTGGTTCGGCCAACCTCGCCTACGTCCACGCCTCCAAGCTTCCGGGCTAGAGGTTTTCACTAAGCAAGCCTCCAAGGCTTCAATTGCTTACACTTGACTTCCAAGGTGTCAATAACCTTTACAACTAGAGATTATCCCCAATCTCTTAACCCAAGTGTATCCCAACACTCACAATCCCTCAAAATGAAAGATTACAATTTGTTTTTCTCTCACACTAAATCAAAGATTACAAGTTGATGCTCAAAGTGTGAATAGATGAAGTGAAACTATGTTTCTATCCCTTGTGAAGATTGCAAACTCGACTATAAGCTCAATGGTTGTGTTGTGATCAGTCCTCTTTGAATTTGAATGAGCTTATTTATCTCCCATTTCATCATAAAAAAGAAAGAAAAGAAGAAAATTTGGGCAGAGTATCCCCTGAAAAATGAGCAAAACCAATAAGATACATCAGAGAAAAAAAAACACTTCCAAAATTGTCATGCCAATTAACTCCATCACCAACCCAACAACTCCATGTTCAAATCAAGCACTTCAATAAAAAAAAATCCCCAAGTTATATCAATCGTAACCAAGACATCTAATATCAGAAAGAAGCATAAAATCATGGCATCCAAATTCATAAATAGCATATAGCAGTAAAAAGATACAAGTCAAAATGCAAATAAGAAAAAAAATAAGAACTGTATGGGCAAAAATAAAGCTCAGAAACTAATGAGGCGGTGGAGGAAGAGAGGATGAGCTCCCGAGATCATAGCCAAAGTAGCCGAGAATGATGCGCCGAGCATGGATAATCTCAAGCTGATGATCAATGCTCTGCCGCTAGGAGGTCTCAAAGTCAGAGCGCAGCTGATGATGGTCTCGAGAAAGAGTGTCCAACCGCTCGAGAATCAGCTGCATACTGTCGGAAATAGGTGGCTGAGCTGGAGCTGGAGGGGACACAGAGCCAACGGGCTCCTTAGGAACAAAAGAAGGCTGTTCAGGCGCAGCTGATGTCGCTGGAACAGCTGAGGGCTCAGAGGCTGGTGGTGGCTCAGAGGCAGGTGGTGGCTCAGAGGCAGATGGAATGTCAGCAGCCGGGGCATGCTCCTTAGGGTCTATGTCAGCGGGAGGCCGAGGGACAAATCGGGGACGTGGAGGAGGTGGCTGAGCCCCTAGTCTAAATTCAGGAAGCTCATCAGGCCGATAGACATCGTTAAGCATCCTATCGTCCTCCGGGGCTATCAGGGTGTCCCGGTTTTTAGAGCTGCTGGTTTTGATCCACTTCCCATTCTTCCAAGAAAAACCGATACTCTTCATCGCCTCGGGACCCATCCGTTTAGTCTCCATATGTCCAGTATCTATGAGAGGCACATGAAAATAACGAAGTATCTTGGTAATAATACTACCATATGGAAGCAAGTGGTGATTAACCGCAAGAGTACTCAGTATGTGCCGCAAAATAATATATGAGAGGTTTATAGGACGATCTGAAAGTAGGCTATCTAGGATGCCCACGTCTAACCTCGTGACCTCATCCGTGTGACCTCTCCTAGGTGTCACTATGTGCTGTAAAATAGAATGAAGAATACGAACTTGGAGAGGTAAGAGTTGAGACCGAAACGGAAGCAAACAGATATCATCAGTGAGGTCTCTACGGCGACAGATATGACAGACTGCATCCGTGTGCCGAAAATGGTCGAACCACAAAATTTTCCTAGAGGTGTAAATCTTATGGCCCTCATGAGAAATACCAAGAATTTCACCTAAATTGATATGATCAAATTCAATAGGAATACCATGGACTTGAGTAACTACCCTATGCTAAGTAGTATGGGAAATATCCATGTTCGAGTAGAAAACTCGCACTAAGTTAGGGTGGACACGCTCAGCAAAATTAATACCAGACTCCCAAGGCAAAAGCACATCCCGAACATTTCTATTACACACAATCAAGTTTTGGAAATCATTAAGATTAACAGAGTAGGAGTCGATTACCTTTCGCCCATCGAAGCGGTTCTCGAACCGTTTCGCTAAGGGAGGAGTGGGAAAGTGAATCCTGGTGAATTCAGAAACTTCCCTAGGCTGAAAAGGGTGACCTGAAGGTATAGATTTGCGCCAGACATTTCTCCGAGAGGTTTCAGCCATGGAGGAGTAAGGTGGGATGAACACAGGCGAGAGAGAATGAAATTAATCGGTGATTGAAGGAGAAATGGGTGAGAAATGTGAATATGAGGCTCAATTTGGTTAAAAATGGAACAAAATGGATTAAAAAAAAAGATAAACCTAACTTGCAGCAGTTAGGGTTTGATTTTGGGAATTTTTGATTTTCGCTAGGATTTGAAGTTTTAAATCGGTAAAAATGTTTTAAAGATGATAGGAAATGTTTTAATCAGTTGGATTTGTCACAAGAACCAAGAAAAATGAAGATTTGGGGAAGAAGAGAGCTTCGGCTGCGCAACAATAGAGAAAACGGTGAGAGGGTAACTGGAGAGAAAGAAGAGAAAGCCTTTGAATAGATTAAAAATGCGAAAATGGTTAACCGTTTACAATAAACGGTTAGAGGGTAACGAACAGGGACTTAGGATTAGAAAACGGTGAGAGCCTAAGTACTTAATGGTTAGAGGGTAACGATTTAAAGACTTACTGCCAGCAAACGGTTCACCGTTTCGAGAAAACGGTGGAGGGTAAAAGGTCAAACACAGAATATTAGTCTCTGGACCAAAACGGTTCACCGTTTATGGGAAACGGTTATCTGTTTATTTTAACTAAATTTTCGCACATTTAATTTAATATTTGGCTAATAATTAATAAATTCCCAGATCATTTAATTGATCTAAAATATATTATGAGCCATTTTAATGCATGATTCATGAACATGTTTTCAACCAATGTATTCATACAATCAAGAAATAACAAACCAAATTCATCATTTAACAATCATTCTCAAGCAATTCATGACCATTGTTTCACAATTATAAATCAATCAATTCAGTACGTTCAATAGCATGGATAGAGACATTAATGTGAAAATTTCATCATCCCAAGTTCATGCCGAATTTAAAAAATTGTTCTTCGCAAAGGGGTTTAGTGAAAATATCGGCAAGTTGTTTTTCGGTAGAAATAAACTTTAATGCAATATCTCCCTTTTGAACATGATCTCTCAAGAAATGATGTCTAATTTCTATATGCTTGGTTCTAGAGTGTTGAATGGGATTCTTTGAAAGATTTATAGCACTAGTATTATCACACTTAATAGGAATTTATTCAAGAAGAATGCCATATTCTCTAAGTGTTTGTTTCATCCAAAGTGCCTGTGCACAACAACTTCCGGCGGCTATATATTCAGCCTCCGTAGTTGAAAGAGCAACAGAATTTTGTTTCTTATTAAACCATGAAACAAGTGAGTGTCCTAGAACAAAACAGGTTCCGCTAGTGCTCTTCCTATCAACTTTATGACCAGCAAAATCCGCATCCGAAAAACATGTTAAATCTATATGAGTTCCCCTAGGATACCAAAGGCCAACATCTATGGTTCCAATCAAATATCGAAAAATTCTTTTAACAGCAAGCAAGTGGGATTCCTTGGGACATGATTGAAATCTTGCACACAAACATACACTAAACATGATATCGGGTCTACTTGCAGTTAAATAGAGTAAAGATCTGATCATACCTCGATACATTTTGATGTCCACTTCTTTACCTTTTTCATCTTTGTCAAGTTTGATAGTAGTGCTCATAGGAGTGCTTTTTGCCGTTCCATTTTCATAGCCAAACTTTTTGAGTAGATCTCTCACGTACTTGGCTTGGTTTATAAAAATGCCTTCCTCGTTTTGTTGGATTTGAAGTCCGAGGAAATACTTCAACTCTCCCATCATACTCATCTCAAATTATTTGCTCATGCATGATGAAAATTCTTTACACAACAATTCATTAGTAGAACCAAAAATAATATCATCAACATACACTTGAACAACAAGTATGTCTTGGTTCTTATTCTTAACAAAAAGAGTTGTGTCCGCTTTTCTCATTGAAAAATTGTTATCCAACAAGAAATTTTTAAGCCTATCATACCATGCCCTAGGAGCTTGTTTTAAACCATATAAAGCTTTAGAAAGCTTATACACATGATTTGGAAATTTTTCATTTTCAAAACCAGGAGGTTGTTTCACACAAATTTCCTCCATAATGTATCCATTTAAGAAAGCACTTTTAACATCCATTTGATATAGAATAAAATCTTTATGGCATGCATATGCTAACAACATTTTAATGGATTCTAATCTAGCTACAGGTGCAAAAGTTTCATCAAAATCAATTTCTTCTTCTTGGTTGTAGCCTTGAGCCACTAGTCTAGCTTTATTTCTTGCAACCACATCGAATTCATCCATTTTATTTCTAAATACCCATTTAGTCCCTATAATGAATTGATGTTCCGGACAAGGAACTAATTCCCACACATTATTTCTCTCAAATTGATTCAATTCCTCTTGCATAGCCATAATCCAAAATTCATCATTTTCGGCATCCGCAAAAGATTTTGGTTCAATTTGAGAAATGAATGCAGCATGCTCACATGTGTTTCTAAGAGATGATCTAGTGGTAACGCCTCGTGAGGGATCTCCTAAGATTACATCTTTAGGGTGAGAGGAAACATACCTCCACTCCTTGGGGAGTGTTTGAGAAGTACCTTCATTTTGCTCCACATTTTGTTCTTCATGATGCTCCTTTTGAACTCCATTTGTTATGTCTTCTTGGTTGTCATTTGATGCTTCTTCTTGTTGTTCTTCTTCTTTTGCATTATCATCAACAACTCCTTTCTTCGCAGAGGAGGGGTTAGACTCATCAAAAGTAACATGCATAGATTCCTCCACTACCAAAGTTCTTTTGGTATAAACTCTATAAGTTTTGCTTGAATTTGAATATCCAAGAAAAATACCAACATCAGATTTTGAATCAAATTTACCAAGATTATCTTTTGTGTTCAAAACAAAACATTTGCATCCAAACACTTTAAAATAACCAATGTTGGGTTTTCTATTTTTCCAAAGTTCATATGGAGTTTTATTAAGATTAGGTCTAATCAACACCCGATTTAAAACATAACAAGCGGTGTTGACGGCTTCAGCCCAAAAATACTTAGGCAAAAAGTTTTCATTTAACATGGTTCTAGCCATTTCTTGAATAGACCTATTCTTCCTTTCTACTACTCCATTTTGTTGTGGAGTCCTAGGAGATGAAAATTGATGTTCAATGCCAAAATCATTACAAAAATTTTCAAATGCATGGTTTTCAAATTCACCACCATGATCACTTCTAATACAAGAAACAGAATAGCCTTTTTCATTTTGAACCTTTTTGTGGAAAATTCGAAATGCATCAATGACATCATCCTTATTAGCTAAGAACAATACCCATGTGTATCTAGAATAATCATCCACAATCACAAAAGCATAATATTTGCTACTTAAACTAGCATATCTAAAAGGTCCATACAAGTCTATATGGAGTAATTGAAGAGGTTTTGAAGTAGAGATATGATTCTTGTATTTTAAAGAAGTTTTGATTTGTTTTCCAAATTGACATGCTTCACAAATTCCAACTTTTTGAAAATTGATTTTTGGAAGTCCTTTGACTAAATCATTTTTCACAATTTTAGAAATTAAATCCATGCTTGCATGTCCTAATCTTCTATGCGATAGCCAACTATCATCATGTAATACGGAAAAACATTTATCAAGAGTAGATGCACATTCTATGTCAATGGTATAAACATTCCCATATCTATTTCCCATAAACAAGGTTTTTCCATCACATGCATTCTCAATAACACAGCTTGATTTATTAAATACAACTTTATAACCTTTGTCACACAATTGACTGATGTTTATTAAATTATGTTTCAAGTTTTCAACCAAGCATACATTCTCAATTAAAGTTGAAGATACTTTACCAACATTTTCAATTCCAAGGATTTTTCCTTTTGAGTTGTCTCCAAAAGATACGTCTCCACCATTTTCAATTTTGGTGAAGCTTGAGAACTAAGAATAGCTCCCTGTCATGTGTCTTGAACAACCATTGTCCAAGTACCACTTATTCTTCTTCTTCTTCAAGTCCTGCAGAGAAAATCTTAAGTTTTAGGTACCTAAACTTTTTTGGGTCCTTGAGAGTTAGCAATGATTCCTTTTGGAACCTAAACACATTTCATGCCATAATATGCGTTTCTCTTCACAGCACATCTATTTTTCATATGATCATCTTGATTACAAAAGTGACATGTAATTTTATTACTTATAAATGTATTCTTCACAAAATAACTCTTGTAGAGTTTTTGTTTCAAATTTGGTTTATAACCAATGCCACTTTTGTCAAATACACATTTTTGTGAGTTTAGCAAATTATCTAACATCTTTTGCCCATTTGTAAATTTCAAGACAATCTCATTTAGCTCATTATTCTTTTTCTTGAGCATTTCATTTTCATTTTTTAGCTCATCTATATGTGATTCTAAATGCTCATGTATGATGTTAGGCTTCTCATTTGATAATGCAATTTTATCATGCAAAGTCTTGTTTCCTATTTCTAGGCATACTATTTTTGCATTCAAAGATTCATTTTCATTTTTAAGCTTTGCAAATTCCTTTTTAAGACATGCATTCTTTTTACCAATCTTCATCAATTCATTATGCAAATCTTTAAAGGCATCATACAATTCATCATAGGTAGGATCACTTACCTCATTGAGATCATCATAATCTCCTATTGCCATAAGTGCTAGATTTGGGACTTCTTGCGATCCTTCCTCATCACTTGAATCTTCCTCACTGTCATCCCAAGTTGCAACCATGGCTTTCTTCTTGTGTTTGTTGATGAGTGGACACTCCGATCTAATATGGTCAGGCTTCTTGCATTTATAGCATGTGATTGCCTCCTTCTTTTCCCTATAGTTCTTGAAGTTTCTGAAATTTATTCGCTCTCCGGTTTTCTTGAAGAATTTTCTGAATCTCCTTGCTAGTATGGCCAGTTCTTCATCATCCGGTTCACTCTCCCCATCACTCTCATGTTTTGAGGCTTTAAGAGCAATGTTTTTCTTCTTCTCCTCATGCCCTTTTCTGCTGCCAAATCTTCCTCATATGAAATAAGAGAACCAATTAAATCATCAAGAGGTAAAGTATTTAAATCTTTTGCTTCCTCAATGGTAGTCCTTTTAGGTATCCATTCTTTAGGTAGAGACCTAATAATTTTCTTGACTTTTTCACTATTTGAAAAAGTTTTTCCTATGGCTCCTAGAGTGTTCACTATGTCCATGAATCTAATATACATAGAGTACACATTTTCATTTTGTTCCATTTGAAACAATTCGTATTGCCGAGTGTACCTACTTATTTTAGATTCTTTCACTTGATTCGTGCCTTCATAGACAACTTCAAGTTTATGCCAAATCTCATTAGCAGTTTCACAGCTAGACACTCTATTCATGGCTTTGGCGTTTAGAGAGGCTTTTCTCTTTTCAAGTTCGTTCCAATCTCGTGAAGGTTTTGGAATATCTTCTCAAACTTAATTTTTGGTCAAGGGCATAAAAGGACCATCACTAAAAATTTCCCAAATTTTATAATCTAAGGCTTGCAAGTAAATTCTCATCCTAGTCTTCCAATAAGGATAATCATTACCATCAAAGAAGGGTGGTTTAGTGGTGGATTGTCCTTCCCTAAATGTGGAATCATATTGAGTTGCCATTGATCTTTAGCTCTTGACGATTAAGTCTAAACAAGAGCACCAAACTCTGATACCAAATGAAATACTAACTAGGCAACCCAAGAGGGGGGGTGAATTGGATTTATATAAAATAAAATACTAAAAACAAATTTATCATGCAAATTTAAAAACAAAATAAATACAATAATAAATAAATTGATCACAAATTAAAAAGATAAGAAAAGAGAGAATCAAACACAACAATGTTTACGTGGTTCGGCCAACCTCGCCTACGTCCACGCCTCCAAGCTTTCCGGGCTTGAGGTTTTCACTAAGCAAGCCTCCAAGGCTTCAATTGCTTACACTTGACTTCCAAGGTGTCAATAACCTTTACAACTAGAGATTATCCCCAATCTCTTAACCCAAGTGTATCCCAACACTCACAATCCCTCAAAATGAAAGATTACAATTTGTTTTTCTCTCACACTAAATCAAAGATTACAAGTTGATGCTCAAAGTGTGAATAGATGAAGTGAAACTATGTTTCTATCCCTTGTGAAGATTGCAAACTCGAGTATAAGCTCAATGGTTGTGTTGTGATCAGTCCTCTTTGAATTTGAATGAGCTTATTTATAAGTAGAGCTGAAAAACTAGCCGTTATTAATTGTCTGCCCGAAAACGGTTCACCGTTAATTGTTAACGGTTAATCGTTTGTGCTGGTCAAAGTTACCATTAAGATAGAATTCAAAATAAACGGTTTGCCGTTTTTAGGTTACCCTTTCGCCGTTAACGTCCAGTGACCTGAAAATGAATATCGGTTATCCGTTTCAAGTAATCGGCTAAGGCTTTGCATGAGATGACTCTCTGGACGTTATCGGTTAACCGTTTGCAAATAATCGGTTTACCGTTAGTGTCCAGTAACCTGCAAAAAGAGCAACGGTTATCCGTTTAAGTAAACGGCTAAGGCTGTGGGTGAAATTACTCTCTAGACGTTATCGGTTAACCATTTATAAATAAACGGTTCACCGTTAGTTTCCAGTAAGCTCTTTATTTCCGTTTTCACTAATCGGTTAGAGCCTAGACAAACCTTTGCTCTATGGTCGTAATCGGTTAACCGTTTATTTATAAACGGTTCACCGTTTTCTGCCAGAAACATATTTTAAACCAGTTTTTGCAAAGAATCATTTTCCAAATTAAGATCCATCTTTTATAAGCATGAAAGGAATAGTTTTTATGGCTTTCATTTGTTAGGAGATAACTCCAATAAATTTATCAAAAATCATTTAAAGTTTGTTATTATCAAAATCAATATTATTAACATATTTATGTTAACAGAAACAAGGGTCAACTGTAATTGATGGGCAAAACAATGAATGTAATAAGCTGATTCATTTTCTTTTAGAATGAGTGTTTTCAAACCATTAAGTCCCCCTTGCATGTTACTAGCACCATCATATCCTTGACCACGCAACCTAGACATGCTTAATCCATGTCTAGCAAATACTATGTCGAGTGATACTTTGAGAGAGACAGCTTTAGTATCAATAACATGTTCAATACCAATAAAACGCTCAACCACATGTCCTCTTTTATCCACATAACGCAACACAACTGCCATTTGCTCTTTCGTGGATATGTCACGAGATTCATCAATCATAACAGAAAATAAAGAGTCACCAATTTCTTTAATGATAGCTCTAGAAGTTTCAGCTGAACAAACACTTACAATTTGTTTTTGAATATCAGGGGATGTCATTTGGAGATTTCCTGGAGCATTGTTGAAAATAACACCTTTAATTTCGTCATTGTGATCAGTAAGAAATTGTAAAGCTCAAGAAAGTTTCCTCTATTATCTGAGCTTTGAGATTCATTATTACCACGAAATGAAAGGCCTTGTCTCAAAAGAAACCGAATGCAGTCAATTACAGCAGTTAAACAAAGTCGGTACTCCCTTTTAATTTTTTTAGAATGGTTAAAGAAAAATGTAGCAACATGTGCCTTTTGATCCATCAATGATTCACAACGACGCCTAGCTATATTATGAGCACTATTTACGCCACCAACATGTTGTCTCAACATTTCTTTTTTCTTCTAATTTCTAAACCCTTCACCAGTAAAGCATGGACCAGCCCCTTGACTACCATTTTCTTCTCTGAAAACATAACAATAAAGACAAAAAGCTGCATCCTCTACTATACTATATTCTAACTAATCAGGATAATTATCAAACCAACTCCGGACAAATCGTCGTGATTTTTCTCCTAACAACCTAGTAGGAAAATCATTGCTTTGAGGTTGAAAAGGACCCATTTGCAAATAAGCTCTCCGAACTTCATCTTGAATATTGGGATCTAACTTCGAAATTACTGTTCGTAAACCAGGATCCCTTGGAAGATCATGCAAATTAAGACCAACTTTTTCTTTTGAATTGCCACTCATTTTTCCTAATGAGGTTGTTGAATTCTTTCTTAAATATTTATCCATGGCTGTTCAAAGAAATATATTCATCGAATAAGTATGATATTTATCATTCAAAGAAAAATTTCTTCATAAAAAAATATACATGAAAATTACAGTTACAGAACTAGACAAAAGACTATGGGTCTTCATTAAAATTTCATTATATAGTGTATTAATCTTAATAAATTAATTTGTTCTTAAATCTTTTAATAATGGCAAAAATATTCATATATGACAACACAAAAATCAAACATGAATATATAATAAAATTAGCAATTTTAAAAAGTAAAAAACAATGAAATAATAAAAACTTGGTATTAATAAACTTACAATTTTAAAACATCAAGCGACGCAAATGAAGAAAGTGAGAAGAAATTCACGATGACAATTGATGAGCACTGCAACCTAGCTCCACGCCTCCACCCCCACAGACGAAAGAAAGAGATGAGACAAAGAAACCCACCACAGACCAAAGAAAGAGATGAGACGAAGAAACCCACCAGACAAAAGAAAGAAAGAGTAAAGTCACTTACTTTAATTAATTTTTTAATAAATTTTATTTGATAAAAGACGTTTTTTTATCTTCGTTAACTTTTATGAAATTATAATAACTGATCAAATTATTTAGATTTATACATTTAAGTTAGGGGCAATATGAAATTTTTTAAAATTACATATGGCACTTTTAAATTTTCACAATTGACCTGGGGCATTTTTATAAATAATGCATAATTTTTTTTTTTAAGATAATCATAAAAAAAAATTTAAAAGCCAGGTGGGGCATGTGCCCACCTGGTCCTATGCTGGCTACGTCCCTGTTTAAAAAGCTTAAGATTTTGTTTAATAAATCATAATTTTTTATAACTTAAAGGTTTTATAATTATAAGATAAGTAAATTTATGAAATGGGTTGTTTTTTTCAAGATATGAACTAAAATGAAAGAGTTTTGCAATCTTTGATTTCAATAAGTATTGATTTAAATTCCAAATTGGATCTATCTGTAAAAATTAAAACATTTTAGACCATAATATAATTTATAAAAGTTTTGGGGCTAAAATATAAATAATGAAACTTAGCAGCTAGCCGGCCAAAATGTGGCGACTAACCACATGAGAAGACAAAAAGTTAGCTGCTAGTCGCAAAATGGTAGCAGCTGATCACCTGGGCCAATTTTTAATTGCAAAACTGCAACCATAACTTTCCACATAAGCCTAGCAGTTAACTGCTTGATTCAAGCGATGGTCCAGTTATTTTTCTCAGAAAAATTAGTTCATACAATATATCTTGAGCTTCCATTTTGCAAATCTTCATACATTGATTCATTGTTGAGATACCATTTTTATACATACACTTGTGAGAGTGAATTTTTTTTAATCTTCATTTTATTATCAAAAGTTGAGTGATTGTAAGTGTGAGAAACAATTGAGTTAAGAGATTTAGGATAATCTTTTGTTGTAAAGGTTAATTGACATCTTAAAAGTCAATTGTAAAACTCTTGAAACCTTGGGAGATTTGGATAGTTCCTCAAGTTTGGTTTGCTTGAAGGCGTGGACGTATGTGAGTTTTGTCGAACCACATAAAAGCTCTCTTGTTTGCTCTCTCTTCCATTATCCTTTTAATATTGTTTATTGTTAAACTTCTTTTTGTTGACTTCATTAAGGCATTAGTTTAAATTGTTGTGTGATTTTAATGCTTACGCTTCAAAAACCGAATCACCTGCCTCCTAAGTTGCATAGCTATTGTGTAAATTTTATTGAACTCGCAAGTGCATGAATCTATTGTAGAATAGATCAACAGTGACGAGTGTCGATCCCATGAGAAGGTGGATTTTAATTGTGTGTAGAGTTAATTTTTTAAATAAGTGCTTGGATTTGTGGTGAAATGGATTTAGATTATCCTAAAATTTAAATTAGAATGGTGGGAATAAATTAAAGCAAAAACTATTGAAATGAAGTGCTTGGGTTTTTGGATCTACACTCAACATGTACTATGGGCTTAATATTCCTTATTAGTGCTATTAAATCATAAGGAGGGAGTTTCCACTTCTCATATATCTCACTAAAAAAAAATGGTGTTAAGTGCTTATCGTGCCAAATAGTAATAACCTTACACTAGGGAGATAATTATACTAGTGAAATATCTAGACAAAATTGTTACTATCTGTCGAAGAAAAGTCAAAATATCCACATAAATTAGAGGTGACGAGAAAGTAAATTTACCAAATTAAGCCCCTAGAACATGTTGAGATTTCACCTTCGACCCAAGTTTGAAAGAAAATTAGCTACTCATAATTAAACTAGGGTAAAATGAGAATTTAATAAAATACGTAGAAAATAGAAGATAGAGAAGGAATTACAAAAAATAGAGATAAAAATAAATTCACAGGTCTTAAATTAGGGGAAGCCCCCTATTTCTAGATACAATGAGTAAATCATGATAATTGTATTAAAACAATTTGGACGCTTAGGATTGCGACACGCGGCAAGTTTTGATTGTCATTCCGTATATATGCATGTACTGTACGCATTTTTTTGGTCCACTAACATACTGCCACATCACCGGTCAATGCCATATCAGTATTTTAGTCTAATAGGATCGTGATATATCATCAGTCAATGCCACATCATCAGTCAACACCATATAAACAGTCAAATGCCACATCATTGTACCGTATATGTGAACAATGTCATGAACAGTACCGTACATGTGAACAATGTCGTTTATCCTTTTATGCTCCTCCTAAAGTTTTTGACTGTCCTGAGTTCAAAATTACTATTCATTTTGTTATCTGATCTTTCGTTCATTGTAAAGTAACCATGATGCCCCTAAAATACATAAAATACTTAATTATAATAAAACACAAGGGACTTAAATACATAGAAGTAGGGATGGCAAAAGCGGGTCTGGGTCGGGCTTTTTCAAGCCCAGGTCCAGGCCCATTGTCAGTTAACCGTGCAGGCCTGGGCTAGGCCGAGCTCGGGCTGAACTTGAGATTTATTTATTTATTTTAAATTTTTTAAATTATTGTAAATTTAAAATAAATTAATGATCAACAAGTTAGTACAATTATAGATAAATTAAAGAAAATGAATATTTTAAATTAAAGTAATAAAGCAAATAAAAGCTCATAATTTTAATTTTCTTTAATGCTGAATTTTCTAATTCAAATGCTCTCTTAATTTTTTGACACAAAAGAGATAATTTAGTATCATAATTTATCTTTTTTGAATCATAATTGATTTGTAAGTTAAGAATTTAATTTTTCTTTTTTAAAATTATTTTTTAAAAAAGTAGCAGGTCTGGGCTTTGTCCGGGCTTTTTTTCTTAGGCCCTGTCTAGGCCCTTATGCGTGAGGGCCGACCTGGCCCAAGCATTTTTGGCACCCCTACATAGAAGTAGAGATATTAGTGAGACTTGCAGTGTAAAATGACGATTTTTTCCTGTATAAATATACACTTTCTAGCACTTAACACACCCCCCAACTATCGAGTTTATTCAATCAAACTAATGATAACAATCAAATAAAAGTATAAATATTATCTTTAACCTAAAGAAATATTACCCCCATATCAACCATCCACATAAATCAGTCCAGTAGACTCTATCACAGCTACTGTAATCAAGTCAATTTCAATAATGACATGTCAAATCCCAAAATCTCACCGATAGTAGTGACACTCTCACAAAGAAATTAAATCCAATAAAAATAGTCACTCCAATGAATGGTGAATTAAGAGAAAAAAATAAATAAATAATATCACACACTCTCACTAAGATAAAAGAAATATACCCACAGCTTAAAAATAATACAATCTTAAATTAAACAAAATGCTGATAAACCAATGTATTCATTTTTTATGCACAACTATATCTTTTTAGCCCGTATAACTAGCTTCTACTTCGGACTAGCCCGTATAACTAACTTCTTTGTCATAGCTATAAATTAAGAAGGATTTTTATTAGGATGTAATATAGGTTAGGGATATGGCTAACAAATGAGGGGAAATGAGAAAACAAAATATATGTTTGAGAAAAAGTAGACATTTTTGGAAATCACTAGTTAAATTTCGCTTATTTACTATTTTTTGAACTATTTTTTTTTTGTATGGCACAACTTTACTGAACAAAATAATTATTTATATTTTTCTCAAGCATAAATAGGTGATGGAACTTATAAAACATCGGGTAATATTCTAAATCGGAGTGGGTTAAGATGATAAGTTGACAAAGAAAAATATTTTTTTTATAAAAGGCTTAAAAATGTTAATTATGGATAATTCACAAAAGAGATGGATAGAAAGGCTCAAACAGGTCAAATATGTCATTTCCATTGTTTTTTAGGGCTTTAAATAATATTCTATATCTACTAGTTAGATAGACCTTCAGATGTAGCAACACACACTTTTTTTAGAGGGTTGACTCAAAGGAAATCTAGAGATCATGTATAAAATAATAAACTGCTAAGCTGTATGCAGAATGGGTAAAAAGGGTTATTCTCCAACAAAAAAGATAGACTCAAAAACTTGCTTGAAATTTATTATGACATGTGCATTCCTTGAAGCAACTCATATTTGTTTCCGGCATCAACATGTAGAGTAGCAAATATAGTGTAATATAACTCAAGACCAAAGATAATACAAATACTAAAATTTAAAAGTTATAATGTCATTCAATGTTAAAAGATCCCATAAAATTGTCATAATTTTTTTAAAAGACATTCGACCCCCAAACCTATTCTAAATATGAAAAATATGCATGGAAAAGGTGAAAATGATGTAGAAAAACTAATTGGTAAAAGAAGAAGTTAGAATGATCACACTTAAAATGACTGTCGAAGCTTAATAATAAGATAATAAAGAAAAAGAAAATGTCTGGTAAGTAATTTTTTTTAACTTCCAAACTAAGAATATGTGTTTCTAGAGTCACTATACTCCATATTCAATCATTTTCGACTCAAAAATTTAGTCACGGTTAGTCTCTACAATAAAAATCAGTAAAAACTTCATCGGGATTGAGACATTCTACAAATATCAACTATTTCCTCCCCCTAATCAGAACGAAACATTGTCCTCAATATTATAGAAGAAAGAAGTAGAGTTTAGAAGACATCAATTGGGTGCTACAATACAAAACAAAATATTTACAAGCGAAGAGTTAAATCTAATTTGCACTTCTTAGTGCGGCTACTGCTACCATCATTAATTGGCCAATCCAACACAAAGGTTCAGGGATCTGACTCTGAAGATCAAGTAGCTCATTCACAGTATGAGCATAAAAAAAAATTTCGCCATGAAAATGGTTTTTTATTACATGATTAAGAAATGAGATAAAACAATCATAAAAATTATTAACATTTAACAACCGATGAGATTCTAATGAATGTTCAGATGGACCCAAGATACTAATGTGATTAATGCCTCTAGAGTCGCAAGATTCCTGGTAGGAAAATAAAAGTATCAGCATGATTTAGTATTTTAATTATTCTCTCTTCCATACCTAAGACGACTAACTATTCTCCAGTTGGTGAGTTAGACAAATAGCCTAAAAGTTTTAGGGTTCTTGGGATAATGCCTAACACTTGGCTCCCTTTGATATAAACAACTTCTGAGACCAGTTTTGATAACCATAGGTCACCTCCTCCATATACCAAGTGTAATTTTCTTTTCGCTATACTTCGACCAAGATCTATGATTGCCTCAATGAACTATTTATATTTGCTATAGTTAAACCCAGAAAACACACAAATATTCTTGATTTGTTTATTGAGAGTAGCTTCCATTGGGATACTTCTCAAAACTAATTTGTGAGTGCTTAAAAATATCATATTTAAGGATCGTGTTGATAATGGTTCACAACTGTATATGAAGTGGCATGTCTATATCAATTAACACGTATAACACATGGCTCGAGAGTAAAAAAAGAAATAGAAAAAAAAGCAAACAATAATAAAATAAAATTATTAAAGACAAGAATGCAAATGATAAAATAATAGTAAAATAAAAGGACATTTACAGGTAGTTGTGACTGTGGCTCACATTTTCCTCTGGTTTTACGTGTAGAAACGACTTGAACGCCCCCTATGTGTTGAGGATAGGCTTCCTATCTAGTTTTCTTATAAACTGGCAAACATGGTCATTTATAGTCAAATTTTCGAGATTATATCGTGCACGCTTTTTCTAGAACAATGGCTATAACTGGAGAATTGTTCTTTGTACGTATTTACTGCGATGCATTTCAAGAGACAAAAAGATATTATTTAATGACTCTTTATGCAAGTCATCCCTAATAAATTGAATCTTGTCTTTTTTGTTATTAGACACTATTCCTAAAGAACATGGATTCTTATTCTGGCACACTTATGACAATTAACGGGAAGTTTTCGAGCTCTTTATTTTCTTGAGTAATTTCCTTTCTCACAACCAAACATGTATACAATAAATTTGGGATGCAACTCACCTACCAATCGTACTTTGGTCTCGATTAACCAACATATGTCAGCAAAGATATTTTTCCTCATAACCAATCGCATGTGTTTGAACTGAACTTTATAGATTGTAAAGAGGGCATTCTGAGGAAATGAAGGAAATCGATTGTGAGCTTTGCTAAAATCACATTTTTGTCCATACTTTCGTCTCAGAATATCAATTATTATAGGAAATTGAAGTAACTGGCTTTGATTGTCACGAAGTACCGTTATCCATCACTTTACCAGGTTAACAAACTAAAGCACACAAAGAAAATTAATTTCACATTCTCTTATTGAATTTACCTCAAGTTTCAATTGAATGTCGTAGATACCTCCCTTAATTTCTTTGAGTTGTCTTTCTAAATCCTCAACATGAGATACTAACTCTAGTGGTCGTAGATCCTAAATATGATGTGTTTTACAAAATCATATCTGGCCTCTGAGATAAGATTGTACACGTTGAAGTTGTCTAAGAAAGTTTAAGAGGATTTGTCTGGTTGACGCATACATGATTAAAAGTGACAAAAGAAAACTTAATGGTTAAAAAAACAAACTTATTTAAAAATAATTTCAATCAGCAAAAGAATAGTAAAAAAGAAAGAAAAGAAAAATTAAATAACTGAAAAAAGAAAAAATCTCAGTTCAAATTTGGTGGGTCACTCAGATCTATTTTGATGTCCTCTCTATATGGTTGGTACTCTAGAAATGACTTTAATCTTTGAGCATTAACTTTAAAGGTGACATTATTCTTTAGATCATTAATTTCAATTGCTTTATAGGAAAAAATAGTGTGAATAATAAATGGGCTAAGCCATCGAGACCTTAACTCATCGGGGAATAGGTACAAGCAAAAATTGAATAAAAACACTTTCTAACTAGGGTGAAAGATTTTCTCATAATTTACTTGTCGTGAAAGATTTTCATTCACTGCTTGTAAACCTTGTCATTTTCATATGCATTATTGAAAATTTCTTCAAGTTATGCCGACTGTAATCTTCTTTCTTTCTAAGTTAGCTTGCTTCATGTCAAAGTTGAATTTCTTGATGGCCTAGTACGTTTGTTGCTCGAGTTCCACAAGTAGGTGGCAAGCTTTTTCATACACTAGCCTATAAGGTGACATCCCAATCGAGGTCTTGAAAGTCGTTCCATATGCTCATAATGCATCATCGAGTCTCAATGACTAGTCTTTTATGTCTGGTCTCACCACCTTGTCTAATATGTGCTTTATTTATTGATTGGAGATCTCAACTTGGCCACTGGTTTGCGGATGATATAGGATCGCCACTTTGTGAGTGATGAAATACTTTGTCAAAAGAGTTTTGAATGATTTGTTTCAAAAGTGGGCATCACCATCACTGATTATTGCTCAAGGGAATCCAAAGTATGAAACAATGTTGTTTTTCAAAAATCTCATCACCACTTTGTGATCATTAGTTCTACATGGAATTGTTTCTACCTATTTCAATACATAGTCAACAACAACCAATATGTATTGATGGGTAAATAATGGGAAAAAGTCCCATAAAGTAGATACCCCATACATAAAAAATCTCAACCACTAAAATTAGGATTAGTGGCATCATATTCTTTCATGTAACGCTCTTCATTCGTTGACATTTATCACATAAAGAGCAAAAAGTGTAAGTATCTCGAAAAACAGTTGGCCAATAGAAACTATATTGTAAAACTTTAGTAGCTATTTTTTTAGCGCTGAAATGACCTCCACAAGCTTGTTCATGGCATAATGAAAGAATATTTTGAAATTCACTTTCTGGGACACCTCATTTGACAATTTGATTTGCACAATACCTGAACAGATAAGAGTCATCCAAAAAGAAATTCTTTATTTTCGTAAAAAATTTGGTTTTGTCATGTTTAGTCTAATGCTCTGAAAGTTGACCTCAGCATACCATGGTAATACTTTCACACTCATCAATTGTTTATCTAAAAATGATTCATTCAATGGTAATAGTTTTGAAATTGTGTCAAAATTGAGACTAGAGAGATGGTCTGTCACAACATTTTATGTGTCTTTTTTATATTTGAATTTAAGGTCAAATTCCTGTAAAAGTAACACCTAACGAATTAGTCTAGCTTTTGTATCTTTTTTTGTGAAAAATATTTAAGAGCAACATGATCTATGAATACAATTATTTTATAACCAATAAGATAAGATTAAAATTTCTCTAATGCAAACACTACTTCTAGCATTTCTTTTTTAGTGATTGATAGTTCAAATGTGCATCATTCAATATCATGTTAGCATAGTAAACGACATGGGGAATTCAATCAACTCTTTATCCTAATACTGCTCCTACCACATCATCAGATATATCACACATGAGCTCAAATGATAAGTTCCAATTTGAGGGCTGAATGATGGGTGATAATGTCAACAACTGCTTTAGTTTTTGTAATGACACAAGACATGAATTATCAAAGATAAAAAATACATCCTTAGTAAGTATATTGCACAAAAGTCTAGGAGCTTTGCTGAAATCTTTAATGAAAAGTCTATAAAAATCAGCATGCCCAAGGAAAGATCTTACTTCTTTTACTATTTTCGGTGGAGAAAGATTGGAAATGAGATCCACCTTAACTTTATCAACCTCAATATTTTTGCTCGAAATGATGTGACCAAGAACAATACCTTGTTTTACTATAAAATAACATTTTTCCCAAAACTAAATTCTTCTCTATACATTTATGTAAAACTAGTGTTAAATGATGTAAACATTGATCGAATTAATTACCAAAGACAGAAAAATCATCCATAAAGACTTTAAGGAACCGTTCAACTATATAAGAAAAAATGCTTAACATGCATCGTTGAAATGTAGCAGGTGCATTACATAATCCTAATGGCATCCTCTTATATGCAAAAGTACTAAAAGGAAAAGTAAAAGTGTATTCTCTTGATCTTTTAGTGCTACGGGAATCTGATTATATCCTAAGTAGCCATCTAGAAAGCAATAAAATTCATGACATGTTAATCTACCAAGTATTTGATCGATAAATGGTAAAAAAAAAGTAGTCTTTATGTGCCACCTTATAGTCACTCTAGTGGATATCAATTCATTATTAGCATTGGCAACTACTGTAACTCCTGACTTTTTGGAAACAACTTGCACAAGACTGACCAATAAACTATCAGAAATTAGGTAAATGATACCTGCGTCTAACAATTTAAGGACTTCAGTACTAACAACTTCTTTCATGTTACGGTTCAACCGACGTTGCATTTCTTTAGTAGGTTTAGCATTTTTATCAAGGTGAATGTAATGCATGCAGTCTACCGGGTTTATACATTTTACATCAGCTATAGTCTATCCTAATCCTCTTTTGTACTCTTTTAAAATTTCTACTAACTTACCTTTTTGTTTGTCATTTAGAGATGATGAAATGATTACTGGCAGAGTGTTTTTTTTCTCCCAAGAACTCATATTCCAAAGTGTTGGGTAATGGTTTGAGCATGAATTTTGGTGGTGATTCTGATGATGGGCTAGATTTCTTCTCTGATAGTACTAGTTGTTCAACTCTTGACTTCCATTTATTAGTATCCATGAATAGTGCTGAATCAAATAAGGCATTGATCTCATCAAGTGAGTTAAACATGTTTGTAAAGGGTCATCACTAAGGTTTGAAAGAAAAGTATTATCTATTAATTCTTCTATTAAATTCAAATCAACAATCCCATCATTTACATTGTGTAGTTATTTGGCAATGTTGAAGATATTTAGCTCCATAATCATATTGCCAAAGGACAACTGCATATTTCCAGTCCTGCATTGAATTTGAGCATGGGTAGTTGCCAAGAAAGGTCGGCCTAGGATAATGAGGATGTACTTTTTTGAAAACTGAACTAGTTGAGTGTCAATTACAATAAAATAAACAGGAAAATAAAACTTATCTACCTAGATAAACACGTTCTCCACAATATCACAAGGTATTTTCATGGACTGATCAGCAAGTTGTAACACCACTGAAGTTGGGTTTAATTTTCTTAGTCCAAGTTTTATAAATATGAGTAAGACAACAAATTTACACTAGCTCGTAAGTTCAACTAAGCATTCTCAATTGTATGGTTCCCAATACTATATGAGATAGTGAGGGAGCTTGGGTCTTTATATTTTCGAGAAATTTTATATTGGAGTATAGAGTTAACTTTTTTTGTTAAAAAGGCATTCTTTTGAACGTGAATGTTTCTCTTTTTAATATAAAGATCTTTAAGAAACTTGGTATAAGATGACACTTGTTTTAGAGGGTCAAGTAAATGGATGTTAACACTTACCTGTTTGAAGATTTCAAAAATCTCACCTGTGAATTTTTCCTACTTTACTTTAGTTAACCTCTGGGAAATTGGAGCTTTAGGAATATATTCTCGTGGGTTGGTTTCTTCTTTCTCCTCTGATGATGAGTTTTCAGCATGTACAGGTACAATTTGAGTTATTTTTTTTACCGGCATCTCTACTTTGTTGTTAACTTCTTTTTCTTTTCACAAGGTCATAACGGCTTTGACTTCTCTATGTTGTTAAGGTGAATTGATACTTGCTTCATACACTCCTTTAGAATTAGGCAATAGTTGACTTGAGAGTTTGCATTTCTCAATAGTCATTGCCAAGGTTTGAACTGAAGAGGCAAGTTGTCCCACAATCTTTTCGAGGTTTGAAACTGATTAGGTTTGTGAGTTGAAGCATGTTCTCATCTTATTTCATAGTTCATTAATGGTGCGGTTTTGTACTCGATCGTGAAGTGAGTAAAATTCTTGAAATTATAGAATGTATCCTCCTATGGTTTGAGTTGAAAGTAGTTCTCTGATTGTATAGTCTAAATGGTGGCTGAGCTTGAGGAACTTGAGGAATTGGTTGCATTAATGGAGCCGGAGTTGCTGGTCCATTCTATTGGAACCCTTGAGACCACAAAAAATTAAGATGGTCTCTCCATTCAGGATTATATGTGTTGGAGTAAGAGTTGTAGTTTGATGGTTTTCTCATTACACCTATGGCATTGGCTTGATCTGGGTATAAGTCATGGTCATGTAGTTATGTTGATTTAACAGTTGTTAATGATGCTATCTATTAGGAAAGACTTTTAACTATCTCTTTGACTTCGTTAATTTTCGAACTTGACTTGCCAATGTGAACCTCATTCACTCCCTCGATTCTTTTAATATTTATGAGTGATCACTCCGTTGTTGGGAATTATCCTCTTATCACTAGAAGAAATCCTAAATCTCTAATGCACTTTTTGACATTAGCGCTTATCCACTTGTTGTCATTAGTCATTCTTGTACATGTGACAATAATCCCTCCAAAAAGTATTGGCATTGATGTCATTTCTCGTACTCATGATTTGGGCACTTCAAGAGTAGCCCATTGAATTGCTCCCATGCTTCGAAAAACTGCTCGTCTTCTCTTTGGGTAAACTCTAAAATTTTCCGGTGAATAATATTAGTTTTATGCAGTGGAAAGTATTTATTCAAAAAATTTGTTACCATTTGTTCCCATAATGTAAGGCTGATAACTCTATGAAATGAGAGTTATTATAGCAATTCTAGACTTAAATCAATATTACTTAGAAAGTAAATGATGTGTTTCTATTGCATTTTTGTTACATTTTGTATAAACATTCATTTTAGTTTAGTCTTAATAAATTTTCTTGATTTAGAATAATTCGTGCTTAAATTGTGTGCATAATTGTAGGTGTCCAAAAGCTTATATTTCATGGAAGGAATGTTGTTGCTATAGGCTTGCAAAAATAAGGAAGAACATGGCTACAAAAAGAATTGAAACAAATCTGAGACAATGTAGTGTTGTAGTCGTTGCTGTAACAATCTGGGAACAGCAACAAAGGAAATTTAGTGCGGGATACTTGCAAAATCGCAGTCTGTAGTTTCCTAAACTGACTTATACGCGCCCTAGGCTTCAGTTTGCTTTAATTTTCAGTTATAAAAGGAACACGCATCATATGGAAAAAGGGGCGGTGAATGAAAATCGAAGAAATCAAGAGGAAAAAAAAAAAGAAAAATCAGAATTCAAAGGAAAACAAGTCTGCACCAGTGAAGAAATCGACAGAACTATTTGGATTCAATTTTCATCATTCTTTACTTATCCCCTTTCTTATTTTTTGATTGAAACGATGTACTTCATGGCTGATACTTTGCTATTTGATTTTCTTTTTCAAAGTATGAATTAAATTTGATTGTAGTTGAGTGACAAACAATCTCAATGGGTTCTTGACAGTTCTTATGAGTTTCTGCAAGATTGCCGTAGCATTTTGCTATAGTAGCTTATATTACAATCATTATTTTGGTTGACATCTCATTTAATGGTTCAAGTTAAGAGAGAGCTGTAAAAGGGCCTGTCTTAGTGGAAATTATTAGAGTAATATTTGATCTTAATTTAAGTTTCCTGAATTGAGTTTAACTTGAGTCCCAAAAGGGCCATACTTAAGTTAAGATTTATGAAGAACTAGATATAGGGCTTCACCTTGTAGGGTGGTGAGAGTGTATGTTCATAATGTCATACCTTAAGTGAAATAATAACTGGTCATTGATAGGGTGCTTAAGGTATGAGAAGTCTAACAAGCGACAACTGAGGACACAAAATAATTCTACTTAGTGTTATAGGAATTACTGTAGCAACTGGTGTTAATTTGAGCAAAATAGTCAGCCTATGAAGAGAGTTTGATCATTCAACTACCTCATTCCCATTAAATTCTATTTACGGAATTCGTCTAATTTACTTTATTACTGCATTTATTTTATTAAAATTGTTAATTTCGATAATAATAAACTTTAATTAGATTCTCTTTAGATATAGGAAGTTTGCACTATCGTGATTGCTGTAGCATTTTTAGTAACATCAATACTTGTGGAGACGATCTTGAAAATTCATCATTTTACTACTTGTTGTGTACATTTGCACATGACATCAATAGCAACTGAGTTAAAATAATCAACCAAGGCTATTAGCAGGTAATGTATTGAATCATGAATGAACTTTATCCTTTAAAAAAATGGGAGTAATCTAAGTTTAACATCATCTTCTGAAAAATTTTCATATTTAAAAGTTTGACAAACAGCATAAAATTAATCAGATGATTATATGGGTCTTCATTTTATAGGCCATAAAATGTTGGGAGACTCAAGCCTTTCAGCCACCATTTAGACCATACAATTAGAACCAGAACTACTCTTAACTTAGACCATGGGAGGATTCATTCCAGAATCTCAAGAATCTTACTCACTCTACGATTGAGCAACAGAACCGCACCATTAATGGACTACGAAACGAGTTGAGAGTAGGTTTCAACTTGCAAGTCCACTCAGTTTCAAGTCTGGAGAAGATTGTGGGACAACTTGCTTCTTCAGTTCAGACCTCGGCAATGACTGTTGAGAAAGGTAAATTTCCAAGTCAACCAGTGTCTAACCATAAAGGAGTGCATGAAGCAAGTACCAGTTCACCACCGCAGCATGGAGAGGTCAAAGCCTTCATGACCTTGCGAAAAGGAAAAGAAGTCGACAACAAAGTAGAGATGCCGGTGATAAAAGAAAATCAAATTGTACCTGTGAGTATTGAGGACTCATCACTGGAGGAGAAAGAAGAAACCAACCCACGAGAATATGTTCCCAAAGCTCCATTTCCTCAGAGGTTAGCTAAAGGAAAGAAAGAAAAATCTACAGGTGAGATTCTCAAAATCTTCAAACAGGTAAGTGTTAACATCTATTTACTTGATACTATAAAGCCAATTCCATCTTATGTCAAGTTTTTTAAAGACCTTTATACTAAAAAGAAAAATATTCATGTTCAAAAGAAGTCATTTTTAACAAAAATCGTTAGTTCTATACTCTAATATAAAATTCCTTTAAAATGCAAAGACCCAAGCTCCCCCACTATCTCATGTAGCATAGGGAACCACACAATTGAGAATGCTTTATTGAATTTAGGAGTTAGTGTAAATCTGTTGCCTTATTCAGTTTTTATGAAACTTGGACTTGGAGAATTACACCCAACTCGAGTGTTGTTACAGCTTACAGATTGGTCCACGAAAATACCTCGTGGTATTGTAGAGGACGTTCTTATCCAGATAGAGAAGTTTTATTTTCCTGTTGATTTTATTGTAATTAACACTCAACCAATACAGGATTCAAGGAAGCACATCCCCATTATTCTAGGCCAACCTTTCTTGGCAATTGCGGGTGTTCACATTCAATACAGGATTGAAAATATGCAGCTGTCCTTCGGCAACATGTCTATCGAGCTGAACATCTTCAACATTCCCAAACAACCTCACACTACAGATGATGGAATTGTTGATATGGATTTAATTGAAGAATTAGTGGATGACACTATTATTTCAAACCTTAATGATAATCCTTTACAATTATGTTTAACTCACTTTGGTTTAGATTTTGATATTAACAGATCGGTCGATGAGGTCAACGCTCTGCTTGACTCAACACTATCCATGGACACTAATAAATGAAAGTGAAGAGTTGAACAACTAGCACCATCAGAGAAGAAACTCATCTCATCATCAGAATCACCACTGAAACTCGAGCTCCAATCATTGCCCAACACTTTGGAATATGCATATTTGGGGGAAGAAAGTACTCTATCGGTAATCATCTCAGCATCCTCAATAACGAACAAAGAGGTAAGTTGGATGTTTTAAAAGAGCACAAAGGAGCGTTAGGATGGACCATAGCAGATATAAAAGGTATAAACTTAATAGATTGCATGCATTATATTCACCTTGATGAAAATGCTAAACCTACTAGGGAAATGCAATGTCAGTTAAATCTTAATATGAAAGAAGTGGTTAGATTAGCAGGCCATGAATTTTATTGCTTTCTAGATGGCTACTCAAGATATAATTAGATTCCCATAGCACCAAAAGATCAAGAAAAAACCATTTTCACTTGCCCTTTTGGCACTTTTGCATATAAGAGGATGTCATTTGGATTATGTAATGCACCTGCTACATTTCAACGATGCATGTTAAGCATTTTTTCTAATATGGTTGAACGATTCCTTGAGGACTTTATGGATGATTTTGCTGTCTTTGGTGACTCGTTTGATCAATGTTTACATCATCTAGCACTAGTTCTGCAGAGATGTATCGAGAAGAACCTGGTCTTAAATTGGGAAAAGTGTCATTTTATGGTAGAATAAAGTGTTGTTCTAAATCATTTTGAGCAAAGGTATTGAGGTTGACAAAGCCAAGGTGGATCTCATTTCTAATCTTCCTCCACCCAAAATAGTCAGAGAAGTAAGATCTTTTCTTGGGCATGCTGGTTTTCATGTACGTTTTATTAAAGATTTTAGCAAAGTTTATAGGCTCTTACGCAATTTACTTGCTAAGGATGTACCTTTTATCTTTAATGATTAATGTCTTGTGGCTTTTGAAAAATTAAAGCAAATGTTGACACCATCACCCATCATTCAGCCCCCAAACTAGAGCTTACCATTTGAGCTAATATGTGATGCATCTGATTATGCAATAGGAGCAGTATTAGAACAAAGAGTTGATCGGATTCCCCATGTTATTTACTATGCTAGTATGACATTGATTAATGAACAGTTGAACTATTTAACTACTGAAAAAGAAATGCTAGCAGTAGTGTTTGCATTGGAAAATTTTCAATCTTATCTCATTGGTTGTAAAATAATCGTATTAACAGATCATGTTGTTTTTAAATATCTTCTCACAAAGAAAGATGCAAAAGCTAGACTAATTCGTTGGGTGTTGTTTTTGCAGGAATTTGACTTGGAATTCAAAGATAAGAAAGGCACAGAAAATGTTGTGGCAGATCATCTCTCTCGTCTCCATTTTAACACAATTACGGAGCCATTAACATTGAATGAGTCATTTCCAGATGAACAATTAATGAGTGTGGAAGTATTACCTTGGTATGCTGATATCATTAATTATCTTGTTACAAGTCAACTTCCAGAGCATTGGACCAAGTGAGACAGGGCTAAATTCTTTACAGAAGTAAAGAATTTCTTTTGGGATGATCCGTATTTGTTTAAGTATTATGCAGATCAAATTTTCAGACGATGTGTCCCAGAAATCGAAATTCATAATATCCTTTCATTCTGCCATGAACAAGCTTGTGGAGGTCATTTCAGTGCTTAAAAAAAGCTACAGAAGTTTTACAATATAGTTTCTATTGACCAACTATATTTCGAGACGCTTACACTTTCTGTTCTTCATGTGATAGGTGTCAACGAATGAGAAGCATTACACGAAGGAACATGATGCCACTAAATCCAATTTTAGTTGTTGAGATGTTTGACGTATGGCGTATTGACTTCATGGGACCCTTTTCCTCTTCTTTTGGCCATCAATTCATACTAGTTGTTGTTGACTATGTATCGAAATTGGTAGAAGCAATTCCATGTAGAACTAATGATCACAAATTGGTGATAGGATTTTTGAAAAGCAACATTGTTTCACGCTTTGGATTCCCTCGAGCGATAATCAATGATGGTGGTGCCCACTTTTGTAACAAAGCATTCAAAGCACTTTTGACAAAGTATTCAATCACTCACAAAGTGTGTTTGTTTTACCATTAAGTTTTCTCTTATCATTGTTAATCATGAGTACCATACTTAGACCGTTTCTCCTGAACATTCTTAAACCACTTCAACGTGTCAAAACTCATCTCAAAAGGCATATTCAATTTTGTAAAACACATCGTATTTGGGCTCTGCAACCACCAGAGTTAGTCTCCTATATTGAGGGTTTAGAAATCAACTCAGAGACATCGAGAGAAGTGTTTACGACATCCAGTTGTAGCTTGAAGTAAATTCAATAAGAGGACGATTTTAATTTCTTTGTGTTTTTAATTTGTTTTTCTATTTGTGTGCTTTAGTTTGTTACCCTTTTGAAATGGCAGATAACGGTACTCCGTGATAATCGTGTCGATTACTTCAGTTTTCCCATAATAACTGATATTCTAAGGCGAATGTATGGACAGAAACAAGATTCTAACAAAGCTTCACAAGCGATTCCCTTCACTTCTTCAGAATGCCCTCCTTACAATCTATAAAGCTCGATCCGAACGCATGCGATTGCTCATGAGGAATAACATACTTGTTGACATCCGTTGGTTAATTGAGGCGAAAGTACGATTGGCAGGTGAGTTACCTCCAAAATTTATTGTATACATGTCTAGTTGTGGTAAAAGAAATTATGCAAGAAAACGACGAGCTCGAAGAATTTTTTGTGCTTGTCATAAGTGTGCCAGAATGAGTTGTGATAAAAATCCATGTTCTTTAGGAATGGTGTCTGATAACAGGGAAGATAAGAATCTATTCATTAGGGATGGCTTGAATAAGGATTCATTGGATGATACCCTTAATGCATCTCAGTTGATATGTGCACGGAGCGATTCTCCAGTTATGACCATTATTCCAGAAAGAGCATGCAAGATATAGTCTCGGGAATCTGACTATAAACGACCTTGTTTGCTAGTTTATAAGAAAATTGGATGGGAAGCCCATCATCGACCCATAGATGACGTTTAAGCCATTTCTGGACGTAAAACCAGAGGAAGATGTGAGCCACAGTTGCAACTACCTATAAATATCTTTTTACTTTACTGTTATTTTATTTCATTTCACTGTTGTTTTATTGTTTGCATTATTGTCTTTAATAATTTTATTACTGTTTGTTTTTTCCTTTTTACTGTTTTCTTTTTTACTATCGAGCCATGTACTTTACGCGTTATTTGACACTAACATGCCACCTTATACACAGTTGTGATCCACTGTCACAAAGATTCTTAAATATGACTTTCTGTTAATCACTCACAAATTATTTTTGTGAAATATTCCAATGGCAGCTACTCCCAATACACAATTCAAGAACATTTGTGTGCTTTCTGGATTTACTTATAGCAAACATAAAGAGTTTGTTGATGCAGCTATAGATCTTGATCGAAGCATAGCAGAGAGAAAATTACACTTGGTATATGGAGAAAGTAACCGAGGGTTATCAAAATTGGTCTCAGAATCTGCTTTTGTTAAAAGAAGCCAATTGTTAGGCATCATCCCAAGAGTCCTAAAATCTTTGGACAGTTTGCCTGACTCGCTGACTGGAAAAGAGTTAGTCGTCTCAGGTATGCAATAACAAATTAACTGAAATGCTTAATCATACTGATGCTTTTATTTTCTTTCCAAGAGATCTTGCAACACTAGAGGCACTTATCACACTAATATCTTGGGCCCATCTGCACATTCACCAAAAACCCATCGGTTTGTTAAATGTCAATAATTTTTATGATGGCTTTATCACATTTCTTAACCATGCAATAAAAAATTATTTCGTTCTTTCCAATTCGAAAAAATTTTTTATTTGTGCTCACACTGCTAATGAGTTACTTGATATGTTACAAGTTTATAAACCGGAGCCAGACCCATGGAGCTTTGTGTTGGAGCGTCCAAATGATAACGGCAACAGTAGCCGCATAAGAAGTATAAATTAGATTTAACTTTTCGCCTGTAAATATTTTCTTCTGTATTGCACCACCCAGGTGATATCTTCTAAACTTTATTTCTTTTCTTTAAAACATTGAGGATAACGTTTCGATCTGGTTGGGGGGAGGGAATAGTTGACAATTGTGGAATCTTGGTTAAGTTTCTACTAATTTTTTGTTGTAGAAACTAACTATTGTTAACATTTTTGTGTTAAAGATGGCTAAATATGGAGTATAGTGATGCTAGAAATGCATCTTCATCGTTTGAAAAAAACAATTAAAAAAATTTTTCAGATATTTTCTTTTTCTTTATTATGTTCTGATGTTTATTTTTCTTCTTCTTTTTAATTTCTTCTTTATAAATATACATTTTCAAAAAAAAAATTGAGTCGAAGATCGCTGAATATGGAGTGTAGTACCTCTAGAAACGCATCTTCTTAAATAAAAATAAATAAATTTTCATTTTCTATCATTTTCTAATTAGTTTTTCTGCATCATTTTTACATTTCTGTATATATATTTTCCTTTCATGTTTAGAATAGGATGGGGGGTAGGCTGTTGTTAAAAAAACATTGGATGACATGATGAATTTTAAATTTTAGTATTTGTATTATTTCTAGTCAGAAGTGATGTTATGCTATGTTTGCTACTCTACATGTTGATGTCGGAGACAAATATGAGTTGCTTGAAGGAATAAACATGTCATAATAAGTACCAAGTTAGTTTTTAGGCCTATCATTTTTCTTGGAAAGTAACTCTTTTGCCCATTCTTTATACAGCTTAACAGTTTATTATTGTATAAACGATCTCTAGATTTTTTTTGAGTTAACCCTAAAAAAAATTGTAACTTAAAAAAAGAAAAAAATGTGTGTTGCTACATTTGGAGGCCCATTTAACTAATAGATATGAAATATTATTTAGAGCCCTAAAAGATGATAGAAAGGACATCTTTGATCTGTTTGAACCTTTCTAGCCATCCCTTTAATAAAATATCCATAGTTAACCCTTTTGAGCCTTTAAAAAAAAATCTTTTCTTTGTCAACTTATCATCTTGACCCACTCTAATTTAGAGTATTACCCAATATCTTATAAGATCCATCACCTATTTATATTTGAAAAAAATGTAAATAAATATTTTATACAGTGAAATTATACCTAGTTCAAAAAAATTGTTGCTTCTTAAAAATAATTGTTGTTTAAAAATAAAAATAACAATAATAGGTGAAATCCACCTTGCAATTTCCAAAAAATAAATCTCTGCATTTTTCTCAAACATACATTTTGTTTTCCTTATTTTCCTTCTTTGTTAGCCATGTCTCTAGCCTACGTTACGTCCTAATAAAAGTCCTTCTTAATTTTAGGGAACTATAGTCTGAAGTAGAAGCTAGTTCTATGGGCTAAAAAGATGTAGTGATGCATAATAATAAAAAAAAGATAAATAAATTGGGTTGACTAGTATATTTATTTGACTTGAGATCGTATTATTTCTAAGCTGAGGGCATACTTCTTTCATCTTGGTGAGAGCATGTGATATCATTTTTTTTATTATTTTTTCTCAATTACCATTCATTGAAATGACTATTTTTATTGGGTTTAATTTCTTTGTGAGAGTGTTACTATTTCCAATGAGATTTTGGGTTTGACATATCATTCTTGAAAGTAGCTATGATAATCTACTAGGCTAATTCATGTGGATGGTTGATGTGGGTGTGATATTCCTTTAGACTGGAGATAATGCTTATACTTTTATTTGATTGATATCATTAATCTGATTGAATAAATACGTGTTTCTTAAAAAAAATTATTTTGAATTTGAATTTTGTTTTCGCTTTATTTGCTAGGGACTAGCAATAAACTGGTTGAAGGGTGTGTTGAGTGTTAGAAAATGCATATTTATAAAGGAGAAAATCATCATTTTACATTTCAAGTCTTACTAACAACCCTTACTTTTATGTGTTTAAGCTCCTTGTAATTTAATTATGTGTGTTTTATTTTAATTGAGTATTTTATGTATTTTAGGGGTATCATAGTCATTTCACAATAAACGAGAGATCAAACGGCAAAACGGACATCACTTTTGAACTCAAGACAGTTGAAAACCTTAGGAAGAGCATAAAAGGAAAAATGGCATTGTTCACATGTACAGTACTATTCACATGTACGGTGCTGTTCACATAGACGGATCGATGACATGGCATTGACCGATGATGTGGCATTGATTGATGAGTTGTTAAGATCCTGTTGGACTAAAATTCTTATGTATTATTGATCGATAACGTGGCAGCATATCAGTGGATCAAAAATCTCACGTATGGTACATGTAACATATAGGATTATTTTCAACTAAACAGCGTCATTGTTCACTCAAGTCAAACCGACTTACTGTTCATCCGTGTTGTCAAATCGTATACTATTCACAAGTACTGTTGATTGATGACATGGCGCAATCCTGAGCGTCAAACTGTTTTTAATCTGTCAATGATTCACTTGATATATCTATAAAAAGGGGGTCTTCCCCCCCCCCCCCCAATTAGATAGCTCTGAATCTATTTTTGGACTCCATTTTCTGTAATTCCTTCTCCTTTTTGTATTTTCTACATATTTTAATAAATTTTCATTTTACCCCTAGTTCAATTATGAGTGACTAATTTTCTTTCAAGTTTGGGTTGAAGGTAAAGTCTCAATATGTGTCATGGGCTTTATTTAGTAAATTTATTTTCTCTTTCTCTCTAGTTTTTATGGATGTTTTGACTTTTTGTTGACAAATAATAATAATCTTGTCTAGTACCGCCCTAGTTTCACTAGCTCCCTAGTATAAGGTTATTATTATTTGGCACGATAAGCCTTTAGCACCATATTTATTAGAGCGTGGTTCATGAGGTGTGGATTCCCTCTCATGATTTAATTGGTATTAATAAGGAATATTTAGCCCATGATGCATGTTGATACGGATCCATATACTCAAGTACGTCAATTTAATAGATTTACACTTTAATTTCTGCTGGCCATTTCAATTCTAATTTTTAGGATAATTTGAATCACTTCCACCACAAATCCAATCACCTCATAGAAAATTAATTCTACATATAATTAAAATCCACCTCCTCGTGGGATCGACGCTCGTCATCATTGATCTATATTACAATAGATTCGTGCACTTGCGAGTTCAATAAAATTTGCACAACAGTATCCAGTGGACAAAAAAGACCTGGTTAACCACCTGGATTTTATTAGCAAAATCAAGAGCAAAAAAGCATTAACAATGATCAACTCAGCTCCTTTGAAGCTATGATTAAGGATTATATTGTGAAGAATGAAGCGGTTGTCCAAAGTCATACTATATCTTTGAGAAACCTGAAAAATCAAATTGGATAGCTTGCTACAGAATTAAGCAACATACCTCAGGGTAATTTACCCAACAATACATAGGACCCAAGAAGAGAAGGAAAAGAGCACTACAACGTGATTAACTTGAGATCTGGAAAGGATGTCCATATTCCAATTCAATTTAAAGAGAAACTCAAATTGAAGAAGAGTCATAATCGTCTACTTCACAGCACACTAGTGAGAGCAGCCAAGTTACAACATCTGTCGAAAATGATGATCCAACACTTGTGGATAACAACGCTATAGCACCAACCCAAAACATGGTAAAAAATAAGCAGTCTGTACAATCTGCTGCAGTATAGCAGTTTAGACATCCACCACCATTTCTTCAAAGGTTCTAGAGGCAACAACAAGACAAGCAGTTCAGCAAAATATTGGGTGTGCTGAAATAACTACATATCAATAACTCTTTTATGGAAGCTCTAAAGCAAATGCTGAATTATGCAAAAACTTTTAAAGATATTTTGACAAAGAAAATAAGATTTGGAGAATTTGAAATAGTTGCTCTAACACAGGAGTGCAGTTGTATGTTCAGAGTAAGATACTGCAGAAGATGAAGGACCCAGAAAGCTTCACAATCCCTTGCTCCATATGCAATAAATATAATAGAAAAGCACTTTGTGATCTGAGGGCTAGCATTAATCTCATGCCTTAATCAGTGTTTAAACAATTGGGAGTTGGTGAATGTAGACCAACAACAGTGACTTTACAACTTGCTGACAGATCTTATACCTATCCAGAAGGGAAGATTGAAGATGTGTTGGTGAAGATAGATAAATTAATTTTTCTAGTGAATTTCATCGTGCTTGACTTTGAGGCAGACAAAGAAGTGCCTATCATTCTAGGGAGACTTTTCTTAGCCACGGGAAATACTCTAATTGATGTTCAAAAACTATAATTAACCATGAGAGTGAATGACCAACACGTTATGTTCAATATGCTAGATGCCATAAGGAGTCCTGATAAGGTTGTAGATTGTAATTTTGTCAGTGCTATAGATTTTTCTGTAGTAGAGAGATTAAATAATTGCTGCAACAAATAAGAAATCGAGGGTGCAACATTTGAAAAACTTAAAGATAAATATCAAGGCCTTGAAATAGGTAACATAGCATGGCTAAGTGAAAAGCAACCCTTCAGAATTGACAAACAAATCTAGCAAATGGAACTCACTCCAAGCCAACAAGAATTCAAGGTTAATGGGCTGAGAGTGAAGCACTATATGAGAGCTGATGTAAACAACCTAAAGAAGGATCAGTTCTTGAAAGATCTAGATTGAGCAAACAGGAAATGTCAAACTAAAGGACCTAAAATCAAGCGCTAATTGAGAGAGAACTTAATAAGGAAAGTTGTTTTAATTTTTTAAAATATTAAATTTAGTTTTAAAATTATTTAATTTGTCTTTTTGCTATTTAAGTTCGCTCTAATTTTTTATGTCATTGTGTTAAATTGCAGCAAGTAAAAAAAAATGTGGGCAAAAAGAGCAGAAAGGAATTACTGCAATATCACTTACAATATGGCATATAGCAGAAGACTCTCAAACAACATAGACATTTCTTGCTTTCGGAGTAGCAATGGATTGATCAGATTTTATGATAAGGATTGTTTAAGAAGTGGATCAAAAAAGAAGTGACCCTTTATAGCCTGTGCTGCAGTAGTGCTTCCGGCAACAAGGGAGTAACCCCTACTCGCCATTTTATTTTACTTCTTTTTGCAAAACTTTTCTTTCATTTAGTTTTAATTTTCTAATTTATTCTGCATGTCCTTTTATTTAGTGTATGCATGTCTGGTTTCTGTTATTTTGTTTTGTGTGCTTGTGAAGACACAACACCTATCAAGTTTGGGGGGTTGTGTTTCTGAGTGTAGTTTTTATGCTTGTGTTGTGTGTTGTGTGTTGTGTGAAGCTCTGTTATTTAGTATTTGTGTATAGATTTAAAAACCTAATGAAGATAAATTAAGTGTTATTCAGTATTTATGAGAATGCCAAGTAGGAATAGTTATAGATGGAGATTAAAATTTTATCACGACACTTAGACTTTGGTTATCTTTTATAAGAATGTTGTAGTAGAGCTAGGAAAACAAAAAAAGGTAGAAAATATCTCAAGTTTAGAGGAAAATTTTTTTTGAATTGTGCCTGTTATTAAATAAACTTTGCTCCAATGGTTTAAGTTGCTAAGTAACCAAGGTTGAGTATGCATCCTATATGCAGACTTGAGTCCAAAGGCAACAAGAGCTATGAGCAGTACTGCAGCAATTATATATAAAAAAACACAAAAAATGGTGATGAAGGAATGAAAAATAAGGGGGTTTGTTGCCTAGGATACTAAGTAACCTATTATGTTCATGAGCCTCATGTTCAGCCTTGAGTTTAAGGCATCCAAAGGTAAAACCTAAATATAGCTGGATGTGTTGCTGCAATAATTCTGACATGTACTTTGAATGAGTAATCGGGTGTCGTCATTGTAAGTGATAGGCATTCACATGAAAACTCAATGTTACATTAAAGGGTTTGAGTGAAAAAAAAAAAGGCCTGAGGATGATTATTGGGGCATAGTTTGAATCTATAAGACCTTAATCTCCCCCAGAAGATGGACTTAGTCATTTTTTTTTATATCTGTAAAATACATCTAATGCTTGAGTGAATGATGCAGTGTCTCTGAGACTTTATCAAAGTGCACATATACACTTAAGATATAATAAGATCTGAGTCTCGAACTAGACTATTATGGCAATTTTACATGATTGAGAGTGTGATCTAAGGGTTGAAGAATCCTTGCAAATGTGATGACATAGCTAAGTTAATTGTTGCATGATTGTGTGATTGAAGTCTAGTATTTTTTTCATTACTTAAGGACAAGTAATGGTTTAAGTTTGATGATGTGATAACTCTATGAAATGAGAGTTAGCATGACACTTTTAGACTTAAATCAATAACACTTAGAGAGTAAATTATGTGTTTTCATTGCATTTTTGTAATATTTTGCATAAATATTCATCTTAGTTTATTTTTAATAAATTTTTTAGATTTAGAATAATTTATTTTTAATAATTTAAAAATAAGGAAAGAACATGGCTACAAAAGAATTGAAACAAATCTGAAATGGTGTAGATGTTGTAGCCATTACTGTTGCTATCGTTGTTGTAGCAATCCTAGAACAACGACAGAGAAAATTTCGCGTGAGATACCCAGAATATTGTAATCTGCAGTTTCCTAATCTAGATGATGCACACCCTAGACTTCTATTTACCCTAATTTTCAAGTATAAAAGAAGTACATAAGCAAAGGAAAATGGGGAGTCGTCACCCAAGAAGAAAAATTACAAAGAAACAAAAGAAAATGAGAATTTAAGAGAGAGATTAAGGGCTGCACAAGAGGAGAATTGGCAAAAATCAATTGAGAGTTCAGTCCTTTTTATTCTTCTCTTATTTTCCTTTTTTTTCTATTTATTTATGGGGATGTATTTGATGGCTGAAACTTTGTTCTTTATTTTTCTTTTGCAAATCATGAATTAAATTTATTTGTAGTTGAGTGGTAAACAATCTGGATGGTTTATTAACTGAATATATGTGTTGCTGAATGTTTGTTGTAGCATTTTATTTTGATAGTGTTTATTTCTATTCATTATTTCAGCTAATCACTCATTTAATGATACAAGTTAAGAAAAAGCCACAAAATGGCCTATCTTAGTGGAACATATCATAACAATAATTAGTGAAGAACTAGATACAGGGATTCGCCTTGTAAGGTAAATAGAACCTAAGCGTGTAATGTTATATCTTATGTTGGCATAACAACTGATTACTGTTAGGTTGCATATAGATATAAGATATCCAACATGCGATAATTGAGGATAAATAAGGATTCTGCTCAGTGTTGTAGCAGATGTTGTAGCAATTAACCCAAACATTAGAAAAATAGTCAAAACCATTAACAGAGTTTATTCACTCAACTTCTCCATATTTTCATTAGTTTTATCCTTGAGTTTGACATGATAATTTACTTTGTTGCATTTTATTTATTGTGATTTTATTTTAATTAGTATATTTGTTTCATTAATTATTTTATTTAATTTAGAACAAAATCTGCACTGTTAAGATTATTGTAGCAATTCTGATAACATCAATCCCTGTATAGACGATCTTGAATACTCATCATTATATTACTTGTTGTGTACACTTGTACACTGACACCAATAGCATTTGAATTTAGGAGATCAAAGCTTTAAGGGGTGCCTTGATGACCTATCTAGAGAGAAAGCTTGGATAAAACAAGATTCTAAGGAGTTGTAGGCTAAGTATAAAGAACTTTTGTCTTGGCAAAAAAAGCATGGTGGATAGCGTCGTTACCCATATCATGACTAAGGTTAGGAGTGTAAACAGGCTAGGGAATGTCATGTGCCTCAATTTAACGATTATAAGATCTTACCTAGCGCTAGGGATGGCAAATATTGGGCTTGGCCGAGCTTTTTCAAGCACAAGCCCAAGCCTACTTTAAGTTAAGCATGAGGGCTAGGCCGAGCTGGGCTCGAGCCGCGCATGGCCTTTATTTATTTTTAAAATTTTTTAAATTATTATAAATTTGAAATAAAGTAATGATCAACAAGTTATTATAGTCATAAATAAATTAAAGAAAATGGATATTTCAAGCTGAAATAATAAATAAAACAAATAAAAGCTTATAAATTTAATTTTTTTAATATTGGATTCTCTGATTCAAACGCTTTCTTAATTAATTAACGCATAAGAGAGCATTTACTATCATAATTTTAGCATCATTAATTTATAAATTAAGAATTTAAGTTTTTTTTTTATTTTTAAGTTACTTTTTCAATTTTAATTGTATTATTCTAATTTATAAATTTATTTTTTGAAAAAATAGTGGGCTAGGCCTGGCCCGGACTTTTTTTCTTGAGCCCTTATCTAGGTCCTCATGTGTGAGGGTCGGACCGAAGCCCGTGGGCTTAGGCCGAGTCGAGACGGCCTTGTTTGCCCACCCTACCCAACCCATTTAATTTGCCTAGCCAAAGTTTCATTCTTATACTCCAACCACTGAACCTTATATTCATGTGACTTCTACTAATTCCCTTTTTAGAAAAGTGGTGGTAAGGACAATCTATCTACTACATGATCACACTTGGTGAGACTCTTTATTTATTGGCACCTTTTAAATTCTACACTTGAAATAATTCTTCTATTTTCATATTGTACTACATTCTGTTGGAGTATCTAAACTATTTTAATATTGCCTTTGCAAACTATCTCTTCTCTTCTTTTTTATGATTGATTGTAATGGTGTTTTTAATTTGTTATATGGTTGATTATACATATGTTGTTATCTCAAGTACCAAATATTGGGTGTCTTAGGTAGCCATTGAGCTATCCTTTCTTTCATATTAAAACAAGTCTATTCCATCATACATATGGTGATTTGTTTAGATGCACTTACTGCTTATCTTTAAAAAATATGGTAAATTTCAACATATAAACCAATAATCAAAATATTGTTATAACAATTTTGTTAGACATAAAAATTCATATTTGGTGTAACAACATATTAACATATATGTATCCATAATGTTGATTTTGATAATAATAAACAAGATTAAGAATGATTAAATTTTTAAAAGCACAAATTATTTTGATAATATAAAGGTTTTATACTTAAAGGGAAAATGATTTTATAAAATTGGTTGTTTTTCAAGTTCATTGTCTAATTGAAATTTTTTTGAAAACTTTGAAATCAATAAGTATTGCTTGCAATTCTAGAAATGGACTTACTTGAAAAGTTTCATAAAGTTTGGGCTATAGTATAATTACAAAATGTTTTAGGGCAAAACTATAATTTTTAAAAATAGTTTCACTGTAGCAAACGGCTAAAACTGTTAACCGACATCAAACAAAATTGGAGTTTAGTTTCTGGAAACTAACAGCGATCCAATTTCTAGAAAATGGCGATCTGATTTCTAGAAAACAGTGATCCAACAATTTGAATTTTGGTACAACAGTCACTCACTCGAGTCAAAACGAGGATTTGATAAGGCTTAACAGTAAACCGACTTTGTGTAGAAAGTTAATAATGGCTAGTTTTCAGCTCCAACTATAAAAAGGCTACATTATATCTAAATCAAAGAGAATCCAACGATTATCATAGAGCATATTATTGAGAATACAGTATTTCTTGAGCTTGCATTTGTTCACCTATTCTTTAAATCACACCTTGGGCATATATTTGTAAACACATAGATTGTGCGTCAGGAAAATCTTGTATTTGAGAAAATCCTTGAGTGTGGAAAACACTTATGTTAAGAGATTTGGGATAATCTCTTACTGTAAAGGTTAATTGACACGTGTAAAGTCAATTGTAAAAGTTCTTGAAGCCTTGGAGGATTGGATAATAGAATCCTCAAGCTAGGTAAGTTTGGAGGCGTGGATGTAGTTAGGGTTAGCCGAACCACGTAAAAATCTTTGTGTTTGAATCTTTCTTCCCTTATCTCTTTACTTTTGATTGGTTTATTTATTATTGTTTTGAATTTGTTTAAGATTTGTATTAAGTTTTGTTCAAGCATTGCATAATTTTTAAAAACCCAAGATTTGCATTAAGTCTTAGGTTACCTAGTTAATATTTCACAACAGTCAAACATAAATTTATTTCTTGCTCTTCTTGAGCTTTTTTTGGGACTCTCTTGGCCCTTTTTTTCTTTTTGGGAAGATGGTAAAAAACATATCATGTTTTGTCATTTGCCTCAAATCAATTAGCAAGATAAATAACAATAGTTGTGGCTACTCATCTACTTTTCTTATCATACAATTTTAGACATTAACTTATGTGATTATCATTCATTTTGAATTGTTCATCCCTTACTTTCTGCAACTAAGAGAATGGAGTGTGTAGACATAGTGGTGGATCTAGAAAAATTATTTACCGGGGGCTAGCTTACATAATAGTAAAATTTTAAAACTAAAACTTTAAATATAGAAAATATTTGTTAATACATTTATAATTCTTCTCGATGTATTTTCAAGAATAGAAAAATATTTGTGGTGATGACCTATCATTATTTTTAATTATAGTGTAGCTTTCATAATTCTGAAAGTTAAAGTTTAAACTTTGTGAGTTTATAAATTTATAGGATCAATTTTAATAGATTTAAAGAGGGCTAATTAGAAAATTTAAATATTTTTCTTTTATTATTAATTTTTTTAGGCAGCGGGGGCTATAGGCCCCACTGGTCACATACTCATCCGCCTCTGTGTGGACATGCACATACCTTAACGGAACCTCATAATGCTAAGGTATTGCTCACTTTACCTTGGAGTCTTCTTTAACCTCCACATTTTCATAATCTCTCTAAGAAAAGCTCTTATTATTTTTTCGTTATTTTTTTTGTTGGTTCTAATCTCGAATAGATTATCATGATCAGGAAAGGTTAGGTATCCTAGCTCACTCTTAAAATAATACAATCTTTGGGCACTATATTGCGTTAAATATCTCACCAAAATAGGTATGGAGTTGAACTAATGGTGATTATATTCGAACTAAACAATATTTCAAACCATTTATCCATATTGCAAGTGAAAAATAGCACACATTGTCACATTTTAGAAAGAAAATGCATTCATAGGTAACAACAGCATGGATCCTTTTATGGTTCAGCTTTGATTATTCTACTAAGAAGGAGAGATCCTAAGAAATCCCACTTTGTCACTAAAGATTTAAGGAATTGAAAAATACAATTGACCACTGTTGGGTACAATGGTTCCCTAAAGTGCCTATCATACATTACAAATATATAAGTATTGAAAAAGACAAATAAAGTAAATACAAAGAAGTAAAACACTATCCAATTACTAATAGTTTTTCCTTAGCATGGCAACATTCCAAGGATGCTACATTATCATTTCATCCATGTAAAGCAGCTTATAAGCTCCAGATCTAACCTATTTATTCATGTGGTATAGCCTTTCTTAGTTTGCTAGCCATTAGAGAGTACACTTTCCACTTTAACTTCACTAAACTGTGTTACAAACTCTTTGGTTTTCCTAAGGTATCCTTTCATGCTCTCTTCTTTAGCTTGATGCAAGGGTTCGTGGATTAGGCATCAATTCATAACTGATTTCACGACTTTTCGGATTATAAATTTTTAATCAAATTCAATCCACATATTAGTGAAATTCAATCCATGCGTCTATAGATCGGATGTTGATTTGACCAAATCCATATCCAATCCATCATTTTGCAGATTGGTTTGTGGGCTAAAAATTTTGAACTATGTCCTATCCGCGAACTAACTAAATAAAAAAATTATTATAAAAATGATTTTACTACCGATCAAATTTAAAATTAAATAAGATTTAAATAAATTAATTGTTTAAATAAAGCTAAAAAGTACTTTCAAAGTTTCAAAATATAACACGCCAAAAAAAATCTCATTTGTTTAGCTCATTACATGAAAATTAACTACTTAGAAAGCTATATTTTTTATTTAATTATTTTTATTTTATATTATCATCGAATAAGATATAATATGGTGTTAATGTAACTATATTTTAACTTATTTTTTATTACTAAGTATAATGTCATATTTACAAGTTTAATTTTTTATTAAATAATTGTTTTTTGCAGATTCACAGATTTTTGTAGATTTACAAAAGTGAATCCATATTCAATCCATCGACTGTGTATTTTCAAATTTTTAATCTAATCCAATCAATCAATCCTCGGATTGGATTTCTACAGATCAGATGAATTAAGTGAATCGGATTAGATTCTGAACATCCCTAACTTGATTTTTTGAAGTAATTTGACTGACCACCAAATGAGAGAGCTTCATATTCAGCTCTTTGCGGACGATGATGGCTTTATATTAGGCTTCATTATTTGAAGCTCCAAATCCAAATCATGAAGCATAGTACAATTTCTCTTCATCTAGGCCAATAACGATCACTTATACGCCACTGTCATATGAGTTGAAAAAGCCATCAACATATATCTCTTAGACTTGTTCTTCTTCTATCGTTGGTGTCACCTCGCTTAAGTATCCCAAGATTCCCTTGACCTAAAAGTCATTGGCAAATTCTACTAATAAATTGGCAATGACTTGGGCTTTGATGGCTGAGGCAGGCTTGAAAATGATATCAAATTGGCTTGGCTCAACATACCAACGTACAAGCCTTCCAAATATATTCAATTACATTAGGATTTGCTTGAGGGGAAATTTTATGACAAATGTTATAATGTGGGCTTAGAGGTACAACATGTACTTCCTAGCAAGGATAACCAATCTCTTCTCCGCATTAACCATGGTCTTATTAGCATAATATATGGGTCGTTGTGTCCCATCTTCGTCTTCTTAAATAACATAGTGATGGTGGCATGCTTGGAGACAATGAAATACAACAACACTTCCTTAGGCTTGGGTTTAGTAAATGGCAATAAGTGAATAAGATAGTCTTTCAATTACTAGAAAGCATCCTCACATTTGGTAGTCCACTAAAGTTTTTTACCCACTTCCAAGGCTTTGAAAAAGGCTTATAATGGTTAGTGGCATTGGAGATAAAGTGGCTTAGGTCGCTACCCAACTAGCCAAGCTCTTTATTTCCTTAATGATGCATGGTAAGTTCATTTCAAGGTTAAGATGCATTTTATACTTTCTCAAAATGTCTTTGAGGTACCCCCCAATGGTCACAAGCATGCACTAATTTCATGTCATCAATATATTCTTCCATTATGCACCCAATTTGGTCCTTGAAGACTTTGTTAACCAAGCTTGATGAATGGCCTTAGAATTCTTCAAACAGAATCACATGACCTTATAGTAGTATAACTAGCGAGTAGTAATGAATATTGTCTTCTTCTTGTCTGGCTCATATATTTGAATCTAGTTGTACCTAGATAATGTATCCATAAAACTGAATATTTTGTGTCATGTAGTAGCATCGACTAGCTAGTCCACTCGTGGGAGTAAGAAGCTATTGTTTATATAAGACTTATTTAAATCTATGAAGTCTATGCAATACACTACTTTCCATTTGCTTTTTTTACGATAACCAAATTTTATACCTAGCCGAGGCAAGTGACCTTCCTGATAAATCTAATTACTAATAAACAGTCTAGCTCATACTTAATAGCATCATATTGCTCTTGGTTGAAGGTTCGGTGCTTTTGTTTGACAAGCTTTTGTAAGCTTGTGGCGGGAACTTAATGAATCAATACCCGACATATCCATGTAGACCAGACAAACACATCATAGTTTTTCCATTAAAAAATTAATGAATTATTTATAATGTTTCACAAAGAGGTTAGAGTCGATTTTAACAGTCTTAGTTGGGTAATGGGATGCTCTTCATCATTAGACAGATGTCTACTTAGTTAAGACAATTATGACCTCTTATGGCAATAACCTCTTTTGGGCGGGGTACTTTTTTGCCTGGGTATCAAAACTGATTTGATAACTTACTTTAAAGGTGATAGAATAGCAACCCCGAGCTACCTCCTGGCCTCCTTTGATGGTGATAACATCCTTGGTAGTTGAAACCTTCATAGTGAGATAATAGATGGATCTCAATTCAGTTGTTACTAGAAATGGCCAGCCCATAATGATATTATATGCACCTGTGTGATCCATGATGAGAAAGTCTATAATGTGCATAATGCAGTTGAGTATCTTACCAATAGTAACTGGCAATGTAATGATGTCCTTAGGAATGAAAACATCTCCAACAAAATCAATAAGCAGTGTAGCATTTGGAGTAATGTTTAGTGATTCAATCAATAACTAATCTAGGACGCTCTTAAAAATGATGGCTATGGAGCATTGTTTTATATCACTGAAGTTAGATCATTATTGACGTTGTTTTGTTCGAAAAAGACCTTTAGTTAGGTGTCCAGGTATTGCACCTTTTCCAAGAACACGTGTGGTATCCTAAGTGCACTTGAAGCTGCCATAACCATTTGAGAAGATCTTTTGGCTTCAAGCTTGTGTCAGAGACTTTCACGGTCTCACTTTATGTGTTTAATGCCCTGGCTACTATGTGACTAGCTAGAAGCTATGGAGCGTTTATCCCTAGAACCCACAATTTGAGACTTAAAGCGCATCTCGATGGCCCATTTGTTGGCTTGCTTCCCTTGAGTATCTTATACCATGGTATAATTTATTTGTCACCTCGTAGTGGTAAAGTATTTTGAACTATTGAGGGATTTTCAATTCTTATACTTGAAAACCCACAACTCGAAGACTTACAATGGCGATATCTTTAAAGTGGTTTTGAGAAAAAAGCTCTTCAATTTAGCAGATATTGAGTCGAGTTATTCTTTGTATTGAATCATTGATATCGTTACTACTGAGATCTCCCATTCATCTGAATCTTCTATCATATCATTGAAGGGTATATCAGGTACCATATTTTTGTGAACACACTAAACGACTAGTTTGGCAACTGTTGCGAATACTTCCCACCCAAGCGGCGCCAATTGTTTTATCTAGATTTTGGAGCAAAAAGAAAATGGACAGAAACTAGCTAAACAAAATAAGTTTATATTAAAATGAATGGGTGTATCCTATAATCAAGGTGTGTTGTATGTTTTCGACCTTTCATGGGATTTGAGAAAGAATTGAAGAGTTAAAGTCATTGTAAGAGGCTTGAATCTAAAGAGAAATGGCTTATAAACTTTACTTAACTTGTAAAATAGAGAAAGCAAAATGGAAAAAAGAGGTTAGAGGTGGAGCCACTTATGATTAGTAACCACACTCTAACGCTCAAGTTAGTTTTGAGGTTATTTTTAAGTGTTAAGAGCTTATAAGCTCTCAATGGAAGTGGCTGGAGGTTAAAGAAAAGACTCGGCCTTTGACATGTGTCTTTTCTAATAAATAAGAAATACAAAACTTGAGTGTTTTTATATGGATTGCCCTAGGTATACCTATCACCATACCACTGGGCTCATTTCCATTAGCGTTCTTTATTGTCTTGGTAAGAATATTTTTGTCCTTTTGCTTATATGACCGTTTGACCTTTTCGGAGCATGCTTGGAGAATAAGTTAGTGTGTCATTTCCATGACTTTCGCCACATACATGTGCTTGACTCTGCTAAGTGGTCCAACATTCCTCTACAAAGCCTATCCTATAGTTACTAGCATTTCAAAAAAGATAAATGGTCCTAACTATTTTGGTGAGCCACTTTTGTCTTTTTATTGGCGTGACAACCTGTTGTTCCTTCTTTTTCGTAATGACATCTCCTCATTGGTTCCTTATTCTTAGTTAAAGAATCAAAATCCTTCTTGATGATAACCGTCTCTCATGTGATGATTGTTTTAGATGTTTTCTCTTACCTTTATGCCCTTAATATGGTGAAGTCTGGGCATTACTTCAATTCTTGGCATACCCAGGGTAAAGCTGGCTTCTCCTTAGTGATTGTTCTGTTACTCTGCTCCTTACCTTGATACGTGGCATTCTCTTATTTATTCCCCAAACACATATCATCTTCTTGGGAAATTAATTGTTTGCACCAATCGATATATCACATGCTTTAAGCATTCAATACAGTATTTGTATTATTGTTTCATCCTCCAATGACGTCAACCCATATTAGAATATTTTCTAAATGTGATTTTAATCAGTTTGTCAAATCAATAAGTTCGTTCAATAATTTATCAACAATGTTCATTGCATAGTAATCCTTTTGAACTTCAAATTCAAACTAATTTACATCGACATTAAGATTAAATGAAGTAATACATACTATTATCATAAAATCAAGTCATCTAACACGTATAGCTTTCCTCCCCCACTTGATTGGATGATTTTTTTAATAAAATATGTCACAAAATATTTAAGCACTAATAATGGTGAATCATTGATTAGTATTAAAAATTGTTGAATTATTAAGCGATAATATATTATTTTATGCTTATGTTATAATTTATATTTGTGTTTATGTAATATGTTAGGAATTATTAATTATGTTTTAAATATATTTAATTTTGTGTATTTTTATGTGTTTATTAGGAAAAATATTAATTTCACATACTTCGAGACTCCAAACAGATAAATGGAGGTCAAATTTGGATTTCGGAGATCCGAAAACCTTAAGATCAGTCAAGATCGGCTTAAAATTGGGCTTGAATAAAAAAAATTGACTTTTCCTGTTAACCAAGTACTGATTGGATGATGAAATGAGCTTACAATAGATATGAGTGCATGGGATAGCTGGCAATTTTGACTAAATCTCAACCGTCCATGATTCAATGGCCATGATTGTGCCACGTGGCAATGATTGGTGAAGCAAGTTGGAGGATCCGAATCTTTGTATTCGGGTCGACCCGATCCACCCATTAACCCACCAAATCTCAACCGTTCTTTGGGCAAATCGAACGAGTCAAATGATGCCACATGTGATGTTGACTTTTGAAGTTTGACCAGCCATTGGATCTTGATCTAAAGGTTATGAGGAGCACATGCATGAAGCTTATGATGGACTGCAAAGCACTGGATTATAAATTTATTTTTCTATAAATAGAGCCTCATTTTTATGTTTTTAATCATCTCTCTACAACTCTCTTCTTTTCAAATTCTTTCCATATCCTTGTAATCTTGATTTCCAGGTGTGTTTTTAATATTTTGTATAATTATTTATAAATAAAATTAGTTTTATTTCCAATTTTAGTTGTTTTTATTACTTTTAGTTATAGGTAATTCAAATTTACTACTGCTTTTTATTTTAATTATGCTTAACTAAATAATATTAGTTAGGGGAAGGTGAAACTCTTAAGAAATTAATATGATTTAATCAAATTCTATTTTTAATTTTATAAATTAAATTATTTTCTATTTAATTTTATACATGTTTTATATTTTAAAAATTTGATTTATTGTAGACAGGCAAATGAATTATAAATTCTTAAGATCTTAATATAAGGCATGGTGAAATGGTATTTTGACTTATTGTAGACAAATTAAATTTTGGCACAATAAATACTTAATCCATCATAAAATTAAAGGAAAATAATAATAATTTGTATAATTAATCTTTTAGGTAATAAATCTAAAAAAATTGGCAAAAAGAATTTATTAAGTTTTATTTATTCCTAAGAGTGGATCCATAACCCTAACTAGTTCAATTCCATAGTTTCATTTAAATTAAGTTGTTTATATTCAAGTTTTAATTTCAATTTTTAGATAAAATGAAATAAACAAATTAAATTTTTTCTCTGTAGATCGACCCCGGACTCAACGAGTTATAATACAACACGACACTCTTATACTTGGGAGTTAAATATTACTTTTAAATTGTGTCAATCATAACAAAAAATAAATTGTTTCCATATATTCATCTTCACTTGATTTAAACAAAAATCAATAATCAAGAGAATCTTTTGGCTATTTGATTAAAAATTTTGTGAATTTTCTATAATTTATTACATAATCATTAGCTCCATTTACAAATTTTTAAGTTCATCATTTTCTAATAATGTAAGAAACTCTAGACTATTGAACTTCTAGTTCATCACAAATTATTTCAATTTTTAGTGTGTTCCACTTCGGGTGGTGCAATATGTATATTGCAATCATTAATAATTAAAATAGTGATCATTGTAATGTCAATAACTTTAGTCATGGTATGTCACATTAATCACATATTTATCAAGTAAACATTTGCTTTAAGAAATGTAAATATATCACTATTAAGACAAGACCAATTATTTACATTAAAAACTTAATATTTTGTTCATATATAAAGAGAAACAATGGCTTCAATATACTTATTGACAACCTTAATATTTTTTTTACACATATCACTTGTTATCTTTATATATATTCTTGATTATTTTCTCCTCATGCTCATATAAAAATTATAAATTATATGAGTTTTGTTCAATCTTTCGGTTGTGACATATTTCCTTTATTCTAAAGAAACAAGAAACAAATTACCCACTTATATATTCAATTTTTATTCATAAAACAAATCACCATTTTAATTCAATTCTTGTCCTTTTTCATATATTATGCTATTCTTCGTTCAAATTTTTTTAAGAAATAAATTCATCATTTGTTAGGAAATATTTAATTTTTTCCTCATTTTGGGAGATTATATATGATGAAGGAAAATTACAATTTTTAAAAAAAATGTCTAGTCCTTTATGAATAAAAACTAATTGACCCATATAATAGCAGCACACGGCGGTTAAATAGACATGTAAAATTATTGAATTATCTGGTAGTAATCCAAGCCATTAGGCTAAAGCCCAATGGTTAGAACCCATATCTCACAAGCCCCCACAATGCATTGTGGGGGTTTAATTTTCTTCCACAATTTGAGTGAAATCAGCCTTCTCTCTTTCAAAATGTGAGTGGATTAGACATCCCTTGAATATTAGAGAAGTTAAAAATCTAGGCGGGCTTCATAAGAATTGATGTAAACTAGTCTCAGTAATAGTCTGATTTATAAATATTTGTTGTAATCTCATGTAATATGAATTATACTCTTGGACAATAGTCTCATTTAATAAAAAAAAAAGGTAGTAATCCGCTTGCACAAGCTGTCAATGGCAAGTCATGGTACAGTTTCCTATAGCAATTTCAAAACTAATTGTTTTTTCCTTTTGTCTGTTGATGCATGATCTAAATTAAATGGGTTTCATTATTCTTCAATTACTCCATTCATAATTTAAGTGGTAGCCATCATTTTAATTTCCCAACAGAAAAGGGAAAAAGAAAACTAAAGCAAAATTGAAAAATATCCATTTATAATTTCATGGTCATATTGGCATAACTTCTGGTCCTAACACTTTAGTGCATGTTTAGTATTATTTACTTAATGAAAAAAACACTTAACTAATCCAAAAAACTTATTAAAAAATTTTGTGTTACATAGTTGTATTTTTAGTAGAACTTTTGAGGATTAAATAAACTATTTTTTATCCACTATTAAAAACTCAAATTCTAAACCTCTTAGTGAGTTCTTTTCGAAAAAAGTTTAATTCTCTAAAATACTCTTGATTTATTATACAATCTTATTTCATTTCTTTCACAATATATATAACTTTAAAAGCTTATTTATTAAAGTACTTTTTAAAATTTTTAATAAAATTTATCATTGACAACCCTAATTAAATTTTTTTTTCGTAAAAGCTCTACTTGTGAACTCTATTAATAAAAGTTCTACCTAAACTCTATGAAAAGTCATATTAGACAGAGCTTTGAACAAAAATTAAAACTTTGCAATGTGTCATTAACCAAGAACCTCAGATAATTTGTTTAGAAGAAAGAGCATAATGATGCTTACAATTAATTATTATCTTAGATATCATCTTCATTATTTTTGAGCCCAACTTTCTTCTCCTCGCCATAAATGAGTAATTTAAATTCAGTTTATCCATAATTTGTTGACCCCTAAGTCACATAAATCTACTTAACTTTTCTATGTCATTTCTTCTCATCTGCAACACCATTTCTCTTTGAAAATTGTCAGCTAATCAAGCATTGAGTACCCTTGGCCCATCCCTTGCCTCAAGTAATTATGATGGGAATGGTGAGGGTATAGGAACACAAGTATAGCATCAATATTAAATTTGAGAATCAACGTCTTTATCTTCTACCATTGTCATCCCTACTATTCTCCCTCTTTTCAAATCCTACATATACAAGATATTTGAAATAAAAATTTAATCAATGGAAAAGAAAATTTCTCATATATTTAGGGAAGCATTAGTATTAATACAGATCCAAATGATAAATTAGTATACACATTGAGACACCATGAAAAACAAATAAATTTAAGATGGAAATAAGCTCTATAATCTATACTTTGATTATTTTTCTTTTTTAAATTTGATTAGTGGCTATTTCATTAACTGATTTTTATTTTTTTTTAACTCTTGCCTCAGGTTGGCCACCTTTTGTTTGAAATAAACTTGGATTAATGCAACCTATAATCTATTTTTTGTTAAATTCAATATTATCCATTGGATTTCAGATTCTTAAATCCAACGATCCATGCAGGCGGGCTATTACTTGCACAAAATGTGACATACTGACATTGTTATAAGTACATATATATGTGTATATGTACTTGCGCAATCCTTCAAAGATATATTATTAATTTTCTCTCATTGTATATTTTAATATCTAACCTCCAAAGATGTTAACATTTCACACTTTAAGGTGAAGTTTTTAATTCCAATAATACAAAGGGTGGGACTTTTTAAACCCACCAAATTAATAATTAAATTCACTTTTAAAAAAAAATTTATGATTAAAAAACTCTTAAATTAAATTACAGTTATAGATATTAGAATATAAAAAATATATAATTTTTACTCTTTAAACCCATTTTTGCATTGAATAATTTTATTAAATCCTATTCACATTTTTATTAAACCATAATTAATCTAGCGGTGTAATTATTCTATCATATGGCAAATAAGATCCATATCTTGGTGGAGGATAAATATTCCTATAATAATAATAACAATAATCCATTCTCCCATATTTCAAATAAGATCCATACCCACCATAATAATAATTATAACCATAAGGTCCATAACTATTGTCGTGAGCCATCGAAGACTTGTTCATAGAGTAATTATTGTCGCTGGAAATTTGACAAATCATTACATGAATCCCAGCTTTTCCAAGCATATCAACAGTCTGGTATGAGTGAGCTTTACCAGAAACATGCACCATTCCGTCCAACGTCTATGTAGTAGGATAATCCTCCAATGTTTGCGAGTTCTCTTCTCAGCATCCAATTCCACCCAAGGAAATGCGGTAGCTACCTTTAGAACGGAAGTTATGTATTTATAGAAATGAGGTAGCTACCTTCGATAATGATGGCCAATCGACACGGCCCATTAATTTGGTTGGTCGTACCGTATCGTGTTCACTTTTTTTTATAAGGGCTTGGCACAATCCACGGCACGAGCCCGTGCCGTGCCAAAAAAACCCACTAAATTTTTTTTTTAAGTTCACATGTTCAGTTTGCCTAAAAAAATTCACGTGCTTGGTATATTTTTTTTCAAATCCACGTGTCTGACGTGCTTTTTTAAGCTTAGCAGCCTAATAATAATAATAATAATTTCATAGATCATAGTAATAATTAATAAAAAATAAAATTACAACCCTAGAATAACAATTACACCTAATTTTATTTGAACTACTAATATTATAATTGCACTTAAACTTCATTGAATGAAAATGTAATTTTTAATTTATCATAAAAATATTTTGGTCATAATTTTATTTTTTGGGCATAAATATGAAAAATATTTCAATCACAAAGTTATGATTCAATAAATGAAATATTAATGTCATAAAATTTTTAATTTATCATTTATAAAATCATGATATTTATTTATCCATTTAATAAATTATAAACATAAAAATTAGAATGTTTATTTAAACTAGGACTTAAATTAAATTTTAAAAGCCTATGCTAAAAAAAATTAAAAATTTTAATTGCAAGATATTTGTAAATTAATGATATTTTATATTTATTTTTATTAAAAAATTTTATTTTGATATATTTTAGCCTACATGCTATTGATGACCCACATGCCACGTGCTTAGCTCACTAATGAAGCGTGTTTATTACGTGTTTTTTCGTGTGCCGTACTTTGGCCCACCTCTAATCGTGCCATTCTTTTAAGGCCCGCGTGCTTAAAATTCTAGGCCCGACACAGTCCTCGTGTGTGTAGTGCCATGCCGCGTGCCCTACTAAAACGTGCCTCGTGCCGCCCTGGCCCATTGTTCATCTCTACCTTCATAGCAAAAGTTATGCATTTATTGTCTATTTTTTGCTAATGAATTTATTATTGATCCTGTAATGTACAAGTTTTTGTGATAATCTTCTAATGAAATCAAAAGACAAAAACTTTCTTCCACAAAAAAAAATATTAATGAAACATTTATGGAGGTTTATAAATGAATTTATTTGGTTTAATGAGTAAAATCACTATTATTATAAAAATTAGGTTTAGTAAGGGTAAATTAGGTATTTAAGTGGGTTTATTTAGTAAAATTTAAAATTTCAAAATTTGAGAGTGGGTTTATTGAGTAGTTTGGTGGGTTCAAGTAACCCTACCCTAATACAAATTATAAAAATTAAGCATATATAATTTAAAACAAATAAGGATTGCTTAATTTTTTTTTTTGATTGTTTTGGGGGGGGGGGGGGGGGGTTGTGGGTGTAGGAAGGAAGAGTATTGAAAGACGGCTATGATTTTGATCAAATTGGATCTTTGGAACACCAGAGGCTTCAATTTGAAGGCTGTTTTCTATTGCCTCTAGTAAAGATGCAGGCAAGATTCAATATTTTCAAGCATTCAATTATTACCGTGAAAAATCATATTACATGCCAGAACTAGTTAAAATAAATACAAAATCAGTAATAAAGATATCAAAATAAAATATTTAAAGAGTAATGATACAGCCACAAATTCTTGTACAAATTTATTTTGTACAAATTGACGTGGCATTAATTCATTGGTTAAATGAAAATATAAATTAATAAAAATAAATTATGTAGGCCAAGTGATATTTAATTTAACTAATCTTATCATGCCATATCAGTTTGTACAAAATAAATTTGTATAAGAATTTATGACTGTATCATTACTCATATTTAAATATGCAAATAATGCATTGCAAAGAAAAGATAGTACACGTATACTTCCCAATGTAAATAGAGTCTTGATTCGATAACGTCCTAAATTATTTATCTATTTAGAATAAAGCAATATAGCGGGGAAAAGAGAGAAGGCAAATGAGACAATAATTTAGAGAGGAACTTTATTTAATATCATATGTATGTAAATAAGGAGTAAAAAAATTTTTTTATAGTGATACAACTATAAAGAAGTAATAATAAATTATAAATATAAGAGATAATAATTTTTAAATTAGGGGAATAATGAAAATTAGAAGAAAGTTAAAAGTTACATGTGGAGAGATCAGAAGTGTTTTTGACGAACATTCACATAAATTATAATTATTTTATAATAATAAATCATTTTTAAAATATGAAAAATATAACAAAAAGTAATTGAATTTAAAAACAAATAATATAATATAATTATTTTATAAATGACTTATCATGTCATAAATTTTAAATTAAGTACGGACATGATTATTAAACAAGGAAACCGAAGCCCTATCTATTTAATAATCATATCGATTTTAGCCTTAAATATGCCCATTTAATGCAACACTTACTCCCTCCGCAATACTTTTGTCAGGAATTCTAACGAGCATTTTATCGAACATATAACGTGCAGTGTGAACTTCCATGTGTAAGCTGACCCTACTGACAGGACAACAGCATGATAGAAAGCTTCTTCAATGGAAACCAAGTAGAAATCCTTGAGACCCACGTTGACCCAATTACTCTTCTATCTGGCCCTCCTTGCTGGTACTCAAACTAAATGATAGAAAGCTTCTTTATCTCTCTGTTTCATTCACATTTTTCTTACTATTTATTTGAGATGCTAATTGCTGTTATTATTATTGTTGTTGTTGCTGCTGCTGTTGTTATTTTAGTGGGAAGACTTCACTTCTATTTCAGTTTGCATACAACTGCGCATCACAAAGCAATGCCAATGTTGTTTTCATGTGTAACCGCAGCAGACTTCAAAGCAAACGCCCTTATCTTTCTCAATCCATTGATCCCTCATCCAATGTTTTTAAGCTTATACAAATGAAGTAAGGACTTAACCCTTTTGACTCGTGTCCTACAAGATACAAGTCTGACAAGTTTGTTATTAATATTACAGTTACTCGTGGTTGTTAATTCTTTGTTGAAGATATGTGGAAGATGAAGAAGAAATCAAAAAGTACTTTGCCGCATTTCACCTGCACGATAAAATTCCTACTGCAGTTGTTGTGGACGATTTTGGGGATTTCTTCGATGACAGGTTTTTTCTTTTTTTTTGGGGGGGGGGTCACTTTTGCGAATTATTGCGTCCAATGTGGATCAATATACAATCATATCCTACTTCATAATCCTTGTGAATTAACAGGACCTGCCAAGAAAGATATGCTAATCCTCGTGGAAGAGACTTGGCAATGGTTCGGACACTAGCGTTATGTTATAACGCAATTACTCATGCGAAGTAACCTTTCTTTGCTCCTGACAGAATACCGAAGACCCTTTTAAAGTTGTCTTCAATTCCAAGAACTGATATCTGCTTTTCACTTCTGTTTTGCAGTAAGAAATCACCTTGCAAGCTTCTGTTATCTGATACGCATCTCGGGAACTCCACAAGATTGCTATATATCTATAAGAGATGGATTTCAAGCATCTTTACAGTGAAAGGTGAGTTGTGGAGTAAATTGTTGTTGTGTTGTAGTTGGTTCTTGATGGTATAATGCATGTCTAATGCACAGATCAGATCATAGAAACTATGGTTGCAGATATATTTTCTGTTGAATTTATACCTTATGTGCTTCTTTATTGATCCTTTTTGTTTCTTATAACATATGTGATCTCAGATTGGGTGTTTGTGTTTAAGGTGATGGCCCCGGATCATTCCTCTTGAGAAATAAAAACTATTTAAGAAGTTGCGGCTTAGGGAAAACAAGAATTGCAAAGTACTCCATAGCTCTTGAATATCTTGTTTTTGAAGGCATCACTGACGACAATGAACAATGATATTGCTAACCTTGTATGTTTGTTCAGCAAAACTGATATATTGCCTAGACCTCTTCTTCAGCAAAGACTAAAGATAATGAATTCCAATATAATGCTTATTTTGTGTTTCTTTTCTTTCTTTTTCTACTTTTGATTGCAAAGTAGTTAAAACTTGTTAGTCCTAAATTTTGGTCCAGAATTCGCAAGTGTAACTAAATACCGTAATAGCTTCAAAGCAAAGATCATCACTCATAAAAACATCATTAGGTACCGCACACTACAGAGTCAAGATTATTTACACACTAAACAGAAGGAAAAGCATCAATTATTAAGTACAGTCCTGCATTTCATGTTCTAGTAGACTCCTGTCTGATACTCAGCCTCGCAGAATTCTCCTCCAAGATCGTCACAAGCCTCTGCCAACAATACTCTGCAAAAATTATTGAACATACGATAGCTACTCATTCAGATTTTAAGTTTTGATCATTTTTTTTTTTATTGTTGCAAATTGAAATCCTTAAAACTACTAATGGCGATGCAATGATCTTATGTTTTCGAACTATCGTATTCCATATATTCCCTATCCATCAGCTCTGCAGCAATCGTGTCCTTGTTGCACTTAACCCCAGCTTGGAGCTTGACTTCAGGGTACATCTCAACATTACAAGCTTCACCTCCAATTGTCTCACAAGCTTCAGCTGGAAACACACTAGAAACAAAAGTATTAGCAAGGTAAATCATCTAGGAAAAGTAGCAAAAATTCATTTAACTGATGTTAAATTCTCTTAACTCCAAAAAAAAATTCTCTTAACTCCAAAAAAATTCCATTAATGTCCTTTAATTGTTTTTTATGATTCATTATCTCTGTGAATTTGGATGGATCTTAAGTTTATAAAGATTGATATGAGAGGAAAGTTAATATAATAAACTTACGAGGTCATAGAGCTATAATCAAATGTTGAAGCATCACATGCTACTGTAGCTGCTACTGTAGCTGTTTCGATAGAGAGACATCGAGTATGAACATGCCACCTTGGCATTGATCTGCCAGGAAAAACGAAGGCTTTTGTGGGTGCCAAAATGGAGACCATTGACGGTGAAAAGCTTAAAGTTGTCTGCATTTTGATATACAGTTTGTCTTTGTTCTTGTTTTGCCTTTGGCTTGTGTTTTTAAAGCAATTTGAGTTCCAAAGTGTCAATACTGAATATTATGCATCTATCAACTTGATTAATTACTTAAATGGATAAGGTAGCCATATGTTGGTAAGTTGATAATAGGATAAGAGGTGATGCCCATGATCTTGGACTTTTCTGGGTGTTAGCATTTTGATGATTATAAATTTCATTTGTGAATAAGTATATTATTTTTAGAATAATAATACAGCTACAAATTCTTGTATAAATTTATTTTATACAAATTGATATGACATGATAAAATTAATTAAATTAAATATTACTTGTCTTATATGATTTATTTTTATTAATTTATATTTTTATTCAACCAATGAATTAATGTCACATAAATTTATAAATGTATTATTACTCATATTTTTATATTTGGTTAAATAAAGAAATTATTCCAAAAGAATATTCAATAGTTCGAGCCCAATGGGCTTCATTTCTTTTGAATAAGAGTGGATATCTCTTTGAATATTAGTAAAAATAATTTTCGAATTAAAACACAAGTGTAGATGTATCTGTCTTGCAAATTTCAGATTGTCATATGTTCATGCTTTTGTAGGTTGTAACAATTTTAAGAGATTAAAAATGTCAAGGTAAAAATTTCACAACCGAGATTATATTTTCGGCATTTTTTGTATTCAAAAAATGCATTTTCAGTTGGTATATATTTAATAAAATATTCTTGAATAGTAAAAACAAATTACATCTGTCTTCGATGAGATGAAACCACGCCCGGACGAGGAATAGTTGGGCTATCGTTATCCCCCAGTTAATTTTTTACCATGCTCCAATCAAAAGGTTTCACCTCTTACTTCAGAAATGAAAACTCTTCTGGAAATTTGCCAGTTTATATCCAAACCAACAAACCTTGATGAAAAGCACAGCTGTAAAGAATGATTATAGTGGCAGTTAATTTGCTTTATGAACTTGCAAACTTTTGAAGCATGCAAATGAAATAATGAAACAATTGGTTGTTTTTGGGTCCCACGTGCACGACCCCAAACACCCACGAGCCCACACACCGCATGGATCTTTCTTATAACTTTTCATGCTCCCAATAAATATCATATACACATGCATGAGGATACATATATATTAAAAATAGAAATGTTCTAATCACGGATTTCTAACCATATTAAAATCAAGAATAAGTTAAAATATAAAAAAATACACACTTAAATTAAATATAGTGCATTTTATCTTGTAATGTGTGTATAAGAGCGTGTGAAGTATGTTCCAATTAGGAATCCATAATTAGAAACCTACTTTATATATATAGATATACACACTGTTGCAACATACTTCCCCCTAAAGACAAACTCAATTTACTGTCCTAAATAAGAAATCTCACGTGCAACAGAACTTGTGACAAAATAATTCAATTGACTCTGTTGCTAAAGCGAAGAAAAAACAAGTTACACAATTGAAAAAGTACTTTCCCATGGCACCCCACAAGATTTAAAAGCAGAAAACTTTATTCCTTGAGGTAGTTTTTTTCCTTTCAACCAAAAGATGTACCATATGAACGCAAGATAAATAATTGAACTGCACTTCTGTTGGAACCATACCATATGGAATAACATGTATGATACAATGATCTCATACTCAGAGCCGTAAAGAATAAATTTGTAAATAAATAAAGCCAGCCAGATTTTAAGAAGAAAGTACTCATTTGAATAAAGTTTTGTTGACATAAAGATGGCAAACACAAAACCCCACCACTGCTGTATGTTTTATGACACAATAATGCTATGCATATCGTCATCAGAAGCTATCTTTTCGGGTTAAAAATCTACTTGACCATTGATCTTTAATTACAATTAGTCATGCAAAGAACATCATATAACATAAGAAGATGAAACAGAAGAAGTCAAAGGTTGTGGATAATAAACTGAAGGCAGCAACCGCATGCACAACACAAGGATCTGTCTATAATTTTGTAAGAGTTAAACTTCACATGGAATGTAGACTGGATGACCTTGAATCAGAAAATCCAAAATACCCAATTTCTAAAAATCTACGGGAGTGAATGAAGGATCGATAAATTACTTACATTTTCATCAAAAGCTATGCAGTTGGGTCAGCATGGGAACAAGCTCATCACTGGAAGGCCTATCTGCAGGCGAATCAGATAGGCAGACAACAGCAATCCTGACTGTCATCAACATTTCGTCTTCCTCTACTTCTTCTCCAAGAATACTTCTATCTAGTGCTTCTCGTGCCTCTCCCGCATTTTGCAAATGCCGAAGCCACCGTCCCAAACTCCCCCCGCTGGCTGCTTCTGCAAAGAATGGAGCAGTGGGGTCTCTACCAGTTAATAGAACAGCCAATATCATCCCAAAGCTGAAGATGTCGCTCTTATCTGTATAGCTATCAAAACAAAAAGGAGGGGGAAAAATGTCCTCATCATATTGCGGTATGTAATTATTCAAGCAATTGTTTCAACCTCCTTCCCCCCACTCCCCACCACAAGCCGCGATAAAGAAAGAAAAAGAGAAAAACAAATGATGATAAGTATTAATAAAAAAAGATGTCAAAGATGAAGTTCATTATTAGAGAAAGATCTTTGAGTCAGACCATCTAACAGTATCAAGAAAATCCAGTAAACCAGAAAAATCAAGCTAGCAGCAGACCTCGTTGCAAAGCTATAAGAATTCATGAAAATATACAAGAGCTAGATAACAATCTTCAATTACGGAAATGTAATTTCTTTCCCCAAGGAAAGCAGAGAGGAAACAAGAGAGAATAAAACTGATAAAAAAAAATTGCTTAAAACTAATCCCAAGGGCTTGATTTCACCTAAAAGCATCAAATTTTGATAAATGCAGGTTTCTTCTTAGGTTGGACCGTTACAATCTGACATTCACCTAAGAATAAAACTGAAATTTTAGCCTAAATACCATCATTCCTACAGATTAAGTTCATGGCATCAACATAAACACACAAATCAGGAATGATACTGGTAATCAAATATCACATACATCCAGGTTCTAGTTAATACCATAAACACCAAGAGCAAGAGATAAAATTAAAAGCTCCATACAAGTACAATGTCCATGTATATCAAAAATCTGAGTTGCTAATAACGATAGGATTAAATTGCACCCATTCTCACAATTCAAAGAAACTAAGGGAAAACCAAAAGCAAGTACCAAAGCTTTAATTATTAATGGGAGCTTGCGGAGAGACTCACTGATCACGAATTTCAAAAGTGAGATACTTTTTGTATCTCCATCATCAGCAATACTTAAAATTCACTATACCTTGCATCATGCACAGACCTAAAAATTTAATAAGTAACAGTGCAGTTTGAGTGTATATTTGAATACCTGCGATTTTGGAAACATTCCGGAGCACTGTAGGCAGAAGTTGCTATTAGTGAACCAGGCATGAGCTTCGCTAATCCAAAATCAGCCAATCGAGGTGTAAATTCAGCATCCAACATCACATTTCTAGGCTTCAAGTTATAATGCAGAATCTGAGGATTGCAAGTAAAATGAAGATACTGAAGCCCCTTTATCACACCAACTGCAATCCTAAGCCTAACTTCCCATCCCAGCTGCAATTGATTCTCCCTAATTCTGTCCATTGCATCCTCAAGACTCCCAGTTTGCAGATAATCATAAACCAAATAGAACCTACTGGATTCAGGAACATAAGCCCGCAGACTCATTAAATTCCTGTGTCTCAAGCTAGCAAGAACTTCCAGCTCTTGTTGTATTCGTCTCTTCACTGACTTGTTCTGTTTCTCAGGTGAACCGCTCTCAAAAGCTTCAACTCTCCTGACAGCAACTGTGAGCCCATTATCCAGAACTGTTCTATAGTACTTTCCATCTGGGCTCGAGCCTAGCAGCCGGTTTTCATTTACTAGAGCTGCCTGGAGAGTCTTGGGATCGATTTTAGGCGAAAATATTACAGGCCCTTTAATAATTGGGGTTTGGTTCATGTAACCTACAAAGCACCGGACAAAACAAGCAAAAAGAATGGCCCCAATCAACCCAGTAACCACTCCTAATGCAATACTGAGAATGATTTTTTTAACCCCATTCTTGAATTCTGTTGGCTTAGAATTAGGATTCATTTTCTCTTGGCAATGCACAGTTGTGTACTGAAACCAAAAAATCATCAAAAGCAAAAGCATAGTTGAAGAAGTTTTACTGCCCATTTGTAGAATGTATCTGCAACTTCTTTTCTCCAGAGCACCATAAACAAAGCCACAGACCTCAAAATCATGTAAAATCAAAAAGCAAGAAGCTCAAGAAATACCTTCGAAGCTCAAACCCACTTGAAAAATAAGCTGCAGTTTATTCAGCTTCCCTCTGAACAAAAACTTCAAACTTTACTTGTCAGCTTGATAAAGATTGGAATTTTAGAACACTAACCACCAGTTAATCAGCTAGAAATACAATGAAAGCTCACCCCAACAAGAAAACTGGACTTTTTAGCTTCATTCGTGCACTGTGACTTAAAAATTATGAGATGAAAGAAAGAATTTTTCAACTCAAAATCTTCACAAGAAAGACTGAAAGAATAACTGAGGCACTGATTCTTTTATCTCCAAACGAATCTGAGCCTGTTGTTGATTCTGCAAAAAAATGTTACACCCACTCACTCTCACACAACGAACAACAACAGCAACACAAATTTTGTTACCACATTTGATTACTCCCAAAACTTACAGATTCAAAGTCAGACACTAAAACCTAACAGCAGTGAGTCATTTTTTCTTTAATATAGCCAAGTGAAAACTACTGTTTCTTCACTAATCATAGGATAAATATGTGTGTAATCACACAACATGTCTGTTCTCACTCCAGTCCCGGGCACCAATTTTCTTTTTCTTTTTTCTTTTGACCCTTTTTTCTTTTCTTGGTTAAAAGTAACTGTTATTTCTATTTTAAAATATTTCATTATTTTAGACTAGTAGACTAAAGGTCTGCTTAAAAGTTGGGTTATATTATTTTATTTTTTTAACTTAAAAGAATAAAATCCTTTTTCACTTAAGAACATAGTTGCACCCATGTGAAAACGTTAGTATTTTATAAAACCCATGAATTTATAACATGGTAATAACCATAAAAATTGCTTTTGAATGAATAAAATAATGAATGAAATGTACACACACAAATATCTTTTAGCAGCCAAAAGAAATTTGTAACTTTATTCAAAAATATTTACGGGAAGGAGAAAACATAAAAATAATAATTATCAAACAATTATTGTATACTAATGTAATAAATAATTTTTTTTTAAAAATACAAGTACAATAATATCTCGAGGACAAAAAAACTGGACTGCCAGTTCCCGCCTTTTCAGCAGAAGTGGGGTCCAGTGACACGCTGGCAAAACAGCATTGCTTGTGTCGTTGTCACGAGGCCGAAAGCGAGACTTCGTGCTGTGTGTCGTAGGACATCCTGTCCGTTGTTTTGATTGACGTGAAATTTGGACCGTTGATATGGAACCACGAGAATTTGTGCGGCAGTGAAGATTAGAAATTGAGATCAATGTCTTATTGTGGGATTAGTAAAGGTTTTTTTTTTGGTTAATTTTTATTTTCCCTTATTATTTCCGTTACGAGAGGGTCCAGAGGGAGGAATAATTTTGCTTTATCTACCATCAAATATCTTATCAATTATTAAATTAACTATAAATACTCCATTCTTTGACATGTTTTATTGCGGGGCCCCAGGTTCGGAGAGATTGTTTACAACGGAAAGAAATAAAAAAACATCGGTCGACTCTTGGGACCCGTGAGAGAGTAACACGTGCATTCGCGTGGGCATTTTTTTGAGCTGCTGCTTTTGTTTAATTATTACTCACTTAGCGACTGGGTTTTTGCCCCTTCGAGAACACTTTCACCATGATGCGTGGGACCCAACAATATGCTCAATCATTTGATTTTTAAATACTACTTTTTTTTGGCTGAAAATTAGTAAGATCCGGCTATCTTACAACTCGCACCACTAATTTTTATCTTTTGTGATATTAAATTTTATTTAATTTCTTATTTTTTATTTATAATTACTTATAACGTTATGTGTTTTGGCTATCTTACAACTCGCACCACTAATTTTTATCTTTTGTGATATTAAATTTTATTCAATCTCTCTTTTTTTATTTTTAATTATTTATAATGTTATATGTTTTGGCAGATGATTTTTTAAAATTTTATTTTATTTAAATTATTTACTTTTTTATTTATATTTATATATAAGTTTATGTGTTTTGACTAGTGACATTCTAAAACAAAATTTTATTTCATTTAGTATTATTTAACTTTCTAAAATAATATATATAATAATAATAAGCCTATGACTAGATAATATCAAATAATATTTTTTAATAAAATAATAATATTAAAAATATATTCTTTTAAATAAAATAGATAATATTAAAAAAATATCTATTTTTTACGACTCACTATTGTTTATTCTATTTTATTTAATATTATTTAATTTTAAAAAATAAATATAACAATAAGCTATGACTAAATAATATTAAATAAATAAAAATAATATTTAATTGTTTTGAGACTTATTGCTGATTATTTATTTTATTTAACATTATTTAGTTGTATGAAAGAACAAATATAATAATAAATATTAAAAATTTATCCTTTTAATTAAAATAAATAATATTAATTAAAAATTATAGTTATTTTTTTAAAACTCACTACTGTTTTTGAAAGATTAAAATATAATAATAAGCATATAACTAAATAGTATTAAATAAAATGAGAATAAATAATATTAAATAATATTTATTTCTAATAAAATTAATTATTTTAAATAAAATTTATTATATTAAAATAAAATTTATTTTTAAGACTCATTACTAATTAAACAATATAAATTTGAAACAATTCAAACTTATATGCCTAAAAGTTTGAACTCTCTAACTTTTTTGAGTTTTTGATAAATATCAGGAAGTATAATGTTAATATTTAAATAGATAAATCTATATCATTGAAATTATCTATTCATTGAATACAACTATTAAGGATTGAAATCACAAAAAAAAAAAAAAATCAAGTGGTACCTTGCAACTGTTGCAAGGTAGCTGAGTCCAAATTAGTATTAGTAGTTTACAAGTTAATCAAATAATTACTGCCATTTCCTAAAATAAAATGACTTCCAAGCATCCAAGATTTAAAGTTTTTTTCTCTTTCTTATATATTTAAGTTATCACTAAAAGACCATCTATATAATTAATTTTTTATGATTTTATCGTTTTGTCATTGACATTTAATCGGGTGTTTTTTATATATTTTATTTTAAAAAAAAGTGTGCAGACAAAATATAAATTAATCTTTTAATTTCAATAAAGTAACCAATTAAATAAAACTATTTAAACACCACTTAATCAAGTTGGTATGGGCAAACAGAATGCTATACTGTAGATTAGAGTTAGCAAAACCCACCAGACCCGACCCGGATGTAATTTTTAAATGTCCGAACCGATTTTTTTAAGCCAAGTACTGGGCCATATTTTAATTTGAGTATCCGAATTTTATATTTTTTTAATATTATATATGTACAATTTTTTTTTGTAATTTTATAAGTTTTAAATTTATTTCAATAAAATTTGATATTAAAATATAAATTTTAAATTTTTAAAACTTTAAATATATATAATAAATAAGTCAAATAAATATATATATTTATAATAATATTTTTTAATAAAATTCAAATTCCAAATTTATCAAATAATTCTGAATAATACCCTACTCACAATGCCCAAGTATAGTCCGAACCAGACATGTATTTTTACCACCCTACTGCAGGAGCTATGTGTGATAAAATATTGAACAAAAAAGTTGAATATGAGTAAATAGAATGCCATATTGCAAATGATATCTGTTATAAAATATTTAAAATAAACTAATATCTAACTTACAACTTTTTGCTTTTAACTATTTTTTAACATTTTTTTTATTTAAAAGGCTGACAACCGAACAAAATCAAATCAATTCTTTAGTCTGCTATTTTTCCCCAAGATCAAAAAAAAATTTAACCAGCTAAATAAAATTATATGAAAACCACTCATTCGTATTCTAAGCACCAATAAAGCATTTATATATACTTTAGAATGCTCTTTTAATAAATTACAGGCACAACAACAAAGCTTTTACTAACTCGTAAAACCAATGTACAACAATACACAATGATAACCTAAAACTGAATTCCCACATCTCCATCAATAAAATGGGGCAAAAAAAGAATAAAACTGGTAAAACAGAAAGCAAATCAACATTAGAAGCCCCCCATTTGTTCAAAAGCCTCCACCAGCTCTAACAAAACTCATATCAATGGGAGAGCCATTTTCATTTTAACTTAAAACCCAAAGTGAAGGTTTTGCATTTATGCCCAAAGGCGTGTCATGGGGGCTGGGGCCAGGCGAGCAGGCAAGCCAACCTGCCGCTCTCCATCTCCACTAAAACCTTCAAGCACTTGCGATAGCTATTTCCTCCACTCAAAAACTACCTCTCATGCAAGTAATATAAATATAACTACTATACAAAAACAAATTTCAATGCTGTTCTCCCTTAAAACTTCCTCTTCTCGACAAGGGGATTTTACCCATGCGAGTCAGATAATATAGCGAGGACCTCACTGTCGGCAAAGTTTGACTCTACTGCCAGTTCAAGAGAAGTTTTACCTTCCCTATTTACAGCCCGTGGATCAGCTCCCCTGCCAATTAAAAAGTTAAAATTATATAGATTATTTTTAGGTCCATACATGGACTTAAATGTAAATTCCAAAACTGGTGAAAGAAATGGAAAAAAATATTTAGTTTTTGGAGGCCCAAATCACCTAGTAAGAAGCAACTTTGCAAACATGGCCTTGCCCCTAAGGATACAGCGGTGAAGAGGGGTCAGACCTCTTGAATCAGTTGCATTTATATTTGCACCGTACTGTAACAGAAGTTCTAACATGCCAATATCAGCAGAATCACAAGCAAGATGGAGAAGGGTGCAGCCCTCTAGATCATCCATCGTCTGGCCTTCACTTGTACCAGCCAAGTTTAGAGAGCCTGAGGAAGATCTGTCTGATGAATTCCCTGTTAAGCTACTAGAGCTGTGTTCAAGGCTTGTCTGCTCATTCAGTAGCATTGCTTTGGCAAGGGTTAAAGAAGAGATACATGAAACTTGCTCATATACAGCATTGACATCTACTTCAAAATTGACAATGTGACGGTATACAGCTTTCTTGTCATTAGTACGAACACCCTCCCAGATCTGATGTGCAACAGAATGGAGATATTGATTGTCTTTTGGCTTGCGAACAAAAAGTTTTTCTGCATACTGCAATCAAAAGAAAACAAAAGAGCTCAAGTAAACAGCAGTTAGGAGATAGCATAAAAGATGAAATACTAGTAGAAATGGAGATATTCAGATACCAAAAGGCATCTTAAGTGCTGTTCATCAGCTGATAAGAATTGAGAATAAAAGAAAATATCAAAAAAGAAGCTTTTTATCTTGAGAGGATTAAACAGTAAAAACAGCTAAAATAAAGAAAAGACCATCCAAAACAACAAAATGAACCTAAAACTCCTCCCGGTTTACAGGCATGAAGAAAATGTGTATCTTGAAATTCCTTTGGGACCGATGCCCAAAGAGATGCCAAAACAATATATCTCCATAATACTCTTTGCTTAATCTCCTCTAGCAAAAGCCAAGACATGTTAATCTCCTCTAGCAAAAGCCAAGACATGTGTAATAAGCAGTGCACCAATTCATTTATAGATTATGTCTATAATAGGGGATGTAGGGCTGAAGTTTCTTTAAGTCAGATGCAAAATATAACACGTTTCCTAAGTTATAATTTCCTTGAAGAATGAATATGATTGAGCGTCCAAAATTGACCATAATTTAAGGTTAAATATTTTATGCTTTAATTAATAATCAAATCAACTCCATAGCACTACATCTAAATTGCTTGATTGGTGTGAAAAGATAAATATGTTCCACTCATTTCACACCATCTAAAGCCTGTTAGACCAATAAAACTTATGTTAGGCGCAAATATAAAGGGGCTGGGACAGTTTAGTAATTTTATTTATTCGTTAATTAGGGCTCAGGTATAAATAAGAGATTAAGGAGTCATTTAGGGTTATGTTGAGTTTGGTCTAGTGCTAGGAATAATTAAGAGTTTTGGGAGAGATTGACCTACCTCTCGAATTGTAGGTAAGGATTGTTCTTTCTTTTGATTCAATCAATAAAAATCAGCCCTAATTTAGTCCTAAGTCCTATCAAAGCCATGAGTGGTATGACAACCAGTCACAAGTAGAGACCAAGGAACTGTCCAGAAAATCCTTAATGTCACAAAATAAAATATTCAAAACAGAGCTGCTAATTATATTCTTACCATGAGAAAGCCACTGTGATAAGGTGGCTGAAAAATAGACCTGTAATGCAATGCGAAAGCATGCTGGTATACCAAAATTCAAGGGTTGAAAAAAAGGCTTAATGTGATTAAGATAAACAATTTGTGCTGACGCCTTTTTACATTCTCTATTTGCAACTATGCATGAATACAATTAAACCATAAAAATCACAGTGGGTGTTACACCTTTGGTGGATGAAATTTACATTCTATATATGCAATTATGCATGAAACAATTAAACCTTAAAGGCCAGAGTGGATATTACACCTTTGCATGGATGAACTTTTCCTTCACTGATATAGAATCAGCATGACTAGGTTTGGCCATAAGAAGCAACTGTGGTTTATCAGACTTGTGCAAGCTTCAACAGCAAAATGATGAGCAAATGTTAGCAAGTTAAAAAAACTTCTTGTCTGTTGCTGTGATTGACAAGAAATTTTAGGTCATGCATAGATGGGACTTTTTTTACCTTGGGGGAGTAAGATCAACATGAAAGGCACTTCTTGATTGCAATAATTCCTCCCAGACTGAGTTTGCAAAAGCATTGCCCAGAGACTGAAACAGAGTTATAACAGATGGCTCCCATACTTTTACATCAAGGGTTAGTGACCTGACCTGCAAACAAGTCAAAACAAGAGCAAGGCTTTGAGAATGAGGATGCATTACTAATATCTTCTCCATTTAGAAGTTGTAACCAATCTATAAACAAAAATGTATGTTGCAAGACATTGCTTCATTAATATAAGGAAAACACATTTGAAGTAGATTATGTATGGTCACTACAAAAATCAGGAATCCCTCCAAGCAAGCCTGAATAATCTCTTTATTATCAAGTAAACTTTCACCTAAATTAATATTGGTCATAACCTTAAACTTTTTATGATTTTATGAGCATCTACAGCATAAAGCATTCACGTGTTCCACATCTGCACAACATATTAACAGAATTCAATTGATTACTGGAAGATTTACAAAAAACAGGAAGTCAGAAATCTTACTGTGCACGTGCTATGTTTGAGAAGCAAAAGTATTTATGCATTTGCAAAGCATAAAATGACAAGTGATCAAACTTTAAAGAGACCCAATCACATAATTTACCTTTGATATGTGCACACCAAGATTTCGGTGGACACCAGAGCATTCGATACAAACAAGAACACCAAGGTTTAAAGACGCCCAATCAGGTTCAGGTGCACCACAATCAGCACATCTATCATTCCCACATACTCTTCGCAGCACATCAATTGGCTTCTCACTTTTTACACATGAGCGCTGCTGTTGTGAACCTCTCGATTGACGTTCATGATATGCACTTGTAAGATTCCTCTCAGATGTATATTCTTCAACAGCAGCATGATCAAAGTCAGAACTTTCAAATGAACTACTGTCGCTAGCTGATCGATGATGGCCACTTCCCATAGGACTAGTAGGCAGACACTGAAATAAATTCAGCCACAATCATCAAATTGATTTTAAAAATCAACAGCGCAATGATGCTAAACCTCTCAATAATTACCCTCTCAGGAGCCTGAGAACTAAGTAATGAAGCAATAACCCCTGTTATCTTTTCAATCCAATCCATCTGATCCAGAGCACTCTCTGCCTGCACTGACAAACACAAACAAATGTTATTGAGGACCTATTACCAAGCATCTGTAATTATACACCATCAAGCAGTTTCAGTGGAAACATGCAGGAAAAGATTGAAGTTTCAGAAATTAGACATATAGATAAGCTTAAAACCACATTTGCAACTACGTCATACCTGCAAAGTATAGTTTTTTGTAGGGGAAATGATTCTGAAACAAAACCTCAGGTCTGATTGGTCAGCATCAACTTTGATTGTTGATGTAAGCAAGTTCACTGTATGACGAGCAGCAGATTTTTCATCATGTACTCCACCATGATAATGAGAAGAAAGCCACCGACTCAACAGTCCAGAACCAAGCTCAGAACTATTCCTCTGACTGGAAAGTTGACTGCCTGAAACCTAAAATGGCAGAAGAGCATTTTAAAAAAAAAAAAAAACTCAACTTCAAACCAACTGCATTTTAACAATTTTTCCAGATCAATTGCTTCACAGAATTTGCAGCACCAAATAACAAATATTCCAAACACATTACTTACAGATGACTTGCTGCACTGCTTGCGGTAGTAATACAGCATCCCTCGACTGTCAAGAACAAAAAATCTTCTTTTCCAGTCTCCCCTCAAGTTAGAGGAACGTTTTGAGAGGTAACCTTGACGAATGGTTTGAACCTGAAAAATTGCTTACAGTCTTAGAAGAAGCAGGTAGACAACGAGGAAAATAAACCAACATTAAAGGGATAATTAGATTAAAAAAAAGTCATAAATTAGTTCATCAATGACTTAAAAAGCTTCTTTGTAACCTTTCCCTTGGCAGCAGACTGCATAACCGCCTCAATCATTTTATGTGAACTTCTACCAATGGCTTGTATACCATCACCATTAGGAGATCCATTAGAACCGTTGGAAGCCCACCTACTCTCTCGGTCGATCTGCCTTTTGTACTCCTGCATCCTTTCATTTAGAGCCGCTTGCTCATAATTGGACCTTTCTCTTGATTGTTGAGCATAAGTCAACACCTGGAAAACAAAGGCAAGCCTGATAATCTAACAATCCCACAACAAAATTAATATCAACATGCGAAACATAAGGATACTGGACTCATCAAGTCAGATAAATAAAGCCCTATCACAGCTAACTTTCAGCAGGACACCAACATTTTTGCTATTCCTGTTGTTTCAGAGTTGTAATTCTACAGGCCAGGAACTTCAACTTTGCAAATTACTTCAACAAATGAATAATCTCAGAAATGTAAAATCAAACCCTAAACTTAACAAAGGCCCAGCCCAACTTCTAAGGATTAGCTATGTGAAATTTTTCCCCTTTTTTTTACTATCTGCGGCAAAATCAAACATTAAGTAGGCACCTACGAATGAATAAAAACTTTATCAGTAAATAGTTAACTCAAACCAGCTGCTGAGATAAAAAAAAACTTCAGATTGTGGGTTATAATGGAAAATAATCAGAAGTGCCAATAAATAGAAGTTAACAGCTAAAAAAGTGATGCAGAAAAGGTTTAAGACTTCAGAGGAACCATGGCTACTCAACAGTTAAACAGCGTGTTTTGATCTCTAAACTAAAACCCTGAAATCAGAAGACAAAAGTATACAGATACTTAACACAATACTATTGCATATTTTGTGCCAATGGAGTGCAGTGAAACTACAAAAGTATCAATACGGTCACAAAGGCAAACAACCAATGAAGCGGCATCCTCTCCCCCTTCTTCCAACCCACCCCAACCCCCCCCCCCCCCCAAAACAAAAAAAAACCAGAAAAAAAACCCCCTTACTTTTTATGGTAAGAAACAGGAATGAGGAATGAGAAGCACTGAGCTTCTTGATTATATTCTGTAGAATGATTTGAATGATTATCATTTAGAATCAAATTTATTAATAGTTGGTGGATATCCACTTAGTTATTATGTACCTATTTGGTATGGCTTATTTAATCTCATAAGCTCTTATCAAAATTTTACTGTAGTTTTTTTTTTTTTTAAAGTAGAGCTTTTAAAGACTAAATAAACTATTTTGCAAAATCTCAAATTTTCTTCTTTTGGGAGTAGAGATTGAAATTTTTTTTTAATGTTAAAATATGTAAAATACCCTCTATTATTTGAAAATCTTGTTTTATGTTTTTCATGACATAACTTTAAAAAACTTGCCTATTAAAGTAATTTTGTAGTTTCTAATAAAAGCTCTCATTGCCAAATAAATAACTAAATTTTTTTTAGTAAGAACTCTACTTGTAAAAGCTCTACTAACAAAAGCTCTACAAAGCTATACCAAACGGAGCCTAACATGGCTTTAAGCCAAAATGTCCCAAAAATGTTTCAGCATTATTATGCTCTCAAGCTCTTCCAATCCATTAGCATTTCCATTTGACAACCCAGCAACATAACTGGAATCCACTATTTGGTTCAGCATATTCACTTTTTTAATCATTCCAATGATTCCATTCTTGGAAAATTCCCACAGTATGTTACAACTTGAAACTGTACTTGAACAACTTCATCCTGTTATCATTTCCTTATTTTCCGGTAGGAGGGAGAGCCCTAGTTCATCTCTTTAACAAAATAGCTACGATAACATTGTCAAAAATAATGATGTGCTTCGGATTACAAATAGATAAAAAATCTAATTTTTGGCTGCCCGAAAAGAGTTTATCCTCTTTAAGGAGGAGAGAAAACTGCTGAGTAATACCCAAAATAAAAAAGTAAACAGCACTTTTAGTACAAGGAAGATTTTGAATGCAAACCTGATTAATGTATGGCTCCATCTGATGCAATAACTCATAACCCTGGATCACATTTGAAAAAGCTTTTGATTAAGAACATATATGATAAAGTTTGCAAGGAGAATAGATAAGTCCCAACAAGTGACATACTTGTTTGAAATAACGAAGATGTGCATCCATAGTCCCACTGACTGCTTCCAGAAATTCAAACCTCTTTTTAGCTTCAACATTAGAAAGAGCAGTTACCTGGCAGAGAGAATTTAAACATTAAATGGCAATTACATTAAAAATAACCGACCTGAAATCTAATAGTAATCGTCAAAGGAACAATAACTGCAAAAGCTCACTTACCAGACTAAAACGGGCTTGCTCAAATGCAGACCTTGCACTGTGAAGCTCCTGAAGACATCCAAACGATATAAGATTGAATAAAACGGAAAATTTCCAATAACATGATAAAAAACATTAACAAGAATGTGCAAATGCACATTCACAAGATTCGCATCAAATAATACCTCCTCTAAAATGGCAGCCACATCAGTCTTTGTGCCTTTTCTTAGGGACAAAAACTTTTCACGAGCCTGTGAGATAAACAAATATAAGTAAACATAACCCAAAAAGTAGATTTGCAGGATTAAGTAAAAGCTAAGAATCACATTTAAGCAAACATTTTATCCAATCAACAATATTAATTATCAAGATTCATCTTAAAGTAGCTGTAGACATCCAAAACCACAGTCAAATTTTTAACAAGTTAAGTGCATTGGACTAATTACAGCATTGAAACACACAAAATTATTGACATATTTGCCAGTGTTGAATACATACGGCAAACCATTGACAATAAGGCCAATATAAACAGACGAAAAACAACATTCATATATTAAGTAACAACTAATTAGACACAGGTCCCTCAACATCATGGCTTGGTTTCAAAATCTCTTACCCAACTTACTTTCTCTCTCAGCATGAGGTATAAGCCATTGAAGGAAAAAAAAAATTGTCTGTTTTAGATAACCAAACAATATAAAACGGATCGGCAAACTTGCACCAGAATCCATTACGCAGACACCTGCCCTCATTCTCCAAAGAAGGGAAAGGTGCATGAATGTGTGATTTGGATTTTTGCCTCCAAACATTAATTAAACAAGTAATGTCGAAGCAAATCAAAATTAGAGAAAAGAATTGTAGTTAAGACTTAGTTTTTACTTCATCAAACACAAAAAATGGAGAAAGAAGGATACCAGTTGAACACAAATCGATTACATTAAATTGCCTGCAAATGACAAAAAATAATAGCAAAATAATTATGAAAATAAAAAAAGGGCACACCTGATCATAAAGAAGACTAGCCTTGTCAAAACGCTTCCTCGCTTCCTGCGCTGAGACGAGATCTTTTAGAAAGAAAAATTAAAGAACACAGATGAACAGGGAAAACTGAAATTCTCAGAAAAAGAATTAACTATCCTGAAGTTAACTTCAAATTAGAGACTGACAAATGAAACAGCAGATAAGATTAAACCACAAAAACATAAACTACAACCAATTTCTATCATACTTGGCGAGAACCGCTTTTTTTTTTTAATTAATTTGCATCCCACCCCTCGCCACCCCAGTTTAAATGTAGATGAATGATCCATGCTAGAAAGAAACCTCACAACTTATCACTAGGTGCATATTTGCAAATGTATTTCCATGCACTTATTCTAATCTGCTTTATCAAAGTTAATGAGCTTCCAGACAGCTTCACATTCTCTTAATTGGGCTTTCAATGGAAAAGAAAATCTAGTCATCCTACCAGTACGAGATCAGAACACATCATCTACACACATATTCAAACATCCACTTAAAAGAATTGAGTTCAAAGTGCTACTGCTCTTGTTCCTCCCAAATTTTACACCATTTCCAGGGAATAGGATGGTACAGGAAGTTAAAAAATTAAATTCACAGTATAATTCAGCAATTTTCAGTACCCTTCCAGCAAATAGGATGGTACGGTATGCTAAAAGTTAAATTTGCAGTAAAACTCAGCAATTTACAGTACCTTGACTTCATGCAAATCAATATTGACATATTGTAACAGTCTGTCATTTAGCATGTGCTCAACCTGAGGAAAATAAATAAAGCAAGCCAAAGAGAAAAGCATTGAGGTGATTGAAGAACAAACCAATTAATATAGAAAAACAAGCATGGAACATCAATTGTGAGAAAAAATATAAAACATTTTCACCTGTGATCGAAGAACTTCCTTGTATGTCCCAATTTCTCTCAATGCAATAGTAAACTTGGTCATAACAGGACCTAAATAAGGTAAAAGAAGATCAATCAATCAACATACCACTAGATATCCTACATCTTCCATTCTGGGAGCCAAAGAAAAATATGCAAATTTCAATTAGACAACAAAATTTAATCTATGTATAATGTCACAAAGAAACAGAAAACACAATAAAGCACACATTTGGATAGCTCTAGAAATTGAGCCATTAACTCTAACAATGGCAGATAAACATCAGAGCAACCACAAAGGAAAGCATCCAACAACGTGATGGAGAACATATATTAATTAATGTCTAACTGAAACAACTAGTGGATAAAATTTCAACAAAAATACCTCCAAAAGCAACACTAATAGGATCATTATGCCCTCCACCAAAAGTTTCCAAGGCACTTGCAAAAGCAATGTCACCATCATATCCCTCCCCAAGTCCTTCACTGAAAATAATGCAAATGAATCTTTCTTATAGAAAATTTTCAAAAAACCTTTCTCAAAGAGAAGCAGATATGCATTAGCAAAAATAATCATACGTGTATTTGCGACATCCCTTGTAAAACTTTAAACTTCTCTCCCTTAACACTTCAGCACTTTCCTCCAAGCCTTGTATCTGTTCCACCAACGAAACAAGTAATAGTCAACATATAGTTATGCAAAAATGGACAAAAACACTTAGAGATACAATTAGTAGACAAAATCCTATAGTCTTATCTGTGAGTATGTGTGTATAACCAAATCTAGAATTTAGTGACTTGACCTCCCAAATCAACAATATGCAACAATGGCTAGTTATAACCTGTTAATCAAATGAAAAACAAACTAGTTGATGTCTAATTCTCCTTCGGCCAAGTTTAATCAAGAAAAGAAGAAAGCCAAATTGGCCTCACCCTAACATATCTGCTATAATTCTAGTAACCAGACATTTACAGCCAATAAGCGGAAGCAAAATTCATCAACCTGGTAATATAAATTCCTACATATAAACAAAGTAGAAAAAAAAAAATTTAAGTTACTTAATACGATGAATTCTTTAAAGCCGCATATTATAATATTTTAAGACCATAATTTTTCTTCTAAAAGCCCTAACATTTTATACAGTATGTCAAGTGCAGGATTCTCTAAAATCCCGTCAGTTATGGATATTCAAATCTACTCAATAAAATAGGCAACTTAATATTCCTTTTTTTTGTGCTAATTAACCATAAAAAATGCCACACTAAGTCCAAATTATAACCAAAAGTTACAAATAATTCACTCCTAAGCGCTATATATTCTTGCTAATCAAACAAAATAAAGCAGCATAAAGGTGAAAAACTTAGAAAAGAAATTGTACAAATAATACCTGCTTGCGAAACATAGGCGAGTCATCAAGCTTATTGAAATGCATTTTCGAGTACGCGATTTGTGGTAAATAATCGGAATTAATAAAACATAAATGCTCGATCTTCTTCAAAATTTAACCAATCTATTATCATATCCATGAAAATTTAAGCAAGATCTCAAACTCAAGTCAGTTCAGCGAGCCGAAAAGAGTTGGTTTGTGTTTTATTATTATTTATTTTTAATGATTTTGGTGAAAAAAATGAAAAACCCTAGAACAGGCAAGTGGAAAAATTCAAGGAAATTTTTGGTTCTCTATTATGTTCTTGGGAATTGAGAGAATCAATATTTAGGCCATTTTGTTTGCTTCAATTAAAGTGAAAAATGTATCTTGTGTTGTCGAAACGACATTACTTTCATAGAAAAACGCGAAAAGAAAAGAAAACAGTACACACACCAAGTAGGCTTCTTTTTTGGAAGAAGGCAAGGCGGCGTGTTGGTGTGAAAATGAAGTTATACAAACGATGTCGTTTTAGGAGGGCCGAAGTGTCTTTGATTCATTTAACCGTAGGGGGAAGCAGGGAAGAGTAAGGACTCTGACAGTGGTTGCTTTTCACGGTGAAGGGAAAGGAGGATGACTGCTCTTACCCACGCATTTCATAAGCGCGTGGGATTTACACTTTTCTTATAAAGTTAATGCAATATTTTCTGTTAATTAAGAAAATTATATTCAACATTGGATGCTTTGAAATATTTAATTTTAAATACTAATAAATACTTTCCATCTATTATTCTTTAATGTATCAACCATTCACTTTATTACTTATGTTGGATTGAGAAAGAGCTAAAACCTCCTTTTGACTTTAAAAAATTTTTACAACTATTTTCATTTTTGAGTTAAGGAAAATTACCTCCACACTATTTTATTTTGTCATATGTACATTTAATTATTATAAAATTTTGACATATTATTTACATTATCTTTTTTTTTGAACTTATATCAATCAACTATTTTAATACTAAAAAATAACTATTTTACCCCTAAATGAGTTAAAAGACATTTTTTCACAAAATTTTAAAAAATAAAAATTATAATTATAAAAATACCCCTAACTTTAATAAAATAAATAAATTTCAAATCTAATATGTTGTTTTTTATAATTATAATTTTATTTAAAAATTATCATGTTAATTTTTTGTAATTATAATTTCATTTAATTTATATAGGGAAGTTTCTTAACATTAATTATAAGGAGTTGTTCTCTCCATGTTAATTTTTGTAGACTTCCCTATACTTAATTTAATTAAAAAAATTAAATGAAATTATAATTATGAAAAATTATAATTACAAGATATTATTTTTTATAATTATAATTGCATTTAAAATTATCATCTTGGATTTTGAGATTTATTCATTTTACTGAATTTAGGAGTATTCTTATAATTATAATTTTTATTTTTAAAAATTTTGTAGAATAAAATAGTTTTTAATTCATTTAGGGGTAAACTAGTTATTTTTAGTGTCAAAATGTTTGATTGATATAAGTTTAGGGACAAAGATGGTGCATAAATAATTTCCTTTGAGCTAATAATGACTTAATTTATCATAAAAACTTGTCCTAAGTTTATGAAATTTTAAGAATATCAAGTCTTAATTTTTGTACTCCTTTCTGTAAACTATATACAAATTACAAATTAAAGATTATATAGAGTAATTGTCAAAATTTTCAAAGGTTACTGGTTATATGTAATTTTTTAATAAAAAAATAATGACTCATATATAATTAACTTGAAAACTATTTTGCTACCAAAATTTTTTCATTATTTAATAGGATTTCCTAGGGTTATAAATTTATATATTTAAAATTTTATAAAGAAAAAAGTGGCTCACCACTATAAGGTACATTTCACATCAAAATTTTATCCTCCTTACATGGTGTCTTACAACTATTATTGTGATTAATTAATTTGAATTAATGAGAATTGGCTTAACATAAGCCCATTAGTGAGGTATTTATTCTTAAATACTTTGTTTTAGTAAAAAATTTTGTTTCTCTTATTCGATATTTATTTTTATAACAAAAAAGAAAATTTTGAGCCATATACTGTATATTAAGAAATTGATAGCAGATGAAATAATAAAACAAATCATTGCTCGAGATTTATTGAGTGGAGAGTGCGGGGAGCGCGTGAGCGTGAACATCGAGTGTGAGAGATGCTTCTGTCTTGCACACTCATCACTCCAAGTAGTGGGTCCAAAGAAACAAAGCTCCTCGTCATTTGCCAGGCCTAGGCCAACACAAAGACAGTGAAGTCACTCGCTAGCTCAGTGAAATTCCTTTTAAAATACAAAAATAATTGTTAATTTAATTAATAAAAATATCTGTCAATGAAGTCGCTCACTTTTCTTAAGAATTAACAAATCCTAAAAAAAAAACAAAAAACAAAAAGCGTTTATTACCGTACTTCATAAGGTAACAAACATACGAAAAATAAGAAACGTTAGATTTGAAGTTTAAAATCTAACGGTTGTAAATGAAAGGTAACAATAGTAGTAGAGTTGTGGGGGAGTTGGGACAAATTAAGATTTGAAGTTTTTTTTCTTTTTTAATTTAATTTATTTACCCAAATAATTAAATGCTTGCATGACCATGAAATTAGTCGTGGTCCTAATCTAAATCTTAGTAAATTCACGTAAAGATGTTAGGTTAATTAAATATGTATGTGGTATTGTGTGAGATTTCACTGAGTTATGATATATATTTAAGGATGACAAAATTCGATTTGAATATGAATGTAGGTGCTCTGCATTGATATTTTCATACTCGGATCTGTGTCGGGATCCACAAAATTATATGCAAATCTGAATGAGGATAATACTTGCACGAATTGCGAGTGAATATTCAGATCCGCATAAATTAAAATTTAATAATTTACCTAATAATATCAAATAATCTAATTATAATTCAACAATCAACAATTCAATACCTAGAACAAGTGAATAACATATAATACCATGAATTTACAAATAAAAAAAACATAACATAAATAAAACCTCAAGAATAATAACATAAATCCAAGTCTAACATCACCATGAATCCAAAAATAAAGTTATAAAAACACCACAAATCCACGTAAAATAATACATATCTCGATTTGTTACGAGTTTTGAAAGTGGTCTGTAGTTCTTGAAGATCTCCATAAATTTTAGCGAGTACGTGTAAAAAGTACTCTGTCACTTAAGTTGATGTTTTTGTTTAGAAATTTTTTGAATTTAGAGGTTTCTCTTGACTTTTTTGAATTAGCCAAAAGATCCTTTCTTGATTATTTTATCTTCTATTTATAGATCAAGAAACGCAAAATTAACGGGAGATTTCGATCTGGATCTCAATCTCTATCATTGGTTTTATTCATTTGATCTTATGTCATTAGATTCCATAACCATTTTTGTCTATGTCAGGGTTCTCAGCATGTGATTTAGTTTGTAATCTTGTGCAGCTTGTTATTAATGTTCTTGGCTTTGGCCATCGTTAATTATCTTCAAAATTTTCATATAAATTATAACTATTGATCTCCAATCCAAGATCAATATAAGCTATATTTGTGTTGATCTTTAATCTGGAATCAACATAAGTCATATCTTCATACTTAATCTAAATTATAATCATAACCAAAGATAATCTCAGAAGCTCAACTCAAATCAATTGAAAAAGGCCAAAGAAAATGAAAAACATCATGTGATTTGGTACAACCCAACCTTAACTTTAAGGGTGCAATTTTGAGTTCTATAGTAGGCCTTATTCGATATTGAGGCGTTTTAACTTTTAAACTGCAATTGCTGTAAAAAAAATTATAATTATAAAATAAAAATTAATAATTTAGTAAATATAATTAAATAATAATTTTAACAAAAATAATAAAATATTATAAATTTTTCATCATAAAAAGAGTGAATCAAATCAACTTAGCTCTAAGTTGCTAGAGTTGTCTAAACTCAATATCAAACAGAGTTTTAATTCCTTGAGTCTTTATTTTTCTTTAATAATTAAATAGGAATAAAAGTTTTCTTACAAATATCAGTAAGTGAATATATCATAATATGATATTAAAATTTTAATTTACATAATAATAGAATTAATTTAATTGAGTCAAAACATATTTTACTTTTAAAAAAAAGAAGGTTGACTATTGTACGATGATTCCATGATTGTGGGCCGTTAGATAGGAAACACTACAATATCTTTCGTCATCTTCTTCTTTGTTACGTAGTAGTTAGTACTACACACAAACAAAATTTTGGATTTTTGGTGCTATCCTTTGATTTTACTCCACTCGTTATTGTATATGGACATGGATTATTGTCTTTAACTATAACAACATGTCCAAGCGGGGATCCATGTTTTTTAATGTGTATGTAAATCATAACGACATATTAGTTAGTAGTTATGAAATGAAATAATTTTATGTGACGTAACATATCACTCCAAGTTCTTGGTATGCATATGAACTTAAGATAAACATCAATATCAATACATCACATTCGTTTAAAAATAATAATATAAACTAGAGTGGTTACATTGAGTTGGGTTAAAATAATAAGTTTAAAAATCTTTTAATTAAAAAAATTAAAGTAATGGTGTAATATAGTGGTCCAATATAATAGTAATGAAAATCTTAGTTGGAGCAATATTTTGAAATTTGTGGGATAGAGGTTTCTTCATTAGTGTCTGTAGATTTCTTAGTACATATTTAAATTGTTAGTTCTACGGTGTAAATGTATGAATTTAGACTTTTAGTAAATCACATATTATAAAATTTATAGAATGTAACCATTTAAAAAATAATTATAATTTTTTACGATAAATATATATACACACATAAAGTAAGTATTCTTTTACTAAATACTATTTCCTTTGTTAAAGGAACATTATCATTTTATCACAACTTTTCTTCATATATCATTTTAATACTAAAATTTTGTGACAGTTACTTTATTCCTCCTAACATTTCAAATGTTATTATTTTACTACCAAATTGTTAATAAGTAACAGAATTTAGCGTAAAAGTTTATTTACCCCTAAATTATATACGAACAATTTAATCCTCTAAATTAGAAAATAAAAATATTATTATATACAAGGAAATAATATTTTTATCAATTGATTAATTTACATATCTAAAATAATCTATTGAAATCTTATCAAATTTACAATATCGCACTTTTGGCTTGGTATACTTGAAGTTTTTGGAATAATTTTGTGTTATCAGTAAATTCTTAACAAAATTAATGGTTTAGTCATAACATGATATAAACGAATTGAATAAGCTCAATTTTCCTTTCCTTCGCAATGAATGCCAAGTGAAATATTGTAATATAAATATGTAGGTCTAACGTCCTATAGCTATGAGTACACATGATTCAATCAACTTTTTTTTTAAACTGAAAAAAGCCTTAAGAAAAGATTTAAAAAGTACGAAAATCATTAAAATTTGTTAACATGGGCAAGCACTTGCCATCAATTTTCTTCCAAAGAAAGATTTTTTAAAGATGAATTTATGAATAATAAATTACTAGTCAAATTCGAGGGGGAATGACTTTGTGGGTTATTAATTGGAAAGTGTGGATGAAAGCGATAAGAGAAGTAACTTTATTATGATCATAATATTACCCTCTTTTATTTTTCCCTTTACTTTTTGACTACTTGCATATCTTTTCTCTTCTTTGGAACAAATTGTGTCCTTGCGCCGATACTTTTTCCGGTAAAGTTAGCTCAATATGAATTGGTGGGTATCTTTCGTTCATATTACTCATTTCCCAAATGAAAGAAAATGTGTTACGTTGCATTTTATACATTGGGATCCGGTACATTATCCCGGATTTTGCAATTAACCAAACAAACCGTTGGACACGAATTAGACGGATCGAACGACTGTTGATTATATTTCTTAGAGAATTAGTAGCGGGCGACCTGCTATGCCTGTTAGTGAGTCCTGCAATTCGGCGACTGGAATGGGCAACAGCGGCACCTCGGCATCCATGTTGTGGGCGTTTCATATAGTTGATTGAGAAGTCGAAGGCTTCTATATTTAACCATTGCTCGCTTGGGAGTTTGTTTTCTTTATGCTTCGGCTACTTCATAGATGGTGTGATTCCACTACCAAAGCTTTAAATCCATGTCAGTGAATACACCATCAATAAAAAATTTTGGTGCTCGAAAAAAAAAGGAAAAATAAATAATGGTGCGATCACCAATTAAGAATGAAAATAAATTGAAATTTCTATCTCTATAGAATTAAAATAAGAAATAAGAATTAGAATAAGTTATTTATTGGAATGTATATTATCAATAATGTGTTTACAAGAGGCTATAATTAGAATGAGATGAATCAAAATGAACAATGAAAATTAGAATAAATTGTTTATCATAAGAATGATAATACATGCACAAACTTTTGTACAAACTTATCTTGTACAAATTGAAGTGACATGAATTCATTGGTTGAATGAAAATATAAAATAATAAAAATAAATCATGTGGGTCAAAAGATATTTAATTTAATTAATGAATTAACATCACATCAGTTTGTCCAAGAGCTTGTGGCTATATCATTACTCTTATCATAATGGATTGCGATATAATTTTAGGATTACTCTTGTGAGTAAATTCTTTCATGCATGCCTCTTCTAGTTGATCTACAACGTACTCTATTTGAGTAAGATGATACACAATGATTAATTACTGTTGATGGGTTTAATTTACCTTAAAATCATACTAACTTATTTTAAATTACTAAAATACCCTTAATTATTATTATTATTATTAAAAAAATGTTTTTATTAGTAATAAATGGTAACAACACTAACAATAATGAGAACAAGAATAATAACAAACAACGATAATATCATCATAACAATAATAATAATAATACAAACAATTTTTTTTCATGGATCAACTAGCCATTTGACAATTTTCATCACATTTCGTTTTTTCTTCTTCTTCATCATCACAATCAATTACTTCTTCTTCGTCATCATAATCGCATCATCAATAATTAGGGATGACAATGAGGATTGGAGAAGAGAGGATTGACATCCCTAAATCTATCTCTCTCTTCCCATCAGAATTGCTTAAAAGGATCCATGTCCCCTCCTTAACAAGGGGTTCCTGATCTCCAAACAACACTCAAATAACTAATATATTTTTAGTTTTCAAATATGATTTGGTATGTTAAAATTAAAAATTTAAATAAAAATAAAGTTTAACAATATGTCCTAGTAAAATTTGGATGTTATAGATTTACCTTTTACTTTAGTTTTAGTTTTATTCTACAAAAGTTAAAAATAAAAATTTTGGTCAAGGCCTTTAGTTTTAGACCTGATTGAATAGTTAATTCAGAACTACAACTTGTTACTTGGGCAACTAGTTAATTTGGCCCGAAAGTTTTATAGTATATGATACGACTAAAAAATATTGTTATTTCCAAATATAAGAGTGTTTAATTATAATATAACCCGATTAGTATGAGTCTGAACCACAAGGAACTTAAAAATCTAGTAGTCAATTATTAGACAAAAATTAATTGCAAAAAAAAATTAATTGGAACCAACCTAAAAATTGCTAAAGTTATGAGATCCACTTTTGGATTTCAAATTATGGTCATAACACTCTTAAATTTAAATTTTGTATTTCTTTTGTCAGTTAATTATTATGTTATTTAATTCTTAACTAACCATTAATATTGATAAATATAAGATCAAGTACCTAATGTGCCACAACTATATTAGTGTGTTGACATTATGTCTAAATACCATATAAATTCAAAGAGATCTAGAATTATAAATTGACATGATATAAAAGAAGTTGATAAAGAAGAAAAATACAAACTAATAAAATATGATTTAAAACTAATTTGAGAGAGTAATTAATTCAATAATTTAAACTCTTGAACTTCACATTTTACCTCAACTTAGAAAATTACCCTCTTATATTAAAAATAAAATAGTCATTTTATTTAAATAAACTTCTAAAATATATTATAAGAGAATGAACTATAAAAAAGAAATTTTTTTCTAAGCCTCAGTCTCAACTTCCTCTCTTCTCTTCTTTGCACATCCCTTCGTTTTTCTTCTCTTTACATTTTACAGGCAAGGAATACATTATCTTCTTTTATTATTTTATTGTTTTATTATTTTATTATTTTGCCACTTGATTATCATGATATGGTTCATTTCTCTTTCTTTTTTTATTTATTATTATTTTTATTAATTACATCTCCTTAGTAATGCATTCCAAATTGCTCCAGCAATTTTTCTTTATTTTTCACTTTCAATCTCAATTCCCTCTCTATTCCTGAAATATTTACAATATAAAAATCAACATATTGCATATTAATTTTAACATAAAAATTTATTATGAGAGCATTAAGATAATTTAGGAATAATGAGTACATTATTCAACACTATAAGTAGAAAACTGATAATTTTATCATTATTAAATATACATTTTTAGTGTTAATTAGTATATTTACATGAAAATTTGAATATATGTTATTTATATTTATGTTTAATATTTTGTCATTTAAATTTATTATTTATTCATTAATAATTCTAAAAATTAAAATGGTCAAACAAGGAATTACAAAGGGTATGGGGATTTCAACTTATCCATGTCCCTTCACTGAAAAAAAAATTGGATAAAAATAATTCATTCTCCTAACAAAAAATTAGGTATTAAAGCATTCTCATACCCTCCCTAAATAAGAAAAATCCCCATAGAGTCCCATCCCAGTAGAGATTTCTATCATCCCTATCAACAATCACCATCATCAACAATCTTACCATTAATAATCATCAACATCAGAGATAATCAGAGAGGCTGATTGTTGATGTTGATGCTTCGCTCAACGACATGACCACATCAGTGTTACTTCCTTTGATGATGAGCTACTGCCAAATTGGTGATTGTTGGCTTTGGTTGAAGGTGCTGGGTTTGTGGAAGAGAGTTAGGGATTTGCATTTTTTTTTTTATGATTTGCATAAAATTTTGAATAGAATTTTGATCCCTAACCTACTTGGAAATTAGATTCTCATTCTCTAATCTCAAATTATTGTGGGCACCACTATATTGATTTACATTCACTAAAAAAAAAAATGAAGCAAATAATGTTAATGGATTTGATTCCAAATTCAATGCCCTAATCCGGAAAGTAAATGTACCATAAAAGATTTGTAGAAACTTATTGCCAAAACTTAACCTTGACATAAAAAACAACTGTAAGTTCACTACACGACAAACCTTGGGATAGGTAATCCTGATGGTAACTTGGTTGACACTTATAAATTGATAATTTATTGTACCTATGTGGTTTTTAGTTATAGTTATTGTGAAATGAAAATTGATAATATTTAATAAATATAATTTTAAATAAGAATTTTAAAAAAATGCAGTAGGTTTATTATCGTTATTTTTATTAAAGAAACTATAAGATAAACTTTACATGCAAATATTTATCAAATAGTATAGAGCTTTAACTTTCTCCAATAGTACCAGATTGGGGCATTGCTCTCACAAAATTCCAGGTTTGAGTTTTTATAGCATTTTGTTTTAAGAGTAAATTTCACTCAAATTTAAGTGAATGCAATGTCTAATAGAGGCTCAAGCATTTCGGCTGCATGTATAAACATGGGCCTAGACATTTGCATTGCTCCATAATAAAAGGCTTCCAAGCCTCTGTGTCCACATCTTGCGACTAATCAAGGATCTTAACAAAATTCGAATATTCATGGCATCTGGATTGTGCTATAACTTCAAATTAAGACGAATATGGGGCTCCCTTGTTCGAATCAACTCTGTGTTTAGTATCAAATAATTTATATGATTTTTTATGGGAATAATTTATATGATTTACTTTTTGTTTTAACATCTTTGTATTCTCCCCCCTCCCCTCTCTTTAATTTAATATGTTCTTCATTTAATATTTAAATTGAGTGATCTTTTATAAAATAAAATAAAATTACAAATAATATAATTTAACACTTTAGGCAATGTTTGGAAGCTAGGAGTTGACTAAGTTTTAGCATAAAATATTAATCCTATATTTGGTATGCTCACCTGGATTGGACTAATGGACCAAATTCAAATTTTAATTCTAAATTCATGGGATTAGTAACCCCAATTTCCATGTAGGTTAGTTAAAATTAGACAAGAGAAGAAAAATATTTGTCCATTTATTATAATCTTTCATAAATTATTACACTATTTTTATTTATAACTAAAATTTATTTATTGTTTTGTTAAATAAGTAATTTATTTTTTGTTAATGATTTACTTAAAATTAATATTTATTTTATTTTATTAAATGAAATGATATATTTAATTTGAAATAACCTATAATTTAAATAATTTATTATTCTTTATTATAATTATGACCACCCACTCACTATTTGAATATTGTAACTACACATTACACATATAGTTTTATTTAATTATAATATATCTTATTACATATTGATAAAATAGTTGATATTTAAATTCAAACGTTAACTTAAATCTATTTAATTTCATTTAAATCACAGTTTCATCATTGCTGGATTGATTCTGAACATGATGCTAATATCAATTATGTGTGTTCACTTTCAAAACTGCCAATTTATGGGCAGACTCAGTGCAATACCACAAATCTACATTGTTAAATCTTTTCCATAATGGAGATTTTGGAAATCATCCTCTTGAGAGCTGAATTTTTGGTTAATTAATTTTATATAATTAATTTAAACATAAATTTAGATATTTAGTTATTTTATTTCGTTAATAATTTAAACTTTCAATGATAATATTTATATGTAATTCACCATATAATGAAAATTAATTATTTAGTACTTTGTTTTATGAGTAATAATATAACTATAAACTTTTGTACAAATTTATTCTGTATAAACTGATGTGGCATGATAAAATTGCTTGAATTAAATATCTCTTAGTCCACATGATTTTTTTTTTATTTTATATTTTTATTTCACTCATAAATTAATACCAAATCAACTTGTACAAAATAAATATATGCAAGAGTTTGTGGCTGTATCATCACTCTTGTTTTATTAATAAATAATGATCAAATTTTAATTAATGCTTCACTTGAGATTATGCTTTTGCACTTATGCTATTACACATTTTGATCATGTTTTTGGCTTTTAGCCGTTAAGCCATTACTTATTTAAACTGTCAAACTTAATCAGTGGACTAACTGTAAAATATTGACATAAAGATCTTATGTTAATAGGATGGCAAAAAATCTCTAGGGGTACGGCATCTGTGGAGGCTATTATATTAGGATCAGGTATTTAGTATGATTTTATCTTCATTTTATAAAAAAATTCGGTACATATATAACTTTTTATATCTGTTGTTTAAGCAGTTGAGTACAGTATGAAACACTAATACATATACCTCCTTACTAAACTCTTTGGACTATCGATTATTTATTTTTTAAAATTTTTGAAATTTAAAATTAATACCTAAATTAAATAAATATTAAAGTAAAAAATTAAAATCCTAAAATATAAACATTAGCACTTAGTAGCATAGTAATTGAACAAACCATATAATATGATATTGTTTGAGGCATATATTTTAGTTATTTTATGGACTAGATATTTACTAGACTACCTAAAATCTTATCCTAATTAGAAACAAATGACAATAGAATAACGTTTAAATCAGGATCAATTGAAAGCAGTGAAAGATGGATAAGGAAATGTCAACGTGGAGATTTTTGTTTCAAATCCATATATCTAATAATACATTGATTAAAATTGAACTTAACAATTATCAAATTATGATTGATTAATATAAACCTAAAATTGAAAATATTTTAAAAAATTTTTTAAAATAAAGTGTTGTATGTCCATCTAGAGCTAAATAATTAAGGTATGTTTTTAGATATATGTGGATATTAAAAAAATGAAAGGGGATACATGGGATAGGCAGACAGTACAATTATCTCTAATTTTAATTGGAGAATCTCCAACCATACCCTTTAAAGCCCATAATAAATACAGATTGGTAACAAAATTATCCTTTATTAAATAAAGTACGCATATAAATATTGTTTTCTCTCATATTATCCAACCCACTACCAACCCTACTTATGTATCCGTTGCTTGAAATCTATCTTTTTTTTTTTCAAATTCCTTAATAGGGTTAGCAAAAGAGCTTGAGCTTGACCCAAGCTCGCGGGTTTTGGGGTCTAGACAAGAGAATAAGAAGAAAAAGCTCATGTCAGGCTCAATCTTTTATTTTTTTGAAAGATAATTTATAAATTAAAATCTAAAAATAATCAAAAAGGGATAAAGAAAAAGTAAATATGTAATTCATAAATCAATGGTGATTTAGAAAATTTAAATTTATAATAGTAAACTCTCTCAAGCCTTAATTAAATAAGATGGTGCTTGAAATAGATAATCTAATACTAAACATTGAATACGTATACTTTTATTTGTTTCATTCTCTTTATTTATTATTTTATTTTAAAATAATTATTTTTTAATTCATTATTAATTATAACAAGTATTGGTTGTTTACTCATTACAAGTTTATTACCATTTAAAAAAATAATTAAAAATTATGTAAAGTCTAAGCCCGACTCGAGCTCAGCCCCAATCCCACAATGACCCCACCCAAACCTAACACTTACACTTCTCCTAACCAAGCCCAAGCCCATAATTTGCTGTCTCTATTTCCGAGCTACAAACAACAGGGACTTCAAGTGTTAATATTTTATAACTTTTCATCAAACCACTACTTTGTTGGAATTAAAATCCAATGGTTGTTGTTTGCCAGCTCCTACTTATAGCCAATCCAACGGGGACTTCAATGTATTTCAACGTTAAATTATAGATTGAAAATAGAGCTTCTTATTAATTTTTTTTTTTGTAAATTTTTCCGTGAAGTCTATGACTCTTTCTTTTATCGGTTAATAATTATATTAATTATTTTCAATCCCCGTTGTTTTCTATATACTAAAAAAGAAACTAAAGGTTGTAAAAGTTAACATATAAGTCATATTTGTTTTTATTTTTATTTTAACTTGAATAAGGAAAGAGAATTAAACAAGAAGTTGGTGGATGTTGTTGTTGGTGATGATTATAAAAATGTATAAACCACCAAAAGAAACGTAAGCAAAATAAATTTGATCTTTGAAATTCGAATGGCATCTATGGATGACGATTGCTTCAGAGTTTTGAGTTAAGAAGATCTTCAATTCTCTCACACCTTCTAATTCTAACACTTAGTCTCTCTCGGACGTGCCGTCGAGCGTCGCAAGTGGAGGTGTGACAAAGCGCCTCATCAACCATTGACGAAATGCCTTGTTCGTTGTTGTTTGCTGAGTTCCTCCGCAAGGATTGCGAGAAAAACTTCCATCTTGATGATGACAGCGACGATGATGGTGACGAGCATGCTAGAGATATAGATGAGGGGGAGATACGATCTTCCATTGGCTTGGAGTCTACTCTCGACAACGAGGTTTTTTTCCCCATCCCTTTTATTTTTAATTTATCTTATTTAATAATTTGATTTTTATTTTTGCAGGAAGGATGTAGAAAATTATTATAAACAGACTCTATTTTTGTCTTTTTGATAATATTTATGATAAGTTCATATTTTTTATATATTTTGTTATTAATTTCTCTATTTTTTTTGTTTTGGTCTAAAATATTTTAGTTATTTTAATTAATTTTTAATTTAATAAATTATATTTTTATTGTGTTAATTTTTATCTTATTTTTTTATCTTGTTATTTTAGGTGCATTTTTGAAATAAAAAGAAATTAAATCAGAATATTCAAATAAGAAGAACTTAAAGAAAAAATTAGTTGGAAATTTAAAGAAAGTAACGGGAGTTAAAATGGAAGAAAATCAAAGCAGGCAAGGGGCAATTGAAGTTCACGTGAAGATGAGAAGAAATAGCATTGGAAATAATTTAATTAATAAGGCAAATCCATTCTTGTGATGGGCTTTGGCTAAATTGTTATTGGCTTACTAATTGAACAAGTCACGTGCATGGCATTGAATTTTGCAAAGCAAAGTGAAAAAAAAAAAGGTGAAATGGCCTTGCACGTGAATTGCCAAAGAAAAGTGGCGGCTCGGCTTTTGTTTTTAATCCTTTCCAAGTGAGGATTCAGGGCACACAATAAAAGCTAGACTTGCGGCAGAATTGAGGAGAATCGGCGGTTAGAGAAATTGAACAATTTGCAGCCGTAAAGAAGAAGAAAAAAATCAGCAGCCGAAAGGAATTGAAGAAAAGTCAGCCGCTTGAATTATTCTCTATAATTGATTTTATCAACTCTTTTATTTTTAATTTAATTATGTTAAGTTAGATTTTCTATTTGGTTGAAGGTGAATTCAAAACTTCAAACATGTCATATAATTAACGTTCAATTTCTATCATTCAATTTATTTAATTGAGATTGTTTATGTTCTTCTATAATTAATATTTATGATTTTATTCTTGTCTTATTTGAGTGGCCAATTAGATAGGACTTGAATAAATTTAATTGTTAGATTTAAAATTCTTGATCCGTAATGGTCTTGAGATTTTAATTATAAGTAGCATGTTGGAATCAATGATTTCAATTGGAGAACATACCATGGGTTAAATAATCCAAGCTTGTGTGTTTATTGCCTATATTAATATAATATCTTTCCATACTTAATGCTTCCATTATCTTAAATTTAAAGAGCTTGTTTTGCCTAATGACACACTAAGGAAAGATTGAGATTAACAAAACTTATTGTTGTTTACGGTTGATAGTTTCAATAAAAATTAATGATAAAATTGATATATTATGTGCATGTTTGATAGTGGCAAATGATCCTTTAACCAAAGTTTTCATCATTAGTAGTTCTTTTTCCTTTAATTAAAGTTTTTATTAAATTTTTGTTTTCATAGTTTAATTTCTTTATTTCTTGTTCTTTTTTCTTGCTATTTAGTTTAAAATTCAAAAACTCCCCTTTTATTTATAATTGGCATTTTCTTTAGTTAGATTAATTTATATTAATTATTTATATTATTATTTTATTTTAAGTCTTGCTTTAGATTTGATAATAAATATAACTAGCATAGTCTATGTTGGATCGATCCTTACTCGTTATATACTAATTATTTATACTATAGTAACGTTTTAAATTTGGTGCACCCTAACGACACTATTAAATTTTTAGCGCCTTTGCCGGGGACTAGCGTCTAGTTTGTTTAGTATCATTCGTTTTATTTTATTATTTTTACTTATTTTTTCTCTTATATCATTTATTTGTTTTATTTTAATTATTTTTTGTTCTGTATTTAGATTTTCATGAGCATAGAGGACATTCGATTGAAACTCGAACAACTTAGAGTAACCTCATCATATTCAAAACTCGATTTTGCCATCCACATTCCACTCTCGAAGACAGAGCCAGGCAACCCAGAACCCAAACTATCGGCTCAGAACAACAACCGAACACTTAAAGAGTTGGCATCTCCTAACTTGGACCAATAACCCTTATGCATTGAGAATCCAAACCCTTAGGTAAACTTTGAACTCAATTATGGGATGATTAATCTTCTTCCTACTTTTCATGGTCTTCCAGGAGAGGATCCAAATAAGCACTTGAAGGAGTTCCATGCGGTCTGCTCCACAATGAAACCAGCTAGAGTTTCTGAAGAGCAAGTTAAGCTAATGGCCTTCCCATTCTATTTGGCAGATTCAGCCAAAGAATGGTTGTACTATCTTTCCTCCGGTACTTTCGCTACATGGAATGAGATGCGTCAACTATTTTTGGAGAAATATTTTCCAGCATCAAAAGCTAGTAGCATTCGAAAAGAAATTTATGGAATTCAACAGTATAATGGAGAGCCGCTCTATGACTATTGGGAACAATTCAAAAAGCTTTGTGCCAACTGCCCCCACCATTAGATAAGTGATCAACTCCTTATTTAATACTTTTTTGAGGGTCTACTCCCTATGGATAGGAGTATGACTGATGCCGCTAATGGAGGAGCACTCGTGGATAAGACACCAGAAGCAGCTCGAAATCTCATTGCTAATATGGCTGCTAATTCCCAACAGTTCAACTGCCGCCACCTAAGTGAGTTAATGAGGTAAGTACTACTTCCCTAGAACAACAAGTTTCAAATCTGACATCTTTGGTGCAGGAATTAGCCCTATGGCAACAGGTGAGACCATGTGGCGTCTATACCATGGTTGGGCATGTGACTGATATGTGCCCTGCTCTCCAAGAGGGTTTACATGAGCATACCAATGCAGTTAAGAAGTTCCTAGGCCAACTGAGATAAATGTATGATCCTTACTCTAATTTTTACAATGAAAAGTGGAAGAATCACCCTAATTTTCAGTATGGGAACCAACAACAAGGCATTTCTAATGTGGCATCGTTTCGACCATTGGGCTACCCCCAACACCAATTGCAACAGCCTTACCAAGTTCGGCCACCTCCACCTCCTTAAAATCAAGGTACGTCTTTGGAAGATCTTGTAAAAGCTGTCGTTATTAACTCTATGCAATTCCAACAGACTACCTAAACATAACTCCAATATTTAGAGAATCAAATTAGCTAACTGGCCACATATATGAGTAGGATAAAGGCTAGAACTTCAGGAAAGTTACCTTCTTAACCAGAAATTAATCCAAAAGAGAACGCTAGTGCTATGTCTCTTAGAAGCGGAAAGCAGTTGGAACCATTATTAGCTAAGCTATCAAAAGTGTCTACAACATCATCGCACTCTGTGACCAATTCCTCCCCTGAGCCTCTTCCTTTAACAAGGAAAGACGATTCCTACTCTATATTGCCAGTTGACCTATCTGGCTAGGTAAGTACCCCCTTACCTTGAATTAAGACCCTTTCCATTCCTCCACCATTTCCTACCAGGTTTAAATAATCCAAGAAAGAGGAGCAAGAAAAGGAGATCCTTGAAACCTTTTGTAAAGTAGAGTTAAATATTCCTCTACTTGATGCTATTAAACAAGTGTCATGTTATGCAAAATTTTTGAAGGAGTTATATAGCAACAAGCGAAAGTTGAGCGGTAACGAAAAAATAAATGTAGGAGAGAATGTTTTTGTTATATTTCAAAGAAAACTTCCTCCTAAGTGCAAGGATTTAGGTACTTTTACTATCCCCTGCATTATTGGCAATACTGGATTCGAAAGACGTATGCTAGATTTAGGGGCCTTAATTAATGTTATGCCATATTTGATTTATAACTCCTTGAATTTAGGTCCAATGGAAGAAACTGGTATAATTATTCAATTGGTTGACAAATCTAATGCTTACCCGAAAGGGGTTGTGGAAGATATTCTTGCGGTCAATGAATTGGTCTTTCCAACTGATTTTTATATTATTGAAATGGAGGATGAGACATCGCCAAATCCAACTCCTATTCTGTTGGGGCGACCATTCCTTAAGACAACCTGAACCGAGATTGATGTTCACGATGGAACCTTTACAATGGAATTCGATGGTGAAATGATCCACTTCAATATCTTTGAGGCAATGAGGTATCCCAGTGATGTTCATTCTGTTTTTCCAATAGATGATATTAATACTTTGGTGCAGGATTTCTTTGAGTTATCTAGTAATGACAGTTTTGAAATTACCATATGCAAAAATATTACAAAAGATAATTATAAGGAACATACAAATTTGATAAAGTTGGATGATGAGGTAGAGGAAGTTACGACAATTTTAAATAGAGCAGTCCCATTATGCACCAATGGGTATAATGTTTCTTACCCTTGAAATTACCTTTATTAAAACGGGAAACTTTTGCCTTCAGTTATGCAGGCACCTATATTAAAACTTAAGCCACTCCAAGAACACTTGCAATTATATTTTACTTCGGTGAAAATGAAATACTTCCAGTCATAATTGCTAAAACCCTCAACCTAGTTCAACAAGAAAAGTTAATTAGGGTGCTTCGGGATTATAAAACAGCGATTGGTTGGACCATTACTGACATTAAGAGAATTAATCATTCCATGTGTATGCATTGCATTTTGCTAGAGGAAGGGTCTAAACCAACAAGTGATGCAAAACGCCGCCTTAATCCACTAATGATAGAAGTCATAAAAAAAGAGATACTGAAACTCCTTAATGTGGGGATTATCTATCCCATTTCTAATAGTAAATAGGTGAGTCTTGTGCAGGTAGTTCCAAAACAATCAGGCAACACAGTGGTCAAGAATGAAGAAAATGAGCTTGTGCCAACAAGAGTTCAAACTGGGTGGAGAGTTTGCATTGACTATCGTAAACTGAATGCAGCCGTTCACAAGGATCATTTTCCTTTGCCATTCATTGATCAAATGCTTGAAAGGTTAAGTGGTCACTCTCATTATTGTTTTCTTGATGGTTATTCAGGTTATAATCAGATCGTTATCGCTCTAAAAGACCAAGAGAAAACGACCTTCACATGCCACTTCGGAATATTTGCTTACTAACGCATGCCATTTGGTCTCCGTAACGCTTCTGCCACTTTCCAAAGGTGTATGATGAGGTTTTTTTTTAATTATGTGGAGAACATGATTGAGGTATTTATGGATAATTTTACAGTTTACGGTGATTTTTTCGATAGATGTTTAGATAACCTTGCACTTGTTCTTAAACGATGCATTGACACTAACCTTGTGCTTAATTGGGTAAAATGTCATTTTATGGTTAATCAAGGTATTATACTAGACCATGTTATTTCTGAAAGAGGGATTAAAATTGATCAATTTAAGATAGATCTTATTCGCTCCTTACCACCTCCCACTAATGTAAGGGAGGTTCGTTCTTTTCTTATTCATGCAAGTTTCTATTGTAGGTTTATCAAAAACTTGTCGAAGATAACATTACCCGTCTGTAACTTACTTCAAAAGGATGCAACGTTTGACTTCAATGAAAAGTGCCAAAGAGCTTTTAAGAAGTTAAAAGAGGTTTTGACACCAGCCCCTGTGATTTAACCACCAAATTGAGATTTACCATTTGAGATTATGTGTGATGCCAGTGACCATGCTGTTGGAGACGTGTTAGGCCAGTGTGTGGGCAAGCTTCCTCATGTCATCTATTATGCCTCTCGTACATTAAATGACGCACAACTTAACTACTCCATTACCGAGAAAGAAATTTTAGCAGTTATCTTTGCCTTAGAGAAATTTCATTCTTATTTAATTGGATCTAAGGTAATCGTTTACTCTGACCATGCAGCCATTAAGTACTTGTTCACAAAAAAAGGATGCCAAACCGCACCTTATTTGATGGATACTTTTATTGCAAGAATTTGACTTGGAGATTCTAGATAAGAGAGGTTCTGAGAATTTGGCGGCGGATCATTTGAGTCGACTTACCTATAACAAAGATGCTCTTCCATTGCAAGAGAACTTTCCAGATGAGCAGTTATTACAAGTAGGTACAATTACTCATTGGTATGCAGATACTGTCAATTACTCGGTTACCAAGACAGTATCGTAAGAGCTAACCCATACACAAAAGACCAAGATAAAAAATGATGCTAAGTACTATGTGTGGGATGAGCCATACTTATGGAAGCATTGTTCTAATAAAGTTATTAGAAGGTGCGTATCCGAAACTGAATTTTCTTTTATTCTCACATTTTGTCATATGCTGGCTTGTTGAGGACATTTTGGTGAGGACATTTTCGACTTAATAGAACAGCCCTTAAGGTACTTGCGAGTGGTTTTTATTGGTCATCACTATTTAAGGATGAATATTTATTTTGCAAATCCTGTGAACGTTGTCAGAGAACAGGTAATTTGGGACCTAGAAATCAAATGCCACAATCTCCCATTTTTATAGTTGAGTTTTTATGTTTGGAGCATCGATTTCATAAAACCATTTCCTTTATCATTTGGTAATCTTTATCTTGCGGTTGATTATATTTCAAAATGGGTGGAAGCAAAAGCCACATGAATTGACGATTCTAAGGTTGTGGTAGATTTTATAAAGAGTAACATCTTTGTAACGTTTGGAATACCAAAAGCAATTATCAGTGATAGAGACACTCACTTTTGTAACGGGTCAGTAGAAGCCCTCTTTCGAAAAAACAATATCACTCACAAGGTTTCTACATCCTACCATCCACAAACTAGTGGGCACGCTGAGGTGTCTAATAGGGAAGTGAAATCATTCCTTGAAAAGACAGTTAATCCAAATAAAAAGGACTGGAGCTTACGGCTTGATGATGCACTTTGGGCATATAGGACCGCATACAAAATGTCTATTGGTATGTCACCCTACAGGTTAGTATATGGTAAGCCTTGTCATCTTCCAGTGGAACTTGAACATAAAGCATGGTGGGTTGTGAAACAATGTAACATGAAATTGGACGCCGTCGGCCAACACAAAAAGCTCCAACTGCAAGAATTAGAGAAAATTCGAAATGATGCCTATGAGAGTTCATGAATCTATAAGGAAGAGACTAAGGCTTTTCATGATAAGCAGATCTTGAGAAAGAATTTTGAAGTTGGACAGAAAGTTTTGCTATTCCATTCTCGCCTTAAGTTGTTTCCAGGTAATTTACGTTTTCGATGGTTGGGCCTTTTGTTGTTATTAATGTTTTTCCTTATGGTGTTGTTGAGATCAGGAGCTTAAAGACAGGTAAAGAGTTCAAGGTTAATGGTCATAGGTTGAAGCCTTACTATGAAAACTTTTAAACACTCAATGTAGATGAGGCTCCACTTTATGAACCTGTGTACGTTAATGAGTGAAACTTGAGAACCATGTCAGGTTGAGTACAATAAACCAAGCGCTTATTGGGAGGCAACCCAATGGCTGGAGAAAAGATTTTGAGAGCACGCCATAACATATTTGATCTTTCTCCATTTCATTCTCATTTACTTTATCCACTCTGTGTTGAATTTTATTTGTTTATGTTTGTGTGTCTCATCTCATTTTCCTGTGTTTAATTCTTTCTTTTGTTAGTTTAGGCTTGCATTGAGGACAATGTAAGAATTAAGTGGGGGGGGGGTGGATTTCGAACTTAGTTTTTGTTGCTTTGTTTTTTTTTCTAAAAAAAAGAAAAAAATCAAAAGAAAATGCACGCAAATGCATGTGAGTGAAAAAATTTTAGAGATTAAGATGATAAGATTAGTTTGACCTACTTTTTTTTTTTGTTCAAGGCAAAGGCTGTTGATATTGAAGATTTAGGAATGGATTTTGATTGAATTGATTCATACACACACACACTAGGAGAATCAAAAGAGAGATGAAATTGACTATTGAATTGAAGTTAGAACTTCGATAATATTTGAAATTTTCTTTAAGCTATATGACTTATGCAATTTTTGAGGCTAGTTTTATTATAAAGTCTTTTTTTCTTTTTCTGCTATTAAAAAAAATGATGTTTGTGGGTATCATCGCTGAAGCCCTCACGGGACTATAACTCGTCCACTAGGGCCGCCTAAGGGTTTAAAGGTTTGTTGCATACGCTAAATATAATCGTGATTTCCTACGAAAGTGGACTAGTTTAGGTTTTCTTTTTATTTTAATTTTAGTGTAGGTTTGCTCGAGGATGAGCAAAGGGTAAGTGTGGGGAATTTGATAAGTACATATTTTTCATATATTTTGGTATTAATTTCTCCATTTTTTCCTTATTTTGGTCTTAAATATTCTAGTTATTATTGTTAATTTTTAATTTAGTAAATTATATTTTTATTGTGTTAATTTTTATCTTAGTTTTTTTATTTTGTTATTTTAGGTGCATTTTGGGAATAAAGAGGAATTAAATCAGAATATTCAAGTAAGGAGAGCTTAAAGAAGAAATTAATTGAAAATTTAAGGAAAGTAATGAGAGTTAAAATGGAAGAAAATCAAAGCAGCCAAGGGGTAATTGAAGTTCACGTGAAGATGAGAAGAATTAGCATTAGAAATAATTTAATTAATAAGGCAAATGCATTCTTGTGATGGGCTTTGGCCAAATTGTTATTGGCTTACTAATTGAACAAGTCACGAGCATGGCATTGAATTTTGGAAAGCAAAGTGAAAAAACAAGGGAAATGGCCTTGCACGTGAATTGCCAAAGAAAAGTGGCGGTTTGACTTTTGTTTTTAATCCATTCCATGTGAGGATTTAGGGCACACAATAAAAGCTAGACTTGTAGAATTGAGGAGAATCGACAGCAAGAGAAACTGAACAATTTACAGCCGCAAAGGAGAAGAAGAAAATCAGCAGCCGAAAAGAATTGAAGAAAAGGCAGCTGCTTGAATTATTCTTCATGATTGGTTTTATCAATTCTCTTATTCTCAATTTAATTATGTTAGGTTAGATTTTCTATTTGGTTGAGGGTGAATTCAAAACCCCAAACATGTCATATGATTAACTTTCAATTTCTATCATTCAATTTATTTAACTGAAATTGTTTATATTCTTCTATAATTAATGTTTATGATTCTATTCTCGTCTTATTTGAGTGGCTAATTAGATAGAACTTGAATAAATTTAATTGCTAGATTTAAAATTCTTGATCCATAATGGTCTTGAGATTTTAATTATAAGTAGCAAGTTGGAATCATTGATTTCAATTGGAGAACATAACCTAGGTTAAATAATCCGAGCTTATGTGCTTATTGCCTAGATCAATCTTATATCTTTCTCTACTTAATGCTTCCGTTATCTTAAATTTAAAGAGCTTGTTTTAAATTATTTAATGGTTAGAGATTAGGTGAAAAACTTGTTTTGCCTAATGACACACTAAGAAAAGATTGAGACTAATAGAACTTATTGTTATCTATGGTTAATAGTTTCAATAGAAATTGATGATAAAATTAATATATTATGTGCAAGTTTGGTGGTGGTGAATGATTCTTTAACCAAAGTTTTCATCATTAGTGTTTATTTTTCCTTGAATTAGAGTTTTTATTAAATTTTTGTTTTCATAGTTTAATTTCTTTATTTTTTGTTATTTAGTTTAAAATTCAAAAACTCCCCTTTTCTTACTATTTTATTCATTTTAAGTCTTGCTTTAGAGTTGATAATAAATATAACTATCATAATCTCTATGGGATCGATTCTTACTCATTCAGTACTAATTATTTATACTAGTAGTAAGGTTTTAAATTTAATGCACCCTAATGACACTACTCATTTATATGAAAGAGAAAGGAATAAAAAATAGAAACTAAATGCTTAGGCTCGCTTGGTATTGAAATGTGGCTTAAAAGTTAAAGTGTTAATTTTTTTTATTGAATATCAACCAAACAAGAAACCTCAAGGTCTCGCTGAACTCTTTGATAATTGATTTAGAAACAACAAATTAAACACACACAATCAAAGCAAAACAAAAGCAAGCAATCAAATAGTCACTAGTTTATAGTGGTTCGGCCTAGAAATGGCCTACATCCACTAAAGAACAGAGCTGCAACTTTTTTTCAATCATAGAGAACAAGATACAAGTTTAAAGATGAGGTTACAAGCTTTTCTCACAGGGAATTCACCTTTCTTAAGACTACATATAGAAGACTAAAGAGCACCAGAAAGATCCCTTGCTAGCCAGTTATGTTCTGGGTTTATTACTAACAAACCCATAATTTTTCTGCTTTCATAACTGTAAATAACAACCTTTGAACAAGTGTAGGACCTGTGATAATGATAAGTACCCAAAACAAAAACTATCGAAGCCGTATATAATAACTGAGAGCACTTCATGAGAGCATGCTTCACTTAGTCAAACATAGCTGACAAGGCAAACTGGGATACGACTTATTTGATTCCACGGTCGACATGTCGTATATTATCAAAACCACAAATCGACATATCAGTAAATCTTTTGGAAACCAGTTTCAAAGCTCACACTTCAATATAAAGCTGCATGCTTAGGCGCTGTATGCGCTTCTAATGTACATTTGCAATTGTTTCTTAAGCACTTTAAGCAACTATTACCGTGAGAGACAATAATACTAAAGGGAGCCTTTGTTTAATTGTATTTTATTTAACAAAACTGTAAAAACATTTAGTGCTTAATGATGGCCAATTAGGAAAAACAATGTTGCTGATATTATTGGAACTTGTTTGTGATTCGTTTGATTTCTAATTGATTTATGTTATATGGTGTTACTTACATAGGGAAGTTCAGTTACTTAAAAGAGATATGTGCATATTTGTTATGTCAATATTAATGAGTAAAGTACGGTAATGCTTGCCTTATGAATATGTGTAACTGCAATGACATTTTTTTTTCAATCTTTTTGTTTTTTTTACTGGGAGAGGGGCGTCCCATTTTCTTATGACTACATACTTATAAAGCTAACATCTTTTATGCTTACTGTAGGAAGATGAAGATGAAGATGAATTTGATAAAGTAGTTGCAAGCAGAGATAATGCTAGTGAGTGATAGTATATGAATGATGTAATTGAACGAGTGCCTTACTTGAACTTGCACCCCTTGGTTCCAAATGCGTTAAATACTACCACTAAAGACCTACATGCTAATCATCATGTTGCTAGAATTAGGCTGAAAGAAGATGAAGATGAAACTGAAGCTCAAAGTTTCAGTTTTCTTCATTTAGATTGTGATACATAAATTAAGAATTCGCATGCTAATGTATCTGAAGAGAGTGGCCTACCAAAGTCTATTTTGAAAGCGAAGGACAACGGTACATACTTTAAGGTTAAAAACATGCCAGGTTTGACTCTACTTATAAAAATGATTGTGTTACTACATCATAGAGAACTCAATGTTCTTCAATTAACACCTCATCAATGGAAGCTAATGATTCAAATAATGGATTTAAAGTTTTCAACTGTCCTAAAATGCTTCCATGGTTTTAGATTACTTAGTGAATCCTTCTAAATCTACTCATTACAGTTTTGATTCATTAGATGAATATAGTAAAGAATCCAGCATTAAGGGTTGTATAGATGTGTCTGGTAAAGAGGTGGGGCTAGTTGAACAGAATGCTTTTGGTGATCTTCTAAAATCAATGACTTTTATCCCTAAGAAAAAAGCGGGAGATCTTAAGGCATAAAACGATAGTTTTAAGATTAATAAGAAAGCAGCAACGGTGAGATTAATGAAAACAATTATAGCATGATATCCTCGTCTCGAGTGCGCTTTCATGTAGGTGTTGTTGCTGTAGGGCGCCAACATTGTAAGAGATTGCATTAGAAATAAATATGAAACATGATAGTTATCGTTTCGAAAACCTGGTCGTAAATATCGAACACCATCAAGGTTTGATTATTCTGATTTTTAATGTTTTGTAAAGATTCTAAAAAGCTTTAGGATCATTACATGTGTTTTAGTTTGATTTTGGTTTAGTCCAAAACATTACGAGAGTTTCTCTGTAACAAGCAATTCTTCTTTTCTGGAGGTGGCTCTCTGGGGAAAATGATGACTGAACTTTTTGGAGATTGTTGCCTGGGGACGGTAAAGGCCTAAAAGCATAAGAAATGGCTGGTAGAGTCGATGTCGGCGGTGGTTAGCAACAACACTTCGATGGTTAAGTTAGTGTGAGGTAGGATGGAGTAAGGGGTTTCAGAGAAACCCTTTGAAACTCTAGAACAATAAAAAAGTTGAGTATTTTTGGGGGTAAATGAACCACTTGCCTCCTATGAGACTAACCTGAACTTTTTAAAGGGAGTCACACTAAGTCATCTTTGTGTCCTTATCGATAAAGTGGCGGGCTGTCATCTGCGGTATCCCTTCTTAGGTAGGGTTTTTAGGTAATTTGGCCTCCTTTGTAGAAGCTCTTTAATTTACTGGAGTCGAACAACTATCAACTTAGGGTCAGTCTAAGTTTGGCAGAATGTCCCTATCTCTTAGCCAATTAGATGAAGGAGCACTTGGTTTTTATAGAGAGAGTGCTTGTGGCTTATTTATGGACCATTTTCTTTACCTGTGACTTAGACGGCTTGTAGGGGGTATTTAAAAGACAGTCTATGTGGGACCGTACTCTTATGTAGTGTCACAGACATATAACATGAGATGTTTTATTATTCTTTGACATCTCAGGTGGTTGACGTCGTCTTTTTGGGATATTTCCATCTCACCTTTCCCCTTTTATCTTTTTCTTGTCAACTGATTAGTATTAAAAATTGTTTGATTATCAAGTGATAAAAAATATTATTTTGTGCTTATGTTATAATTTATATTTGTGTTTATGAAATATATTAGGAATTATTAATTATATTTTAACTATATCTAATTTTATGTACTTTTATGTATTTATTAGGTAAATTATTAATTTCACATAATTTGAGCCTCTAAACATATAAACATATGTCAAACATATAAACGGAGGTCTAAAAACCTTAAGATGAGTCAAGGTTGGTTTAAAATTGAGCTTGTACAAAAAAAATTGACTTTTTCTGTTGACCGATCACTGATTAGATGATAAAATGAGTTTATAATAGATATGAGTGTATCGGATAACCATCAATTTTGATTAAATCTCAACCATTCATTATTCAATGGCCACAATGGTGTCACGTGACAATGGTTGGTGAAACAACTTGTAGGATCCCAATTTTTATATTCGGATTGACCCAATCCACCCATTAACCTGTCAAATTTTAATCGTTATTTGATAAAATCGGACGCTTCACAGGATGCCACATGTAATGTTGACTTTTGAAGTTTGACTAACCATTGAATCTTGATCTAATGATTGTGAGGAGCTTATGCATAAAATTTATGATAGATCGCAAAGCACAGGATTATGAATTTATTTTTCTATAAATAGAGTCTCATTTTTATGTTTTTGAGCATCTCTCTTCTTCTCAATTTCTCTCAATTTCCCTGTAATCTTGTTTTCCAGGTGTGTTTTCATAATTTGTATAATTATTTTTAAAAATAAATTTAGTTTTATTTTCAATTTTAGTTGTTTTAATTATGAGTAATTTAATTTTAATAATTATTTTTTTATCAATTATGCTTAACTAAATAATAATAGTTAGAATAAGGTAAAACTCTTAGTAAATACATTTATTTAATCAAATTTTATTTTTATTTATATAAATTAAAATATTTTCTACTTAATTTTATATATATTTTATATTTTAAAATTTTGATTTATTGTAGACAAATAAGGGAGTTTGACACAATAAAAATTTAATATCTTAATATAATGTATGGTAAAATGATATTTTGACTTATTGTAGATAAATTAATTTTTGGCACAATAAATACTTAATCAATAATAAAATTAATAGGAAAATAATAATAATTTATATAATTAATCATTTGGGCAATAAATCTAAAAAAAAGTAAAAATAATTTATTAAATTTTATTTACTATTAAGAGTAGATCCATAACCCTAAGTAGTTCAATTTCATAATTTCATTTAAATTAAGTTGTTTATATTAATGTTTTATTTTTATTTTTAGATAAAATAAAATAAACAAAGTAAATATTTTCTCTGTGGATCGACTTCGGACTCACCGAGTTATAATATAACAAGACACTCTTATACTTGGGAGTTAGAAATCACTTTTAAATTGTTTCATTAACTTCTCCTTCTTAACTTCCCCTTCATTCTTTGTCACAGTCTTGAGTCATGTTCCCCATACGAGATCATCCTATTTCTTCGAGGTCTTCCCTTTCATCCTCCCCTTTCAGCTTCCCTTTTATCCTTTGTCATGGTTCTAAATTCATACTCCTATGTGCCATGCCCTCAATACTTCGAGCCCATATTTTACATTAATAAGATCTCCTAGTCGTCTTTAGCGAGAATGAAGTGAACAAGACTAAATTTTCACTTGAGGGATCAAGAAATGTGGGGAAATCTTCTTATTAGGGACAGTTTCTGTGAGAATAACCCCCAACGACATCGGTGCTATGTATTTATTATCTTGTCCAAGATGTTTTACATTATCTTTAGTGATATACTAACACTTTTTCTTTTGTGTTTTATGTAAAAGATTTCATATGAGTGGGAGATGCCTAAGGTGGAAAGAGATTCTCCACAAGTCGCTTGGCAAAAGAGTTCCTAATTCTACTAAGGGAGCAACTGGTTTGGCTCGGAGATCTTTCATGGGGGCCATGAAGGGTGATACTGAGGCATTGCTCGGAGTGAGCTCTTCTGAAAAGGTTTTTCACTTTTGAGAGTGTCTTGAAAGGCCTACCTTTTTCTTCTGAACCAAATTGGTAGCTGACAAAAGGAAAGGCCTAGTTGCCGATACTTTTCTTCCCTATTCTCGTGTAAGTTACATGAAGAAAGTCCAAGTTCTTTCTTTCTACCAGGAATGCCTCACAGCGTCAACTGCTATAGAAAGCTACAAAGGGCTCTTTTGAAAGGATCATTGAACTAAAATGTGGGATCTTGTTTAGGTTACTTAGGGGAATTTCCCATGGACACTGACCTTTCTCATAATCCAAGTCTAACTCTTGTTGATCAGCTTGGTATATGAGATGTAGGGGACATGAGACGGAAGAGCAGACCCACCTACGGTAGCTTTCATTGCAGTTAAGGGGTTTTGTAATTTGTCACTACCCCCAAGGAAGTTTGCTTTATTTGCATCATATGTCACACCTGAGGCTTTTATTTTTATGTCATGCTTAGGGCATTTATTGTATGTGCCACAATTGGGGCTCATTACCACGGGAGGGGAATTTATTTTATGCGTCACGCTGAGGGTATCTATACTGTTTGTCGTGCATGTAGGGAATTCTCATCATGTGAAGGCCCTTATAATAGGGTTATTGGAGATTGCAAGGTCCCTTAAATGCCATGTGGGTTTTCTCATTATGCTCATATCCTTATCATAGAGATAATGGAGATTTTAGGGTCCTTTCTTTACTATGTGGAATTGATCCCATTATACGAAGATTCTTATTCTATAGATTGCCTAGTTTATGCACCGAGTCGTGTGGGTTGATCCATCATGCAAGGACCCTTATAATAATGATTGCTTAGTTCATTCACCGCGTCATATGGGTTTGATCTCATCATGCAGGGACCTTATAATAAAGATTGTCAGGGTGTTTCACTGCACCGTGAAGGTTAATCCCATCATGTAGGGACCCTCACAATGGAGATTGCATGATCCCTTCACCACCATATGGGGTTAATACTATCGTATGGGAACCCTTATGATGAAAATTACTTGGTCTCTTTACCGTACCAAGAGAAGTTGATCCCATCATGCGAGAACTCTTATAACAGAGATTGCCTAATCTTTTCACCGTGCTATGTGGGGTTAATCCCATCATACGGGGAAACTTATAATAGAGATTTCTTGGTCCCTTCACCATACTAGATGAGGTTGATTCCATTATGTATCGATATTTATAATAGAGATTGCCTGATCCTTTCTGTAAGGCTAATCTAATCATAATTTCCTATAATAGAAATTGCTTAGTCTCTTCACCACGCCATATAGGGTTGATCTCATCATGCGAAGACCTTTGAAATAGAGATTGTCTACCATTTCACTACCATATGAGGTTGGTCTTGTTATATGGGGATTATGTTTTACAATCAAGAGAACATACATTAACGACACATGATATTCTCTTTTACGTATTGCTGCCGTACTGAGAGATAAAATAAATAACTTGATACGTATATCTTCTCAATAATACTTCTACCTTGGGAAAGAGGCAACATGCACGTCTTATCAGATTTTTTGAGAAAGAGGTAGCATGTATGCTTCGTTTGAAAGTTTGAGAAAGAGGCGCCATGTATACCTTGTCTAAATGATTAAGAAAGAGGGGGCATGTATGCCTCATTTAAAAGTTTGAGAAAGAGGCAACATGCATGTCTTGTTTGACTGTTTGAGAAAATATTTTGGTTTGATTTTGATTCAACCTAAAACATTATGAGAGCTTCCTTGCAATTGGTGGTTCGTTCCTCTTGGAGGTGGTTTTCTATAAAAGATGATGATTAGATTTCCTGAAAAATGGTTGCTTAGAGATAATGAAGATTTGGGCGATCCTAAAATCGTAAAAAATGACCATATGAGGCGATGCTAGTAGCGCTACTCTGATGGTCAAGTCAGTGGGGGTTTAAGGAGGTAATGAGTTTTAGAAAAGCCCTGGAATATGAAGAAAGTTGAGTGTTTTTGGTGTATCTGTAAACTCATCTCTTGTAAGACAAATATGACCTTTTTAAGATGAGTGGCCTTGAGGGTATCTTTACACTCTTGTGGACAGATAGCGGGACACCATTGGTGATTTCCCTCATCTGGTAGGGTTTTTAGGTAATTTGGCCCCATTTATAGTGGCTCTTCAATTTGCTTGGCCTGGACAGTGACAATTTGTGCTGGCAAAGTGTCCTTGACTCCAATTGGCTTATTTTAAATGAGTTAATTGGGTAGAGGAACACCTCATTTTTATGAGAGAGTGTTGGTAGCTTGTCTGTGGTTCCCCTTTCCTCACCTTTAACTTGGGCAACTTATAAGGGGATATTTAAGAGACAATGTCGGGACTATACTGCCATGTGGTGTTATGGATATACCGTAAGAGGTATATTCTATTATCCTTTGATGACTTGGTTGGTTGACACTGTCTTCTTAAGATATTTTTATCTTAACTTTTCCTTTCAGATTTCTCTCGTCAACTTCTCATTCTCAATATCCCCTTTACTTTTAGTGAAATCTTCTTATTTCTTCAAGGTATGTCCTTTCATCCTCTTTCAATTTTTTTTGTATCATTTATCATGGTTTTGAGTTATACTTCTTATATGTCATGCCCTTGATACTATTATGTGGGGACCCATAATTGAGATTACCTAGTCTCTTCACCATGCCATATGGGGTTAATCTTGTTATACGGGGACCCTCATAATGGAGATTGCCAGATCATTTCATTGTTTGTGGGGCTGATCGCATCATACAAAGACCCTTATGATAGAGATTATCTAGTCCATTCACCATGCCATATGAGGTTGATCCTATTATGCGGGGACCCTCATAATGGAGATTGCTTGGCCCCTTTACCACCATGTGGTGTTGATCTTGTTATACTAGGTTATTTTTTTTTCCAGTCTAGAGTACATGTATCAACAATGCGGTGATATTTTCATTTACGTGTTGTTATTGTGCTGGGAGATAAAATAAATAACTTGATACGTATATCTTCTCGATAATACTTCTCCATGAGAAAGAGGCGATGTGCATGCCTCACTTGAATGGTTAAGAAAGAGATGGCATGTATAAATCGTCTGAATGTTTAAGAAAGAGGTGGCATGTATGCTTCATCTAAATTTTTTGGAAATAGGCGGCATGTACATTTCGTCTGAATGTTTAAGAAAGAAAAGACATGTATGCCTCATCTAAATGTTTGAGAAAGAAGCAACATGTACGCCTTATCAGTATGTTTGAGAAAGAGGTGACATGTATACCTCATTTGAGTTTATTTTTCAAATTAAGTGGAATCATACTAGAGTCATAAGAGGTTTCTTCTTGAGTTATCACTGCAGTACTAAATAGGAAACATAAGTAAAGTAGAAACTATGAAAGTAAATAGAGATACTAGTCTCTTTTTTTATCGGTTGTTAAGATGAGGATCATGATTCTCTCCTGATCTAATTATGTTCGAGCAAATAATTCAATTGCTGATTGGTAGTTAATAAATAAAAAGTAAAAGAAGTGAAAATTTACCCATATGTTATCACTAAAAGACACATGGTAAGAGATCTTTAAAAGCTTAATAACGTTCAAATAAGGAGAGGATCCTATTCCATTAAGATGACCCCCCTGGTTATATGCTTTGAGTATAATGGGTTTCAGGGATGCTTTATGCTCCTCCCGTCGAGGTGCAAAGCATGTATGCTCTAGATTTGACAACCCATTCGACCTTGTAAGGACTTTCCCCATTTGCATTAAGAATGTCATCCTTTTACAAACTTCTTCAGGCATATAATCCACATTGGAATGCCCCATGCATTTAAGATAAAGAGTTGAAAGTCTGTAGCAGTACAATGTATCCTCAATTTGTTAACATGAATATATTAATAATATTGATTTTGATGATAACAAACTTTAAATGATTTTGATAAAAATATTGGATTTATTTCTTAACAATTGAAAGTTATAAAAACTACTCCATTCATACTTATAAAATATGAATTTTTAATTGGAAACAGATTCTTTGCATAATCTGGTTTAAAATGTGTTTTTGGAAATAAACGGTGAACCGATTGTTTATAAACGGTGAACCGATTAAGAGCAGAGAGCAAAAGTTTGCCTAAGCTCAAAAATTGAAAGCTTACTGGAAACTAACGGTGAACCGTTTATTACAAACGGTTAATCGATAACATTCGGAGAGTCACTTCACACTAGTCCTTAGCCGTTTACTTAAACCGGATAATCGTTGTTCTTTTTGCAGGTTACTAGAAACTAACAGTGAACCATTTATTATAAACGGTTAACCAATAACATCCAGAGAGTCACTTCATACAAAGCCTTAGATGTTTACTTGAAACGGATAACGGTTATTTATTTTGCAGGTCTTTGAACGTTAACGGTGAAAGAGTAACCATAAACAGCAAACCGTTTATTTGAAATCTGGCCCAACGGTAACTTTGACTAGCACAAACGGTTAACTGTTAATGGCTAACGGTGAACCGTTTTCGGGCAGATAGCCAGCAACGACTAGTTTTTCAGTTCTAATTATAAATAAGCTCATTCAAATTCAAAGAAGACTGATCACAACACAACCATTGAGCTTATACTCGAGTTTGCAATCTTCATAAAGCTAAAAATATACTCTTACTTCATCTATTCACACTTTGAGCATTAATTTGTAATCTTAGATAGAGTGTGAGAGAAAAACAATTTGTAATATTTGTTTTTGAGTGATTATAAGTGTTGGGATACATTTGGGTTAAGAGATTGGGGATAATCTCTCATTGTAAAGGTTATTGATACCTTAGAAGTCAAGTGTAAGCAATTGAAGCCTTGGAGGCTTGCTTAGTGAAATCCTCAACCCCGGAAAGCTTGGAGGCATGGACGTAGGCGAGGTTGGCCGAACCACGTAAACATCCTTGTGTTTAATTCTCTCTTCCCTTATCTTTTTAATTTGTGATCGATTTATTTATTATTGTTCTAATTTCGTTTTAGATTTGCATGATAATTCGTTTTTAGTTTAATAATTTATTAAATCCTAATTCACCCCCCGTCTTGGGTTGCCTAGATAGTATTTCATTTGGTATCAAAGCTTGGTGCTCTTGTTTAGATTTAATCGTCTAGAGCTAAAGATCAATGGCAACTCAAAATGATTCCACATTTAGGGAAGGAAAATCCACCACTAGACCACCTTTTTTTGATGGAAATGATTACCCTTATTGGAAAATTAGGATAAGAATTTATTTACAAGCCGTAGATTATGAGATTTGGGAAATTGTTAATGATGGTCCTTTCATGCCTTTGACTAAGAATGAAGTCGGAGAAGATATTCCAAATCCGTCACGGGATTGGAATGAACTCGAAAAGAGAAAAGCTTCTCTAAACTCCAAAGTCATGAATGCCTTATTTTGTGCACTAGATAAGAAAGAGTTTCATAGAGTGTCTAGTTGTGAAAGTGCTAATGAGATTTGGCACAAACTTGAGGTTGTCTATGAAGGCACAAACCAAGTGAAAGAATCTAAAATAAGTAGGTACACTCAGCAATATGAATTGTTTCAAATGGAACAAAATGAAAATGTGTACTCTATGTATACTAGATTCAAAGACATAATGAACACTCTAGGAGCTCTAGAGAAGATTTTTTCAAGTAGCGAAAAAGTCAAAAAAATTATTAGGTCACTACCTAAGGAATGGAGACCAAAAAAGACTGCCATTGAAGAAGCAAAATATTTAAATTCTTTACCTCTTGATGATTTAATTAGTCCTCTTATTTCATATGAAGAAATTTGGCAGCAGAAAAAGGGCATGAGGAGAAGAAGAAAAAAATTTCTTTCAAAACTTCAAACCATGAGAGTGATGAGGAGAGTAAACCGGATGATGAAGAGCTAGCCATGCTAGCAAGGAGGTTCAGAAAATTCTTCAAGAAAACTAGAGAGCGAAGAAATTTCAGAAACTTCAAAAACCATATGGAGAAGAATGAGGCAATCACATGCTATGAATACAAGAAGCATAGTCATATTAGATCGGAGTGTCCACTTATCAATAAACACAAGAAGAAAGCTATGGTTGCAACTTGGGATAATAGCGAGGAAGATTCAAGTGATGAGGAAGGATCGCAAGAAGTCTCAAACCTAGCACTTATGGCAATAGGAGATGATGATGATCTCAATGAGGTAAGTGATCCTACCTATGATGAATTGTATGATGCCTTTAAAGATTTGCATAATGAGTTTATGAAGATTGGTAAAAAAAATGCGTGTCTTAAAAAGGAAATGACAAAGCTTAAGAATGAAATTGAATCTTTAAATACAAAAATTGTATGCCTAGAAGTAGGAAACAAGACTTTGCATGATGAGATTGTATTATCAAATGAGAAGCCTAACATCGTACATAAGCACTTAGAATCACACATAGATGTGTTGAAAAATGAAAATGAAATGCTCAAGAAAAGGAGCAACGAGTTAAATGAGATTGTCTTGAAATTTACAAATGGGCAAAAGATGTTGGATAATTTGCTAAACTCACAAAAATTTGTATTTGACAAAAGTGGCATTGGTTATAAACCAAATTTGAAACAAAAATTCTACAAAAGTTATTTTGTGAGAAATACATCTATTAACAATAAAATTGCATGTCATTATTGTAATCAAGATGGTCATATGAAAAATAGATGTGTAGTGAAGAGAAATGCATATTATGGTGTAAAATGTGTTTGGGTTCCAAAAGGAACCATTGCTAACTCTTAAGGACCCAAAAAGGTTTGGGTACTTAAAACTTGAGATGTTCTCTGCAGGGTTTGAAGAAGAAAAAGAATAAGTGGTACTTGGACAGCGGTTGTTCAAGACACATGACAAGAAATTATTCTTGGTTCTCAAGCTTCACCAAAATTGAAAATGGTGGAGATGTATCATTTGGAGACAACTCAAAAGAAAAAATCCTTAGAATTGGAAATATTGGTAAAGTATCTTCAACTTTAATTGAGAATGTATGTTTGGTTGAGAAATTGATGCTCAATGCCAAGGTTATTACAAAAAGTTTTAAATGCATGATTTTCAAATTCTCCACCATGATCACTTCTAATGCAAGTAATAGAATAACCTTTTTCGTTTTGAACATTTTTATGAAAAATTCGAAATGCATCAATGGCATTATCCTTATTAGCTGAGAACAATACCCATGTGTATCTAGAATGATCATCCACAATTACAAATGCATAATATTTGCCGCTTAAACTAGCATACCTAGAAAGTCCAAACAAATCTTTATGAAGTAATTGAAGCGGTTTTGAAGTAAAGATATGATTCTTGTTTTTTAAAGAAGTCTTGATTTGTTTTCCAAATTGACATGCTTAACAGATTCTATCTTTTTGAAAACTGGTTTTTGGAAGACATTTAACTAAATCATTTTTCATAATTTTTGAAATCAAATCCATACTTGCATGTCCTAATCTTCTATGCCATAGCCAACTATCATCATGTAATGCGGAAAAACATTTATCAAGAGTAGATGCACATTCTATGTCAATGGTATACACATTACCACATCTATTACCAACAAACAAGATTTTGCCATCACATGAGTTTTCGATGACAGTTAAATTTATAAAAAATGACTTTATAGCCTTTGTCACATAATTGACTAATGCTAATTAAGTTGTCTTTTAAGTTCTCAACCAAACATACATTCTCAATTAGAGTTGAAGATACTTTACCAACATTTCCGATTCCAAGAATATTTCCTTTTGAGTTGTCTCCAAAAGATACGTCTCCACCATTTTCAATTTTGGTGAAGCTTAAGAACCAAGAATAATTCCCTATCATATGTCTTGAATAACCGTTGTCCAAGTACCACTTATTTTTCTTCTTCTTCAAGCCCTGCAGAGAAAATCACAAATTTTAGGTATTCAAACCTTTTTGGATCCTTGAGAGTTAACAATGGTTCATTTTGGAACCCAAACATATTTTACACCATAATATGCATTTCTCTTCATTGCACATCTATTTTTCATATGACCATCTTGATTACAATAATAACTTACAATTTTATTGTTAATAGATATATTTCTCACAAAATAGCTCTTGTAGAATTTTTATTTCAAATTTGGTTTATAACCAATGCCACTTTTGTCAAATACATATTTTTGTAAGTTTAGCAAATTATCCAACATCTTTTGCCCATTTGTAAATTTCAAGACAATTTTATTTAACTCATTGCTCTTTTTCTTGAGCAATTCATTTTCACTTTTCAACTCATCTATGTGTGATTCTAAGTGCTCATGTATGATGCTAGGCTTCTCATTTGATAGTGCAATTTCATCATGCAAAGTTTTGTTTCCTACTTCTAGGCATACAATTTTTGCATTTAAAGATTCATTTTCATTTTTAAGCTTTGTCATTTCCTTTTTAAGACAGACATTCTTTTTACCAATCTTCATCAACTCATTATGCAAATCTTTAAAGGCATCATATAATTCATCATAGGTAGGATCACTTACCTCATTGAGATCATCGTCATCTTCTATATCCATAAGTGCTAAGTTTGAGACTTCTTGCGATCCTTCCTCATCACTTGAATCTTCCTCACTATCATCCTAAGTTGCAACTATGGCCTTCTTTTTGTGTTTGTTGATAAGTGGACACTCTGATCTAATATGACCAGGCTTCTTGCATTTATAGCATGTGATTGCCTCATTCTTCTCCCTATAATTCTTGAAGTTTCTGAAATTTCTTCGCTCTCCGGTTTTCTTGAAGAATTTTCTAAACTTCCTTGCTAGCATGACTAGCTCTTCATTATCCGGTTCACTCTCTCCATCACTCTCATGTTTTGAAGCTTTGAGAGCAATGTTTTTCTTCTTCTCCTCATGCTCTTTTTCTGCTACCAAATCTTTTTCATATGAAATAAGAGAACCAATTAAATCATCAAGAGGCAAAGTATGTAAATCTTTTGCTTCCTCAATGGCAGTCATTTTAGGTCTCCATTCCTTAGGTAGTGACCTAATAATTTTCTTGACCTTTTTGCTATTTGAAAAAGTCTTCCCTAGAGCTCCTAGAGTGTTCACTATGTCCGTGAATCTAGTATACATAGAGTACACATTTTTATTTTGTTCCATTTGAAATAATTCATATTGCCGAGTGTACCTACTTATTTTAGATTCTTTCACTTGATTTGTGCCTTCATAGACAACCTCAAGTTTGTGTCTAATCTCATTAGCACTTTCACAACTAGACACTCTATGAAACTCTTTCTTATCTAGAGCACAAAATAAGGCATTCATAGCTTTGGAGTTTAGGGAGGCTTTCCTCTTTTCAAGTTCGTTCCAATCTCGTGAAGGTTTTGGAATATCTTCTCCAACTTCATTCTTAGTCAAGGGCATAAAAGGACCATCACTAGCAATTTCCCAAATCTCATAATCTAAGGCTTGCAAGTAAATTCTCATCCTAGTTTTCCAATAAGGATAATCATTACCATCAAAGAAAGATGGTCTAGTGGTGGATTGTCCTTCCCTAAATGTAGAATCACTTTGAGTTGCCATTGATTTTTAGCTCTAGACGATTAAGTCTAAATAAGAGCACCAAGCTCTAATACCAAATAAAATACTATCTAGGCAACCCAAGAGGGGGTGAATTGTGATTTTATAAATTATTAAACTAAAAATGAATTATCATCCAAATCTAAAAACGAAATTAGAACAATAATAAATAAATTGATCACAAATTAAAAAGATAAGGGAAGAGAGAATCAAACACAAGGATGTTTACGTGGTTCGATCAACCTCGCTTACATCCACACCTCCAAGCTTTCCGGGCTTGATGATTTCACTAAGCAAGCCTCCAAGGCTTCAATTGCTTATACTTGACTTTTAAGGTGTCAATAACCTTTACAACAAGAGATTATCCCCAATCTCTTAACCCAAGTGTATCCCAACACTTACAATCACTCAAAAAGAAAGATTACAAACTGCTTTTATTTCACACCACATCTAAGATTACAAATTAATGCTCAAAGTGTGAATAGATGGAGTAAGAATGTGTTTAAGGCTCTATGAAGATTGCAAACTCGAGTATAAGCTCAATGGTTGTGTTGTGATCAGTCTTCTTTAAATTTGAATGAGCTTATTTATAAGTAGAGCTGAAAAACTAGCCGTTATTGGCTGTCTGCCCCAAAACGGTTCACCGTTAGCCGTTAACGGTTAACCGTTTGTGCTGGTCAAAGTTACCGTTGGGTGAGATTTCAAATAAACGATTTGCTGTTATGGTTACCCTTGCGTTGTTAACGTCCAGAGACCTGCAAAATGAATATCCGTTATCCGTTTCAAGTAATGGCTAAGGCTTTACATGAAGTGACTCTTTGGATGTTATCGATTAACCGTTTGTAATAAACGGTTCACCGTTAGTTTCCAGTAAGCTTTCCATTTTTTCGTTTTTCACTAATGGTTAGAGCTCAGACAAACTTTTGCTCTCTGGTCGTAATCGGTTAACCGTTTATAAATAACCGGTTCACCGTTTATTTTCAGAAACACATTTTAAACTAGATTTTGCAAAGAATATTTTCCAATTAAAAATTCATCTTTTATAAGTATGAATGAAGTAGTTTTTATGACTTTCATTTGTTTAAGAAATAACTTCAATATTTTTATCAAAATTATTTAAAGTGTGTTATCATCAAAATCAATATTATTAACATATTCATGTTAACACAGTTTAGGTTGGCACAATCCCCTAGGCAGAGTGGATTTGTGATATGACCACCTCATCAACAGGGTGGCGGGGAACGTCAGTTAAGTTCTCCCCTCTAGGTATAGTTAGCCCTATGTGGTTGGGTCATCTCGTGCTTTCTGATGATGTAATGCTCTTCGATGTCAATTAGCTAGAGTGCTCGGTCATGTGCAGTAATATATGTTTTAAGCTTATTATGCTTGATAAACCTTCTATAGTCCTAACCTTTGAGATTTCTATAAAATATCTCTAGGGTTCTTCCTGCAGTGTAGAGATCGACTTACGAGATTTTCTCGTGAAATAACTTCGTGTAGTAGTAATTCGCCCTCACCCTGTATTATCCATGACAAGTCTAAGAATCCACGTTGTTCTTTACTTACATATCGAAACTTGGTAAGAAAGTCCCGTTAAAATTGTTCCCACGATGAGACGCTATCATTTGGAAAAGCCTTTGAACCACGCCTTAGCATAACTTTTTAGAGTATGGGGAAAAAGACAATAGATGCTGTTATTGGTGATGCATTGATAGCCATCTAGCCCTTGTAGTTCTCTAAGTACTCAATGAGGTTGATGCAATCCTCATAGGGAAGTAATTGGGGTATAGTGAAATCTTTGGAGAGCTAGCATGGCCATTTTCTTTGTGAGCTAGGATTGGAGAGTTGTTAGGGGAAGATCTTTTGGGGACGTCTCTTTCACTTTTGCCATTCTATCGACCTTGTCACTAAGATAGTGCAGTTTGGCTAGGATGTCTTTAGTGACCATCTTACTTTTAGCCAACTCTTCGTCCTCTTGCTAGTGTTTTGTGTTTAACTTATCGTAGATGTAAAGAAAGACAAGTTTGGGGTGTTACTTCAGCCTTCCTTGATGCTATAGCTTTTGTGATGGAAGGAAAATCTCTATTATATAGTGTTTCTCCTCTTAAGCCGTTTTGGCGAGCTCTATTTGGCCCTGTTCTAGTTGATGGGGCTACCAGGGCTGTGCCATTCAGTAATGGGTTGGTGATGACTTTGTTTGGTAAAATAAGGTGTAAAACAGCGTAGAGGGTGTCTTGTATAAGCTGCAAAACATCATCTTAAGTTAAAGTTTTCTTCATTTTTTACGGGCTACCTTGGTTGGGGATTTGCCTCTAGCAGCACAACTTTGGTTGGATATAGTTTAGGATTATTGATCTTCTTCCCCAATGGTGTCTCCTTGTTGGTTGCCACCTTCTTGTGGATTGTTAATAGACATGTTTTGTGGGTTAAAGAGGTGTTGTTGTGAGTAAAAGAATTGTTTTTATGGGTAAGGGAGAGACTTTTGTGGAAAAAGAGATATTTTTATTAGTAAATGAGGAAATTTTATAGGTAAAAGCTGAAGCTTTTTAAATGAAGTTGTGACTTTATGGGAGAAAAAGGTTGCTTTACGTGAGAAAATGTATGGGTGTGATTTGAGTTGGTGGGTTTGTGAAGATGATGAGCTCTCTTTATCAATAGAGGTTAGAATAATGGCTTCTTGTTCGATCCCCGTAGATGACGCTAAAATATTTTGGTTTGTTTTTGGATTACCCCAAAACATTATAAGAGCTTTCTTATAACCAAAGATTCTTCCTTCCTAGAGGTGATTTTATGGAGAAAATGATTACTGGACGTCCTGAAAATGGTTGCCTAAGGATGGTGATGACTAGGGCGGTCTTGAAATCACAAGAAACGACTATTAGAGGTGACGCTAGGAGGGGCATGCAACGGTCCTCTGATGGTCAAGTCAATAGGGGGTTGGATGAGGTAATAAGTTTAAGAGAAACCCTAGAATAGAAGGAAAGTTGAGTGTTTTTTATGTATTTGTGAATTTACCTCCTAGAAGACCAACCTGACCTTATTAAGAGGAGTGTCCCTGAGGGCATCTTGATGTCCTTGTAGATAGGTAGCAGGCGACCATTGGTTATTTCCCTCCTCAAGTAAGGTTTTTGAGTAATTTTGCCTCTTTTGTATAGGCTCTTTAATTTACTAGGCCGGAAGAGCTATCAACACGGGGTCAGTCTAGGTTTGGCAAGATGTCTAGAACTCTAATTGGCTGATTTAAAATGGGCCAATTGGGTGGAGGAGCACTTGGTTTTTATGGAGAGAGTGTTGGTGGTTTGTTCGTGGTCCCCCTTCCTTTTACCTTTGACTTAGGCACCTTGCAGGGGGATATTTTAGAGACAGTCTATATGGGGGCAGTACTACCATAAAGTGGCGTAGGCGTATAATAGGAGGTATATTTTATTATTCGTTGACGTCTTGAGTGGTCAATGTCATCTTTCTAAGATCTTCCCATTTTAATTTCCCCTTTTCATGTTTTCCTTCTCAACTTCCCTTTCATTCTTTGTAACAGTCTTGAGTCATGTTCCCTATGTGAGATCTTCCCATTTGTTCGAGGTCTTCCTATTCATCCTCCCCTTTAGCTTCCTTTTTATTCTTTGTCATAGTTTTGAGTCATACTCCCCACGTATCATGCCCTCAATACCTGTGACCCATGTTTTACCGCCAATAACATGTAATACTCTGAATATGAAATCTTTCATTGTGTTTTATCTAGTCCAAAAGCATGCTAGCCCGGCAATTGATTGCCAACTTATTGGGTTGTTTTTCTTGTTTTTATTGGAATGAAAAAAAAATTAGAGTTGTTGAAGAATGCTTTGTTAAATGAAAGTTCTTTTCTCCACGTAAGCAATTCCATTGTGCATGAGCTTTAACTCGTCTAGATTTTTATTTATTTCTTATAGATTGCTCGTTGTTGACTATGTCCACAATTAGGTTTCTGTTTGACCATATCCATTACCCGAGTCATGACTCTAGTCGTTTTGTGGTAGATTGAAACTAGTTGATTAACATTTGGATATTAAACATTTGAATCCCTTAAAGGTTAATAACATTTGGATTAACCTTTAATTTGGGTTTGTTTTCAAAGACTTGATTAGGTGGCTCTCAAATAACTTTCCTCAATTTGACTGTATTTAAAATCATAAAAAAGGTAAAGGCTAAAAAATTAATTTAGGCTTTACCTACTCTTTAACTTTAAATAAAAATGATAAATATTACTATTTATACCGTTAAAAAATAAAAAGAACAAATCAAATATTTTAAGAGAAGTTTGGTCATTGCATTAGGAGTTACAGTCTTACAGAGTTACTGAGTTAGGAACTTGTTCGTCATAAATGAACATATTATGTAACATTTTGAGAAAAAACAACATTATAGGGATCCGAATATTACTAACCTTCTAGTGTTATTATAGTGGTATATAAACATTTGAATCCATATAATGTTGCTTTTTCTCAAAATGGTAAATAGTATATTCATTTGCAACGAACAAGTTCCTAACTCTATAACTCTTAATGCAAATAACCAAACTGCTCTCAAAATATTTTAGTTCGTTCTTTTAATTTTTCAAGAGTATAAAGTAATAATATGTATCATTTTTATTTTAAGTTAGAGGGTAGGTAAAGTCTAAATTAAGCTTTTAACCCTTACCTTTTTTAGGATTTAAGCACATATAGTCAAATTAAGAAAAGTTTTTTGAAGACTACTTAATCAAATCCTTGAGAACAAGCAAAAGTTTAGTGATTATTTTTTAAATTAGCAACATGTATCATAAACGCAAAAGAAATTATTATGTCATTATGGTTCTAAGAACTTATTGATAAAACTGAGCAAACTATATACTTATTTGAAATTCCATAAAAAATATGAATCCACATATTATCACATAATTACCTTAGTATCTTTTATAACATAAAGAGAGGTGGTTACATATAAATTCATAAAAAATGGGTGATGATTTATACATCCTGTAGTTTTTATAAAGCCACCCCATTTTGAAAAGAAAAATTACAAAAAAATACGAATTATTTTTAAAAAATTCAACTAAAAAAGAATTTTAGAGAATTAATTAATTAAAATTTGTGACTTAAATTCTTTTATTATATTTGATTGGAAGGATTGTTTTGACATAAGTTTAAATTGATAATTTTACTATCACAAGTTAAAGTACTAAAATTTTAGTAGTTTTCTAATTTTATACCATACCTATTTTTTCTATTTTCTAATACTACTTTATTAGTGTGAATATTAAACTCTAATTAAACTAATAGAAGATCTTTATGGCACAATACTCATATAGGTTATTGGACTTTCAAATTTATGTTATTTACATGTAAGAGTGGTGAAAATAGTAATTAGATTTTTTTAAAAATAATATATTATAAGTCACAAAATTAAATATCTAAATTTTTAGGCACAATAACTCCTATTTATTGGGGCAACTTAGTTGTTTTATATCATAATAATACAATAGTAAAATAAAACTTATATTAAAATTTATGATAAAATATGGTGAAGGAAAAGAAAAAAATAAATAAAAGGATTTAAGTACAAAACCTAATGGTTGTCGCTTGTCGGCCCATGGCTCGAACCTTTCTATTTTATCATGGACGCCGCTTTTAATTGATGTGTTGCGGCTTCCTTGCTTGATGGTGTGACCACTGGGCCACTTCTTGCTGATGGCCATGAAATCCCATGGCAGCTACTGGCCATGGGAACTTAGAAACCGTGTTTCAAAATTTCCAATAACAAGTTTTCCAAAAATTTTGAATTTCCGAATGTTTTTCTTAATCCTTAATAACAACCGCAATTGTTCTTAAACTCAATAATACTGGAATTATTAAATTTCAGAACGTCGAAGATTTAATTATTAATCAAAAAATAAATTCGATTCTCAATGATTTAACATGAAAAGGCTCTGTACCACTTGTTAGTAAATAATCAATTTTGGTGAAAACAATCACTTAAAATCTAAAAATATTCATGTTGTATCACCAAGAATTAATAAATGAATACGTGGAAGCAGAGGTGAATCTATTATACTTAATTGTCCACTAAAGTTGTGTAGTTTACCTTTTAAATTAATACTTTGTCATAGAGTATTATTTAAACTTCTTTATGCGCTCTCTCTAATGATGAATGTCGTATAAAAATTAGTAGATAAGTTGAATGATGCGAAGAAGGTATTGGGTGAGATGTTTTTTAGTCCACTAAATGATAATTAACTTAGTGCAGATCATAAAAAAATAATTATAATTACATCTTAATCATACACTGATTTAAATGTATACATAACAGCACTAGATCCAAATTCGAAACGAAATTACAAATTCACAAGTGAAATTGAGAGTGTGTAATTGGTGTTGATTGTGAAAGATACACTAACATGGGATGTTTCAAAGTAGACAAAAGAAATACTCTATAGGGGTTGAATTCCGCTAGTGCGTGTCAGCAAAATCAGTTACTACTGACGTATATAAACTTTAATATGGTGAATAAAACAATTTAAAGCGTGCTAGAAAATCATTTATTACTGACGTATAAAAAACTTAATAAGGTGAATAAAACAATATGAGGCCAAGAGAGGGCAAAGCTTCCGTTACATATAATGTAACAAACAACCAATGAATATAGACCATTGATTTTGATATTCTTTAAATTCAATGGATAAAAATAATTTTAACACAAAATAAAGTACAGGTAAAATAGATATTTACAGAAAATTTTATTTCTAATCATATGTTTACTTATTTTTTCAAATAAGTCCTCATTGATTTTTTATAATTAAATGATTTTTTCATCCATCTTTTTTACATTTATTTTTAAAAATTTATAAAGTGTTAACAACATTTTTATAAAGATTTAAATGATTATTATATTCATAAATATCCACAAATTTTGAATATATTTTTGCACTTACATTTATAATTTCTTGTCTCTCTTGAGACATAAACTAAATTTTTCTTCTAACACACACACACACACACACACACACATTCAATCTATTTTCATTCTTAAATACATATTATCAATGCCATCACAAAGATTTTGTAATCTAAATTTAGTATCATGAATTATAAGAGATATTATATGTAATAAATATCTTATAAATCTAATGAATGATTAAAAATATGGTACAATTAATAAATTACCAAAGCCTCTAATAAAAAAATTCCAATTCTTTGATCTTATCAATGATTCAAACATGTGAAGAAATAATCAATTAAATTGAATGTCACTATATTTATTAAATAAATTAAAAAATCTAAACTTATCTATAAATGATATAGAAATGGTAAACAAAATATTAGAAATTAATAATTTCAATGAAGGAATATAAAATAAATTAAAAAGTTAAGAGATCAAGTGATCAACTAAGTAAAGAATTTAATAAAATTAAACAATTCATAAAAGACTTCAATGTTAAAAATCATGATATATTAAATCAAGAGATTATTAATATAATGAATAAAAACTCAATAGATATAAAATTAAACAAGTTAAATATTCAATTAAATAAAATAGAAAAAATTATTGAGCAGTTTGATACTAACTTTATTATAAATATAAATGAAGAACTTTAAAAAATTGAAATATTGCAGCTTGGGTGTAAACAACCTGGGGTATAATGTAAAACATTAAAATTTATTGACATTTTTAATAATTATTATCTTTTTTAAGAGTTTAAAAGTTTATAGCCGTAACATACAGCTAAGGTAACGGAAGCTTTGCCCCAAGAGCAAGCGTTTCTTTGCTCTCAAAAGCGACGTCTCCATCACATATATAATGAAATGAGTTCCACCATTCCTTCATACAAACCTCCAGCATTTTATATTTGTAATCTTAAAATTGGATGGATCAATCAAAAGGCAGCATTATCACTTGATCAATCATTCCAACGAAGTACACTTGATAGATCTATTTGAATTATTGTGAACCAAAGTTGACTGGAACAGATAGGTTAATCCCAGTTAATCCCACAAAATACCGCTCTTAGCCAAAAAAATCAAAAGTTAAGCCACAGCAGATTAACGAATCTTCATAACCCAATTTGATTACCCAATACAATAATCATCATCAATTTGTAAAGTCTACAAATGAGGTTCAAACTTTTACTAGAAAAAAATCAATCCAAAAGCTAGATTCTAACAATATTATAAGTTCATAAAACTTAGAACTCCAGTCCAACGAGAAAACAAGACATAAGCAAAGGTGAATTGATCCAAATTGCAAAATTGACAAAATATCCAGCATGACATTCAAAATTGGACTATATAAGAAACTGCATCTCAAGGATGTTCAAAGGAAATTTTAACTCTGATGCAGGTTTTAACTCTGAATCAGGCTTAGTGGTCTCCTGGAAGTGACTTGATGATATCAGAATCACCTGCGAAACAGAGAACGGCACAATTAATTCCTGTAGCTGCAGCACGCATCAACAGTTATAAAGCAGAGTTGATATCGCAACGTCAGATCATACCTGGATCAATAATGCTCAAGCAAGACACACGGAAGTACTTTCCGCATGCTGTTCCCAAATCAACATTGTCTAGAAAATTATCAAACAAATATGCAATGTCAATTAAATAACAAGAGGTAATAACCACAAACTACAGTTATCAAGTGAGAAATATAAGATCAACTAAGCAAAGTTTTTGAGCAAATAGCAGAAGAGATAAAATGCTAATATAAAGAGTTATGATTATAGAAAGCTACAGCACGCAGAACAAATAGACACATTTAGAGACAAACGTGAAACTTGCCAAATGTTAATGGAGTTCCAAACACTAAAATCCATCAATTAAAAACCCATACACTCCCAAAAGCTAGGAAAGTAAATGCAAATGGTGAAACACTCATTTTCAATTCATGCAACCCAAACTTTTTATTCCAAAATGGATCATAGTTTTCAACATTTTCATACACATCTGCCTCCCATTTCATAACACAAAACAAACTAGCATAGCTGTGACAGTAGAAAAAAAGCATAATTACACTAGAATCTATGACAATTGGTATTGAAATCAAAATAGCAACACAAGAAAGGGACAACATCCAAATCAACAAAAACAATAAAAGAAAGCAGAAACAAAAGCAAACACAAATAAAACTTACTTCCATTATAGTGGTGTACACCAACTTTAGCAAGCATAGCATAGTACTCAATCTCTGATTTTCTCAACGGTGGGCAATTATTTGACAAAATAATCAACTTTCCTGTCAAAAAATCAACAACCCACAAAAGTCCCAAATCAAAAATCTAAACTTTATAATAGAAAACGAAACTTTCAGTTCCAAAACTCATCAGAAAAAAAAAATCAAACCCTTAGAGGTCCTGAGAGATCGAAGAACAGTTTTGTAACCAAGAGTGTATTTGCCGCTCTTCATCACAAGAGCCAACCTATTGTTGATGCTCTCATGAGTCTTCTTCTGCAATAATGAATACAAAAACCCAGAAAAAATTAATTAAAAAATTGATTGTGAAAGTGTTAGCTGAAGTAAGTAAATGAATAGAAAGTGAAATTGGCGTCTTACTGTCTTCTTGCTTGTAACCATTTTCGATTGTTTGGTTGCCTGGAAAATAAGATCAAAGAGAAAAGTTAATGACAATACCAATACATGAATTGGTTTTTGGGGTTTGGTTTAGAGCTTACACCAAAAAAAGACTTCGCGAGCGGCCGCAAAATAACAAACCAGCCCTAGAAGAGGAGACGCCGCACCCGCAGATTTAAACTCGTCTAGGGTTTCTTTATCGCTGCTCCTCCTGAAGGGCAACGAACACGTGCAATTCACGTGTACTTCTATTTTAGTTTTTCAATTTTTAACTGGAATTTGGAACACAAAAATTTGGTAAAATATAAAGAATTTCTAAATAGTTACTATTACTAATATTTAAAATTTTATAGAATTTAAAAATAAACCGACAGATTTCGCATTCTGATTGTTCGGTATGAAGTAAAATGAATTTGATTAAAATATATTAAATTTTATAAAATATTATGTTTAGTGTAATGTGTACAGTAATGTATGTTTTAACATTATATATTTTTATTTATATTAAAAATAATATTTATTATTTATTTTTATTAATTCATAACACTTATTACCCATCATCTTCATCCACTATTAGCAACTTATCATCTGCAAAATCCTAAGTTCGGTCGGAGTTTGGTGCTACCTAGGACTGGACCGTATAAGTGAAACTGCTGTCCAAACCCGGATTAAGACTGGCTTTTCACCGTGCGGGCCGAGTTCAAGCCTGGTGCCTCTCGGGCCTAAATTTTTTATCGGGGCTTCTAGGCCCGTAGGGTGGATGAACCGATCCTTTGAAAAAAAAGGGTATAACTTTTTTCTCTACTTTCTTTTCACCCAAAACCGAAAGGATCCCTCTGAATAGTGTACTTAGCAAACAGCAACAAGTTTCATGGAATCTAAAAAAAAAACAAGAGCTTTACAGCCCATCATCCTCTGGAAACTACACAACTCAAAAGGGCTCTGAACATGTTGTAAACATGACCCGACACTTAAAATCAACAGTTCATTTTACTGGGAAAAGGAAGCTACAAGCCTACAATCATAGAGCTTGAGACTTCCTTCACGGTGGGCGGTTACTGTTGCAGTGCTGCTGGCTTGGATCGTTGGAGGCGCGGCAGCCTAGGGGGGCTGCTTATGCATTTCAAATTAGGGATTTGATTTCCCGATTGGGTATTTGGGTTTGGGTTTTGATTTTGCTATTTATATATTAAGAAATTGAGTCCGGGTTCCGAGCTTTTGGTGTTGAACCCAGAACCGCGCACGAAAATATCCAGATTTTAAGATTTTATGCCTTAACCCGTGATTTTAGCATATGTGGTCTGGGGTTTGCCCGGGTCTAGTTCGGACAGATTTTTTTTAACACCCCTATCAATCACCACTTGTTTCAAGAGGTCATTCAAGTCGATTTAATATTATTAAAATCTTCACCAATGGGCCTGTAGCTCATTACCACACCCATGCGCCCAACAACCTTGGGCGCATGAGTTCTAGTTCTAGGATGCTCGACTCTCCTGTATATTAAGGGTTTATTTATCTTCTTATAATGGGGTAGAATTGATCTCACTCTAATATTAACAGTGAGGGTAGATCTTCTTCTAATTTTAAGTGAGAGTTTGCATTCGAGCAGTGCTGTAATAAGATTATTTAGGAGAATTTCGACTGATCTTTGATTGTAAATATCAATAAAGTTATAATTATAATATATCAATGTGTCAAAAAAAATATTATTAGAATTTTCATTGTTGATTTACACCCCACCACCATCCGCAATAGCTATCATCTAGTCATGATGGGATATTTAAAAAATACAAGAAAAATATTTTATAAATATTTTCTTATAATATATCTATAAGATAATAAAGAGTTCTAATTTTTATAATAAATATAAATAAAAATGCATTTAAAATTAAGGTAATACTACAGAATTATAAAATAATAGAAAGTCAGTAGTATATATTAATTTTAATAAAAGGAAAACTGACAATCTTCCATTAATAATTATAGGGTGGCGATATTTCCCCACCTTCATATATAAAACCACCCACTTATTAAATTTTCTAAACTACAATATTATCCTTAGGTTAAATGAATAAAATAGATAAATAAATAATTATTAGTTATTATAATTTAAAAAGTAAACTTATTATACCATATAAAACCAAGAATTTTTATACTCTTAAACTCTTTCCTAACTATTCAAAAAAAAAAGTCAATATTGCAGTGACGAAGGAAAAAGAAATACAAAGGGAAGAATCTGGAAAAGAAAAAGTACTTAATATTCCATTGATTGAGGTAGAAGATATGTCATGGGAAGAATTTGAAAACGAGTTAGTAAGTTTTAATTTTTGTTTTCCAAAAACAATTTTTTATTTAAAAGTGGTTCGTTCACATGGTGATGGAAAGTAGTTTATGCTTAGTATCTTCTAGTTTTCTCTGTTGATTAAAAATAAAAAATTAGAACTTAGTTTTACGGGATTTTTTTTACGGTTTTGTTTACAATTTTGTGTTAGGAATTAATTTACCTTTTAGCTTATTGAGTCAAAATTTTTCAAAGCATATATGTCGACTGTTTGAGTAATTTGCTACTGGCATTTTTGTATGCATGATTTTCTTGTCTTTGATATACTAAACTTATTTTTTTCATTTAATTTATCATTCATTCTTATTAGGATGAAATATTAACTCATAATTGTGATGTTTCAAATGAATTAGTGGTTTTGGACAACACTAATACATTAAAGACTGATATAGTATGTATTAATTAATTCTTCTTTTGTTTCTATCGTCGTGCATAATATACAATATCTAGTTAGGTAAGCCATATTTTCTTTTGTTTACATATTTTTTCAATTAGAGGGTCACTAATTGAATGGACACGAGATGTTGGAAAGAGAAATTGAGTTGTTATTGTGATTGAAAAATCTAATGTAATATCAAATGGTAGAAAACTAAGGATAATTTTCAAATGTGAAAGTATTGCTGTTTATAGACATAAATGTCCTCAAGGTCACAAGCCAAAATGGCTTGGAACAAAGAAATGTAAGTGTCAATCTACACTAGAAGGTTAGAAAATAGCAAATAATGATGACTCGGTATTGATAGTGATATGTGAGTTCCATAACCATTTTGCTACACAATATCTGGAAGGCATTTATTGGTAGACTTAATAAAGTGGAGACCAATTTATTGGTTGATATGTTGAAGAACAATGTTAAACCAAGAGATATATTATATGTCTTAAAGAAAAAAATATATGCATAATGCCACTATAATGTGAGCAATCTACAATGCCTGATGAAAATATAAGGTGAAAGAATAAGCTGGGCTTTTCTAAATGCAACTATTTATGAGTAAATTGACTGAGCATAAATATATTGAGTGGCATAGAAATGATGTACATACAGACTGCATCAAAGATTTATTTTTAGCATGCCCTTCTACAATAGAGTTGTTGCAAGCTTTCCCACAAGTATTGATTATAGATTGCACAAATAAAACCAATAGGCATGATATGTCATTACTAGAGATAGTTGATGTTACATTAACTGATTTGACATTTTTAGTTTGCTTTGCTAATCTTGAATCAGAGCGGGAGAATAACTATATTTGGGCATTGAAGAGACTAAAAAGTATAATGGAAGAGAATATGTTACCAACGTTTATTGTGAAAGACAGAGAACTAACTTTAATGAAAGCTATTCAAAAAAACTTTTCCAAGCACAACTACCTTTCCTTGCAGATGAGATATATCAAGAAATGTATTAGCTAATTATTAGAAATTTTTTAAACTAATGAGATTTGGAGACAATTGATTGACTTCAAAAAGTATAAATTTAATAAAGATAAAATTATTAATTTTTTACTTATAATTTTAATTAATGAGCTTATTATTCCCAAATTATCTTAATACTCCTCTAATCAATTTTTGTGTTAAATTAATTTGAAGTATATTAATTCTCATATTGTAAGTATTTTCGGAATAAAGAAGAAATTGGACCGAAAGTGAAAAATAAAGAAGAATTCCTAGAGCTATTTGGAATGTATTATTGAGGAGATATAATTAATAAAATAAAATAAAAAAGTGAGCAAACATGCTCGTGATAGTTAGGTGGCCATTTTGCCACTTGTCTATCAGGCATTTCTTTGTATATATACTATAAAAAAATAAAATAAATAAAAGAAGATGGCATGATCAGTTGCCTATAAAACAAGAATACTGAGATGAAAGAGAGGGCGAAGAGAAGAGAGGGGGGGAGAAGCGAGGAAGCTGAGACTAAGGCTTAGAAAAATTTATTCTTTTGTGCAGTTCATTCTCTTGTAATATATTTTGAAAGTTTGTTAAATAAAATGAGTGTTTTATTTTTCAATATGAGTAGCCAACTTTCTAAGCTGAGGTGAAATGTGAAGTTTAATGATTCAAATTATTAAATTAATTACTCTATTAAGTGAGTTTTCAAGTTTATTTTATTAGTTTGTATTTTTCTTCTTGACCGATTTCTTTTATATCATGTTAATTTATAAATCTAGATCTCCTTGGATTTATCTGGTATTTTGATATAGTATTGACAAGCTAATATAGTCGTGACACACTAAGTACTTAATCTGATATTTATCCATATTAATGGTTGGTTAAGAATTAAATGACATAATAATTAACTGACAAAAGAAATACAAAATATAAATATGAGAGTGTTATGACCATAATTTAAAACCCAAAAGTAGATCCCATAACTTTAGCAATTTTTAGATTGGTTCCTATTAATTTTTCTTTCTGCAATGAATTTTTGTCTAATAATTGACCACTAGATTTTTAAATTTTCTGTAATTCGACTCAAGACTTACTGGATTATATTCTAACTAAACACTTTTATATTTAAAAGTAATAATACTTTTAAATCGTGTCAAGTTTTTAACATCATTGTCAAAGAATTTCTTAAATTTGGTGTCAATTTCATTTTTATTTTATTGCTCTCTTTTGTCAATTATTATCTGTGTTTTGCATCCTCCTTCAACGTCAGTCTTTTTTTTTTTTAATTCTATTTCATAAAATTTCAGCTAGCTCCCTCCTCTCTCTTATAATCATAGAATTGTCATAAAACTTATGAAGAATTTCATTTTGAACTAGAAACTATTGGAGCTTGCATCTTTAAATTATGACTTATCCTTTAGACTTTTGGACTAGAAGACTATATAAACTTGGACTTTTGGACTTTATGGACATAATGGACATGAATTTGGACTTTTAAAATTATCATTAAGGCCTAGACTTAATTTAATTGGCAGGTAATGGTTAAAAGTTGTTTAAAGGAAGGGGAGGAGGAAAGTTTAACCTCTTAAGATAAGTGTTTCTTTTCTTTCTTTCCTTTAATTTTTACACTTTTTTTTTGTTATTAATTTATATGCTTGGTTCAACTGTCTAAATTGTTATTTAAATTTCAATTAATCTATTTCGGTTTATCTAATTTTATTCTTGTACATTAAATTATATAGCTTTTATTCTGTAATAAATTTATGTTTTATTATATGGCTAATTTTAAAATACTGCCTAAATTGTTAAAATTTTGTTAATGTGTTATTTTCTTGTTGCCTTTAGTTATTTTGCTTTTATGGTTGGTTTAATTGCCTAATATTTTAATTTCAGTTAATTAATTTTCAATTTATTTATATTTATTTTGCATTTATTTATTTTTAACTTTTGTACATTTATATTATTTGCTTATTTAATTTTCATTTTGTTCTAATTGTGCAATTTTCATTTGGTATTTTATGAATTATCCATTTGTTTGTGCATCATCTTAACACACATCATTAACATTGCATGCGATATTGGTCTTGTACAGATAGCGACAAATTAATTAGAGAATCACCTCTACCACCCTTAGTCATGGCCGACATCAGAGCTGATAACTTTTGAAAGCACAAAGATAACAAAGCCTTGCAAAATCTTCACGAACAACATAGGACACTTAGAGATTTCATGCATCCTACTAGAGCAGAGTCACCATCATGTGTAGTTTTTTTCTCTTGACGCATCTTGTTTTAATTTCAAACCTAGTATCATTTAATGTCTACATACTTTTCATGATTTTGAATCTTAAAGTTCATACCTGCATTTGACAAAATTTAAGGAAGTTTGTAACACTTATACTAATCAAAATTGTAACACGAATAAAATCATACTTTTTCCCTTTCTCATTAAAGGAAAAAGATAAAACTTGGCTAAAAAATCTTAAGTCAGGATCTATCAGAACTTGGGATGAAATACAAGCATAATTTTTTGAAAAAATTCTTTTTAGCCCACAGAATAAATTTTTTCAAAAGACAAATCACCACCTTCACTCAAAAGCCAGGAGAAACTCTTTACCAATGTTAGGATAGATACAAAGAACTACTTAACATTTACCCACACCAAAGTTTTGAAACATGGAGGTTAGTGTAATGGTGACTAATATCCCAAAGTGAACATGTCATTAAAATGATGTCTAATGGTGAATTTAGGGATAAAAGTGCTTAAGATGCATTAGAATATCTTGATTATATAGTAGAGAATGCATAACATTGGGACACTGTTGGTTTGTATAAGTCATTGAGTAAACCCTAGTCATCTCCATCTCGTAAAGGCATGTACAACCTTATGGATGACCTTTAAGCCTAGCTAGAAAAGTCGAAGCATTAGAGAAAAAGAATGATTATGTAAAGTTTGTTCAAGATATTTCATGTTATGATTCTCATTCTACTGACCATTCTACACAGAACTGTACAATCTTGCTACACTAAAAGAAAGTTTGCATAAACAAGTAAATGTCACTGATAATTCCAAAAAGTCAAATACTAATCCATACTCCCAAACTTACAACTTTGGTTGGAGAAATCACTTAAACTTTAGTTGGAGAAATGACAATCATACATAACCTTCATAACCAAAGTTACCCACTATATGTCTCACCACCAGGAAAAACTTTGAAAAATACACTGCATTCATGAAAAACAAGAATCGATCAATAATTGAATCATGCAAACCTTGACCAATTTGACAAAAACTATCTCCAAACTTAGATCAGCCCTCATCATGCATGAAAAAGGTAAGTTTCTTACTCAACCTGAACCAAACCTCAAGATTCAACAACATCCTCAAATGGGTAATATATGAAATCAAAATATGAGCCAAGTTAAATAAGTTATAATCCTTTGTGGTGGTAGAGTTATTGAAAAACACATTTTGGACCCTGTGAAATTAGTAAGGATTCAATTAAGGAGAGTATGGAAGAGTATGTCGAATTTTTAACCCATGAAAAAAGAACTAACTCTCTTCCTATACTCCTATTTCCTCAAGTACTAATCAAGGCAAAGGAATCAAACCACATTCCAGAAAATTATGAAATCTTTAAATAAGTGAAGGTCAATATTCCTTTGTTGGACGTCATTAAACAGGTACCTTCTTATGCCAAATTTCTGAAAGATATGTGTACTGTTAAAAGAAAACATAAGGCACAAAAGAAAGCTTTTCTAGCAAAACAGGTAAATTTCATTCTCTCAACCAACAATGCTTTGAAATATAAGGATCCTAGTTGTCCAACTATTTCTTACATTATTAGGGATCATAAAATTAGACGCGCTCTACTTGATCTTGGTGCTAATGTTAATTAGCTTCTTTATTCAGTGTACCAACAACTCAATCTTGGTGAGTTAAAACCAACCTCTACCACTCTTTTACTTGTCGATAAGTCGATTAAGGTACCAAAATGAATAATTGAAGTTGTATTAATGCAACTCGATAAATTCATATATATTGTGGATTTTATTATTTTGGAAACAGAACCAATTGCTGATGAATGTAAGCAAATTCCTGTTATATTAGGTTGATTATTTTTAGTTATTGCTAATGCTTTGATTAATTACAGGAATTGACTAATGAATTTATCTTTCGGGAACATGAAGTTAGAACTCAATGTGTTCAACATGGGTAAAAGATCTCGCGACACAGAAGATAAAGATAATGAGAATGAGGATTTGAACGCATTGAGCCAATCAATGAGGAACAAATTTAGGATGAGAAACTTAGGAACTCTATGAAAATTTATTTTGCTAATTCTTTTGAATCAAGTAAGGAATTAGAATATAATATTATTAACATATGCTCAATACTTAATTCTACATAGGTAACTGAAGATGATAATGGCTAATTGAACTTTGAAGACACGATGCACCTTAAGGAGACAAAGGAAGAGGAAGCACCAAAACTGGAACTAAAACCCTTACCAGAAGAATTAAAGCATGTGTACCTTAGAGATCAACAAGCCTATTTAGTGGTAATTTATTCCTAACTCACAAGCAACTAGGAAGAGGAAAGTGCCAACAATTACAAGGAGGGGATGGAAATCTTTCATGACAAGCATATCATGAGAAAATCTTTTATACCAGAATGAAAAGTACTTTTATTCAACTCTCACCTACAGCTATTTCCACGTAAATTACATTCTTTATGGTTTGACCCATTTATTGTTTACATCATTTTTTCATATAGGGCCATAGAAATTGAAAATTTAAAGAACGATATCATATTTAAAGTTTATGATAAAATATATAAACTGTATTTGGAATACGAACCACATGAAGTAGACACCAAAATCAATTTAAGTGACCTACTAAATCTTAATTAAGTCTTTTGTCTTAACTTTTTGTCATTTCATTGTACTGTTAATTTATTGTTTGAGTTACTTGATTTTTTTTCTTTTCTTCTTCTTTTTTTTTTGTCTTGAATGAATTACATTACGTTGTTTTTTCTTTTAAATGTGTTTGTTTGACAATTGTGTTTTATTTCACCGTTTTTATATTTGACATGCATACCTCCATGAGAAGGATTTTTTGAAACATTTGGAAGAACTTATAAGTAGGGGTGGGCATTTTACCCTACCCGACCCGACCCGATCTGACCTGAACCGATAAATTTCGGGTTCGGATCGGATCGGGTCGGGAGTAAAACCCGATTGGATTGAAATTTATAAACCCGATCAGGTTGTGATCGGTTCGGGTCAAACCCGACCCGATCCGAATACCCGATCGGGTTTCCCAAAAAAAAAAGTTTTACCCCTCTGGATGCTTTTTTTCTTCTGCCTCTGTACAACACTCAACAATTTAGTGATTCACTCGCAATTGCAAAGACCCAAACCTAATAGTACACACACACACACGATGTCACAATTCACAAACCTAACACAAAGTCACAATTGCAAAGACACAAAGTCACAACTAAACCTAACACAAAGAAATTCAGCCGCAACCTGCAAGTCTGCAACCACCAACCAGCCACCACAAGATGGATCTGTTGCTGCCAACTGCTGAAGAAATCACGATCTGTTGCTGCCAAGTGAAGTCGCAACCAGCCGTGAGCCGTGAGCCGTGAGCCGGCGCATCTCCACGATCTGCTGCTGCCTGCTGCCAACTTAAGTGAAGCTGCGATCTGCTACCAGGTGAAATCCTGTCCGTCCAGCCTTGAGCCGTCGGCACCGATCTGCTTCAAAATCGATTTGGGTAGAGAGGATTAAAGCGAGGGACCTTTCTTTGAATCTGACCCCCATAAATGTAATCTGCAGTATAACTCTTGGACGGATCCTGCGAATCTCCGTCATGATTTTGAAACCCATGCTAGATTTGCTTCGAATCTCCTTCACCAATCTGTTTCAAAATCGGTTTGGGTGGAGAGGATTAAAGTGAGGGACCTTTCTTTGAATTTAACCCCCATAAATGTAATCTGTAGTATAACTCTTGGACGGATCCTGCTAATCTCCTTCATGATGTTGAAACCCGTGCTAGATTTGTTGCACATGGCATGGATCCCACTAATCTCAAGATATTTGAACTGTATTAAGATAGTTGTGATGCATGATTTGTTGGGGAGGGCCACTATAATTAATTAAATGGCAAAAGATGTTTTTCCATTTGGTCTGATTGATTGAAAATTTGGTCTGGCACGAAGACAGACTGACATGCGGAAAAAGGCAGAAGTGAGATCCAACCCGATCCAACCCGAATGTATGATCCGACCCGAACCGACCCGAATATAATTCGGGTCGGTTCGGGTCGGATCATATATTCAGGTTGTGTTCGGGTTGGTTCTTGTTTAACCCGATTAACCCGAAACCCGATCGGATTGATCCGAACCCGACCCGAACCCGAATTTGCCCACCCCTACTTGTAAGTGTAAAATTTCGCATAAGAAGCTTTATTCAATTTTGTAAATCACATCTTATTTGAGATTTATAACCACCAGTGTTAGTATCCCACATTGAAGATCTAGAAAGACAACTCAAGGAAATAGTTGGTGGTATTTACGAACACCAATTGGAACTTGAGGTAAATTTAATAAAAGGATGAAGGTGAGTTCCATGTTTGATTGTATTCATTGTGTGTTTTTATTCTGTTGTTTTGTTCTTTTACTTTTGACTTAATTTTGCAGACTTGATTTGTTTCATTGATATATTTTAATTCACTTTCCCATATAAATAGCGGATAACGGTACTCAGTGACTTTTCAAGTCGGTATTTTCAGTTTTCTACAATAATTGAAACCTCAAAATCAAGTATGGAATAAATACAATATAAATTGCATAAGCATTTTCCTTCTCTCTCTCAAAATGCTCTTAAGAAAATTTACAAAGCTCGTTGTGAACAACTGCGTTTGTTAATTATCAATGGGATTCTTGCTAATATTTGATGGTTAATTAGAGTAAAGGTCTGATTAGTAGATGACTTTTCTTATCTATTTGTTTCTTACATGTCTGGTTTTAGTAAAAGCACATTTGTTAAAAGTAAAAGAGCTAAGTGGCTTGACTTTAAATGTCCTAATTGTGTAAGACTTATTTGCAATAAACCACGTTATAAAACTTTAAGAATGGTTTCTGTAAATTGTGAAGATAAAATTAAATTCGTTAAGAATGGTACGAGTACAGAATCGTTAGACGATATCTTACGATATCTTGAGACGCACCGAGAAGATATATGCAACATAAGATTCATAATTTATGGCAATTATTTAAAAAAAAAGTGCATAGTTTGATCTTAAGATTTTGGCTTTAAAAACCCTACTCGCAATTTATAAGAAAATTGGATGAAAGCCTATCCCTAACGTATTGAGGGCATTCAAGTCGTTACTGGATATAAAATCAGAGGAAGATGTGAGCAATATCCTTTTATTTTATTTTTTTATCTTTTATATTATTGTTTTTAATGATGTGATCATTGTTTGCTTTTTGTTTTACTATTTTCTTTTCCTGTTCGCTTTAGAATTATTGAGCCACAAACTTTATGCGTTATTTAAATAGGTGCTCCTTTTCAAGCAAGCTCTCACAAATTGTTTTTTGATAATTGTTCCAATGGTAGAAACTTTAAACAAACAACGTAAGAACATTTGTGTGCTTTCTGAGTTTCTCTATGGAAAGTATAAAGAGTTTGCTCATGTAACCATAGATTTTAGTCGCATTATAGTAAAGAGAAAACTAAATCTTGTATATGGAGGAAGTGACCAAGGGCTATCAAAATTTGTCTGAGAATTTATTTTCGTTTGAGGAAGCCAAGTGTTGGCATCATTACAAAAGCCTTGAAACCTTTTGGATGTCTGACTGACCCACCAATTGGAGAAAAGTTAGTTATCTTAAGCATGCAAAAAAGAATATCTGAAATGTTCAATCATGCTGACGCCTTCATTTTCTTACCCAGAGATCTTACAATTTAAAGGCGCTAATTACATTTGCTTCTTAGGCTCATTTGAATATCCAAAAAAAAACTCATTGGTTTGTTAAATGTTAATAACTTTTATGATGACTTAATAGCATTTCTTAATCATGCAATAAAAAATCATTTTATTCCATACTCAGTGAAAAACCTTTTCATTTGTTCTCCTACTACTATCGAGTTGTTTGATCTTTTATAAGCTTAGAAACTAGAGTTAGATCCATTGATTTCGACGTTGGATTAGTCGATTAATGATGATGGTAGTAACTCTCGTAAGAAGTGTAAATTAGATTTAACTTTCTATTTTTAAATATTTTCTAGAAGTGGCCAGGTAATGTCTTCTAAACTTTACCTCTTTTTTCTAATACATTGAGGACAATGTTTCCTTCAGGTTGGGGGGAGGAAATAGTTGATAATAGTATAATGTCTCAGTCCTAATGATATTTTTACTAATTTTTATTGTAAAGACTGACTTTGGATAAATTTAAGTGGAAGATGGCTGAATATAGAGTGTAGTGATTCTAGAAACACATCTTCTTAATCTTAGAGTTTTGTTTCTAAAAAAAAAAATTGTCTTCTAACTTTTCTTCTTCTTTCTTTTTTAATCATCTTCTTTAAGTTTCTATAATTTGTTCAGATGTGATCGCTCCAACTTCTACTTTTATTATGTTTTCTTTAACTTTAAAAAAAGAAAAAATATTTTTTGTATGATCTTTTAACATTGAATAACATAATGACTTCCAACTTTTAGTATTTGTATTTTCTTTGACCTTGAGTTATGTTACACCATGTTTTCCACTTTGCATTTGAAATGTAAATTGAGAAATTTGATAAGCGAAACTGATTAATTCATTTAAAAATGTACACATTATGGTAAGTCCAAATGAGTTCTTGAGCCTATTATCCTTGAAGAGTAACCCTGTTTGCTTATACAACTTCACAGTTTATTATGCAAGATCTCTATATTTTCTTTAAAGTCAACCAAAAAGTTAAGAAAAAATGAAATGAAAAAAAATTGCGCAGCTGCATGTGAAAGTTCATTGAACTAATGGTTATGAAAATTATTTAGAGCCTTTAAAGATGATAGAAAGACTATATTTGATTCATTTGAGCCTTTCTATCCATTAGTATTATAAAATATTCATAATTAACCCTTTTGAGCTTATATATTAAAAAAAAAATTCTTTTTCTTTGGTAATCTTAGGGGTGGGCAAATTAACCGACCCGACCTAAAATATTTCGGGTTTGGGTCGGATTAGGTTGTAAAGGAAACCCGATCAGATGAAAATGGTGAAACCCGATCGAGTTGTGATCAGATCGGGTAAAACCCGATCGGGTTGCTATAAAAAAAAAACTAAACCTAAAGCACACACACCACACACACAAATCATAAATTTTCCTCTCACAATAACGATTACACACACAAACACTAACAAGACTCACAACTCTCCTCAATTTTATTACACAAAACACATACACAGTCACAGCCAAGTTGAGTCACCTTGGTTGCACGCAGTAAATATGATGAATGAAGGGAAAAAAAGAAAAGACGCCAAATTGCTATTTCTACCTGAAACGCTCAATTATAAACTATGTAACAGTGACATATGCAATTACAGAGAAGCAAATGTGGGTTCTATTCTATTATGTTAGGGGTTCGCATAACTGTCATGGACAGGCGTTGCAAAATTTCTGCAAATAGGACATTTGTCATTCAATCGGAGCCACTCATCAATGCATTCAGCATAGAAGCAATGTTTGCATTCTGGTACGCATCTGATTGTCTCTTGGCTGAGGTATTTAGATAAACATATAGGGCAAGCACTGCTGTTAGGTCTAGGCAGTCGCACGGTCATTATGGGTGGCTGAGGTGCTACTACTGTTGGGGTTGAGTGCTGCTGCCGGTCCGTGGTCATCGATCTGCTGCCAACTGCCACCGATCTGCTATTAGGTGCCACTGATCTGCACTCTGCTGCTCCAAGCCTTCAAGCTTCAACCCGAGGTACCCGACCTGTGTTTCTCCCCTTTGAAACTTTGAGTTTTATTTTCTGAAGCTTTTTTTTAATCTTTGAATTGGTGGTATATATGATTAATATATAGCAAATTAGACAATTAATAGTTATTTATTGTATTTTACTGAAAATGAAATCATTTACAGTAAAAAAGATATTCATAATAAAATAAGAAAAATTGACTAACCAGAACTGATCCTACCTGAATTCAACCCGACCCGATCCGAATATAAATCAGATTGGATCGGGTCAGGTTGTAAGTTCGGGTTCTATTCGGATTAATTTTCATCCAACCTGAACAACCCGAAACCCAATCGGGTTGACTCGAACTCGGTTTTGCCTACCCCTAGGTAACCTATTATCTTGTCCCACTCTAATGTGGAGTATCACCTTATATTTTATATTTTGTACTACCCAATTATGTTTGAAAATAGAGATGATTATGTGTTTATGAAAATGGTGCTATGAAGAAAAAAATAAAATAGAAAAATAAAAATAAATAATATGAGAAAAAGAAAAAACAAAAAATCCGTGTAAAAAGTACCTTGCAATCTCCAAAAGTTCTTTATATTTCAAACATCTATTTTGTTTTTCTTATTATCCCTTCTTTACTAGCTATATCTCTAGCTTACGTTACATCCTAATGAAAATCCCTGATTTTAGGGAACTATAGTTTGAAGTAGAAGTTGATAATATGAACTAAAGGATGTGATGATGCATACAAATAAAAAGAAATGGGTTTGGCTAGTAATTTCTTAGACTTGAGATCGTTTTATTTCAAAGTTGTGGGTTTCTTTTTTTATCTTGGTGAGAATGTGTGAAATTGTTTACTATTCTCGCAACTACTACTTCTTAGAGTGATTGTTTTTATTAGGTTTATTTTTTTTATTGGGTTTTTTTTCTTTTAAGAAAATCATTCTTAACCGTGAGATTTTGGTGTTTAACATAGCATTCTTAAAAGTAGTTTAATTAATGTAGCTCTGATAATTAATTATTTTGCATTATTTTACTTCACTGATTTGTGTGGTGTGATTTTATTTAAGCCAAAGATAATGTTTATACTTTTATTTGATTATTGTCATTAATTCAATTAAAAAAGTAACCATAATTTTCGGAAAAAAAAAGATTTCAATTTGGGTTTCAAATTTGCTAGCTTTTTATCACTTAAATTGCTAGGCTTAGCAATAAGCTGGTGAGGGGTGTGATTAAAACTAAAAGTATACATTTAATAAAGATTAAATTATCAATTTTTTACTTATGGTGTTGATTAATATGCTCATTATTTTTAAATTATCTTAATACTCTCCTAACAAAATTTTATGTTAAATTAAATTGCATTATGTTAATTCTTATATTGTAAATATTTAAGAAATAATGAAGGAATTAGAACTAAAAGTGAAAAATAAATAAGAATTATTGGAGCCTTTTGGAATACATTATTTAGGATATGTAATTAATAAAATAAAAAAAGAAAAGTGAACAAACAAGCTTGTGATAGTTAGTGGCCATTTTGCCTTTTGACTATCACGTATTTCTATGTATATATATTATAAAAATAAAATAAATAATAATAAAATAAAAAAAGATGACATGATCAGTTGCCTATAAAAGGCAAGAATATAGAGACGAAAGAGAGGGGGGTAGGGAGATGAGAGGGAGAGAGAAAAATGGAAGCTGAGACTAAGGGCTTAAAATTTTTTCTTCTTTTATATAGTTTATTCTCTTGTAATATATTTCGAAAGTTTATTAAATAAAATGAGTGTTTTGTTTAAGCTAAGATGAAAAGTGAAGCTCAAAAGTTTAAATTATTAAATTAATTATTTTCTCAATTGATTTTTAAAGTTTATTTATTATTTTTTAATCGATTTCTTTTATATCATGTTAATTTATAAATCTAGATCTCCTTAAATATAAATAGTATTTTGACATAATGTCAACACAATATAGTTATTGCATATTAGGTACTTGATTGCATAGTTATCCACATTAACAATTGGTAAAAAATTAAATGACATAATAATTAACCAGCAAAAGAAATACAAAATACAAATATGAGAGAGTGTTATGATCATAATTTGAAACCTGAGAGTGGATCTTATAACCTTAGCAATTTTTAGATTGGTTCCTATTAATTTTTTTTGTAATTAATTTTTGTCTAATAATTGACTACTAGATTTTTAAATTCCTGGTAGTTCGACTCCGAATTCACTGAGTTATATTATAACTATATACTCTTATATTTGGGAGTAATAACAGTTTAAGTCGTGTCAACATTTATCTCTAGTTGGAATCTAATAGAGTTATATGCATCAAGGTAGAGTTTGCATAATGGATAAAAGGTATGGAGAGTGATTTTTCAAAATATCCTAAAGCACTTACTTATGTAAGGAATGTGTGGCTAGATAAGTGTAAGGAAAAAAAATTTTCTACATGGACAAACTCAGTTATGCATTTCGGAAACATGACATCGAACAAGTAAACTATTAAAATAAAATTGTAATTTGCTTATATTTTATTATTATTTTTACAATATGATAAAAAAAGTTGTTATCAACATAAAATATTTGTTATTGCACTTGTTACAGAGTTGTCACATTCTAAATTGAAGAAGCACATGAGGACATCCCAAGGCACTTTTAAGTCATCTTGGACAAAAGTCTATGCTTTGTTGGAATTACAATTGGTTGAGATTAAGGCTTCGCTAGAGAGGAATTTACCATGGTACAATGTGATTTTAAATTTTCAATTTTCAACGAGTTGAGAGGACTTGTTGTAATGAATGCACTCACTATGATACTTGATGAATCTAAATGAGCTAACCCAAATGCTTTTCCTTGTAGATGTATAATACGACGCACTCATGGGTTTTCATGTGCACATGACATTCCAGAGTACAAATATGAATGTTGACCTATTCTTTTGCCTTCTCGTCATAGTCACTGAAAGAAACTAGACTTACTACAGATAAAACAAGACGAATTACAAAACATTGTGTTACATGCCAGAGTTAGAGATTATTATGAAGTGTTTCAATATTAATAATGATTTAGCTAAGGTTCAATTATTAAGAAAGTTAAAAGAACTCAAAAATTCAGCATCAACTTTTCTTATTGAGTTAGAGGTTAAAGGTAAAACACATGGTGACCCTTCTCTAAAAGTAGATATATATACTCATAGAAATCCATCTAAATTTGAGTATGGCTTATCGAATAAAGATGGAAAATTTGTACATGTTATGCTTTCTAGTACACTTTCATTGCAAAAACAAAAAAATGAAAAAGAAAAAGAATTGTCGATCACAACCATTGGAACCCATCTATTTTATTAATTTATTTTCTTTTAGAATAAGATTACAAGATACGAAAGTTGTTGCAACAAATGGTAATTATGGCTTTCGAGTTATGGCTAATATAAAATGCTTTGGAGGACAATTGGGCTAGAGTAAGAAGTGTCTTAATTGATGAATTACAATGCCATTATAATGAGTACATGATTTTGTCAGACTATGCTAGTAGATCACAAAAGCTCTTGCATTTACGTCATATTTTGAGTCCAATTGCATTTACATCATAGATGATCATATTTGACACTTGGTACCTTATTGCTTCCAAATATAATGTTACAATATTATCGATATCTAAGCAACAATGTCTTACATTCCTTCCATTGAGAGTTATTCCATTGCCATGCTCGTCTCATAAAATATAGCAACTGGTTGCATTTATGGTTGCCATTTCATTGAGCTATGAACAAAATATTAAGAGATATACAATAATTATTTAAATCTATTGATTGATATATAATATGTTAACAATGAAAACTTATGTAGGTTTTTATACAACCTAGCTCACTAATACCACGAATAGCAACTAAATTATTTAAATATCATCATCAGTGTGCTGAAGGTTTGGCAACTTCATACTCAACTGATATAATGGTTGTTAGAGAATTAGTGCCTAATGCCGCCACTCGAGATACGATAGATTTGACTAGCCAACAATATTATTGTATGGCACTATGATATTTATTAATAGATTCTAAAATATTTAGATTTTTAGGAAATATTTCTAACATTTTGTAATTATCAAATATGTTTGTTAAAGTTAAAATTCAAAGTTTATTTGTCATTGCTTTGGTGTTGATTTGATTTGATTTTCTGTTTTGAATTAGCAAGTTGGACTTCAATGTAAGCATATTGTAGGAGTAGAAATGGTAAGAGTTGATATTATTTCATTAAAAGAAAATCAATCCATATTTAAATATATAAATGTACACCAAGTGGCACGATGAGCTAAGCAACAATAGCAAGAACCCTGAAGAAAAAAAACATGATCTTGAGTCAAATTTCCAACAAAAAACAGATCATTTGATCTCAAGTTCGAAAAAACCTCAAGTCCATGGACCTCTCGCTAAGATCCCATTAAGACAACCTAATTCAGAATACTATTTTAGAAGCTCGATGGTTTAAATCTAGTCAGAGATCATGTGCCTATATAAGTTGCTCTGCTTTGAGAGAATTTGATACATGTTTATGCATGTGTGTGTATTGTACATTGTATGTTTTTTTGTGATGAGCAGCTCTGTTCTCTAGTTTTGTATGGGGCTAATAAAAACCAAATAAAGATAGAGTGAGTGTTTTGTAAATTTTTGTGAGTGCCAAGAAAGGGATAGTTGATGGATAAGGGATGAGATTTTGTCCTAACACTTAAGCTTTGACTAAGTTCAAGTTTTAGGGAAAATTTTGTTGAACTGTGCTTGTATAAAGTCTGCTCCACTAGCTTGAATTACTGAGTAACCAGGGTTGCGTATGAACCCCATATGCAGACTTAAGTGCAAAGGCAACAAGAGTTAAAAGCTTTATTGTGGCATCTACTAAACAAATATATATATATATATATATTAGAGAAAAAAGGTCCCCTGTCTAGGATATTGAGTAGCCAAATTTGTTTATGAGCCTTATGTTTTGCCTTGAGTTAAAGATGTCTAGAGATAAGACTGTGTCGTGAGCATTGCTGCAGCTCCTCTGATTTGTACATTGAATAAGTAATTGGGTGTCATCACCACAAGTGATAAACATTTAAATGAAATTGAAGAGAAATCTACTACAAAAAAAGAAGAGAGAATATTTTGCTATAGTATATTTTTGTATTTGTTTGCGATTTATATTCTCTCCATGTATGAATGTACTTGTGTTTTAACTCGAAATTGTGTGTAACATCGGTGTAATGCTGTAGCATCTTTGGAATTTAATCAAATAGACACACACACACTTTGGATAAATTCTTGATGAAATACTTTCCACCAACCAAGAATACAAAATTGAGGAATGAGATCATCTCTTTTCATCAACTTGAAGATGAAAGCTTGTATAATGAAAAGAAAGATTTAAAGAGCTACTCAAAAGATGTCATCATCACGATATTCCTGGCTGTATACCAATGGAAACTTTCTACAATGGATTAAACCGAAGCACCAAATTGATGGTTGGTGCTTTAACAAACAGGGTTTTATTGTCTAAATCTTACAATGAAACTTATAAAATTTTAGAGAGAATTTCTAACAACAATTATTAGTGGCCATTAACTAGACAACCTGCAGTGAAATGGACAGTAGAAGTACACAATATGGATGCATTTATAGCATTATTAATCCAAGTAACTTCACTGACAAATATGGTAAAAGTTATGACACTACTCCAGCATTTGTTAACCAAGTTGCCGAAGTCTATTGTGTTTATTGTGGAAATGGACATTTATTTAATAATTGTCTTGGGAATCCAGTTTCAGTCAATTATGTGGGCAACTTTAATAGGCAAAATCAAAGCAATTTGTATTCAAACACCTATAATCCTAGATAGAGGCAACACCAAACTTTTCATAGAGCAACCAGAATCAGGCTGCTGCAGCACCAGTGGATAGAACAGACCTGCACAGCCACTAAGATTTTACCAGCCAAATCAAGGGCATATAAACACAAGCAATGACTAACTCAATTCTCTTGAAGCTATGCTTAAGGAATACATTGTGAAGAATGAAGCAGTTGTCTAAAGTCAGGCTGTGTCATTAAGAAATTTAGAAAATCAAATTGGTCAGCTTGCTACAGCATTGAGTAATAGAGCTCAGGGCAGTTTACCTAACAACACAGAAGATCCAAGGAGGGATGGAAAATAACATTCTAAGGTGATCAACTTAAAGTCTAGAAAATGTGTTGATATTCTTGTTGGTATGTCCAAAAGAAGAATGGAATTTGTTCTGACACGAGAGAAAACTCAAATTAAAGAAGAGTCACAACAACCATTTGCCAACATACTGGTGAGAATAGCCAAGCTATAACAACTGTAGAAAGACATGATTTAGTACTTGTTGAAGAAGAATAGCCAATTATCCTTGGCAGACCTTTCTTAGCCACGGGGAAGACTTTAATTAATGTGCAAAAAGGAGAATTAACCATGAGGGTAAATGACCTGCAAGTCACATTCAATGTGATGGATGTTATGAAGAGTCCTGATGAAGCTGAAGACTGTAATCTCATCAGTGTTGTAGACTTTGCAGTGACAAAGAGGTTAAATAGTTGCTGCAGCAAAAAATAGATCAAGGTTGCTTTTTGCTGTGTAAATTTTATTGAACTCGCAAGTGCATGAATCTATTGTAGAATAAATCAATGGTGACGAGTGTTGTGCAAATTTAATTAAACTCGCAAGCGCATGAATCTATTGTAGTATAGATCAATAGTGACGAGTGTCGATCCCACGGGAAGGTGGATTTTAATGTGTAGAATTAATTTTGTAAATCGGTGATTGGATTTATGGTGGAAAATGATTTGAAATATGCTAAAACTTAAATTGAAATGACGAGAATAAATTCAAAAATTAGAATTAAAATGGTAAGAATAAATTGAAGAGAATTCTACTGAAATGACGTACTTGGGTATCTGAATCCATATCAACATACATCATGAGCTAAATAATCCTTATTAATTCCAATTAAATAATGAGGGGGGAATCTACATCTCATGAACCACACTCTAATAAATATAGTGGTAAGGGCTTATCATGCCAAATAATAATAATCTTATATTAGGGAGCCGGTGAAACCAGGGCGATACTAGAAAAGATTAGTATTATTTGTCAACAAAAAGTCAAAACATCCACAAAAACTAGAGGGGAAGAGAAAATAAATTTACCAAATAAAGCCCATGACATATGTTGAGACTTCACCTTCAACCCAAACTTGAAAGAAAATTAGTCACCATAGTTGAAATAGGGTTAAAATGGAAATTTATTAAAATATGTAAAAAATACAAGATGGAGAAGGAATTACAAAAAATGGAGTCCAAAAATGGATTTAGCGGTGCCAAATTAGGAGGGGAAAGCCCCCTTTTTATAGATACATTGAGTAAAATCATGGCTATCGGATTAAAAACAGTTTGGACGCTCAGGATTGCGCCACATCAGTCAACAGTATGCGTGAACAGTAATATGGTTTGATCATAGTTTGAACAGTAATGCGGTTTGGTTGAAAATAATCCAATGTGTTGCATGTACCGTACGCGCGTTTTTTGGTCCACTAATATGTTGTCACGTTATTGATTAATAGTGCATAAGAATTTTAGTCCAACAGGATCATGACACCTCATCAGTCAATGCCACATCATCGGTCAATGCCACGTCATCGATCCGTATATATGAACAGTGTCGTGAATAGTAATGTAGACAGTACCGTATATGTGAATAGTATCGTATATATGAACAATGCCATTTTTCCTTTTATTCTCCTTCTAAAGTTTTCGACCGTCTTGAGTTCAAAAGTGATGTCCGTTTTGCCGTTTGATCTCTTGATTATTGTAAAATAACTATGATACCACTAAAATACATAAAATACTTAATTAAAATAAAACACACATAATTAAATTATAAAAAGCTAAAACACATAAAAGTAAGAGTTGTTAGTAAGACTTGAAATATAAAATGACGGTTTTCGCCTTTATAAATATGTATTTTCTAACACTCAACACACTCCCCAACCAGCTTATTGCTAGTCCCTAGCAAATAAAGCGAAAACAAAAATTCAAAAATAATTTTTTTTAAACACTCTTGTTTATTTAATTAGACTAATGATAACAATCAAATAAAAGTATAAACATTATCTCAAGTCTAAAGAAATATCACACCCACATCAACCATCCACATGAATCAGCCAAGTAGACTTTGTCGTAGCTACCTTCAAGAATGACATGTCAAACCCCAAAATCTCACTGAAAGTAGTGACACTCTCATCAAAGAAATTAAACCCAATAAAAATAGTCACTCCAATGAATGGTGATTGATAGAAAATAATCAAGAAATGATATCACATGCTCTCACCAAAATGAAAGAAATATGACCTCAACTTAGAAATAATACGATCTCAAATCAAATAAAAATACTAGTTAACCCAATTTATTTTTTTTTTATGCATCACTACATCCTTTTATTATGACGTAACGTAGGCTAGGGACATGGCCAATAAAGAAGGGAAATTGGAAAAACAAAGTGTATGTTTGAGAAAAATACAGAGGAATTTTTTTTTTAGAAGTTACAAAGTGGATTTCACCTATTACTGTTTTTCTTTGAAAGAACAATTTGTTTATTTTTAAGCAACAATTTTTTTTCTTTTTTTTTAATAAACAACAAATTTTTTTTGAAATAGGCATAACTTCACTATACAAAATATTTATTTACATTTTTCTCAAACATAAAATAGGTGATGAAACTTGTAAGATATTGGGTAATACTCCAAATCGGAGTGGGTCAAGATGATAAGTTGACAAAGAAAAGTGTTTTTTTTAAAGGCTCAAAAGGGTTAACTATGGATATTTGACAAAAGAAATGGCTAGAAAGGCTCAAACGGATCAAAGATGGCCTTTTCATTATCTTTTAGGGCTCTAAATAATCTTCCATATCTACTAATTAGATGGGCCTCCAAATGTAGCAACACACATATTTTTTTTAATTTACAACTTTGTTTTTAGGGTTAACTCAAAAGAAATCTAGAGATCGTGTATATAATAATAAACTGCTAAGTTGTATAAAGAATGGGCAAAATAGTTACTCTCCAAGAAAAATGATAGGCTCAAAAACTCACTTGATATTTATTATGACATGTTTATTCCTTTAAACAACTCATATTTGTCTCCGACATCAACATGTGAAGTAGCAAACATAGCGTAACATCACTTCAAACCAAAGATAATAAAAATACTAAAATTTAAGATTAATTATGTCATCTAATGTTAAAACAAATCACAGAATTTTTTTAACAACATCCTACCCCCAACCTATTCTAAACATAAAAGGAAAGTATACACGCAGAAATATGAAAATGATGCAAAACAAAAACTATTTTTTTTTAAACTTAAGAAGATGCGTTTCTAGAGGCACTACACTCCATATTCAGCCATTTTTGACTCAAAAGTTTTTTGAAAATGTATATTTATAAAGGAGAAATTAAAAAAAAGAAGAAAAATGAACATCAAAACATAATAAAGAAAAAGAAAATATCTGAATTTTTAAAAAAAAATTTAAATTTTTTTAAATTTTTTAAATTTTTTTTCAAACGATGAAGATGCGTTTTTAGAGTCACTACACTTCATATTCAGCCATCTCCAACATAAAAAGTTAGTAATAGTTAGTTTTTACAACAAAAAATTAATAAAAACTTAACAAATATTCTACAATTGTCAACTATTCCCTCCCCCCAATCAGAACGAAACATTGTCCTCAATGTTTTAAACGAAAGAAGTACAGTTTAGAAGACATCACCTGGGAAGTGCAATACAGAGGAAAATATTTACAGGCGAAGAGTTAAATCTAATTTGTACTTCTTACTGCGGCTACTGTTATCATCATCATTTGAACGCTCCAACACAAAGCTCCAGGGGTCTGGCTCCGATTTATAAGTTTGTAACATATCAAGTAGCTCATTAGCAGTATGAGCACAAATAAAAAGTTTTTTCGCACTGGAAGGAATATAGTAGTTTTTTATTACATGGTTTAGAAATGCCATAAAACCATCATAAAAATTATTGGCATTTAACAAACCGATGGGTTTTTGGTGAATGTGCAAATGGGCCCAAGATGCTTGCGTGATAAGTGCCTCTAGAGTTGTAAAATCTCCTGGTGAGAAAATAAAAGCATCAACATGATTTAACATTTTAGTTATTCTTTCTTGCATACCTGAGAATACTAACTCTTCTCCAGTCGATGAGTTAGACAAACAGCCCAAAGGTTGTAGCGCTCTTGGAGTGATGCCCAAAACTTGGTTCCCTCTGATATAAGCAGCTTCTGAGACCAGTTTTGATAACCCTTGGTTAAGTCCTCCATATACCAAGTGTAATTTTCTCTCTGCTATGCTTTGACCAAGATCTATGGCAGCATCAACGAACTCTTTATGTTTTCCATAAGTAAAACTAGAAAGCACACAATATTCTTGAATTGTCTATTGGGAGTAGCTGCCATTGGAATATTTCTCAAAAACAATTTGTCAGTACTTAACTAAAAGTCATATTTAAAGATCTTGGTGACAGTGGATCACAATTGTGTATGAGATAGCATGTCTGTATCAATTAACACGTAAAGCACAAGGCTTGAGAGTAAAAAATAAAACAGTAAAAAGAAAACGCAACAATGATAAAATAAAATAATTAAGGACAAGAATGCAATATGATAAAACAACAGTGAAATAAAACAACAATGAGATAAAAAAAATATTTACAGATAGTTGTGACTGTGGCTCATATCTTCGTTTGACTTACAGAAACAACTTGAATGCCCTCTATGGTCGAGGATAGGGCTCCCATCCAGTTTTCTTATAAACAAGCAAATAGGGTTGTTTATAGTTAGATTCTCGAAACTATATTGTGCACGCTCTTTCTGGAATAATGGCTATAACTGAAGAATTGCTCTTTGTGCATATCCACTGGGATGTGTTTTAAGAGACAAAAGGATATCATTCAATGACTCCTTATTTAAGTCATCCCTAATTGATTACATCTTGTCTTCCCTGTTATCAGACACTATTCCTAAAGAACATGGATTTTTATCACATCTTATTATGGCACACTTATGACAAGTAACAAAAAGTTTTCAAGCTTTTTTTGTTTTCTTGAGTAATTTTTTTTTACCATAACCAAGCATGTATGAAATAAATTTAGGAGGCAACTCACCTGCCAATCGTACTTTGGCCTCGATTAACCAACAGATGTTAGCAGGGATGTTATTCTTTATAAGTTGGGTTGAAGGTGAAGTCTTAACATATTTCATGGACTTAATTTGGTAAATTTACTTTCTCTTCCCCTCTAATATTTGTGGATGTTTTGACTTTTTGTCGACATATAGTAATAATCTTATCGAGATATTGTATTTGTATAATCGTCTCCCTAGTGCAAGGTTATTATTATTTGGCACAATAAGCCTTTTGCGCTATAATCATTAGAGTGAGGTTTATGAGGAGTGGAAACTCCGCTCCTGATTTAATTGGTACTAATAAGGAATATTAAGTCCATGGTGCATGTTGAGTGCGGATCTAGATACCTAAGTGCTTCGTTTTAATAGTTTTCACTTTAATTGATTTATGTCATTTTAATTTAAATTTTAGGATAATCTAAATCACTTCCACCATAATCCAATCACCCACTTAGAAAATTAACTCTACACACAATTAAAAATCACCTCCTCGTGGGATCGATGCTCATCACCATCGATATATTCTATAATAGATTTGTACACTTGTGAGTTCAATAAAATTTGCACAATAGGTAGCAACTTCGATCTCTTTTTTACTGCAGTAACTATTTAACATCTTTGTCACTACAAAGTCTACAACACTGATGAGATTACAGTCTTCAGCTTCATCAGGACTTTTCATAACATCTAGCACATTGAATGTGACCTGTCGATCATTCACCCTCATAGTTAATTCTCCTTTTTGCATATTAATTAGATTCTTCCCAGTGGCTAAGCAAGGTCTACCCAGGATAATTGGTATTTTTTTGTCTACTTCAAAGTCCAATACAATGAAATTCACTGGAAAGATAAAGTTATCCACCTTCACTAACATATCTTTGATCTTACCCTCAGGATATGTATGAGATCTGTCAACAAGCTGTAAATTCACTGTTGTTGGTCTACATTAACCCATTCCAAATTGCTTAAACATTAATAAAGGTATGAGATTATTGCTTGCCTCTAAATCACGAAGTGCTCTACCATTATATCTAGTTCTAGTAGAACATAGAATTGTAAAACTCCCTGGATCTTTTAACTTTTGAGGGATTTTAATTTGAAGTATGTGGTTGCTTTCTTGTGTTAAAGCACCGGTTTCAAATTCTCCAAGCCTCTTTTTCCTTTCTAAAATGTCCTTTAAAAACTTCACATAATTTGGTATTTGTTCCTATGCTTCTATAAAAGGAATGTTGATATGCAATTATTTCAGCACTTCTAAGAATTTACTGAATTGCTTGTCTTGTTTATCCTTCTAAAATCTTTGCGAGAAAGGTGGTGGGTGCCTAAACTACTGTGTTGCAACATGTTATGCAAGTTACTTCTCTTTTGATCTATTCTTGTTTGTCATTGTTGGTATTGTAGCTTCTTCCTCAAAAAGTACTAAATCATGTCGTTTTGCAGTTATTGTAGATTGGCTATTCTCACCAGTATGTTGGTAAATAGTTGTTGTGACTCTGTTTCAACTTAAGTTTCCTCTCGGGTCGGAATAGATTCCATTCTTCTTTTGGACATACCAACAGGAATATCAACACCCTTTCTGGACCTTAAGTTGATCACCTTACAATGTTATTTTCCATCCCTACTTGGATCTTCTGTGTTGTTAGGTAAACTGCCCTGAGCTCTATTACTCAATGCTGTTTTGATTTTCTAAATTTCTTAATGACACAGCTTGACTTTGGACAACTGTTTCATTCCTTACAATGTATTCTTTAAGCATAGCTTCAAAAGAATTCAGTTGGTCATTGCTTGTGTTTCTATGCCGGCTGGTAAAATTCTGATGGTTGTGCAGGAAATCGATTGTGAAGCTTTACTAAAATTACATTTTTGTCCATATCTTCGCTTCAGAATATCAATTTATGGATTTATGATTCAGATGTCTGAGACATATGGCTCAAGAGTTCGTGACAATATCCAATCCATTGAATCTAATGAAGTTAGTGATATGTCACCAACGGCTATGAAAGTCTAATTCAGATCAAAGAGGAAGAGGTCATCGAGGACATCATTAAAACCACCTCAGCCAAGAAAAGTGATGGCTCTAAGATCAAAGGTGTGGAAAGATTTCACTAAATTGCCAGAAGATTATAATAGGTGAAAGTGCAACTATTGCGGCAAAGAATATTCATGTAAATCTACTAATGGGAGTAGTAGTTTGTCAAACCACTTGAAAATGTGTTTTGAATATAAAAGTTATCTACAAAATCAAGCAGCTTTAATTTAATAACCTATTGGTGCTGGTAATGAAGTGATTGGTCAGGTGTGGTTAGGGGATTTAATCAGGAGACTATTAGAAGGGTAATAACTAAAATGATTATTATTGATGAGTTGCCATTTTCGCATGTGAAAAGTTTTAGATTCGGACATTTTTGCAATGTTGCATGTCCTAGGTTTGTGGTCCTATCTCATAGAACCATTAGTAAGGATATCCTTGACTTATTTCTAGCTGAAAATGCTTTGTTGAAGAGTTTATTATTTGATAAGAAGGAAAAAGTCTCACTCACTATGGACATTTGGACTTCTATCATGAGGGCCAGTTATATGGTAATAACATCTCACTTTATTGACCAAGATTGGCAGTTACTGTAACACCCCAAAAATTACCCATGAAAATCTAAAGGGTAAAATTAGAATGAAATCTCATATCATTTATTCTTATTAATAAATCTCAAGATAAACCATCATTATTCATATTCTAACTGAATCCTTACATAAAACATATGAAATAAAGTCCTCAAAGTAAAGTCTCTAATTCAAAATACAAAAGTCTAGCCAAATTTAATCTTTAAAGCAACTCTAAAGGTCCACTAAGAAAAATTCTCTATCTAAGCATACAAGCCACATTTCTAATCATTCTGCAAAATATTATAGATGAGGGGTGAGCCGTCAACTCGGTAAGTAAATCCATGCACAATATTTGAAAACCTTTGACATGTATCGTTAAACATTTTATTGCAACATCTTCATTTAGCATAAAGGGTGGATTCATATAAAAACATTAAAACATTTATAAAAACATTAAATCGTCAACATTGGTAGCTCATGCCTCATAGTCATCATCATTCATCATTCATCATTCATCATTTAGGGTGTCATACCCCGCATTGTTCCTCATCCAGGGTATTATACCCCACATTGTTCGTAACATCTTTGTACACAAGATCATCATCATACCAGCAAACTGGCCCTCACATTTCATAACATCATAACATTAACATCATATACATTACTACGGACTATAAGCCAAAACATTTTTGAATCCACCATACATTCTTTCATAAATAACATTTAAAGTTTTCTAAAACATTTAAAAACCTTTCTTTAATTATTTAATTCTTTTAGAAAATTCTTTAAGAAAACACTTTGTTTAAGAAAACTAATTTCTTAAGAAAAATTCATTTTAAAATAATTTTATATAAATTCATTTAAAAGTGTTTTTATTTTACAAAATTCGTTTAAATATTTTAAAAATCAGTTTTGTAGAAGTTTCCATTTAAACATAATTTTTGTAACATAAATTGCATTTATTGTAAAGCATATCATGCATGAATCTACTTACCTCGATCCATAGCAATCAATTCAATACCTCAAGAATAACCAATGAGCTCACCCTCGTCCTACAATCATCATAAAAATATTCTTATCAATATCATCTCTAACCTTAAACATAATCTCAATCATCCTTAAATCATAGACACTAATACTACCTTAATACTTATGCATATTCTAAACATATCCTATACTTATGAGTATCCTGTACATGCTGATTTTTAATAACTTATACACATGTCGGAAAACCATGAAAATTTACAGAGGCACTGTGCACATGCATAGCATTGCATACAATATTTCATAAAAATCAGCACAAGTCAAAATCGAGTCAAAATATGGACCTTTTACCAAAGTAACAAAAACTGTCCAGAACTGATCAAAACAGACCTTTTCCACTTAGAAAATTCATAAAATATCCTTTGGTACTCGAAATAATATGCTTCTTTTTTCTAATTACAGAAGACACATTCAAAAAGCATATAATTAAAATTCATAATTTTTGGACTCCTGAAACTAGTTTAAAACGTTTTATTTCTGAGAAACATCTAACTCGTCTAGAAAATTCCAGATTTGAAAACAGAATTTCAAAACTTCGTATCTTTTATTTTACTTACCCAAAAATCTTGATTCCAGTTTTAAAAGACAGATGAAAGATTGAAATTTCATTATAAAATCCTAACATGGCCCGTAATATTCAAAAACTAGCCCAACTGTTACACGTTTCATCTTCTGAAATTCTGGAGAACAGTTTCCAGATTTGCAGCAGCCATACGTTATGATATTTAGTAATTCAACCATAAAGAATAAAACTACGAAATTAAACATGCAAGCATAGGAAACATAGATCTGTTGGCAAAAAAATCGGCATAATTTTAAAGGATGTGTGACCTTATAGAAAAATTTCCAGAGTTGAGAACCACTGCTGAAAATCGGAATTTTCCAACACCAATAACCCAACTTCGAAAACCCATAACAATTTGCATAATTAGACGATTTCAACACATAACATATCAATGGAAAGCCTAGGATGTCTAGTTCCATGATGTATAAGATATTCAAGTGATTCGAAATAATGAAAACGATTTCAAGCAAGGAATAGAGACTGTTCATATCATCACAACATTACAACCACACGTATATTACCCAAATCATACTACAAGCAATTAAAGGCCAATAATTCCATAAAAATAAATCATATAAGTTGAAGAAATACTTAATACCTTAAGGCAAACACTAAGAAAGAAGTGGTAAAACTTTCTTTTCCTTCTCCAAAAGCTTATATTTCCTTCTTTTCTTTCTAGGATTTGTAATGATGTAAAAAAAAAAGTAAAAGAGGGCTTCTTAAAAAGATAGTTTTCTCTTAAATACTTGATAATTAATAAATATTTTTTTAAAAAAAAAAAACTAATAACTAGCCTACTCAATTTAATAAGGGCAAAAGAGGAAAAATAAATAAATAAAAATTTGGGCGTTACAGTTACGTAGAAGGATTATCAATTTTAACAAAATTTTTGATCATAAAGGGGAGACGATTGGTAAGCAGCTCAAGAAATATTTGCTTGATTGGGGTATAGAGAAGGTGTTCACAATTTCTGTGGACAATGCAAGTGCAAATAAGGTTGCCATTAGCTATTTGACAAATAGACTTGGAGAGATGATGCATTGGTGTTGAATTGTGACTTTATGCACTGCGCACATATTATGAATCTTATTGGTAATGAGGGGTTGAAAAAACTAGACGATAGTTTTTTTATTATCCGCAATTATATTAAGTACGTGAGATCATCTATTGCGAGATTGGAAGCATTTCAAATTCGTGTAAAGCAAGAAAAGATTTTAGGAAAGAATGGTCAGCCTTCTAAAGGAAGTGTGGTTTTAGATTATTTAACTAGGTGGAATTCCACATATACCATGTTGACGACAACATTGAAGTTTAGATCTGCATTTGATCAAATGGCAAATGAGGATAAGTTTTATGATGCTTATTTTTGTGAAGAAGAAAGTGGGAAGAAAAAGATGGGACCACCGAGAAGTTGTGATTGGGATAATGCTCGTCGGATGGTCAAGTTTTTAAGGATTTTTTATGATGCCACATTGACATTTTCTTCTTCTCTGAGGGTGACATCTAGTACGTACTACAACGAGATATGCAAAGTTAAAAAGGCTCTAAATACAATAGCGGACAGCCTTGACCCGCACATTAGTATGATAGTAAGTAGCATAAAGAAAAAATTTGAGTATTGGGAGGGGCCTTCAAAGATAAACAAGTTGTTGATCGTTGCTTCTGTATTAGATCCACGAGGAAAATGAATTGTGCAACTCTTTGTTTTGAGACTTTATATGGTAAGGATAGTGCAAAATGTGCTGAGATGAAAAACGTGGTGAAAAATGTGTTAAGTAGGCTTTTTAAAGCATATAGTGCTCAACACTTAAAACCAAGTGCTAATGCAAGTGCAAGTGCGTTTCCAAGTGCAACTGCTAGTGTTAGTGCTAATGGTGGGCTAACTTCTATAGATGAAGACGATGAGGTATTTGAGAACCTTTTCTCCAAATACATCGAGATGGTTGCTGTCACTAGAGATCATATAGAATTGTTAAATGAGATAGATCTTTACTTGATGGAGTCGATTGAATATCAAGCGCCTAATGCATTGGGTGCTCCATTTGATATTTTGCTATGGTAGAAAGCTAATAGTTTGAAATACCCAATTTTGTTGCAAATAGAAAGAGATGTGCTTGTCATTCCAGTATCTACAGTTGCATCTAAGTCCGTTTTTAGCACGGGAGGTGGTATTTTAAATGAATATAGGAGTTCTATGACTCCTGATATGGTGGAAGCATTGATATTGATGTAAAATTGGTTGCGATCTTCACTTTTTGTTTGATTCAACAACAAACCTTTAAGCATTGGTTGAGGAAAACAAGTTTATGGATGCTCTTATAGAAGATGTAAATATTAATGGTTACTTATTTACTTATTTATTTTTAAGATTTGTTTACTTTAAGAGTTATTTACTTCAAGTCTTTTTATTTCATGTAGAGCTTCGTAAATCGACACAAACGGATCATCCAAGTGTTCTAATGTGAAGATTTTTTGTTCCAACAGTAAGTATGTAACTATGTATGTTGATTTGGATCAAACATAATAATCAATTACAAAATTAGGGCATAGTAATAATACAAACATCCTACTAGTATATATTGAGAATATAATAATGAATTACACAATTAGGGTGTAATCATAATACAAACATGCTACTAGTAATATTGAGAATTGTTAAGGCATATTGAGTGATTCCACTAAATGTTAATTAATTTTTTTAATTTTTTTGCAGAGTGGACTGATTTGCTTCATTTTATATTTGTTGTTGCTCGATATTTTGCTATTGTGTTGGTTAATTATTGATAATTTGGAGGTGTTGTGATGAGTATTGATGGTGTTGGAGATTGATTATTAGCCTTATTTGTCATGTGGAGATGTTTAATCATTATTGCCATTTGCTATTTTTATTTTTAGATTTGTAATTTTGTAGTTTTATTGTACTTAATTACATGTTTTATTTTTTATTAACTTTAAAAAAACTTGTTGAAATGTTGTTAAAGATGATTTTAGTTGATGTTTGTTATTAAGGAGGTTTGAATTTGATATTTTTGAATTTTAAGTGGTTTTTGGTAGAATTTTTATATTAAATTATTTTAACCCGTTCCAACATGAATTAACCCAAATTTTTAGATTGAATTGTTCTAACTCAAACTAACTTGAATTAACTCAAACTAAAATTTTAACTCGAATTACCAACCCAATTCGATTCAAATTACGAATCCGAACCGAGCTGAACCAAATTTAATTCGATTCACTTCAATTCAAGTTGGTATTTTTAATTCGATTAGATTAAAATTCTCCAATCCAATCGAATTAAAACCTAAATCAAAACCCAAAAATTCAAACCGAAACCCAATTTATCCACCGCAACCTTAAATCATTTTGCTGCTAGTTTTGGCATTTTCTGGTTTAATTATTTGCAGTCCCCACTCTTTTATGTGAACTGAAAAAGAAACTAAAGGTTGTAAAAGTTAACATTTAAGTTCTATTTGTTTTAATTTTTTTTTTCAAACTTGAATAAGGAAAGGAATTAAACAAGAAGGCGGTGGATGTTGTTGTTGGTGATCAGGATTATAAAATGGTATAAAGCACCCAAAAACGAAACGAAAGCAAATAAATTTAATATTTGAAATTCGAATGGCATCGATGGACGACGATAGCTTCAGAGTTCGAGTGGATAAGATCTTCGGTTCTCTCGCGCCTTCTAATTCTAACACTTGGTCTCTCTCAGACGACGCTGTCGAGCGTCGTGAGTGGAGGCGCGACAAAGACACGTCATCAGCCAGAGATGAAACGCCTTGTTCGTCGTCGTTTGATGAGTTCCTCCGCAAGAATCGCCGGAGAAACTTCCGTCTTGATGATGACGGTGACGATGACGGTGACGAGCCTGTTCGAGATAGAGATGAGTGGGAGATCAGATCTTCCATTGGCTTGGACTCCACTCTTGACAACGAGGTTTTTTTTTCCCTCTTCTTCCCCTCCCTTTTATTTTTAATTTATTTTATTTAGTAATTTGATTTTTATTTCTGCGGGAAGGATAGAGAAAATTATTATAAACTGGCTCTATTTTCGTCTTTTTGACAACATTTATGTGAAAGAAAAGGAATAAAAAATAGAAACTGCATGTTTAGGCTCCGCTTCGTATTGAGATGTGGCTTCGAAGTTAAAGCTGCATGCTTAGGCGCCGGGTGCTGTAAAATTCACCTTAGATTCTAATGCACAGTTGCAATTGTTTGCCAAACGCTTTACACAGCTGTTACTTTAAAGCTACCGTGAGAGGCAGCAATACTAAATGGAGGCTTAGTTTAGTTATATTTCATCTAACAAAATGAATTAAGTTTGTATATAAATCTACAAACTGTCAGAAAAATTTAGTGTTTAATGATGACCAACTAGGAAAAACAATGCTGCTGATAGATTTGGAACTTGTTTGTGACTCTTCTGATTTCTAATTGATTTATGCTATATGGTGTTACTTACGTAGGGAAGTTCAGTTACTTGAAGAGAGACTGTGTATCTTTGTTATGTTAATAATATTGAGTAAAGTGAGGTAATGCTTGCCTTGTGAATATGTGTAGCTGCAGCGGCATTTTTCTTTTTCTTTTTGTTTTTTTTTCCTTATGACTGTTTACTTATAAAGCTTGTATCTTTTATGCTTGCTGCAGGAAGAGGAAGATGAGTTTGATAAAGTAGCTGCAGGCAGAGAGAATGCTGGTGAGCGCTTGTATATGAATGATGTAGCTGAACGAGGGCCTTACTTGAACTTGCACAATGTGGTTCCAAACGCATTAAATGCTGCCACTAAAGACCCACGTGCCAATCATCATGCTGCAAGAATTAGGCTGAAAGAAGATGACGGTGAAACTGAAGCTCAAAGTTTTAGTTTTCCTCATTCAGACTGTGATACAAAAATTAAGAATTCGCATGCTAAAGTATCTGAAGTGAGTGGTCCACCAAAGTCGATTTTGAAAAGGAAGCACATCAGTGCAGATTCTAAGTTGCAAAAACGTGTCAGGTTTGATCCTGCTTGTAAAACCGATTGTGTTACTGCATCAGAAAGGACTCAATGTTCTTCAGTCAACACCTCATCAATGGATGCTAATGATTCTAATGATGGATTTCAGCGGTCCCAAAATGCTTGCATGGTTCCAGATTACTTAATGAATCCTTCTAAATATACTTACTACAGTTTTGATTCGTCAGATGAATATAGTGAAGAATCCAGCATTAAGGGTTGTATGGATGTGTTTAGGCTGGTAAAAGATTTAAAAGCTAAAGAGGTGGGGCCAGTTGAAGAGAATGCTTCTGGTGATCTTCCAAAATCAGTGACTTTTATCCCTAAGAAGAAAGCAGGTGATCTTAAGGCAGAAAAGAGTAGTGGTGAGATTAAAGAAAACAAGGAATATGATGGCAAGCTGTCCTCGTCTCGGGTGGGCTTTCCTGTAGGTATCGCTGCTACAGAGTCCCAACATTGTGATACTGCAGAAGAAGAGAGTGAACCAGAAACAAATGTAACAAATGATGGTGTTCGTTTCCGAAAAGCTGGTCGCAAATATCGAACACCATCAAGGTCAGATGATTCTGATTCTTAATGTTTTGTAATGATTCTAAAAAGCCTCAGGATCATTGCATGTAATACTCTGAATCTGGAATCTTTGATTATGTTTTGTCTTGTCCAAAAGTTTGCCAACCCAGCAATTGATCTCCTCCTTGTTGGGTTGTCTTTCTCCCTTTTTTTTCCTTTATTAAATGAAAGTTCTTTTCTCTGTGTAAGTAATTGCATTGTGCATGAGGTTTAACTTGTGTGTGTTCTTATTTATCTATTATAGATTGCTCGCTGTTGACAATATCCACAATTAGCTTCTTGCTTGACCGTATCCAACTATCCATCACCCAAGTCATGATTCTAGTCCTTTTTTGGTAGATTGAAACTGTAATTGATGAGAAAATGATGTATTTTTCCGGAACTAGTTTTGGGACAAATATTGGCTGAAATGTTAGTAGATATAAAAAATATATGCTTTAGTACAATGTTATGTGCTAGACTTATGCAGTGTAATGTTTCTGTTGCCTTGGTCCAGTATTTTGTTGACCAATATCTTAGCAGCGCCTCTCCTAGAATTAAAACCGATTTCTTTAAACAAATTAAAAGAGATGCAAAGAGATCTTTTTTCTGTTCAGCGATGCTCATAATAATTTGAGATTGGTTAAGGGCCGGGATTGGAAGAATATTTTAAATGATCATTTTAGAGCTCAATGTCAGGGAGGAGAGAACCCTGGAAGTGAATTCATATACAGTATTGAGGTGTTGTGGTTTTTAATTCAAACTATTGAATGACAGAATCACTATGCTACTGTATTACCATTGAACCAGAGAAAATAGTGATTTGCAAAATACATGAATTGAGCGACCAAGATTTAATCATAAACTGCTTATTTAATGATTATCAAGCTTTCTTCTCCAACTATTCCTCATTAAAATACCTCTAAAATCTCTTATGCATGCAGGTATATACAAGTATGTCAGCTCTAAATACAATTTTACTTCCAGTCAGAAGATTAACATGCAGCAAGTAATTAAGTGTAGATTAGTAGAAACAATAATTTGTACAATCAACCACCAATACACAATCAAGGTAAAGAGTCAGTCCATATAAACTTTGAGATATAGATTTAGCAGCATGGAAGCTGAATTGTCGTCTAAACATTTCTAAACTTATTACCATCTGTGTATAAACCAAACCCTATAATGGCAGTTAAGCCACAAAGTACTGAAAAGTGAATAAGAATAGTAAAAATACAAAAACTATAAAACAAACGGAAAACCCAATCTCAAATGTGATCCTCAGACAAATCTTCATATTTAATCCACCTCTGCTTTCGGAACTTCTGTTATGTACACTACTGTGTATTCTGATTGCCTCCTACAATTTATCAGCGATTCTTCCTAAAGCATCTGCAAGCTTATTAAGAACAGCAACTAAGCTATCTGCATGGTCTTTTCTTTGTTCCCTGTCTAACTGGAAACTGTTGTTCTGAGCTTCAAGTTGGGCAGTCAGCATTTTGCCATTCCTTTCCAGAACATCAATCAACTGATACTGCATATTGCTCATTTCTTCATCCCCATCTACCGTGAATCGTTTCCGCTTCCGCCCATCTTGAGAAGTAGAGCCTATCTCAGGAGCTGGCTGTTTCTCGGTCGTACCTGCAGGTCCAATGATTTTTCATTGAGGATCACAAGCACCTTAACCTTAGCAATAGAATCAAGAGTGAGTCACCTTCGTAGAATACATTTTCTCCATTGAAATAGATTTATCTGCCACTATAATTAACATTATTACCCAGCTTCATATCATCATATTCATCATGTTTGAGAAAAAATACGATAACAAAGAAAGTCTTGAATGAAAGTCTTGAATGAAGTCGGTCACACCATATCTGCTGATGGTGTGATCAACATAATCTAATTAGGACAAGTGTTGTCAGTTGGTAATTAAATATTTGCTGACATGATAGCAGCCTCATACAAGACATTCTCCCTCATAACCTATAGAAACTCTAATATCTCAAGTACAAAGAATATCCCAACAAATGATCCAGATTTTCTTTTGCAATTTCACTAAACAGTCAGAAGTAACCTATCCCCTATGCATCTAGTAAGGGCTTCTCAATACAGGAAAGAGCGTGCTCATAAATGGTTCAAAATCACTACGTAATGACCATCAATTTGGAAGCTTCAAACAATTCATGAGAGTGAGAACTTGATCTGAAAAAGTACCAAAAAAAAAAAATGTAATTTTCCAGAAACATTCCCGGGATATTTGAAATCTAGTAGAAACCATCCTTACTTAAAATGAACCAAGTGGTGCTGTTTGTTAATTGTTATTAGGTAAAAAATAATTCAATTAATGCTGTGTTTATTTAGGGAGAATCTATAAAAGCTAGCAATTTATACAATAATATTAAAAGGATTAGCCATTAATCAATATATTATGAACAGGGGGAAAAAAAGCTAGTGAAAAGAGGAATACCTTGGCCATGACACCCTCGTAGGTTTGGTTGGTACTGTTTTTCTGCAAATGAAAAAAAAAGTTGAAAACTACCACCAAAATTTTGCAAATCATTATGGATTTTTCTAAAAAGAATAATTATTTTTCAAAATTAAAGATTTAAATCAAGTCTCAGGCAGCATTACTAATACATCTCAATAACATCCTAAACCCCTAACCATTTTTCAGGAAAACCAAAAACAATCCGTTTTACAATTTGTCAAAAATTCTGAAAATAGTCATCTCAAATCAGCCAGAAAAATTTCATCAATTTCTTTTTGGAAAATTTTGGAAAAAATTAAAAAAATAAATAAATTATCTCATTTATTTTAACTAGAAGATCCACCAAATTCCCATTAAAATAACCCTGCTGACCAAACTTTTTACCATCATTCTTCATTCATCTCCAGAACCTATGACATCCTCTTAAAAAAATAATTATAAAAAAAATGAACCAATCACTAAGATAGCTATTATTAATTACAAAATATTTTAAAAAGGCAAAAAAGAAAAAAAGGGGAAAAAAAGTCCATTTAGCAGAATCAAAACTCGAATTACCTGGGATTGGCATGGTTGCCGAAATCGGCTTAGCCGCCGCTGGAGCGGCCTCAGCCGGCGCATCATCCTTGACTGGAGTCCCGGTGGTCTCCTCCGGCTCAAAATCCGAAAACAAACCATCATCCGCCGCCGCGCTCCTGCCGCTATCGAAAACCGCCTCGTCCGTCGTCGTCTCCTCCGCCGGAGCAAGAGCCAGGCCCAACCCCGGCGACGCCGACGAAGCCACCGTCGCCGCTCCGTCGAGTATATCATAAACCTCCCTATCGAAAAACCCCGGCAACTTCCTCTCCCTCCTCAAGTCATTCCTCATCACCCAAAACGACTCCGTTCCGTCCTTCACGTGCGACTCCCACTCCTTAATCTTCTTAAAATCCCCGGCCAAATTGCTCCACCTCTTCCGGCACTGAACCGGCCCCCGGTTCACGCCGTGCCGTTTGCAGTACGACGAAACAGAGGCCCACTTCGGTTCAATCTGACCCGACCCGAAACCCATGCCCGCTGCCCGTCCCCTTCTCACCCGATTCTCCGCCACTCTTTTGCCCTGTATCAGCACCAGAATTTCCTGCCTCGTCCATCGCGGAAGCCTCGGAGCCTTGCAGCCGTCATCACCACCGTCGATTGAGGCCGTCGTAGTGCGCTGTTCGACGCCGTTATTAACGCCGTCAGTTTCTCCGTCAACGGGCGTCCGGGCCAGGCTTAGCTGCTCCAAAGCCATTATTTTAATTTATTAAATGCTGGCTGCAAGTAAAAAAAATTATAAAAAAAATAAAAAACGAATAGGTACTAATTTTTATTGGCACGTGAGTTAACGTGTGATACAAAGAAACGGCGTTTTTTAAGATGACCCCGTTACGCCGTTTAAAGAAAACGGTCGTCTTATTCCCATCTCAACATCTTTCCTCCGTAATAGACATCCTTCCTCCGTAACAGAAGAATTATAGAGAAATAGAAACTAGAAAGAGAGATAAGAAGAGAAAGAGAGAGATTGAATTTTGAGCGTTAAAGGAAAAATAGAAAGGCATCAAGTGAAGAGATGTTTTCACGGTTTATTTTATTTTTATTTATTTTTCTTTATTAATTATTACTTTTAAGGGTGGGTTTCATGAATACTTTATTTTAAAAGAAATTGGAAAGTATAGGGTTATTGACCTTAATAACTAATTATTAAAGATTAATTTTGAGTGAAATGACAACAATACCCTCGTAGTTCAAAAAAACAATCACGAAACCCTATTACTTAAAAAATGATCACATAGATTTGTTTAATAACTGGCATAATTACTCTAAAAGAGATTTATATGACATTTTCATTGAAATACAGGGTTATTGACGTCATTTCCTCTAATTTTAGTAAAGAACGAGGACAAATGGTTCAAATTTTGCTAATTAATCATATTGAATCAATGATATGAAAAGATTACCCCCATTTAATTAATAAAAAAAAAGCGGTCTCTGTCATGAAATTGCTCTTTTAATGGGATTGGATTTGATTTGTTTCCTATAAGCTAAGGTTACCTTCTGAATTTGGAGATGAAATGAGAAATTTTTTTAAAGGGGCACCATATATGTGGACTAATAATTTCTTTTCTTTTCTTTTTTTTCGTATATCTGTAAAAGGGTCATTTTCTTTGTGTAGAATATGGCACTTGACGCGTTTTTTGGGCCATCATTTCTCTTCGCCTACTATCCTTTTCATTCTTACTATTGATTTTTTTTTTGTTGCCTTGTTCAATTGAGGGAAAAAAAAATGCCTTCTATTTGAAATATTCCTTTTTTTTTCAATTGCTAATATTTCAACGATTCTCTTGTCGTATTAGAATTTGCAAATTCATTAAATTTTGGTTACAATTTATTGTCTCAATTAGGCTCTAGATAAAATTAAATACAAATATCTGACGTTAGAAATTTTAAAAATCATCTTTTAACTTATTATAAAATTTAGTAAAAACTTGTATTAGAGAAGTGAAAACTAAGAGGTATACATCTCGATCAACTTTTAAAATAAATCAACATGATTATTCTTTTAAATATCTTTATTGAGAATCACGAATATCATGGTGTAGAAAATAAGAATTATGTGTTAATTAGGGCACCGAACTCGACCCTACCCTACCACTAAAGAAAAAAATTATCGTGTTAATCACTCTAATTATCACAATGAATCATTTGCCCTAATCTTCACTTAATGGCTAATCCTAATGGATGGCATGGCCCCCTCCATTAAAGCCACTTTTGTTCTTTAGAATTTGGACAAAGATTTTGGTGAGGGTACCACTACCCACCCCTCCTTGTTCTCGCAAGTAACATATCCACAACCCCAACACAAATTGCCCTTTACTTCTCTTCTCTCTCTTTCTTTCTCTTTAATTATATGTATAATTAAATCAAATTGGCTATGAAAGAAGACTCAACTATATTATATTTTGATCATAATTAAAAGCTTATGGAAATGGGTTTGGAAGCACATGGCCCGTAAGGGCGCCTTTGATTTTTTTCGGGGGGTTAGTACAATGTCACATTCTTCTTGTGATCTAGTAGGCCCAACTTGATGCTAGTGGCCCCACAAACGTTGCTCTTGGTTTTAGGAACTTAAAGATATTAACATTTGGATCCCTATAGTGTTTCTTTTTCTCAAAATAGGACATAGTATGTTCATTGGTAGCGAACAACTTCCTAACTCAGCAAATCCTAGTGCAATGACCAAGCTTCTCAAAAAATATTTTAGTTTGTTCTTTTTATATTTTAAGAGCATAAAGTAGTAATATGCATCATTTTTGTTTAAAGTTGGGGTGAGCAAAGTCCAAATTAAATTTTTAGCTCTTATTCTTTTTAGAATTTAGACACATGTTGTAAAATTTTTTTAAAAAAAATTATTTGAAGACCAATTAATCAAGTTTGTGACAATAGCCACCCAACCTTTGGTGTTGGGTGTGAGAGCACGAGTTCGAATCTCCATATTTAAATACGAAAACTTAGTTTCTCCCTCAATTAATTGAGTGGAGACAATTTTTCTCTCTTACGAAATATGAGTAGTGTTGAGTATTAGAAAATGTATATTTATAAAGGTAAAAATCATCATTTTACATTTTATGTCTCACTAACAACCCTTACTTTTATGTATTTAAGCTTCTTATAATTTAATTATGTGTGTTTTATTTTAATTAAGTATTTTATGTATTTTAGGGGTATCATAGTCATTTCATAATAAACGAGTGATCAAACGGAAAAACGGACATCACTTTTGAACTCAGGACGGTCAAAAACCTTAGAAGGAGCATAAAAAAAAAAGTACTATTTACATATATGGTACTATTCACATATACGTTATTGTTCACGATACTGTGTACGATACTGTTCACATAGACGAATCGATGACGTGGCATTGACTAATGAGGTGTCACGATCCTGTTGGGCTAAAATTCTTATGCACTGTTTATTGATAACATGGCAGCGTATTAGTAGACCAAAAATCGCGCGTATGTTACATGCATTACACAGGATTATTTTCAACCAAACCATGAAACTGTTCAACCTAGGTCAAACTGTGTACTGTTCATCTGCATGGCCAACAGCGTACTGTTGACTAATGACGTAGCGCAATCCTGAGCGTCCAAACTGTTTTTAATTCGATGGCCATGATTTACTCCATGTATCTATAAAAATGGGACCTCCCCCCCTAATTTGATATCTCTGAATCCATTTTTGAGATTCATTTTCTGTAATTCCTTCTTCATCTTGTATTTTCTATGTATTTTAATAAATTTTCATTTTGCCCCTAGTTCAATTATGAGTGGCTAGTTTTTTTTCAAGCTTGGGTTGAAGGTGAAGTCTCAACATGTGTCATGGGCTTTATTTGGTAAATTTACTTTCTCTTCCCCTCTTATTTTTGTGAATGTTTTGACTTCTCGTCGACAAATAATACTAATATTTTCTAGTACCGCATTGGTTTCATCGGCCCTCTAGTACAAGGTTATTATTATTTGGTACGATAAACACTTAGTACCATATTAATTAAAAGTGTGGTTCATGAAGTGTGGATTCTCCCCTCATGATTTAATTGGTATTAATAAGAAATATTTAGCTCATGGTGCATGTTGATACGGATCCAAATACCTAAGTACATCATTTCAATAGAATTCTCTTCAATTTATTCTCGCCATTTCAATTCCAATTTTAGAATTTATTCTCACTATTTTCATTTAAATTTGAGCATATTCCAAATCATTTCTACCACATATCCAATCACTCATTTACAAAATTAATTCTACACATTAAAATCCACATCCTCATGGGATTGACACTCGTCACCATTGATTTATATTACAATAGATTTGTGAACTTGTGAGTTCAATAAAATTTTCACAACAAGTAGAATAAACGTTCGTTAAATAATAATAAATTTAGGCAATACTTCATGAAATTTAATGTAAATTAATCTCTCAAATATTAGTAAAATCTAGGTAAGCAGTCTTCTTCTTTATGAAATGTAAATGAAATAGACGTCCATCGAATATTAGTAAATTCCTAGTCTCAGTAGTAGTCTAATATTCGAGGGTAAAAATTTGAGTAATAGTAAAATATGAGTAGCACTTTATAAGATTTAATGTAGTAAAAATTTAGGCAGTGCCTTACAAATTTAATGAAAACTAGTTCTAGTAGAAGAATCTGTGCAGTACGTCATAAGATTTAATGCAGTAAAAATTTGGGCAATATTTTATAAGATTTAATGTAAACTAATATTAATAGTAGAATATGTTCAGTACTTTATAAGATTAATGTGGTAAAATTATGGGTAATAGTTCATAAGATTTTATATAAATTAATCTTAGTAGTAGTTTAATTTGTAAACATCAATAATAGTCTGATGTAATATTAGTTAAAAAAAATTATGAGAACAAGCAAAACTTTAATGATTACTTTTTAAAATAGCATGACATACCATAAACACAAAAAAAAAAAAATCAGTCGTTGCATAATGGTTCAAGAGCATATTGATAAAACTTGACAAACTATATATCTATTTGAATTCCATAAAAATTCATAAATCCATATATTATCACATAATTACCTTAGTACCTTTTATAATTTTATATCATCAATAAAAAAAAACTTTATTTTAAGCTAACAAATTCAACAAGAAAAAAATAGTTAAACATTGACTAATTGTTTTTTTAATAAAAGTTAATTAACTTGATTTTGCTAGTATTTTATGCACTAATTTGCGAAACATATCTATTTGTATCCCACATTTTAATGATGTTAATTTTAGTATCATCAATTTATTTCAAAATGATTAAGTGGCTATCTGGTATAGCTTATCTGATAATTGTAAGAGCTTATTTAATCTCATAAGGTCTTATCAAAATTTTTCTTGTTATTTTTTTAGCAAACTTTTTGAAAATTAAATAAATTATTTTGCCTCGACTAACAAGAGCCTAAATTTTGAGTTTTTGAAAGTAGAAAATGATTTTTTTTAAATATTAAAATGTCTAAAGTATCATTTACTTTTTTGATAATCTTATTTCATTATTTTCACAACATAACTTTTAAAAAATTACCTATTGAAATAATTTGTAAAATTGTTAATAAAGCTTTTATTGATAACCAAGTAATTAAAACTTTTTGGGTAGAAGCTTTAGGCACTTGTAAAAGCTCTACTAATAAAAAATTTACTTGAATAAACTCTATTTGAGAAGCTATACCAAACGAAACTTAAAATGATTTATTTCATAATTAGAATATGGCAATTAACTTTTGGTTGCCATTTTGTTTCAGTGTTATCTACACCAAATAGAGAACCTTCTGGAGGTGGTTGTGAAGCGTTGTTCAGTTGTCTATCAAAATTTTGTGTAGTAGGAACAAAAAAGGGTAGAAGTACAAGGCTGAGTAAGTGAAAAAGTGTTAGCAAAATCTCCGGAGAATATTGAACAAAGATTTCAAAGAATAAGGAAACTTAGATTCATTGAAATTGACATGGTTGATGATATAGATTTTTCTTGTTTTGTATACATATCTATGATATAGATTTTTCCTATTTTGTATTGACATCTATAACTCTTGTGAAATATTGGATTCTAATCAATTATCAAAACTTTTTGAGTTTTGAGTACATAAGTTAAATTTGTATACGATATGTAATTAGAAAGTTGACAATAAGGGTAAGGTTATTCGCAGTTTAAAAATTACTTTAAACACTAATATTTTTATAAAATAATTTATTACCAAAATATCCTAAAAATAAATTACTATTAAGGGCTACACATATAAACTAATGTAACATTATTACTTTAAAAACTAATTTAGCCCTCATCCAACATTTAATTCTCTCACCATCAAACCCTAGATACGTAGATGACAAATTTTGCCTTGACCTAGCAATAAATTAGCTGATGCGTTATCCAAACATGCACTTGGCACACGTGTCTTATTTTTCGACTTGGGTGAAAAAAATTCATGCTCTATATTTGAACTATTTCATTTTATTATCTAATGCAATTCAATTTCCATTCCCCCCCTCCCCCCAACACAAAAAAAAAATTGAAAATTGAAATTGGTATCCGGCGAAAGAAATAACAAAAAATAAAAGTAACAAATCAAAATATAATTAGTAATAGAACTTATTAAAAAGAATAACAATGAACATAGAAAATAAGATGATTTGTTTGCTTTTATAGTATTTTGATAGTTGGTTTCTTAAACAAACAAAAAAATGGGACAAGAAATGGGTGTCTAGAGTTAGTTTTTAAGTGAGTTATAATTTTTATTTGTGTAGAGTATTTAAATATAATTAATTTAAAAGAGGAATTTTTTTAGTATTTTAAAGTGTATACAAAGTAATACCCAAATTTTTAAACATAATAGTTGCTTTTATGTAGTGATGAAGTATTCAAAATATTTTTAGAACGCAAATAGCCACACCCTATTTCATAATATATATGACTTCTTTACTTAATAACCCTATTTCATAATATATATGACTTTTTTACTTAATATTGGACTAGGCAAATTATTAATTAAAAAAAAGTTGTACGAATTACTCCCACGTAGATTTTGCTATCCCTACTCTCATGTGAGCTAAGAAGATTAAACGTATTCCTAATACAAATCTATGCTTCCTTCCAACTACTCAATTTTGATGATGGGTACGACGATATCTGTGTCTAAAACTAATGCCTTGAGATTGGAGAAACAATTTAAATGCTATATATTTTCCCCTCCTCAGCCAGTGAAGCATTTTAATGGGAAAAGACCAAGTTGTTTTTCAACCAACCGCATATAGTTTTTGAAGGTTTCCATTGCTTCAGTTTTCAAAGTTATAGGAAAATCCAGCCGTAACTATTATAGTCATCTATGACAGTAAAAGTTAATTTTGGAATATCACACGTCATTGTGAAATGACAATATTTGAAATATTCTCAAATTCTTATAAACATTAACTTTCTCATAATTACCATTAAAAAAAAAACTTGATTAGGATATACAAGAGTTGTACTTATAAAATATATGCCCAATGAGATATGAAGATTGAAAAGAAATTAAAGGAAAAAAAATCCATGTGGGAGATTGTGCCAGTATACATGGAAAGAGTCATCTACTGTATCAATGATAAAGTAATGAAAACGAACATTTTAATACTGAAAGAACAGTGCGAAATGTGATATTAATTAGAATCGGTGATATTTTTACATTTTACTCTCTTCTTTTAAGAGAGTTTCTAAATTACATTCAGCTGTAATTACAAGGATAAGTAATTTCAATGTGAGGCCAGAATAATACGTGTGAGTTTACCTTCCTTTAATATTTGCCCAAGCACACGTTTGCATGAAAGTTCGTCTGTATATTTAGATTTTGTAATTTTACAAAGATTAAACTTGAATATATATTTTATCTTAATTAAAACTTGGATATATTTTAATCACATCATGATTAATATTGAGTGATAATAATAATAAGACAAATATTAGAGAACTAATAATTTATATATGTATTAAAAAAAAACACTGGCTTGCCACCCTAAAGTAACTATTTATTGTATAATATAAACATACCCAAAACAAAATAGTAGTTAGGATTGGAAGAAAAAACTGAATTTACTGTTGGGATTCAAGAAAAAATTTTGTCCCAATTTTTCAAACTTTCCTCGCGATATTATTAGTCCCAAATTAGAAATATTCACTTCATTGTAAAACATTAGTCCTAAATTAGAAATATTCACTTCATTGTAACATTAGCCCGAGCCTTAAAGCATCTCCAAAAAATTCTTCAAATGATATTTTATTGTTTATTTGAAAAATCACAGAAGTATTTAAAACTTTAAAAGGTATTTTAATTAAGATTCTTCAAATAAGAAATAATATTTTTTCTTTAATTTTGTAGAGTTGATTTATCTTTCTTCAATTTATATTTTATTATTTTTTATTAGAGGGAGATATTCTCTTTTTAAATAAGAAATGATATTCTCTCTTCAATTTTGTAGAGTTGTTTTATCTTTCTTCAATTTAAATTTTATTACTTATTACTTTAATTTATTTTTTATTACTTTTTATTGCGGAGAGAGAGAGAGAGAAATGTTTTAATAACCATTTATTTTTTCTTCGAAAAAAATATTTATTTGATTAAAATAATATTAATTTATTTTTATTTAAAGAGTCTTTTGGACAATAATATATTTTTTTACTCTCTTTTTTACCACATAGGTAAGCAAATAAATATTTAAAATGTAAAATTAATATAGTCTTTTATAGATGCTCTTAGCACAACTAAAAAACCACTTCACTTCTTATTATTCTAAAGTTAAATTGAATTGTTTGCCAATAACCTATTTTCTATGCTTAAAATTTTCTAAAGTATCGTAGATTATGAGCCTCATTTTATTGAGATAGATGGCGCACAAACAAGCTACCATTATTGATTGGTTGCGGTAAAATTTCTAAAATTGATAGTCATTGGCTAGTGGCCTTATGTTAAGATTGTTAATGGATAAAATCGAAACTCACTACAAAAGTTGGCCCTAACTAGCTAACTTCACTCGATCAAATCAAAATGATAAGTTGTAATTTTCTCGGCCTTATGATGACCTACTCCAATACTATGTTTCAAAAATCTATTCCCTTTTAGAAAGATGACACGTTTCTCTCTCCAATACAAAGGTGTTTCCTTTCATCAACACCCCTCCTTAGCCACAACAATAACAGGTGTCATCCGACCTCGACTTTCTGGCTATGCGGCCCCTCACTCTTCAGTCAAAGTCAAACATGCATCGAATGAACATCTTGGTTGAAATTCAGCAACTTCTAAGAGATTGTAATGCTATTGTTCATGCTCTAGCTAGAATAATTTTAGATAGTAGTGAAAATTGTGTCCGGAAGGAAGTTTATCCTTATCATATAATGTCTCTATTTTCTAAGCTTATCTAATAAATATTTCTCTTTCCTTTCAAAATTCAAAAAAAAAAAAAAAGTTCAAAGGCGTTGCCTTTTTTAATACTACTCTCCTTGTTCGTTGAATAGTAAAAATAAAAATAGATGATAGTATTATGAAAAGCTCGTAACAAATTTTGCATTATGAACTTTGGAATTGTTATTGTTGTCTTAAATATTTTAAGTTTGTCCGTTTCAAAAAAAAATAATAATAATTTTAAGTTTGTCAATGTTGGAGGATTGTATAGAGACATATCCCCGTGACATACATAATCAATTGGTATACATCATAATAAATCAACAAATTTGACTTTTGAGCATACATGCTTTGTTATTATTTATTGATGATACTCCCATTTGAATTTGATAGACGTAAAACTAATTTAATTTTGTGCGATTTTACTTAGGAAACAACCTCTGCAACTTAGGAAACTAATTAGGTGTTTTCTCAAGCTATGAACGAATGTGATAATGGTTAAATAGAATATAAATTAATTATAAAAATAAAGGACAATTATTCACCAACCACATGATTTTTCAAGCTTTTTAAAAAATATACAAATGTTTTTTTGGGGGCTAATTTTCACCTAAAGTTACAAAGTGTTTTAGTTTTTTACTGCCGTCTTAACCATGTTAAAGAGATTAACATAATATTAGTAAAATGATAATTTTACCCTATTTAAATGACAAAAAAAAGATTGCAAAACAAACTAAATTATTTTCATAAATAAAATAAAATAAACTAAAATATACGTAACTTAAACGGTAAATATTATTTGTATTTATATTTTAATTTTAATTTTAGTTTTTTAATTGTGCAGTTTGATTGGATTTTTAGATTAAATCTGAATCTAATTTGAAGCCAGGTCTTAGATTACTAGTGCGTAAATAACGTCGTTTTTGTATGTTTAGATACAATGACAAATTTACTCTCATGATGTCAGTAAAGTTATAACAATATGTAGACGGAAGTGGACGCGTGCAAAAACATATAACGTCAAGTGGAAATTAACAAGAAAAAAATGCATATTTTTGAAAAAGAACTAAAAAATAGGTAATCAGTAAATAATTATCCAAAACTAAAATATAAGATAATTATTATTTTTAAATAAGAAGTATATGATGGATCCAGCTACCTTGCGTCATGGGTTTGGTACCCCAGTTCTTTGTCTCTTAGCAAATGATCCTTTAGATTGTGAACGAAGATAGTTAACGGTTGAGATTTAACAGTTAAAAAATGGGTAACCGGCTGAAGCTGTAATACCAGTAAAACGAAAACAAAAAAGATAATTTAATCCAAATTCGCAGAGCTCTCTCTCTTTCTCTCTCTCTCTCTCTCTCTCTCTCTCCGTGAATACTCTTGTATTTCATCCACAATTGACTGACACAGTTCTTCAAGCAAAATCGGCTATTACGTTGAGAGAGAAAGTTGCTGCTGCATCTCGGCTTCGTGTGCTATTACTATTGCGTCTCTGCTCTGTTGCTGCTGTAATTGAGAATCGACGGCTGCTGCTGCTGCCGCTTCGTCTCTGCTCTGATTCAGCTAGTGGTGGTGGTGTTGCATCTATGTGAGGGTGGCGCCAACTTGAGTTCTGAGTTTGCAAAACTGGGCGGCTTGCTTTGCTAATTTGGGGCTGGGGTTTTTCCTTTTCTCATCCCTTGACTTAATGATTTAAAAAAAATAAAAATAAAAACCGCACGACATGACGGGTTCAGTTCCATTTTGGATCAAATTAAGTCCGGTTCGTTATTGTGAAATCATAATAAACAAATAAATTGGGGGCTGAAAAATCTGGTCGGAATTTCAATTTGTTTTAATTATTGACTTTTTGACTTTGTTCAAGTGTTTGTATTTTGGTAAATTTTGCTGCATCTATTTTGTTCATGTGATTGTTAATTTATTTTATTTTTTTGGGTTTTGTTCATATAATTGCTAATTTATTTTGTTTTTCTGAGTTTTGTTCGTATGATTGTTAATTGATTTTGTTTGTTCTTTTATTTATTTCCTATAATTTCATTTCTCGTTGGGATAAATTCAAGAATTATGATTTATGAGTCCAAATTGTTTTGAATGTATGATATGTGAGGGTCCTGCCTACAATTACTTTGGGTTACTGTGCAGCTGCAGGTTCTGTGGAGGGTAAAATGTCGAAAACACATTTCTCTTTTTTACACGGATCAGGTTCTTGACCATGCTAGCAACTCTGCTTTCCCTATAAAAAATTCTTTTTGTTACTGCAATATGGTGATAGAGTGAATTGAATGAATTTTTGGTACTTTCTTTGTTTCGTGCTTGGGTCAGTCAATAAAAATAATAACTTGGCATTCCAATGATTTCAGTGTTGTCATATCAGATTAAAAAAGAAAAGGTGTAAACTGCACGTTGTTGCTTTTGTTGGATCAGGTAGGCATGTATAGAGATACCACCACTATAAATCTTTATTTCCAAGTTATATTTGGTTTTTGGTACATTTAGTTGGATATCTGGGAGCCTTCTGTCCTCATTCAAAGTTTATACATCTTTGGCATGTGAAGGGTTCAGTCTAATTTTGTATATGTTGATTTCATCTGTTCATTTTGTTTCAGTTTTAAATTTCGTTATTGATGACAGAGTGGAGGCAGACTAACTGAGTTTGCTATGGCCAAGGAGAGCTTGACAGTTGCTAGGCGGCAATAAGTTTTTACAGCTGAAGTTGCTAGCATACCTTGTGCTAGTCTCTCTGCTCACCTCGGCCCTCACTCAGCCCCTTGGTGTCAACCTAGATGGAAGTGGCCAGCAGAAAAACATTATGATCACTGCTGCCTCAGGGGTTGTGGGTCTATGTGCCGTTCAGTTGGCAAAGCTTGGAAACACAAGCATGATTTGCTTCAAATGAGTGTGTGTGCGTGTTTTAAGAATCAATAGATGAAGTCTGCATGCTGCCTCAACCACCACTAACCGAGGACTTTCATTTACGCGTCTCGCATTTAGATTACAACATAGTGTAAGCCAGGAATGTAGCAGTTTTTCTGTAATTAGTTTGTTGTATTGATTACAGAAAGGCACCCTTTCATGAGATGAAGTTGGGTGTCTCTGCATTTTCGACATGGAAGGCTACTTGTTGGCATTATTATATCACATATTATATATTTTAGGCATCTTCTTTCCCATGCTGTTCATTTTTATAACTGTAAGATATATTCTTTTGTAGATGTTCTTGGATCAACAGTTGGGTTTGCAGTCTTCACAGTTGTTTTACTCTCATGGGCATTGACATTTGCCATCGGAGGGGAGCATCTCTTTGGCTGTGCTTGGGATAAACTAGTAATGTATAATGTTGTTGAGAGATTAGGCTTGACAGGTTGGAGCTAGTCATAATCTGTTTCCGGGCTCATGAGTCTTAAAACTCATTTCAATTGTCCTTGTAAATAGTTTGGTGTTGAAACTTGAAGCAACATACATTATGTTGAAGGTAATATTGGAGCTATTTTTCTCAATTAGTAAAAGAACCTTTCCTGTCGAATCTAGTGGCAGATTCATGCTTTTATCTGAAAAATAATGTATCGTAGCATATTTTTTTTATTAAACAAAATTATAAACATGCGAAACTCCTGAACCTTTCTTTCGTATGTATTAACTTTGTTCGATAAAAATTTGTCTACCTTGAATTTTGAAATTTGAAACAGTTACTTTATTCTCATCTGATACGCTGTAAAAATGCCTTGATAATGGGCAATGTTATGTGACCAAGCCAGTGACTCGCAACATATTATTTGGAAAAATATGTTCTCTTTTATTTGTTCAATTTGCAAACAAATAATTTGTGCAATAATTAATTGTGCACAGTTTTTAGTGTTAACAATTGTTTATTTACCAACTGATAATGCTTTTATTTTGTGCTTACTTCATAATTTATATTTGTTTTTATGTAATATATTATGATTTATTTATTATGTCTTTACTATATTTAATTACGCGTATTTTTTTATCTATAATATAAAATATTAATTTCATATTTTTCAAGTCTCCAAACAAATAAACGGATGTTAATGTTTTATTCAACATGTTTGAAAACCTTAACATTAATCAAGACCGCCTTATAATTGTACTTTTGTAAACAATTACTTTATAAGTATGTCACTATACAATATAATCAGGCCTTCATTCTTCTCATCGGCCGCCAATATATCATACAAGAAGTTATGATATCTATAACAGTGTCGAACTGAATGGAAAAATTCCCCACAGGGATGGGTACTTTCGGAGATTTTCCATATTCGGGGAGGATACGAGGATAATTCTATAAACAATTTCTTTTATTGTCGATAGAATAGTTAATTCTTTTTCTTTTTATTATATGATTATGAAGATTGATAAAGAAAATTATTTTGATAATTTGTACTTTGCATGAGACTTTTATAATGGATCAACGTTAATGTAAAATATATTTCGAACTTTACTTTTTTTTAATATAATTAACTCAAAATTAAAAATTAAAAAAATATGTATTACTTATTTGGGGATCGGGGACTCTCGCGGGTCCCATGTTATTATTCGGGAAAAGGATGAAGATTATTTCAAGCAATTCTAACGGGAATAAGGAGGGGACGAGGACATATGTAAAATATCAGAGATGGATACGGGGAGATTGGTCCCCTCCCCTTGCCTCCCCATTGTCATCCCTAACCTCTTCACTAACTTCAATCATCCATTTCATATTAACTTATTTTATTTTATTTCTAGACTAATAAATAATACAACGGCCACGTTATTTTCTACCAAAAAATGGCTAAATAGGTTATTTGCTTGTTATTTTTCTCCATAATTTTTTTTCATACAATTAAAATTATTACCCTTGCACTAACTTATATTTCTTACTTTATTATTCCATTTATTTGCTTTCCGTATGTAATACAAAGTCCTCGGTCTGTATTCCATCCTAAACACACAATAGTCAAGTTCACGTGCTAAGAGGGTTACTGCCTTCTATGTAATTACAATGGAATTATATTGCCTTTGTTCGTCTTACTACTACGACCAACTCACTTTCTTCATTTATAACTTTCCAAAGTTTCTGTATGTAAGACTACAATCACTTGACAAATCCCTCTACAACAAAATTCCTTTTTCCCAGAAATACCTACGCTCATGAAACGCATCACCTGCTTATTTTGCAAACCTTGCTAACATACTCACGAAACTTTTTCTTTCAATCTTACTCCGACCAGTACTACCACACTTGCACCATGTTGTTTGCAATCATTACTTCCATATATCGTTTTGTTATTGGATTAAACACATAGGTTGTAAAATTACGAAAACGAACTTATCATATATGCTCCTTTACCAAGCCTGCTGACCGGCCCATTACTTGCTTCTCCGGTTACCTATTTCTGTGCGTGTTTTTTTCCCATCCGTCAGATTAAATCGAAGGTTGGCTTTGGTAAAGGACAAACAAGTGGGGCACCATACCTCTGATGCAAAGTAGTTTTGGCCTGATAGTTTAAATTAACTTCTGTGGCATTGGGCTTCACGCCCTCAAAATGCTTAAGGGCTAATTTCGATGCATATTTCAAGCTGCAATTGTAGAGTTGTAATGAGTTAAAAAAAAATTAGTAAAGAATCTTTTTACTATATTGATTTAAAATATAGTAAATAAATTTTACACACAATTTGCTTTACACTAAATTATAATTAATGTTATTGGGTTGATTTCACATGTGACGATAAAATAATTAGTTATCATTTGTTACACACGTGTAATTGTGTATTCTGATGTGCTCCTGTTTCTAATATAGTGTTGTCGCTAAGTCATCTTTTCTTGATTTTCATTGTTTTTCTAAAATAAATCCTTCACAATCAACAACTTTTTTCCGTCATCTCAATTTTTTTCCCTCACATTTCGAATGGAAACTTCATCTTAGATCCAGAAGAAAAAGAAAATCAATTTTAACTTGAAAGTTTCAACACACGAGTGCGATTATTGTTGAGAGAAAGCGAGCGAATAAATTAATGAACAAAAACAAATGGAGAGAGAGTAATTTACGGGAGATGCAAATAATATGAGATAATGAACAAGAAGAAAAATGAAAGAGATGTGAGAAGAGCCGAAAATTATTAATTGTTTTTTTTGAAAAAGAAGATTTTATTAATTTAAGGAAGAAAAAAAGTACATTGAGGTATGAACCCCCATACAACAGTTTTGCATTTTTATAAAGTTAGTTTAGTTAGAGAATGGGCAATGGCATTGCAAAATCTATGGGTATATTTGATGTTAACTGGTTAAAATTGTTTCATTAAGTTTTGGAAAAATGTGAAACTGTTGTTGTTTACTGAATCTATAGACATTGCAAAATCTTTGGGTATACTGAATATACCCAACAAATCTCGGTTCTGCTACCCTGCCTGTTGTTTACTAAGCTAACCATTCCTTGCACGTCTGATTCCACAATCAAAGCGCATACATGTGCATCTCTAGCAATCTGTATGCCTCATTCTATGGCTTCTGCCTCAGCAAAAGAAACATCTCCAAAGAATTTTGAGACTTTAATTGCAGCTGTTATCACATTCCTGTTCTCATCTATGATAATAGCTCCCAGCCCTATAAGGTTTGATTCTGAGTTGGTAGTTGCATCCACATTAACTTTGGTATATCCATTTTGGTGGGGACTCCACGTCTGAGTAAGCATCACCTGCTGATTTTCCTTGCATGCATCACTTGGTTGTTTAACTCTTGTGTAGGCTTCAGTTACGGCTTTAGCTTTGGCAATAAGCACCTGGGGGTTTTCCCTTTTTCCTTGGAATAGCATCTTGTTCTTGCATTCTATGTCACCCATAGCATCTTGTTCTTGCATTCTATGTCACCCAAAAAATTGTTACCATAATTTCTAAGTCAGTTTTTCCTCTTCTTTTGTTCATGTCATGCATCATAGTCAGAATGTCTTGCCCAGCCCTTCCTCTGATATCATATTCCATATGAGTAAGCCTCCAAATCTTCCTAGCAACCTTACAATCCACTAACACATGAAGGACATTCTTCAGCCCTATTTTGCACGCCTGGCAGGTGGGCTCCTGAATTATTTTTCTCTTCCACAAGTTCTCAGCCAATGGGAGGAGATTCTTAGTAGCCCTTCATACGAAGATTTTGATCTTCTCCGGCAAGGCTAGGTTCCAGATTATATTCCATTGATTTTTCATAGCCTCTGAACTTGATGGCATGGCTGGAAACTTCAACTTGAGTGTTGTTTGATACCCACTCTTTATAGTGTACTGCCCTTTCTTCTCATAGTGCCAAATGATTTCATCTTCCCGTGGCCTTCTCGGTAAAGGAATTCTGACTATGCTATCAACATCCAACGTATCAAAGTGGTTGTATATCAGCTTCTCATCCCAATAATTCTCCTCGTTTATCAATTCAGAAACCAGTGCATCAGTTGGTATATTTAGCTTGAACACAGGTTTAAAAGTTCGTGGCTTGGGCATCCAATTGGCCTTATGGATCTTAATCTGTTGTCCATTTCCAATCCCACCTAGAAGCAACATATATAATCTGTCGTCCCCACAAAATGCTTCTCCAATTGAAGGAAGGGTTAGAGCCAAGCTTTGCATTCAAGAAGTCTTGATTCTGGAAATACCTGGTCTTCAGGACTCTCGTCACTAAAGAATCTATAAATTTCAAAATCCGCCAGCCTTGTTTTGCTATTAACGCTTGGTTGAAGTTGGAAAAATCTCAGAACCCTATTCCTCCATTCCATTTAGCTTGACTCAGCTTTTCCCACTTTGACCAATGAATATTCCTTCTATCACTCTTTGATCCCCACCAAAAGTTAGCAACTACTCGCTGAATATTATTACACACTCCTATAGGAATCTTGAAGACATTCATTTGCATAGGATGGAATGGCTTGCGCTGCAGCTTGGATCAAAATTTCTTTGCCCTCGCATGAGAAGAGCTTATGCTGCCAGCTTGAGATCTTGCTGTAAAGTCATAGCTTAATTTCGCTGAAAAAGTTGCTTCTCTTTCTCCTAATCATAGATGGCAGGCCTAGGTACTTCTCGTGTCTTGAAACGATGTTGAGCCGAAAGATGTTTCCAATTGCAGTAGTTTGATCACGCTGGATGTTGCCGCTTAGGAATAGAGAATATTTCTCAAAATTAAAATTTTTTCTAGATGTAGTAAAGTAACAGTCAAGGATCTTTTTCAAGTTTTGGCAATCGGCAGTTTAAGCTCCACTGAATATGAGGTTGTTATTGGCAAATAATAGGTGGGAAATCCTCAAGTCTCTACCAAATGACAGCCCATGGATACGCTTCTGTTGTTCTGCCTGCAACAACAATAAGGAGAATGCCTCTGCACATGTGAAACAAGTATGGAGATAGAGGGAAGCCTTGCCTTAAGCCTCTTTGAGGTTTGATTAACCTTCTAACCGAACCATTTATGATTATAGAAAATGAGACAGAACTTATACATCTCATGATCAAGCTAATCCATTTTTGGGAGAAGCCTAGGCATTTCATGGTTTGCTCAAGGAAGCTCCATTCTAATCTGTCATAAGCTTTGCTAACATCAAGTTTTAAGGTTACCAAGCCATTTCTTTTTTCTTTGCAGTGCCTAATTTTATGAAGGCATTCATAGTCAACTATGATATTGTCTGTAATTAACCTATTAGGAATTAAAGCACTTTGCATTGGGGAGATTATTTTATGCAGGATTTGTTTAAACCTATTAGCAATTGACTACCCACAATTCTATAGATAACGTTACAAAGGCTAATAGGCCTAAAGTCTGTAACTTTTCTAGGCTTCCCAATTTTTGATACTAAAGCAATGTAGGTGTAGGTGAGAGGAGTTATTGTACCTTGCTTATTTATGATGTGAAGGCAAGTAGTGGTAACTATCTCTTTAACTTGATGCCAAAGTTTTTTATAGAACACTGCTGGCAGGCCATCTGGTCCCGGAGCCTTGGTTGGACACATATGATTTAAGGCTTCAACCACTTCCTCTACTGTAAACGGCTTCTCTAGTAGCTCATTCATGTCTTCAGAGACTCTCGGGCTGATTCCTATAAGTGCTGCTGCCATCTGATCATGACTTGGCTTGGAGGTTGTAAAGAGTTTTGTAAAATAGTTACAGAACTCATGCTCCACTTTTTTGGCCTTCGCAACCTATTTCCCTGCATCAGTTTCAATCCCACATATTATATTCTTCTTCTTTCTGAATAAGGCCTTATGATGAAAAAAATTTGTGTTCTTGTCGTCTTCCTTTAGTAAATCTACTCTTGAGCGCTGCTTCTAGTAAAGTTCTTTATCAATGACAATGTTTTGAGTTTGTCTTTCCACCCTCATGATCTCATCTCCATTCCCATATTGAACTCTTTTCTGTTTCAAGCCCTGCAGCTGATTCCTTAGCTGTGCTAATTTTCTGTCTCTCCCCCCAAATTCCCCTTTACTCTAATCCAGTAGACGAGCCATCGAATTTTTTGCTATTTTCTGGAAAGATTTTATCTGGTTGCCCCTTCTCCAAGTTCCATACACTATCCACTCCTCCTTGATTATATCCTTTGATGCAGCATACGGGCTCCACATGTCCTCCTAGTGGATCCGTTATGAATGTCTCCCACCAAAATCCACTCCTCCATCCATTTCCTGAACTACTATTAACATTGGGCCATGATCTAATGACCATGTGTCCAAGTTACTTGCTGCGCAATCTACAAAAATGTCACTCCAAGCTTTGTTACAAGCAAATTTGTCGAGTCGTTCCTCCACAAATCTCGGCTCGGATCTCCCATTACTCTAAGTGAATGGGTATCCCGTATAGCCACATCCATTAGCTCACAATCCCTTAAGGCTTATCTAAATTCATTTATTGAGTTCAATTTTCTGTCATTACCTCCATTTTTTTTCACTCGGAAGCAAGATTTCATTGCAATCGCCAAAGCACAACCAAAGGCGAGAAGATAAGCCAGCCAACCGTCTTAGGATCGTCCATGTGTGCTTTTTCTGGTTTGCTTCTGGATGCCCATACACTCCTGTGCACCTCATTTGCTTCCCACTTGTCATTTGAATTTCAGCATCGATGTGATGCTTACTGAAAGACTTAATTTGCAAGCAAGTTTCAGGGTTCCAAAGCATTGTTATCCCTCCACTTCATCCGCTACAATTCACAACAAAATAGTTTTTGAAATTTAGCTTGTTCCCAACCGTGTTCATTTGCATGATTGTCAGCTTTATTTCACATAAGAAAACCAACTGAGAACCATACAAACGAAGGATTTTTTAAGGTTAGAAAAGCTTGGGGATTCCCCAAACCCCGAACGTTCCAACTGAGTATCTTCATAGTTTCTGCCGGGGCTGGCTTTCAGCCTCCATCGATATCTCTGCTGTGTTTAAATCAACAACTTCCATCTTTTCCACCCCCAACAATTCCCCGCTCAATTTGATTCTTGTTATTGGTGAGGGATGTGCCTATTTTTTGGTCTCTGATTTAGTCGGGCTATTAAGCTTTGCTTTCTTTTTTGGGCTTTGCTCAATTGTCTTAGCAAATGGCCTTTTTGGAGCCCCTAGCCCAACTCTGACTCCTCCCTCTCTTGGCTCTCTAGCTTGCCTCTTCCATCTCTTCTTGTTGGGCCGTATTTCAAGGATTATCGGCCCATCATCAATTTCAGCTTCCTCCGTTTCCTCTTGGTTTACCTCCAATTTTTCCCTCTATTTTTCCTTTTCATTTCTTGCATTTGTTTTCAATTTTCTAGGCTCTATTGCATTGCCAGTAGCCCCATCATGCTTTTTGCTACCCATATGCTTCTTATCCATCGGTTCTATCACTGCCCTCATTAAATGCTGCTCAACTACCCCTTCTACCTCACCACTCCTTGCAAGTTCCTTGGTTTGATTTGTTTCTTCCTCCAGGGTTTTAACCCGTTTACTTCAACCAGGTTATTCTGGTTCTATGGTTGCTGTTGGGAGGAGCCTTGATGCTCTGAGTTTACAGATTTCTCTTTTAATCTTCCACCTTATAATTCCACTTCCCTTTGCTTCGATTACTCTTTGAGCGTCCCCCTAGCATAATTGCTTTCATCTAGCCACCAAATGGTAACTCCTCTTTTTGTTGGCCATGGTATCTACTGCACTCTTTGTATTGGTGCCCAATTATTCCGCAGCAAAAGCAGAAGTCGGTTAGACGTTCATAGACCACTGGCATTGGGATGTCTGTTTCTCCCTCTTGTTTGAGGAATAAGATTTTCTCCAATGGTTGTGTTATGTTAATAGAAACTCTGATTCCTGCAAATTCCCTAATGCAGTCCCCATTTTCATATGTTTCAATCTCCTACACTAGCCCAATCTTTCCTCCCAGCTCGTGGAGAAACTCTTTTTCCATACATGCAAGCGGGACATTTCGAATCTAAATCCAAAAGGATGTATGGGTAAAGGATTGTTTTGTGACCTCTCCAATTCCCCTTGGCTCAGTAAGAACAATCAATGCCCTATCAAAGTGCTAAGGGCCCCCTGTTAAGACTATTTTCTTATCTGCTTCCTCTGCAAATTTGAAAATGAATATATTGTTTCCTAAGCTCTCGATTTTCACCTCTTTAAAAGTCCTCCAAACTTACTGTAAAGCTATCTTCATTCCTTCTTTGTTGATTACTCTCGTAAGAAGAACTTTGCCCACTAAGCAGTTTGCCAATGCTTTTTCCTTTTTGGCTTTCATACTTGCTTCCAGTGCCACCCTAGATTTATCTTCCTCGCATATAGTTATAGGTTTGCAATTGCGAATTAATTCATCCGTATCCATGGTAGTTAATGTTTCAAGAGAATATCCTAAATCCCCAACTAAACTACCCCCGTGTTTAAGCCCCTCACCAACTCTGCTCTCACCAATTCTATTTATTACGAAATGTACAGCAAGTGATCAGTATAAGAGCATCACCAAAGACTCTTCAAATAAGATTTTATTACTTATTTGAAGAGTTATATCAACATTTAAGGCTAAAAAAAATTCCAATTAAGATTCTTCAAATAAAAAATGATAATCTCTCTTCAAATTTGAAGAGTTACTTTCTCTCTCTTCAATTTAAATTTTATTACTTTTTGTTAAAAAAAGAGAAATGTGCTTTAATTACTCTTGACTTTTCCTTTTAAAATTAGTTATTTAATTAAAATAATATTAATTCATTTATATTTGAAGGAGTCTTTTAGCGAATAATATATTTTTTTCACTCATCTATTTACCACATAAATAAGTAAATGAATATTTAAAAAGTAAAATTTATAGAATTTTTTGAAGATACTCTAACTAAAAAGAAAAAACACTCACTTTGGGGTGACCACCTGAGTCATTAAGACTCCTCCAAGCTTTCATTCAAGCCTCTCTAAGAGAGAGAGAACTTTCGTGAAGTGACATACATGTTTTTTTTTAATTATTAATTGTTATTTGTTAATATGAGAAGTAGCTAACAATGTCACAAACATTCATTTTTTAGTATAAAAATAAGAGAAATTATTCACCGTCCATCCTTTTTTCTAACTTTTTTAAAAATATAAATTTTTTTTTTTATGCTGGAATCCACCTGAAGTTACATTTCTTTTCATTTTTCCACTTCCATTTAGAATTCATTAAGAAAATTAACCAAATATTACTTAATTGACTTTTTTATCTTCAAATATAAAAGATAATTTATCCATCGACTATTTATTTTTTCGTATTTTTTTTAAAAATACACAATTTTTAATTTTTTTTATTGACCTCCACTCGAAGTTATGTTGTTTTACACATATCTACCACTGTATAGTTGTAAAATGATGATTTTACCCTCATAATATTAGTAACGTTATAAAAAAATGAAAAGAAATATAATTTCAGATGGATTTCAGTAAAAAAAAGAATTGTATACTGTTAAAAAATGATAAAAAAAGGGTGGGTGGCAGATAATTTTACTAAAAGTAATCAAACCAATTAAATACTAAAAATTATTAAGAGGGAATGTTTAGTTAATTAAAAATTTTCCCCATTAACACCTCTTGCCTCCTTGTTTTCAAAACAGGTGCCGGGCCACCAATCGAAAACCCAGCTTTCCTCCTCCTCTCCAAACGCACGCCAGCACAGCTGAGCCACTGCTCCACCGCCGCCGTGCCTTGCCTTCGCCGCTGGCCGGAATCATCAAGCATTAGAAATGCGCAATCTTTTTCCAATTCGCAGAGCTACTTCTCTACTACGATTCAGTGGCGCACTCAATCGCCCACTATCAGCTCATGTTTCACGTATTTTTTTTCCCTTTTTAACAATTTTTTTCTATAACTATTTCTATAGCTGCTGCAATGCCGGAATTTTTCATTATTTGGTTACTATTAAGAATACAACCAGACCCAGACCCACGCAGGTTTTGATTTGATTTATTTTCTTTTTTTAAATTCCAATTTCATTTTTACCCACTTTTATTTCTCAATCGCTTAAATTTGATGTATTTACGCCCTTAGATTTCATCTATAAAATTTTTGAACCCTGGAAAACATGAAAAATTGAAATGTTTGTGTAGTATCTGTCGAATGCCCCTTTGAATTTGGTTGGGCAGATGTTGATTTTTTATTATAGTTGTTGGATATATTATTTGGTTCATTTTATTTTTAACTCTATAGGTTATTTAGAGACTGGTAAACGTCATTTTTGGTCTTCATGAAATGTTGCATGAGGAGAGGGTCAAAATTGTCTGCCCCGAGCTTTGGCAATTTGGGTACGAAACAAAATGTTTCTGCTCCGTATGCTTTAGGGTTCAGGAATTTCATTCATTCCATGGGTCGGAGGGATGATGAAATGGGAAGGAGTTCCAGGCCCATGGACTTTGTTAGGGGAATAATAGTGGAAGATGGAAAGAGATTTATGGGATCTGCTCATTTTCCTGGCTATAGTGTTGAGCAAATTGCTAACTGTCTACTTAAAGCTGATGTGCAATAGCACCTTTGTTATTGTGACGGATTCTGAAGGAAATAAAAGGATTAGAGCTTTTTCCAGATGTTTGCCAGAACTCTTGTTATGCTGCCGAAGCGACTGCAGAATACGTCAGATGTCTGGCAAGAAATATGGGTTTAAAATCATTGAATTCTTGAGGAGATCAGAATCCTGTTAGATAACCGTTGAAGACACAACTTGTCGCCTGCACAATGGATGCTATGCTAACTCCCAAAGAAACACTGTATTTAAATAATAGCTGGACAGCTTTGATATTTTGGCTAGCGAAAGAAACTTTTTGTTCAATGGTGGTATGGAGCTCGAACTTGTAGGTGGTGAATGAACATGTTCAAATGGACAAGAATTATTAATGCTTTTGGATTTTAGCACTAAAGGGAGTGAACATTGTCTTTTACTCTGGTTCGTTTTTTCTCATTTTTTATCAATGGTTATCTGAATTCATTATCCTGCTTATCTTGAGATGTAAGAATGTTGTCAATGATTATATATTATACTGAATTCTAATTTTCGTAACATAATTTGTACCCAAAATTTCTATAAAATAATTTTTCACATTATGCTCTCCATCATTTTACTTGCTTTTGCAATACTATTGTGCTTCTTGTTGTTGACACGTTCGATCCTACAGTTAAATTAATAGATTACCAAGGGGAGTGTCAGATGAACACGCATTGGCTTATGTTGCTGCTGCAGCATATGGTTTTCTGCTAATAGAACAAATTTCTGGTTCTTTGGTTACTGATATTCAGGGTGAAAGGCAAAGGTAGCTTCATGTGCTTTTCTTTCCTTTGTTGCTATTCTTATATAATTGCTATGACATCATGAGTGAACCTACTTGCTTGATGACCACAACAGCTAAATTGAAATATTGCGTAGCAGTGATCTTAAACTAAATACCTCAGTAGACGGTTGCAGCAATCATTGCTGTTGTTTCAAGGTTGGCATTAAAAAGGGAATAGACTCACTTTAAAAGATAAAACAATAACCTATGAAGAAAAAGACTCATTTTAACAAACAAAACAATAATCTATGTATGATATTCTGTAATTGTTTGAAGTTAACTGGTACTTTCATCTTTGAGACGAAAGTCATGGCTGACGACAAAAATCTTTTCCTTGTAAATGAAATGCCTCTGATATCAAAATGAGATATTTCCCTTTCTTTTCTTTGTTTTTGTGAAGGGGTTGTTGGGAGGGGGGAGATGTTGCAGTTCCTGGTGGGGTGGGATCATTCCAGGATCTACTTTTTCTGTTTGTCCTTAGTTGTACTGATAAACAATGATCCTTTTTTGTTGGTGGAAGTTGGTAGCTGCAAGCTTAAGTCTGGATTTAGTGGTTCTACTTTTATGCTACCAACTTAGGTCTGGGTATCAGTGGTTCTACTTTTATGATTCTATTTTACTCTTTCTGTTTTTTGGTTTCTAAAATTTACTCAATATATGGGTCTTGTTGTATTTTGTTTCATTGCCTCGTATTGGTAGGGCAAGTTTCATGTCCTGCATATGCATAAGTTTGACAGCGACGTGAAGAGGATATCAGTTATTTTGGGGTTCCCTGACGGGACTTTGACACTATATGCAAAAGGTTCTGACAGTCTATGTTAAGTGTGATAGTAAAGCTTTGAATATGAAAATAATAAGGGGAACTGAAAGCTATCTTCGTGGTTACTCCTCTCTGGGTTTGAGAACGCTTGTTGGCATGCAAGAACGAGTGCTTCAGAATTTGTTCAGTGCAATCTTCCTTTGAGGCTGCTTCACTTTTTGCAAGGTTGCTAGCAGTGTTGAAAATGATCTGTGCATACAGGGCACCTCTAGAATTGAAGATAAACTACAAGGGGTGCCTGAAGCTATTAAACCATGGGCTTTGACCAGGGGCAAGCAAGAAACTGTTATTTCTACTGGCAATTTGTCTCCCAACAAGGAAGATGACATAAGTTATAATTAATAGTGCGGAGTATTTTAGAAAGATTTTAGAAGATGCCATTGCCATTTCTGAGGAGCTAATGACTGTGTTTGGTTATTACACAACTCTGAAAGAAATTCTGGAGATGATATAACACGAGTGAGAATTGTCAACCATCGTCACAATTTATTTCTGATTCTCCATGATGTCCCATACCCGGACCCAGTTTTATCATCTCGAGTCGTAGCTTTTCCATTTAGATGGAACTGTTCTGTGGTACTGTGTTGCCGAGTAACACCACTGCAAACAGCTGACATGGCACCTACAGTTTGGTATGGTAACTACCATTAACTTCATTTTCTTAAAACCATTATGGTCTCTGTGAAATTTTTAGAAATTTTCAACTCACTTATTGGTGGTTATGGCTGAGAAATTCTATTGCAATGCTTAACAGGCACGAATGATGTTTCAATGATTCAAGTGGCTGGTGTTGGACTCGGTATTAGTGTCCAAGAGGTTAGCGAGTTATAATGGCTTCGGATTTTGCAATGGGGCGTTTAGATTCTGATAGGCACTTGATTGGAATGATTTAATAGACAACGCAATAGACGGTCGAAAGTTGTTAAAAATAGAAAATTGGAATTAATATGCTGAAATAAGTTGAAAAACACCCAAGCATTCGAGAGGCTTGGTAGCTCTCCCAAAATGAGCAAGCTCAGTACAAAACAATTTTCTAATGCCCCCTTCGGCCAACGTTTACCCCCCTTAAGTCTCCTCACCTCTCTGCCCTCCAAAACAAATCCAATAGAAAACTCTCACCTCTTATCAACAAAAACAGAATACAACCAACTTATTACTAACAGAATTACATAATCAACTTTTCTCTCTCTACTATTTGATGACACGTCAGACATGCTTGGTATTTTCGGAATTGCCCTTGCGCCTTGCATATGTGAAACGCACTTGTGACCTAACATTACTATCCCCCCAAACTTTCACCTTGTCCTCAAGGTGGAACTATGGAAATTGTTGTTGGATTTGATGAAAGTCCTCCCAAGTTGCCTCAAACTCAGGCAAGGATTTCTATTGGAGTAGCACCTCCACTTCACCGAATTGACCATTAACCTTAGGACGAACTCCCAACAATTTTTCAGGTTCCACCACGAGTTCAAGCTCAGGAGTCAACTGTGGGGGAATAGTGGGAGAAAAGGATGACACACCACGTTTTGCCCTCAACTGCGACACATGAAAGACAGGGTGGAGTTTTGCTGTGTGAGGCAGTTCCGGCTTGTATGCCACCTTCCCAATCTGCTGAAGAACCTTAAATGGATCGTATTAATATGTAGCTAATTTCTCAAACTTACGTTGAGCGAGGGAGTGCTGGCGGTAAGGCCTTAGTTTCAGAAATACCAAATCACCGGCAGTAAACTCTACATGATGGCGCTTCTGATCCGCTTTCATCTTCATCCTCTACTGGGCACAAAGCAACTGCATCCTCAGATCGTCCAATATGGCATCACAATCCTCCATTAACTGTTCTACCAAGAATACTGAAGTAGCGCCTTGCTCATACCGAATAAGAGGGGGTGGATCCCTTCCATAAAGAGCACGAAATGGAGTGCAACGCGTTGACGAGTGGAAAGAAGTGTTATACCAATACTCAGCCCATGGCAACCAGCGAGCCCAACTGCGAGGCTTTCCAGAAGCAAAGCAGCGTAGATATGTTTCCAAACAACGGTTGACAACTCCTACAATCCTCTGCTCCAAAGAAATTTTAAGCTCTGTTGGTCTGTTCACACAATGAATCGCCTTCCTAGCACGTACGGTCGCTATTTCAGGATTGCAAACACTATGGCCATTAGTTCTTTCTCATAAATGGACTTAAGGCGAGCCTGGGGTCCCAAAACTTGACTGTAGTAAGCTACTGGTTGTTGCCCCTGCAGTAGAACAGCTCCTAACCTAAAACCAAATGCGTCGGTTTTAACAATAAAAGGCTTTGTGAAATCAGGCATTGCCAACACCGGAACCGAAGACATGGCCTGTTTGAGTTCCTCAAATGCCGTTGCAACTTCAAGACTCCACCCAAACCTATCTTTCTTGAGCTGATCAGTCAATGGCGATGCGATTCTAGCATACCCAGCCACAGACTTTCTATAATACCTCGTCAATCCCAGAAATCCCTTTAACGCTTTCAGATTAGTGGGCGTTGGCCACGAATTCATGGCTTGGATTTTACTTGGATCCACTGCCACCCCTTGTCCAGAGATGATATGGCCTAAATATGCCACTTGAGTCCTTCCAAACTCACATTTTTTTCGGTTGGCATAAAGGTTATTGGCCTGCAATGTTCCTAGGACGAGAGCCAAGTGCTGCTCATGGGATTCCTCTAAAGGGCTGTAAATCAAAATGTCATCGAAGAATACTAGAACAAACTCCGTAGATAAGGCCGGAATACATCATTCATCGAGGATTGGAAAGTTGCCAAGGCATTCGTTAGTCCGAAAGGCATGACGAGAAACTCGTAATGTCCATCATGTGTACGAAAAGCAGTCTTATGAACATCCTGATTGCTGACTCTGATTTGGTGGTAGCCTGACTTTAAATCTAGCTTGGAAAAAAATCTGGCACCATGTAACTCATCTAAGAGTTCATTGATGACGGGGATGGGATACTTATCTAGTACCGTTGCTTTGTTGAGAGCCCTATAATCCACACAAAAATGCCACGACCCGTCTTTCTTTTTAACCAACAAAACTGGGCTCGAGAATGGACTATTACTGACTTGGATTATTCCCGCATCTAACATTTCCTAAATCAGTCTTTCAATCTCATCCTTCTAGGCATGAGGATAACGGTATGGTCGGACACTAACAGGTTGATTGTCGTCTTTGAGCAAAATAGAATGCTCATGTCCTCTGGTAGGTGGCAAGCCCATGGGCATGTTAAAAACCGATTCATATTCTGCTAGAACTTGGTTTAGGTTCGGTGGCACCTCAAGATTCTCTTCGCACAGGCCTTCAAATTGATTACACTCCACCAGAATTCCAGCTCCCTCGTGTTTAATGGTACGCATCATTGCCTTCAACGAAACCAAAGTCTTACCAAGGGAAGGATCCCCTCGTAGAGTAACAAATTCATTTTTGAGCCTGAACTTCATTACCTGTGTCTTCCAATTTGTGTGTGTCATCCCCAAAGCCTCTACCCACTGAACTCCTAATATAGCATCCGAGCTCCCCAACCCCAATGGCAAGAATTCCTCTACAACCTTTATTCCCTGTAGCTGAATAGTAACTCCTCATCATAATCCTTCTCCCCTTACCGCCACTCCAATACCCATAGTCACCCCATAAGCCCCAATTTTAACAATGGGTATCTGCATCTTATTAATTAAATCTAGAGAAATGAAGTTATGGGTTGCACCTGAATCAATCAGCACCACCACCTCTTGCTCCCTGATATTGCCCTTCAGCTTCATCGTCTTGGGTGTTTTCAGTCCAACCACCAAGTTCAGTGAGACCTCTATCCCTTGATTGATTTCAGTTGTTTCTAGTTCGGGATCACCTTCAGCCAATCCTTCTTCCTCTTCCTGCTCTGATTCGTCCATGTCGTAGGTGAGAAGGATAGCCAGTTCCTTTTTCTTCTAGCAGTGCCCCGATGCCCACTTTTCATCACATCGGTAACATAGTCCCTTCTCTCTTTTCTTCTGTAGTTCAGAATCAGACAGCCTTCTAACCTCTCCCGAAAATCGGCCCGCGTTGTGATTTGCCCCAAACGAAGCTCGCGAAGCTTCAAAATGGAAGCTCCCCCCTCGAGTTGACCCTCCTGCTCGAATGAAGCCTCCATCTGTTTTGTAGGTCTTGGTCACCCACAGTTTTTCCTCAATCTTTTGGGCTAAATCCATGGCCCGACCCAAATTACTAGGTTCCAGGATCCGTACCTCGACTAGGATTTCAGGCTTCAATCCGTTAATAAAATTCCCTAAAGCTAGTTCTTCTATAATGTTCTCCAACAGAGCCAAGAGTTCGATGAATTTCTGACGGTATTCTTGCACACTGTTAGTCTGAGTAAGGGCTAGCCATTGTTCATGGAGAGAATCGGCTTGGATTACTCTGAATTGTTTCAAAATTAGTATCCTCATCTCTTCCCAAACCATCATTGATCTCTTCATATTCTCCCATTGATACCACAACAGAGCATCTCCCTTGAAAGCCATTATCGTCGCCTCCAGTTTTTCTTCATTGGATAACCGGTGTACGAAAAAATATCGTTCAGCTTTCAGAATCCAGCCATCTAGATTTGAGCCATCGAACTGTGGCATCTCAAGTTTCCGAAATCGGAACTCATGGCGAGTCCCGCATGAGCTCGACCCCCTGCTGACATTGGGGCTGAGTGTCCTTTCTCCTTTATTCGAATATGAACCTCCCGTTTCCTCTTGAAATTTAATGAATTGTTCGAATCGTTTGTTCATTGTTTGTATTTCATCCTTCAACGATCCCATTTCCCGTTGAAACTCCTCTTGCGCAACACCCATCGCCTCCTCCATGGAATCCATTCGTTGACCAATGTTTTTGCCAGTCATTTTCTAGGTACATGATTGCTCTGATACCAATTTGATAGGCACTTGACTGGAATGATTTAATAGAGAATGCAATAGACGGCCAAAAGTTGTTAAAAATAGAAAACTGAAATTAATATGCTGAAATAAGTCGAAAAAACACCCAAGCATTCGAGAGGCTTAGTAGCTCTCCCAAAATGAGCAAGCTCACTACAAAACAATTTTTTGATGCCTCCCCCAGCCAACGTTTTCCCCCCTTAAGTCTCCTCACCTCTCTGCCCTCCAAAACAAATCCAACAGAAAACTCTCACCTTTTATCAACAAATATAGAATTACATAACCTACTCTTCTCTCTCTACTATTTGATGACACGTCAGCCATACTTTGTATTTCCGAAATTACCCTTGCGCCTTGCATATGTGAAACGCACTTGTGGCCTAACAGATTCTTAGTTCCACTTTTTTTTTTTTTTTTGGTCCACAGGCATTGGAATTATCAGCAGTGGATGGGCTACATGATATTGTACAACTTTTTAAGGAATGCAGTACTTGTTTATATTTTATTTTGGTCGGTATTATTTGTGTGGACTTCATGTTCTTGCTGCCGTCACTATCTACATATCTACATGTCAAGGAATTCCAAAAATTTCAGCATAAATCTTTATATTCACCTGAGTCATTTTTGTGGTTGTCTACGGCCCAATTTTATGCAATAAGTTTTCTTTCCTTTTTATGGGTCCATAGGTATCTGCTTGTGCACTTCTCCTTTTCTGCCATATTATAGACAGCTGCCATATTATGGACAGACTAAGGAAAAAAAAATGAAATTTACAATTAATTATCAGGCTTTGTACGTCATGAATAGTTAGTAGTTCATGACTGCTAATATTGTCATTTGTTCTGTGGGTATGTGCTGTCTACATTTTGTTGCCTCTAATTCTTGTTGCTATTGATGATAATTTCCTAAGTAGGACTCTTCTAAATTCTCATCAACTCTGTGGGGCTGGGCACTGACAAGTGTGATACAAAACAAAATTGTTTTGTATCACAATGGCTAATACATTATAGTAGTGTGGTGTTCTTTTTTTTATTCCTCTTGGAGCATACTGGGACAGCACCATTGATTTTTTGCTTTTTAAACATTGGTGTGCGAACTAATTGAATTTCTATTTCTGTCACAGAACAGGAGAAGAGTGGTGTCGCTCTTGTTGCTCAGGAGAGATTTTCAGAACCTAGGGAATTTTATTCTTTATGCTAATTACACTCATTGTTGCTGCTAGTTATTGTATAAACATAGAGTTCTTGACACTTCGTTTTCATTTGGGCATAAGTAACGTGATAGCTTGCAACTTTTTTCTGGACATTGGCGATTGTTCCAGTGAAAAAAGAGCTGGGTCTTGCATTGAAGGGAAAAAACCAAAAGAATGTGGTTGAAGATTTGGAGGTAAAGATGAATTATTTTTTCTGTTGTTCATGCCATGAGTTAAACGCTGCCAGTAAATAATATTAAATTTCTTTCCTAGTAGGCATGGAATGAGAAAGTTGTTCTGGAAATGAAGACAGCAATTGGAACCCATAGGGGACATGGAGTTTTATGGCTGCACTCTTGGAAAAGAAAACGTTGTCAATTTCTAAGGAGAAAAAGAAAGAACACGAAAGTTTTCACACAATCAGTTATTTAATCATCTCTTGGCATTGGTCGAATTATTTATTGCCTCTATGAGCAAAATAAAGCTAGGAATGAACGGTTAAATGTGTTCTGTTTTTGCCCTCTTGTGGTACCTAATTAGTGCATGGTTTTCTCACCTGGTTCAGAATCAACAGTATGAGCAGGTTGCCTCAGTTATTTCGAAGTCATTAAAAGTTGCTGGAATCTCATGCTAAATTGACATAACAAGTTTGTGCTTTAGATAATACACGCCTGTATATTGATTGATAAAATAGTCCACAGAAAAATAGTCACTAAATTTGCATGCATTAGTTGATCTGAGCTTATCATTCGACGTATGAAATAGTTATTTTCTTGTATGTAGCTGCTAATTTTCATCAGTTTCATTTAATGATAAGCCTGATGAGAACACATGCAGAGGAAGTGACCATGTGTAGACCAGCTAGTTGATCGAAATGACCATTTCAACATCTGAATTCAGGGATGTGTCGCGAGGATCTCCAGTGGGATGGGGATCCCTTGCTACCCTCTTTGGCCATTTGCCATCCTGCATGATTGCATATATCCACGTTCGTCTACAAAATTTACGTGAAACTAAGAATTTTAGCCATTTCAGATAATTCCGCTTATGCTTTTTCTGTTTTCATGCATGCTTACACTTGAGGGTTTCATGCCCATACATTTGCGTGGAGCACTGGGATCATGGAGGGTTCGTGTGGAGTCGGCCCAATAATCTCCTCTATGGCCGCTGTTTATACAACCGCAAACTAGAAATCATGGAGGTTGTGCTAGTGAAGTGGAGCTTCAGAAAATAAAAGGGATATTATGTATAATATTATATTATTATATAGGATATCTGTCCTTGTAGCCAAAACATATAAATTTTCATGCTCTTGATATTTAACAATATATGAGATTGTAATGTGTGTCTATTTTTTTTGTTTTGTGGGCTACCTAAAATTGTTTGTTCTAATTATTCTATTATTATTTTAATAATTTAGCTTAATTTCTATTTTAACTCAGGGCCATTTTGGTAATATTGTACCTTTTAAAATAATTATTGTTAATTATGCTGTAGAAATAATCAGCTATGAAGAGAATTTGTTAAATCTTTGATAAAATTTATTTCTAAAAGTGTTGTAAGTTTTAAAAGCAGTCGTATATATTTTATAAATTTTACTATTAAGTTACTGTAAGAGCGTAAATGACTGAATTAGGTATGATATTAAATAAAATATATTTACACATCTATGAATAGGTATATAAAATATTGTTTTATTGTATATATAATGATTGATAACTAAAATAAATATTTTATATTATTAATTTTTATTTTGTTATCTCAAAATAATTAGTAATAATAATAATCTCTTTAAAATTAATAATTTTATTTCCTAATTAAAAAGGATAATTTTAGATTTTTATAACAAGTATAGGGATATATATAGAATTCTATTAAGTATAATATTGATTCTCAAAATCAGATTTTGAAAAGCTATTCCTTCTTCACTTTTTAAAATTTGTTGTATGCTTAAATATTTTATATTAATAATTTTTATTTTGTTATCTCGAAATAATTAGTAATAATAATAATCTCTTTAAAATTAATGATTTTATTTCCTAATTAAAAGGATAATTTTAGATTTTTATAACAAGTATAGGGATATATAGAATTCTATTAAGTATAATATTGATTCTCAAAATCAGATTTTGAAAAGCTATTCCTTCTTCACTTTTTAAAATTTGTTGTACGCTTAAATATTTTATATTAATAATTTTTATTTTGTTATCTCGAAACAATTAGTAATAATAATAATCTCTTTAAAATTAATGATTTTATTTCCTAATTAAAAGGATAATTTTAGACTTTTATAACAAGTATAGGGATATATATGGAATTATATTAAGTATAATATTGATTCTCAAAATTAGATTTTGAAAAGCTGTTCCTTCTACATTTTTTAAAATTTGTTGTATGCTTAAATATTTTATATTATTAATTTTTATTTTGTTATCTCCAAATAATTAGTAATAACAATAATTTCTTTAAAATTAATGATTTTATTTCCTAATTAAAAAGGATAATTTTAGCTTTTTATAACAAGTATAGGGATATATATGGAATTCTATTAAGTATAATATTGATTCTCAAAATCAGATTTTAAAAAGCTATTCCTTCTTCACTTTTTAAAATTTGTTTTACGCTTAAGTAATTTTATAAAAAGTGATTTCTTAAAAAAAAATACCAAACAGTAAAATTAGTTTTTAATTTTTCAAAATTGCTTTTAAGCTTCTAAAAAATTATTCCAAAAGAGCCATAAGACAAACCACTAGGTCTAGATACTAATTGGCATCTTTTTACATATGGAGTGGCTTTTAAAAACATTTTTCTCATATTATTAAGCCTAATTATTAAAAAATGATAGAGCTTTCGGTATGCTATTCTGGAATGATTCAAGTATGATTTTGTTATATTTTGCCATTGTTAACAAATTACCATAACATTTAAATAATTGGATTTCTAGTATTTGCTAGTGTTTGTGTTAGCTTTTAGCTTGACCAACCAAACGATAAAAATAAAGGAAAGAAGAATGGGTGTTGAAGGTTGCGTAGCTATTTCTAGGATGTTCGCATGCAAATGGAGGAGGTTATCTGTGTGGGGAGAGTATAGATGGAGAGAGGAATAAGCCTAGGAGAAAATGAGGTTGAGTACCACCAGATTTGAACGGATCAACTCCTCCAAAACAGAGCAAGATGCTAGCGTTAAATGTGGAGCTGGCGGTAGTCGACGTCCACACTATTACGCTCAAGTTAGATTATGAAAAATCAAGGGATGCCTTAAGGTCAAAAGGGAACTCAAAGCTTAAAACAATAGAGGATCAATTTAAAAAAGGAAGAAGATGCGTGATGGATGAAATAATGAATTGTTGTTACCGTTAGAGTGAACCTTGAACTTTTACGGAGTGTGTATGAGGGTCATTTGGTAATTTTACATACGTGTTGCCTAATTAGTTGCTTTCTGTAATTGAATTAGTGATCCTAAGATGGTGATAGTCTCAGGATCAGGGGGCAAGAAAACCACCAGCCACCCTTTTGCCCTTTGCTTTATATACGTGGCATTCCATGCAGCTTATGGTTCGGCTACTATTTGGACCACTGCAGGGGTAGCTGACATGGCGCCTATTCATCGGCTGAGCTAAGGTATCTTTCTTGCTATTGGTTTGTTATATTCAACCAAAGGTCATATATTTTTTATTTTACAAATTATAGCATGCACTGTTCACTTGTACTCTTAACACTAAAATTCCGAGTTTCAATTATACCCTTTGAAATCCCATGTCTTTTTAGAATTGCCACTTTTTATGAGGAGCTTACCCCCTAGCTCTCCTTTAGTTGTTATATCATTTTGTTCAGACATTCGTGATTTCAATTGTTTGACTCCTTTTTACTACATATCATCATGTTGTTGGTCCACATTTGCTTTTATAATGCCCCACAAAAAAGATCCCTCTAGTTTGTTTGTATTGAAAAATTTTGAAGCACAAGAAACTCTAAGAAAAAATTATTACGTGATGACACGTGGCAAGGGTGTTTCCAGTTTCTTGGTATGGAGACAGTGGAAGGACCTGAGGGATATTTTGTCGTAGGGAAACTGATAGGGATGGCAAAATCCAGGTCCGGGTCCGGGTTTTGCTTTTCCGGATCCGGACTCGGACATGATTTTTCCTTTTCCGGACCCGGGTTTTAACCCGGATTTTTTCATCTGGGTCCGGGTCCGGGTTCAACCCGGAAAAATCCAGGTTTCTGGATTCTGGGTTTTGAACCCGAATTAATAAATTAATTTTAAATTTTTAAAATTCTAAAAATAAAAATTAATATATTTTTAAGTAATAATATATCTAAATTAATTAATAAAATTAATTAAAAAATAATATTAAAATTAAATATCCGGGTCCGGGTTAACCTAAACCCGGATCCGGACCCGGATACATCCGGGTTTTAAAAATTAATTCCGGACCCAAATTTTTTTATATTCCGGACCAGGTTGAATCCGACCCGAATTATCCAGGTTCGTCCGGGTCCGGGCCGGGTCCGGGTTATTTTAACAACCCTAGAAACTGACGGGCACTAGGAGGTCTTATTGAGAAATTTCTCCCCTTTCTCACTTGGATACGTGGCCCCACGTGGGCCTTTCATTTGAATTTTAGAGGTGGGTTGGGTGGGTTTTAAATGTTCTGGTGGTTACCCCATGTGGCGTTTTTTCATTCCTCTTTTTTTGCACTTCTTGCCGCCTACAACCATACTCTTGCTGTCGCGCCACCTCGTGGTGATCCTCTGAGCTTAGATCTTCATCAACAGCTCCAATTCTTTCCCGTCTTTTCATGTACTCCTGACACCCTCTCAGTTGCTTTCTAACCTTTATCGCTGGATCAAAATCATCTCAAGAAGCAAATCATCCATTCCTTACATGTGGCAACATTCCTTTTATAACACATTTTTCTACAAAAAAATTGATCACTGTTTTTTTTTACCTTACACCTCCATTTCCAAATTTCTTTAACCTTTTCCTAAAAAGGAAAACTTTTCTGTCCAAAAACCTAACAATTGACCGATTCTTGACGTGTTGAAGGTACTTTCTCAGTGAATTTTTTTTCTCCCCTATTCTCCATCAATCCAACCCTCATTCCCCTGCTTCACCACTACCCCTGCATCATTTCCATTCCTCTGTTTCTTCCCATCATTACCATGTTTCTTCACCAAAGATGCCGAGTCATTCGATGCCACTCCATCCTTCACCAATATTAGTAGGTGCAACACTCTGATTTGCCTTCAAATTTTTAATCTTTAACATAAATTTCTGAACTTTAAGTTTGGTTCTTCACATTGGAAGGTGCCTTATTGACAACTGGGGTTTGGTTCGCCTTCAAAATTTGATCTTTATCAGAAATTCTGAACTTTGAGCCTGGTTTTGCACACTGGATGGTGGCTTATTGACAGTTGAGGTTTGATTTTGATACGATACGAAGGTCAAGAGTATCAAAGCCAATCACAAAGTATGAAGGTTACACGCGAAGCATAATGGAATTATGCATGCAACATGCAAGAAGCATACCAAACGGTGCATGGAATTATGCATGCAACATGCAAGTAGCAAAAGGATAAGTTTGGAGCAATCTTCGTGAGATCGTTGCCGACTTGGTGGAGAATCGTTATTGATTTATTTTATTCTGTTACCCGACTAGTTAGGATATTTAGCTAGTTGTTGAGTCAAGGTTGTTATCTTAGCCTACAATTTCGGTTGTTTAGTTGAGTTGTTTTGCTGTATTTCTTTTACTATAAATAAGCTTCAGTACTCATGAATAAAGGCATTGGGTATTACTCAAATTCAACTTGTGTGGTCGTTCTTACCCTCAACATAACAACTATTATTAACGCTTTGACTGGGACTTTATAAGTGGTATCAGAGCGAGGTTAACTATGACCACCAACAGAGAATAAATTGAGTGCTTAGAAGGGGAGCTCGGTAACTTACAAGACATTATGAAACGCATGGAGCTAGGGGTCAACGACAAGCTGCACCACCTTGAGTAAACACTTAGCAAGTTGGCTGACTCCATTAGAGTTTCCAAGGGAATGCCAAGTCATAGTATCCATGATCAGACGGGATTGTCGCAGCCACTTCGTGAAGAGGCTGAAAGGGGTCGCCATCAATTCGCGTCTCAAGCAATCAAGCTGGATTGTCCGCGGTACTCAAGCGATGATCCAACAGAATGGTACAACCGGATAACGCAATTCTTTGAATATCAAGAGGCAAGGGATGAGCAGAAAGTATCACTAGCTTCATTCCATCTTTAAGGGGAAGCCAATCAGTGGTGGCAATGGTTATGACGGGCCTATCGAGAGAGGAAAGGACAGTTACGTGGGAAGCACTTGTGAAAAAATTATGGGCCCGTTTTGGTCCTACAGATTGTGAAGACTATGATGAGGCACTATTAAAGGTGATACAGATCGGTTCGCTTCGTGGCTGCTAAAAAGAATCTGAAAGGCTTGGGAATAGGGTGCAGGGCTGGACACAAAAGACATTAGTGGGAACTTTTATGGGGGGATTGAAACCAAAAATATCAGAAGGTATCCAAATGTTCAGGCCAAAAACACTAAAAGAAGTGATTAACTTAGCCCGTATGAAGGATGATCAATTATCACGACAGAGAAGGCTGCTGCGTTATCCATATAACAACCGTACAATAGCATCACTATCAAGCAACGCTCGTGCTCCATTACCTGGATCCGCCGGCGAGCGCAGGGGCTTTGTTTTAACTGCAATGACAAATTCGTAGCAGGACATAAATGTTAAGGTCCACAACTATTGCTTTTTTAGAGTGAAGTAACAAGTGAAGACTCCACATGTGAAGAGGTACCTCATGAATTGCAAAAGGATTAGAACCAGCCAACCCAAAGATTACCTTATATGCACTGACAGGATGGGCAGCCCCCAAACTATGCGTATAACGGCCAAGGTAGGACTTTATAACATCATAGTGCTGATTGACAGCCGCTCAACTGACAATTTCATCAGCTCTTAGATGGCTAACATGTTGCGGCTACCAATTGTGCCCACTACCGAATTTTCAGTACGGGTCGCAAATGGGGAAACACTGACATGCACAGGAAATTTTGAAAATTATTACAAGGTGTACTCATACTTGAGCCCCATGTTATTACTGATACGTGGTGGTAGGTTTCGCAAACAGAGTTTGGTGCGCTGCAAATGGTTACTACATGAGGAAACAACATGGGAGGATACTATAGTACTCAAGCAACAGTTTCCTCACTTGACCCTTGAGGACAAGGGTCCACTTCGTGGAGGGGGTATTGATACGATACGAAGGTCATCAAGAGTATCAAAGCCAAGCACTAAGCATGAAGGTTACATGCGAAACATAATGGAATTGTGCATGCAACATGCAAGAAGCATACCAAACGGTGCATGGAATTATGCATGCAACATGCAAGTAGCAAAAGGGTAAGTTTGGAGCAATCTTCGTGAGATCGTTGCCGACTTGGTGGAGAATCGTTATTGATTTATTTTATTCTGTTACTCGACTAGTTAGGATATTTAGCTAGTTGTTGAGTCAAGGTTGTTATCTTAGCCTACAATTTCGGTTGTTTAGTTGAGTTGTTTTGCTGTATTACTCTTACTATAAATAAGCTCCAGTACTCATGAATAAAGGCATTCAGTATTAATCAAATTCAACTTGTGTGGTTGTTCTTACCCTGAGCAGAACAATTATTATTAACGCTTTGACTAGGACCTTATCAAATTTGCATATAAAATTGCAGATTTACAAGCATTATGGGTATGGTTTTTTGTGCTGGGTGGTTCTGAAAAGTTTTTGGTATATTGCCGGTTAGGTATAAATTTTTGTTGGTAATTACTTCGTGAAACTTGTCAGGTGGTATATGTATTACACGTTGAAATATTTGTTGGTAATTATTTAGTGAAAATTTATAGTTGGGTATAAAATTTTGTTGGTAATTACTTGTGAAAATACATGTTCATTATTTGAAAATACAATTGTGTAATTACATGTTCATCGCTGTAATTAGTTCGATTTACCAAATTTAAGCGAAATGCTTGAAAAACTTATTCGAATAAAATATAAGTCAAACATCAATCACATTGATTGTTGTCTTCATTACGTTGTTGATGTAGCAAATGTTGGACACTTCCACTTCCAAATCCTCCGTACATCATCGAATGAGAAGGATAATGTGGTTGCAAAGCATACGGCGGGAGTAGTTGTTGTAATATATAAAAAATTAAAATATGATATGAGATTTTAGAAATTAAAAAATATAAGTATACACTAACAAATTGTGATTTTAAGATGAAAACTTACTTGGTGCCAATTATAAGGAAATGGTTGAGAAATATTGTGGACACTAGGGCTGGGCAAAATCGGATTTGGGTCGTATTTGGATCAACCCGATCAGATTTCAGGTTGATCGGGTTGGATAAAAGTTCATCTGAATTTAACCAGAATTTATAACCCGATCCGAATATAATTGGGATCAGATCGGATCGGGTGAAAAATTCAGATTGAGTTTGGATCGGGTAGGGTTCGAATGAGATATAATTTATAATGAAAATACGCCAACTACCAAGTATGAACGCCAAACTCAACCTTTCAAAACTCAAATGTCAGCAGCCAAAATTCGGGTTGCTGCTTGCAGTTTGAATGGAGCTCGAATCGAATCGGGTAATGGTGGAGGATTCAAGGCATGGAGGTTAGCAGATCTAGTACCTAGTAGCAACAAATCGATAGATCGGATCACGATCCTCATGGAGCAGCTTCGATTGGCGTCAGCTTTCAGTGGTTGCTGTGTTTGGTGGCCGTGTGGCTATCGATAATGGGTTATGAGCAAGGCTGCTTGTGCATTGTGTTGCGTGATGTCGTTTAAGGGGAGGCTGTTTGAGGGAGGCTATTGTTTGTTTGAGGGATGATGTTTGTGCCTTGTGCAGTCACTGCCATGTGCTGTTTTCTAGTGTTGTTAATGGTTTAATGCGTTGAGTTGTGTTTGTTTGTAACACTTTGTGTGTCTGGATTAAGTAGTGTGCGTACTGTAACTGGATAACTAGCACTGAAAACCGCCTTTACATTGGTTGGTTTGGTGTTTTGATGATCCCTACTTTATTGACCGCAACTTCTGTATTTATTATCGCCTTCATTGCTGCTCCTCCAGTAGATATTGACGATATTCGTGAACCTGTTTCTGGATCTCTGCTTTATGGATCAATCAATCCGTTGTTTTTTTTCTTTTTTTTCTTGAACCCTAACTGAGATGTTGAGAGTTTAGGATTTCTGGGTTAGGATTTAGGGGCTTTACTGCAGTTTAGGTTTCGGTTTTCCTATTTTATGTTCTTGTTTCTGATTTATTTTTTGTGTGTCAACTCGATCAGGTTATCGGATTGGCTATCACGATCATATTGGGTTTTCACAAATTCATCCGATCGGATTTGATTAACAACCTGATCCAATCTGAACTCGATAATTTTCAGATCGGATCTGGTCGGATCGGATATTTTACCCACCCGTAGTGCACACCACCTTGGGTTTGGTATATAGGCCCATACAAAAATAAAAAATATATATATATGTAAAATCAAAAATAAAAATTTAAAACTAAAACTTTTTTACGAAGTACATTCTTACATTATAGTAGCTTAAAAGCCCCATATTGGTTGAAACAAAATCGAAACAAAAATTTTAATTAAAAATTTCTAAATCCTATACATCATTTAAATTAAACAAATTCTAAATAAAAAGATTTCTAAATCAAACACAACATTTATGTTAAAAGGAATTCTAAATCCAACACAAATTTTAAACTAAAAATTTATTAATCAAATTTATCATTATCATTTCATTATCATATAACAAAAAATAATAGGAAAAATAAAAAAAATACTCTTTACCAGTTGGGTGTTTTACTTCAAGCTGGTGATGAACTACTCCTGTTAGGCTGCTAATGCTGTTTTTTTGTTTTTGAAATGAGAGAAAAATCCCAACTCAATCCTTTCACGTGAATGAGCAAATACTCCTGCCCTAATGACGTTCTCTCTGCTTGTGAAATGAGAGAGAAATGCCAACTCAATCGTTTTACGTGAGGAGTAGTGCTTTTCAGCTAAAATCAAACGTGGAGGACAGAGAGTAAAAAATGTAGAAAAAGTAAAAGGAGCAAAAGTTCACGTTGGGGGGGGGGGGGGGTGAGAGAAACGACATACAGTAATGTCGTTTCTCTCAACATTCTCCCTGAGAAGCATTTTCAAAGGTTAAAAGCCAACAAACCTGCATGTTCTGTTAAATTATTGCCTACGAAAGTGAGATGAAATTGATTATCACGAGACTTTCATAAAGATTCCAACTTCCAAGCATAATCGGTTAGTGAATAAAATATGACTAGCATAAATTCATATTATTATCTATAATTTAAATAGATAATTTTTGGGTGATAAGGTTAGTATGCAGGAGATTAAAATAAAGGCAAGTGTAGTTTGGCTAGCTTGACACTTGTATTAGATAAGCACAAAATTATCTATAAAAGGGGCAAGATTGTGCGGTAAAGGGGGCCAAGACAGAGGCAACAAGGAAGCAGAAAGTGCAAACATAGGGAACAACAAAAACAATAAATAACAGAGGGGAAGCTGCCAAAACTGACCCAACTACAGTCCAGAAACCCAACCCGACCTGACCATATCTTCAATTTCTAGCCACCCCTCCGATTGAGCAAGGTATCAATTGAAAGCCCATGAGACGCTGGTCATACTTCAGCTGTCATCTTTGCCAAAAATTGATCGGAACACCACCGTTTAAGGCTTGAGAAACCGTGGCCGAAAAACCCATCACCACCGTCATTGATTCTATCGGAATTTGACCATGCCACAATCTCAGTTTTGTTCCCCACGACTCCCTCTTTAATTGCCAACCATCCACAATCACTGTTTCGTCACCGGCCCATTGTTGGAAATTCACGACTGCCAAGCTAGATTTCAGCGTCGTTGCCGCGCGTGGGAGCGCACCGCCAACACTATTAGATTCAGCGTGATTGGAACTTCTAAATTTGAGCTTCTCAGCCAGCATTGACTAAATTCCAATGACCGTTGATCGGCAAGGGCATTTCGGTAATTTCACACTATAAGGGCGATTTTGTAATTCTGAGCCTGTGGATATTTTAATAATTCCTGAAATTGAAGATTGGGTGTAATTGCGATTTCGAGGGTAATGCGGTGATTTACGATTTCAGAGTATTTTAATGATTTACGAACACGAGGGTATTTTAGTAATTTTATTGACACAGGAGTTGTAAATTATGGATAGATGTACGTTTCGAGTTTATTGCATAAAATTTAGTCATAATTTCGATTTATAAAATATAATTATGTCGTTTCCTTGATTTAGGGGGATCCGCGAGTGAGAACCGATCCGCGAATGTAGACGATAACCGAGTCTGAACATCATCACTGTGAGTGGAATATACAAAACTTATTTTCATATTTAATTATGATAGCAAAGCATGTTTGCGAAATAAGTATTTTAAATGTTCTGATTTAATGATTTCCTTGAAATGGATTTTATACACACATTGATATTATATTAAAATGTTTGGTCAATGGTTTTCCGTGTCAACTTTGAATGAAATATAATAGTATTTTAAAGATGAGAAAAGTGGATTTAGATGTGATAATAAAAAGAAATGTATGATTTAAAGTATGATTAGAATATACATGAATATGAATATAGATATTGTTTTTAAAATCATTAGACACTACCCTTCCGTTCAGATCTGAACACACATAGAGGTTTTGGGTCGTGTGTTTGGTCGTTTCTGCCTTTTGAGGGCATATGCATGCGGTATAATGATTACAAAGATACGAATATAAGATACAGACAAATATTGAGATACATATGATACGAATTAGATACAAGCCTTTGGGGTTCGTCTGAGTACACACAAAGGTTTGGGCCGTGTGTTTGGGAGCTCTTGTCCCTTGGGGACTAGATTATGCATACATAAATATGATGAGATATGAGATGATATTTCCCTGTCTATTTGCGTAGTTCCGGAATGTGACGGTACCCAGATAGTACGTCATTGCCCCTCCGGTGAGGTCTGGATACGACGAGATTATTTCCTTGGGTACTTGTTTGGTGATGATTTTCAGATTTGTATATTCTATATGATATTGTGATATGATTTCCATGGTTATTTAGTACGATATTATATATGTCTTTTATGGTTAGTAATCTAATTTAAATGTTAAATGATTTATTACTAGTTTTTCGCATATGGTTTGATGAAATCGTGTTTGGAAATGATATGATTATTTTTTTTAAAGTAAGAATTAATTTTCAAAAACTACTATCCACTCACTGATCTCACTGAGTTTTATACTCACCCCGTTTTTATTATATTCCCCCCCCCCATCAGGAGGTTGCAGGTATACTAGACCGACCCAGCGACTGTAAATATATTTTGAGTCTTGGCCACATAATTGTGTTAGAAAATATAGATGATTTTGTTAGGACATCTTGGTTATCTCGTTCTTTTGGGATTGTATAATTTTGTTATATTATTCTTTTGGGATTACGCATAAACTGAGATATTAATATTAGTTATAATATTATCTTTTGAGACTCTGGAGATATTTTGAGTAAAACTCAGCGTTTTGGTTGAGGATGTTGAACGTTGGAGTTTGTTGTGCATTGAATTATTTTGGGAGTGTTCATTTTACATATTTTCAGATTTAGAGTGTTATATATACAAAAGAGACTCAACTGAATTTTTGACATAATCTTTACTAATTAGATTATTATCAATTCAGTTTGGATGAGGTTAAATAAACTCACCCTAGGGTTCGGGGCGGGTAGTTTCAAAGAAGAAGAGCAGCAACAACGAAAATAAAGAAAAGATGAAGCATAGAAGTTAAAGGCGCCAAGGGGGAATTCAACTCATAGAAGCCAAGGCAGGAAAGAAATTCAAGAACTCAAATAGAGGAAGAAACTAGGAAGAAGAAGAGAACAGCTTATTTGTTTGCAACAACAATTGTGCTTTCGTTGAGAGGCGATTCTAACAAGCTCAAGGCACAATACTCAGAGCGTACACAGTATTTAACTTTCAAGATACAAGAATGGCAGAACCATCGCAAGAACCAATACTCCCAGAGGAACACGGGACAAAATCCCTTGAGGAAAGAACTCAGGTTGATTCGTTCTTAGCACCCCAAGAACAGTTATCACTCCAAAATCAGAGTTTAATCCAGATTGAAGCTTCATTAAAGCAACATCTTACAGCAACTCTGGAACAACAAATGAAAGAGATTCAGACTGAGTTTAATCAATTAAATCAAGAAGAGCCTGCCAAGTTGCAACGTACAAATGGAAAATCAGCGACCCATCCGTTGGAGTTGACGAATGAAAAACATATAGAATTAAGTCAAGAAAATCCACATAAGAACTTGAAAAGAAGAATTCAAAATTGTCGAAACAAATCTTTGATTTCAACTTCAACAACTGAAAGTGACGAGACATCATCATCCAGTTCCAAGACCTCACGGAATAACAAACTTTCTTCCAAAAAAAATTGTTTTGCCAAGATCAGGTTTTATAATGGAATTTCAGATCCAATAAACTACGTTAGACATCATAGGCAGACAATGGCTTTGTATGAGCATGACGATGCTTTAATGTGTCGTGTATTCCCCTCTAGTCTTGAAGGACCAGCATTAAATTGGTATCATAGCTTACCATCAAATTCAATCCACTCATTTATAGATATATGTTCAACATTCATAGGGCAGTATTCAACTCATCGAGACATGAAGAAAGGATTAGATTATTTGTTTACAGTGCAAATGTGGCGTATGGAGAGTTTGAAAGATTATATCCGAAGATCTAGATTAGAATTCGCTAAGGTTGAAAACTGTGATGACCAGCTTGCAATAGTGGCTTTTAAGCGAGGAGTTCCATCAAATCGCCTTCTTTTTGAATCACTTGTCAAAAATAAACCAAGTTGTATGTGGGATCTACTAATTCGAGCACATAAGTATAAAACACGGGAAGAAGAAAAGAAGAATCTTGCATCAAAATCCAACCAAAATTATAATCGAGAGCAAAGATTTTCGGAAAACCGACGTACAGAATCAATACATCAAATGAAGAAAGAAGAGAGCAAGTACTGATCCATTTAGAAGCATGTCATCAAAGAACCAAGTCAGTCTTCAATGAAAAGGTCAAACATAGAAAATTTCATTTGGGAAATTTAGTCCTCAAGAAAATCTTCTACAACAATCAAGAGTTTATTTCTGGAAAGTTAGGTCTAAATTGGGAAAGTCCTTATAAGATTGTCGAAATCGAATCAAAAGGTGCTTATTGGCTCTCGGACATGGAAGGGAAAAAACTAGCAAGACCCTGGAATACTAGCAATCTGTGCATTTACTATGTATAAAACTTCCAATTAGTTTATGACTAAACTGGAAGAGTTATAAATATAAGCATATATATCAATACAACAACGATCTTCCTTACTGGGAGATGAATATTCTTATACTTGCAAGATTGAAATGATTGATTTAATTCATTACAATTAAAGCTATTAATTCATATTTCATGGTCATTAAATTAAAATGTTAAATCCATGATTAACCAACAGCTTCAATAGCTGAAAATTAAAAAAAAAAAAAACTTTTCAAGGCCTTAGCCTTACTTGAAATTATAAAGTTAAATTCATGATTAACCTATAGCTTCAGCAACTGCAAAGTTGATTATAAAAAATTAACTTTCAAGACTCTAGCCTTACTTGAAATTAAAAGGTTAAATCCATGATTAAACTACAACTTCAGCAGCTGAAATTTTTTTAAAAAATTTTGAAAAAATTTATTTCAGGTTCAAAAATTAATCGACTGGCACCTATATTTTTGCTCCAAAGCTTTGAGCCCCTTGAATTCTTCATCCGAGTCATATTGGTAAACTCGCTTCTCTTTGTTTTCGTCAGTGCCCGAAATAAACATTGATGACTTAGAGATAATGACACGTACATCAACAACGACCAAAATATTGTATGATATTTTATTTTAAAATATAAAACAATGGAAGGCTTACTGTTAGTGAATAAAATATTACTAGCATAAATTCAGATTATTATCTATAATTTAAATAGATAAATTTTGGGTGATAAAGTTAGTATGCAGGAGATTGAGTGCTGATGTTTGCCCCGGGTTAATTACCAGTTTGTTGTTTTGAAGTAAAGCTTAACTAGACTCGCTTTGTTTGACTTTTTGTGCATTTTTCTTTCTGTAAAGTTTGATTCTAGTTTTTGGGCTTTTTATTTGAGTTGTTAGAATGAAACTGTAGGAAGAATTATCTATATTTTGATTTTCAGAAAACTACAAGATGAAATTGTGATTTAAGTAGAAATTTGAGCAGAAGTTTAGTTTGCTTTTTCAAGATGTTACCATTTAAGCTTAAATTGGTCTAAAAAAAGTTTGTCTAATCCACGTGGTTAATTTGGTTTGAATCGTTTTCCTATTATGTGAGCTTTGTGAAGCCATCATACAGTTAAAGTACGTTTAATGCAAATATGGTATATTCTTTAATTAATGTCATGCGGCTTATGTCATTGATAAAAAAAAATCTCTTTTGACGCCATTTGTATCACCCCATGTTCAAGTTTTACTTGTAAAAAAATAAGCAGTCACAATAACATTCTTTCTATCCATTCAACATAATTGTTCGCTAAAGAGTGTTAATGAATTTGCGATAAATAACTAATAAGATATTGAATTATTTTAATTTGCATTAGTTAATGGATAATTTTGAACAAGTGGAGGAGGTTGATGAAGTTGGGGAATTGCAGGATTTACAGGGGGCTGATTTGGAAGAAAACAATGAGGAATTAGTGGTGGAAAATATTGTTGAGCCTATGGTTGGGATGTCTTTTCATAGTCCTAATGAAATGTTTGAATATTATAAAACTTATGGCCTACAAGAGGGGTTTCCAGTGATGCGAAGATCTTGTAGAAAAGGGGATGATGAGAGTTTGAGATGTGTGACATTTACTTGTGGGAGAAATGACAAGTCAAAAGCCAAAACCACTAATGTTTTGTGGCTTCAACCAAACCAAAAAATTGGATGCAATGCTAAAATTGGAGGACGTTTGGATATTGTTAGTGGAAAATGGATAGTTGAAAATTTGATCCTTGAACACAACCATGTTGTGAGTCCGAGCAAGAGTAGGTATTATTAATGGAACCGTTCCATTAGTCATTTTGTTAAAAAGCAGCTTGAAATAAATGAAGAAGCTGGAATTAAAATGGCTCGAAGTTTTAAGTCGATTGTTGTCGAGGCTGGTGGCTTTGAAAATGTGTCATTTTTAGAAAGAGATGCTAGAAATCATGTTGACAAGGTGAGGCGATTAAGACTCAGAGAATGGGATGCTATTACAATTTAGAGCTATTTTCAGAAAATGCAAACAGAAAATGATAGGTTTTACTTCAGTATTGACCTATATGAGGAGGGTCGGTTAAAAAATGTATTTTGGGCATATCCAAGGAGTAGGGCAACCTAAAAGGACTTTGGAGATATTGTCACATTTGATACCACATATCTAACAGACAAGTATGACATGCCATTTGCTCCTTTTGTAGGAGTTAATCATCATGGTCAATCAATTTTGTTAGGATGTGGGTTGATTTCGCATGAGGACACATAAACATTTACGTGGTTATTTGACACATGGTTATCATGTATGTATGGGTGTCCTCCCCTTGGAATCATTATAGATCAAGATAAAGCGACAAAAAAATGCAATTCAAATTGTTTTTCCAGACACTAGGCATCGATGGTGTTTGTGACATATATTGAAAAAGGTGTCTGATAAGTTGGGAAGGTATGCAGAATATCATGCCATTAGAGTTTTATTGCTTTCTGTTGTTTATGATTTACATACTCCTGTTGAATTCGAGGAAGCTTGGCATGACATGTTAGATAAATATGATCTTAAAAATAATCAGTGGTTGAATGGATTTTATGAGGAAAGAAATTGTTGGGTTCCAGCATTCGTGAAAACTACTTTGTGGGCTCGAATGTCAACCACTCAGCGTAGTGAGAGTATGAATGCTTTCTTTGATGCGTATGTTAACTCGAAAACAACTTTGAAACAATTTGTAGAGAAATATGAGAAAGCAATGGAAAGTAAAATTGAGAAAGAATGGTAAGCAGATGCACGAAGTTTTAGCCAACGGTTGTCATGCCGTACCAATTTTTCCATGGAAAAGCAAGTTGAAGAAGTGTATTTCCCAGTTTCAGGAATTTCAGTAGGAGGTGGTGAACAAGATATATAGTGAGGTTTTCAGTTGTGAGGGGTTAGAATATGAAGTTATTAAAAACGATGAAAAGAGTAGAGAAAAGACTTTTAGAGTCATTTTTGAAAAAGATGAAGGTGAAATTTGTTGTATGTGCTCAATGTTTGAATACAAGGGCATTCTTTGCAAACACACTATTGCAGTATTGTCATGTTACCTTATGCAATTACTACCTGAAAAGTATATCTTACGGAGATGGAGGAATGATGTGCGGAGATTCTGTAGTAAAGTCAAAGTTAGTTATGATGCATGGAGTTCGAGCATTGAACATCAGCAATATAAAGAGGAGTGCACTGCTTTTTATGATGTTGCTGAGGTAGATTCAAAAAATGAAGAAAGCCATAAAAATATTATGGGTTGGATCGAGAAAGCTATGAAGGATGTATCTCTAAATGTTCGATGTGACGGCGACGATACAACCACTGATGGTGGATCCAGTAGTAACATACAAGATCCAGTGGTAAGTCGGCGTAAAGGTCGTCCACCTAGTCAAAGAAAACAAAAGCAATTTAAGAGGCCAAAACAGAAATTGAACAATGTTTCGATAAACACAACTATAGAGGTAATTGTATATACTTTAGATTAATTTAATACTTTAATACATTCATTTTAAATTAATTTAATATATACTTTAAATGTGCGTTGACTGCACTCCTAGGACGCAAAGATACATGATTTATCTTCTCAGGTGGCTACTACAATCCCAACACAAGAGAGCAATATAGCTACAGTAATATTTTTTTATTTGTTATTTCCTTTCATTGTCATATGTTTGATAATTTGTATTTAACTTTTTTTTTTGGTACAATAGCAACCACAACAAGCACCCCACAACATGCATTTTTTCCCCTTACTATCAGTATTGGATGGACTACGATCCAACTCATCATGTACACTTGCAACATGCACCGCAACAAAATTTCGAGGAGGCCAATCAAGGGGAGTTCTCAACTAATGAACCAAGCATGTAATCGAAATTAGTGTATGCTTATGTTTTATGTATTATTCAACTAACGAACTAATGTAATTTGGTGTATGTGTATTTTGACATTTTTTAAATTTGGAGTTCATAAGTCTATTTTCAAAATCTTAGAAATGGATTAATTTAGAAAATATTAGAATGATTTGGGCCATAGTATAATTTTGTGAATAACTTTTAGGGCCAAATTATAATTTCATAATACTATGAATTAATAAGTCTATTTACAAAATTTTAGAAATGGATTAATTTGGAAAATATTAGAATGATTTGGGTCATAGTATAATTTTGTGAATAATTTTTGGGGCCCGATTATAATTTCATAATACTGTGAATTAATAAGTCTATTTAAAAAATTTTAGAAATGGATTAGAAAATATTAGAATGATTTGGGCCATAGTATAATTTTACGAATAATTTTTGGGGCCAAATTATAATTTCATAATACTGTGAATTAAATCCAGAGAGTCAAACTACTCAGAAACTTATAATTAACATGAAAATGCTATTACATATGTCTATAAGTCTTTAACTTGAAACAACTTAAAAATAATACTTTAAGAGAAAACATAATACAACAATCATCAGTATTTTAATAAAATCATATGGTGGTGCCTCTCTCTTTCGAAATTCATCATCCAACAATTGCCTCTGCACTTCACGTTCTCGCATATACTCAAGTTCTTTATGCAATAATTGAAATTTAACGGATAAACACTCGATCTCTAAGGCTAACTTCCTAACTTCATCTGCTAACAAGTCTATTTTCTCTTCGCTAGGTTTACGATCTTCTGCCCATTGAAAGTTCTTATATCCTCTACAAATCCAAAATTTCTGATTTGGATTTTTTGTTGTGCGTGACGTTAACAACTCCATATGATTACCGCATCCATTACACATTTGCAATGAGCTTTGATTCTCACTTAACTCGGATGACATTGTTTGTGGTTAATAGTCCCTTGGGAATAAACTGCCCCAAAAGGGAAACAATTACAATTAATAATGCTAAAGAAATTACCCAAATCAAATTTTAATTGCAATTACAGTTAGTTAGACTTAAAAGAAAAGAAAACTGGAATATGAACAACATGACAACTGGAACATGAAAACTGGAAACTGGAAACTAGAATATATGAACAACATGATTACTGCCTGAAAAGAAATTACAACTAATTTCTACAAGCAACTATCTAGCAACCACTTTGATAGCTAATGCGAAAACTACAACCAATATGCCAGAAAGGTTACTTATGGCTCGCGTAGCTGACCCAAATTCAAAAAGCTCAACAAAGTAACCAATAAATTCTACAAGCAACCACTCAACAGCTAATATGAAAACTAGAAGCAACATGCCAGAAATGCTATTAAAGAACCCAAGCCAAAATGCACGCAATCTATATACCAAAATGCACACAATCTATAAACAGACAACTAGAGATAAAATACAAGCCTCCATCAATAATATTAATCCTCATCACTCGGCTACATTAATTCAAAAAATAACATGAAATATAGAAACAGAGCAGCTGCAATTGATTCAAACAAGGAATATCTCATGCTCATAAATAATAGACAAGTTTCGGCTGCATAAGCCCAGAAATAACAAACAGAGCAGTTGCAATTGACTCAATTCAAAAATCTCTTCGAAATCTTCCAAAGCAAAATATCTTTTTCATCATCATTCATCCTCAACCTCAACATTAGCAAATTAAAAATTGTACCCAAACTCAGCCGAAACTCAATTGCAATTTAACCCACTTAAATAAAACAGGAATCACAATAGCTATCCAAATTCAGCCGAAAATTACTTAATGGGAATGACAATAGCTAAGAAAATTTAGCACTTGCAGAGTAATGAAATTAAATTAAAAAGGAAAAAAATTTAGCACATGCAGAGCAATAAAATTAAATTAAAGAGGAAGAAAATTTAGCACTTGCAGAGCAATGAAATTAAATTAAAGAGGAAGAAAATTTAGCACTTGCAGAGCAATGAAATTAAATTCAACATAACTGTCCTAACCTAGATCAACCAAATCGTCCCCATTTTGCCATAACCTAAAGAGGAAAAAACGAAGCAATACCTCAGGCTATGAACTTTGTCGCTTCGTGAGTTCAATTTCCTGAACAAGTTTCGGCTACTAGCGTTACCAGCATTAACGGTGACCGTGGCTGTGAGTTGGTTGTGGTAGAGCCCGAATGCATGGACCTTGGGAGAGGAAGGAAAGTAACGAATTTTTTGAAGAAACGAAGAAACGAAGAGATTTACGGTCAAACGGAACAAGACCAAGTCGGGGTGTCTTCTCTCTATTGCTCTGTTGCTTTCGCAGGTGAAACGAAGAGATTTTATTCTTCTCACAATATCATCAAAAACAGCAATGTTTTGGACTATTCCAAAAAAAAAACATCAAAACGACGCCGTTTTGATGTTTGACCCAGGACAAACATCATTTTCCCATAAGATTAAAATGGAGACAAGTGTAATTTGGCTAGCTTGAACCTATATTAGATAAGCACAAAATTATCTATAAAAGGGGCCAAGACAGAGTCAACAAGAAAGCGGTAACAGCAAACACAGAGAACAATAACAACAAAAATAAAGAAAAGATGAAGCATAGAAGTTAAAGGCGCCAAGGGGAATTATTCATAGAAGCCTAGGAAGGAAAGAAATTCAAGAACTCAAACAGAGGAAGAAGAAGACAACAACTTATTTGTTTGCAACAACATAATCTATCCTGCATTGTCATGCTCGTTTTAGTAATTGATTTCATTTCATTGAAATTTCATTGTCTCTGATAGGTCCCAGTCAGAACTACACTTATACAACGCGTATGATTCTCTTTGGGTGAGAATAAACCACAAGATAATTTTAGATAATTTGCTGACTGACTTATTATTGAACTCGAGAGCGTATTTATACACTTGATCACATCCCACTACTCTGATATACAGCCGAAAATAGAGGCTTATAATACTTCCACTAAGCAATAACATAATACAAAATAAATGCATCTACCTAGCTATTATCCCGTTCAGCAAAACAAGTGGCACAAGCTAATTTAAATGCAACAACTAAACAAGCTATGAATACTCCAACGTCTACTTTAAGTCGATAACTATGAATATTGCTCCAGTTCCTACTCCCTTGCATGCATGACTTTCACGTCCTGCATGCCCATGTCACACGTCTAGACCCCATCCTTGATACTTGGAATGCTTTGACCGAAGCAGCCAATCTTTCTGGCTTTGATTCTCATGTAATTAGGTAACAACGATCTTCTATCTAGTTCTTACTATCAATTAATCTAGTATGCACAACAAATGACATTATAAGAGCGAGTTTAACTTAACAATAGTTTATTAATTAAATCATTTTTGTGAAGATTAGGTTATTATCTTGCATATTTAATTAATTTTTCCAATTGCTTTATTTGATGAAATTGTTCTTCACATTAAATTAGTTATTTTATAGTGCAACTAATTACAAACACATGATTCTCTGTCTCGTTTATATATATTTAAACTAGTTGTTGTTATTTTTTTACTAGGCCTGAATCTAAAATTATTAAGGAAATTTCCAATGAAATTTTGGAGAGGATTGATGACACTTTTCAAAGTGATAGCACGGACTTGGTTGGGGTTGAACGGCGCATTAAAGAAATTGAATCATTGTTATGCACTGGGTCTGCAGGTGTTTACATATTGGGGATTTGGGGCACCGGTGGTATAGGCAAGACAACAATTGCTGATGCTATTTTTAACAAAATCTCTAGAAGTTTTGAAGGTTCTTACTTTGTGCATAATGTTAGAGATGCAGAAGAAACGGACAGAATAAAGGACATACAAAAGCAACTTCTGTCCAAGTTATTGAATGATGGAAATGTGAGGAACGTCCAGTTTCAACTCAAGAGACTTGCTCGCAAGAAGGTTCTAGTTGTTTTTTATGAGTGTTAATCATTCAAGACAAATAGAATCATTAATTGGACGCCTTGATCAGTTAGCTTCAGGGAGTCGAGTAATAATAACAACAAGGGATAAACAAGTTCTTCAAAATTGTTGGGCCATTCAAATATATGAGATGAAGGAATTAGTATATGTTGATGCTCATAAGCTTTTTTGTCAATATGCTTTTAGAGGAGCCCATCTCGATGCAAGTTATTCGAAGCTCACACACAAGGTAATAAAATATGCACAGGGAGTTCCTTTATCTCTTAAAGTTTTGGGTCGCCATCTATGCGGAAATAGCAAAGAGGAATGGGGAAGTGCAATGAGAAAACTGGAAGTAATTCCTGACGTGGAAATCCAAGAGGTGTTAAATATAAGTTATGATAGTTTGGATGACTCTCAGAAAAATGTTTTTCTAGATATTGCATTTTTCTTAGAAGGAGAGCGTAGAGATGTGGTGATAAGCTTTTTTGATGCCATTGGCTTGGAAGCTAAAATAGAGTTAAGTGTTCTTGATGGTAAGTCTCCCATAACTTGCTTATGTCGGCCATCTAGATGGTCTAACCATCTAGATGGTCAGCAGTTAAAATTTTAAAGAGAAGCATTCAGAAGAAGAAGAAAATGAGAAGTACACGGCAAGGCTTTGAATGAAGAAAAAAAAAATAAATAAAATAATACATGAACAGTAGCTAAGTTTTGGCTATAAAAAGGGAGAGATCTCATTTCATTTTGTATCTCTCAATTCCAATTCAGAGAGCAAGTTTAGTGGAGAGAGTTTTTGTGGGTTTAGATTAATAAACTCTTGTTCTAGTGTTCTGAGAGTTTGGGTGTATTGGGGTTTTGGGAAGTGAGCTAAAATACCACAATACTTGTAACTCCTTTTCACTAGTAAAATATTTCCTTCTGTTTTCGCCCGTGGACGTAGGCTAAAAGCTGAACCACGTAATTTCTGGTATCCTCTTTTACACTTGTTCTTTATTTTATTACAATTCTACTTTAGCTGCGTGTCTGCTTTCACCACCAATTTCCTAAAAGTGGTATCAGAGCTATTGGTTGTATTTTTGGAGTCGGATACTGTTCACGTAAGGGGTACTGACGTATACGACACTATTCACGTATACGTTACTATTCACTTATACGGTACTATTCACGTGAAACGGTGGGAGTGATACTATTCGGGTATACGGCACTATTCACGTATACGGTACTATTCACGTATACGGTACTATTCACAAGAAACAGTGGGAGCGACCCAAGAATTTTGCGGTGCAAAGCAGGGAATAGTGGTGTGAGTAAAGCAACTGTGTGGTTGTTGTACATGTCTAGGAAAGTTCTGTCACAAAGGCGATAAGAGCTTAAGGAGACTGGGTTTTAAGTGGGACCATTGTGACCCCTCCAGTCTTTCCTGGGAACTTTCCTGGTGTACATTTTCACACATATTCACAACTATTCAAGGTGGTATACTAGCTTGTGTGCAGTATTTATCGGCAAAATGGCGGCAAAGTATGAAATTGAGAAATTTAACGGAAATAATTTTTCGTTGTGGAAAATGAAGATGAAAGCTGTATTAAGGAAAAATAATTGCTTGGCAGCAATTGGAGAAAGACCCATAGAGATAACTGATGACAAGTGGAATGAGGTAGACGGCAACGCCATTTCTGATCTACACTTGGCACTTGCAGATGGAGTATTATCCAGTGTGGCAGAGAAAAACACGGCGAAGGAAATATGGGATACTCTCACAAAATTGTACGAGGCCAAGTCGCTACACAACAAAATCTTCTTGAAGAGAAAACTCTATACTCTTCGAATGGCGGAATCTACAATGGTGACCGACCACATCAACACCTTGAAGACTCTATTTTCTCAACTCACAACGTTGGGTCATAATATAGAGGAGAATGAACGTGCAGAGCTTCTACTTCAAAGTCTACCAGATTCGTATGATCAACTCATCATCAACCTGACGAACAACAATCCAGTGGACAGTCTAGTTTTCGACGATGTTGCAGCCTCCGTATTAAATGAGGAGAGCAGGCGGAAAAGTAAGGAAAACAGACAAGCAAGTTCGCAGCAAGCGGAGGCGCTATCAGTGACGAGAGGGAGATCAACGGAACGTGGCCCTAGTGGGAGTTAAAATCATGGTAGATCAAAATCCAGAAGTAAGAAGAATGTTAAATGCTACAACTGTGGCAAGAAAGGGCACGTCAAGAAAGAGTGTTGGAGTAAGAGAAAAGAGGGCAAAGAACCTGAGTCATCAAATGCTCAGGGGTGTGTAGCAAGTACCTCGGATGATGGCGAAATTCTCTACAGCGAGGCAACAACTGTTTCAGAAGGCAGAAAACGACTGTTTGATGTCTGGCTTATAGACTCAGGAGCTACCTGGCACATGACCTCTCGGAGAGAATGGTTCCACACATATGAACCTATCTCAGGAGGATCTGTATATATGGGTAATGATCATGCCTTGGAGATCGCTGGTATTGGTACTATCAAAATAAAAATGATTGATGGTACAATTCGCACAATTGGGGAGGTACGACATGTCAATGGCCTGAAGAAAAATCTATTGTCTTTAGGACAAATGGATAGTCATGGGTACAAAACTCATGTTGAGAATGGAATTATGAAGATCGTTAAAGGCGCGCTTGTATTGATGAAAGCAGAAAAGATCGGTGCTAATCTATTCATGCTCAAAGGAGAAACACTACAGGAGGGTGATGCGTGTGTCGCATCAAATGGAGAAGAGTCAACGATGATGTGGCATCTCAAACTTGGCCACATGTCGGAACAAGGTTTGAAGATTCTCTCTGAGCGAAAATTGCTTCCCGGGCTCAAATCGGTAAGTTTACCATTTTGCGAGCATTGTGTTATTAGTAAGCAGCATAGATTAAAGTTTAGTAGATCTCTTGCTAGAAGTAAATGCATTCTAGACTTGATTCATTCTGATGTTTGGGAATCACTGGATATATCTATGGGAGGTGCAAAGTACATGGTGACTTTCATTGATGATTATTCCAGAAGATGTTGGGTGTATCCAATTAAGAAAAAGTCAGATGTATTTCCAGTATTTAAAGAATACAAAGCGCGGGTGGAACTTGAATCTGGTAAAAAGATCAAGTGCTTGAGGACAGATAATGGTGGAGAATATACAGACGGCGAGTTTCTTGCTTTCTGTAAGCAAGAAGGTATTCAGAGACAGTTCACGGTGGCATACACTCCTCAACAAAATGGAGTGGCAGAGCGGATGAACAGAACTCTTACCGAAAGAATAAGAGCTATGTTGAAGACTGCTGGTCTACCTAATTCATTTTGGGCAGAAGCGGCCAAAACTGCCTGTTATATAGTAAATCGGTCGCCATCTACAGCTATTGAATTGAAGACGGCGATGGAGATGTGGACTGGAAAGCCAGCTGATTATTCCTACCTACATGCATTTGGATGTCCTGTGTACGTGATGTACAACGCCCAAGAAAGAACAAAGATGGATCCAAAATCTAGAAGATGTATCTTCTTGGGGTATGCTGATGGAGTAAAGGGGTATCGTCTGTGGGACCCCACTGCCCACAAGATCGTCATCAGCAGAGATGTTATCTTTGTAGAAGATCAACTGCAGAGGAAAGATGAGGATGATAGCAGTGTAAAAGAAAAGTCAGAGACTGTACCGGTATATGTAGAAGATTCAGATTCTTCTGAAGCAGCACCAGAGCATGAGGAACAAGAACCAGTCGAGTCCGAGGCTCCAGAAGTTCGTCGGTCAACTCGTGAGAGACGACCGCCAACGTGGCACTCGGAGTATGTCACAGAGATCAATGTTACATACTGTCTTCTAACAGAGGATGGAGAGCCTTCAACTTTCCATGAAGCTTTAGACAGCCCAGATGTTGCTTTGTGGATGACGGCAATGCAGGAAGAAATTGAAGCTCTACACAAGAACAAGACATGGGAACTTGTACCACTACCACGTGGAAGAAAAGCCATTGGAAACAAATGGGTCTATAAGATCAAACGTGATGGCAATGACCAAGTGGAGCGGTATTGTGCGAGATTGGTGGTGAAAGGATATGCTCAGAAAGAGGGTATTGACTTCAACGAGATATTTTCTCCGGTGGTTCGACTCACAACAGTCAGAGTAGTCTTGGCAATGTGTGCTACATTTGACCTACATTTAGAGCAGTTAGATGTGAAAACTGCATTTCTTCATGGACAACTTGATGAAGAAATATATATGCTCCAACCAGAAGGTTTTGCAGAAACAGGAAATGAGAACTTGGTTTGCAGGTTGAACAAATCTCTATACGGTCTCAAACAGGCGCCGAGGTGTTGGTATAAGAGATTTGATTCCTTCATTATGAGCCTTGGATACAACAGACTCAGTTCAGACCATTGTGCATATTACAAGAGGTTTGAAGATAATGATTTCATTATTTTGTTGTTGTATGTGGATGACATGTTGGTAGCAGGCCCCAACAAAGATCGAATCCAAGAATTGAAGGCACAGTTGGCTAGGGAGTTTGAAATGAAGGACTTGGGACCAGCAAACAAGATTCTAGGGATGCAAATTCAACGAGACAGAAATAACAGGAAGATTTGGCTTTCACAGAAGAATTACTTGAAGAAAATCTTGCGACGCTTCAACATGCAAGAGTGTAAGTCAATTTCTACCCCACTTCCTGTTAATTTCAAATTATCCTCAAGTATGTGTCCTAGCAATGAAGCGGAGAGGAAGGAGATGTCTCGAGTACCGTATGCATCAGCAGTGGGAAGTTTGATGTTCGCTATGATATGTACAAGACCGGACATTGCACAAGCAGTGGGAGCAGTCAGTCGATACATGGCAAATCCTGGTGGAGAGCATTGGATAGCTGTGAAGAGGATTCTGAGATACATCAGAGGAACCTCAGATGTTGCATTATGTTATGGAGGATCAGAATTTACTGTCAGGGGTTATGTGGATTCAGATTTTGCAGGAGACCTTGATAAAAGAAAATCCACTACTGGTTATGTGTTTACACTTGCGGGAGCAGCTGTAAGCTGGGTTTCGAAACTGCAGACCGTTGTGGCTTTATCTACAACAGAAGCAGAATACATGGCAGCTACACAAGCTTGCAAGGAAGCTATTTGGATACAAAGGTTATTGGAGGAGCTCGGGCACAAACAAGAGAAAATTTCTGTGTTTTGTGACAGTCAGAGTGCCTTGCACATTGCAAGGAATCCAGCTTTTCATTCCAGGACAAAGCACATAGGAGTTCGGTATCACTTTGTTCGTGAAGTAGTGGAAGACGGACGTGTGGATTTACAGAAAATCCATACGAAGGAGAACCTAGCAGATGTTTTGACCAAGCCGATAAATACTGACAAGTTTATCTGGAGTAGATCCTCTTGTGGCCTAGCAGAAACGTAGGCAACATGTTTATGGCGAAGCAGAAAGGATGATGTGGAGATTGATTGTTCCTCAATCTAATCTCCAAGTGGGAGAAATGTCGGCCATCTAGATGGTCTAACCATCTAGATGGTCAGCAGTTAAAATTTCAAAGAGAAGCATTCAGAAGAAGAAGAAAATGAGAAGTACACGGCAAGGCTTTGAATGAAGAAAAAAAAATAAATAAAATAATACATGAACAGTAGCTAAGTTTTGGCTATAAAAGGGGAGAGATCTCATTTCATTTTGTATCTCTCAATTCCAATTCAGAGAGCAAGTTTAGTGGAGAGAGTTTTTGTGGGTTTAGATTAATAAACTCTTGTTCTAGTGTTCTGAGAGTTTGGGTGTATTGGGGTTTTGGGAAGTGAGCTAAAATACCACAATACTTGTAACTCCTTTTCACTAGTAAAATATTTCCTTCTGTTTTCGCCCGTGGACGTAGGCTAAAAGCTGAACCACGTAATTTCTGGTATCCTCTTTTACACTTGTTCTTTATTTTATTACAATTCTACTTTAGCTGCGTGTCTGCTTTCACCACCAATTTCCTAAAAGTGGTATCAGAGCTATTGGTTGTATTTTTGGAGTCGGATACTGTTCACGTAAGGGGTACTGACGTATACGACACTATTCACGTATACGTTACTATTCACTTATACGGTACTATTCACGTGAAACGGTGGGAGTGATACTATTCGGGTATACGGCACTATTCACGTATACGGTACTATTCACGTATACGGTACTATTCACAAGAAACAGTGGGAGCGACCCAAGAATTTTGCGGTGCAAAGCAGGGAATAGTGGTGTGAGTAAAGCAACTGTGTGGTTGTTGTACATGTCTAGGAAAGTTCTGTCACAAAGGCGATAAGAGCTTAAGGAGACTGGGTTTTAAGTGGGACCATTGTGACCCCTTCAGTCTTTCCTGGGAACTTTCCTGGTGTACATTTTCACACATATTCACAACTATTCAAGGTGGTATACTAGCTTGTGTGCAGTATTTATCGGCAAAATGGCGGCAAAGTATGAAATTGAGAAATTTAACGGAAATAATTTTTCGTTGTGGAAAATGAAGATGAAAGCTGTATTAAGGAAAAATAATTGCTTGGCAGCAATTGGAGAAAGACCCATGGAGATAACTGATGACAAGTGGAATGAGGTAGACGGCAACGCCATTTCTGATCTACACTTGGCACTTGCAGATGGAGTATTATCCAGTGTGGCAGAGAAAAACACGGCGAAGGAAATATGGGATACTCTCACAAAATTGTACGAGGCCAAGTCGCTACACAACAAAATCTTCTTGAAGAGAAAACTCTATACTCTTCGAATGGCGGAATCTACAATGGTGACCGACCACATCAACACCTTGAAGACTCTATTTTCTCAACTCACAACGTTGGGTCATAATATAGAGGAGAATGAACGTGCAGAGCTTCTACTTCAAAGTCTACCAGATTCGTATGATCAACTCATCATCAACCTGACGAACAACAATCCAGTGGACAGTCTAGTTTTCGACGATGTTGCAGCCTCCGTATTAAATGAGGAGAGCAGGCGGAAAAGTAAGGAAAACAGACAAGCAAGTTCGCAGCAAGCGGAGGCGCTATCAGTGACGAGAGGGAGATCAACGGAACGTGGCCCTAGTGGGAGTTAAAATCATGGTAGATCAAAATCCAGAAGTAAGAAGAATGTTAAATGCTACAACTGTGGCAAGAAAGGGCACGTCAAGAAAGAGTGTTGGAGTAAGAGAAAAGAGGGCAAAGAACCTGAGTCATCAAATGCTCAGGGGTGTGTAGCAAGTACCTCGGATGATGGCGAAATTCTCTACAGCGAGGCAACAACTGTTTCAGAAGGCAGAAAACGACTGTTTGATGTCTGGCTTATAGACTCAGGAGCTACCTGGCACATGACCTCTCGGAGAGAATGGTTCCACACATATGAACCTATCTCAGGAGGATCTGTATATATGGGTAATGATCATGCCTTGGAGATCGCTGGTATTGGTACTATCAAAATAAAAATGATTGATGGTACAATTCGCACAATTGGGGAGGTACGACATGTCAATGGCCTGAAGAAAAATCTATTGTCTTTAGGACAAATGGATAGTCATGGGTACAAAACTCATGTTGAGAATGGAATTATGAAGATCGTTAAAGGCGCGCTTGTATTGATGAAAGCAGAAAAGATCGGTGCTAATCTATTCATGCTCAAAGGAGAAACACTACAGGAGGGTGATGCGTGTGTCGCATCAAATGGAGAAGAGTCAACGATGATGTGGCATCTCAAACTTGGCCACATGTCGGAACAAGGTTTGAAGATTCTCTCTGAGCGAAAATTGCTTCCCGGGCTCAAATCGGTAAGTTTACCATTTTGCGAGCATTGTGTTATTAGTAAGCAGCATAGATTAAAGTTTAGTAGATCTCTTGCTATAAGTAAATGCATTCTAGACTTGATTCATTCTGATGTTTGGGAATCACTGGATATATCTATGGGAGGTGCAAAGTACATGGTGACTTTCATTGATGATTATTCCAGAAGATGTTGGGTGTATCCAATTAAGAAAAAGTCAGATGTATTTCCAGTATTTAAAGAATACAAAGCGCGGGTGGAACTTGAATCTGGTAAAAAGATCAAGTGCTTGAGGACAGATAATGGTGGAGAATATACAGACGGCGAGTTTCTTGCTTTCTGTAAGCAAGAAGGTATTCAGAGACAGTTCACGGTGGCATACACTCCTCAACAAAATGGAGTGGCAGAGCGGATGAACAGAACTCTTACCGAAAGAATAAGAGCTATGTTGAAGACTGCTGGTCTACCTAATTCATTTTGGGCAGAAGCGGCCAAAACTGCCTGTTATATAGTAAATCGGTCGCCATCTACAGCTATTGAATTGAAGACGGCGATGGAGATGTGGACTGGAAAGCCAGCTGATTATTCCTACCTACATGCATTTGGATGTCCTGTGTACGTGATGTACAACGCCCAAGAAAGAACAAAGATGGATCCAAAATCTAGAAGATGTATCTTCTTGGGGTATGCTGATGGAGTAAAGGGGTATCGTCTGTGGGACCCCACTGCCCACAAGATCGTCATCAGCAGAGATGTTATCTTTGTAGAAGATCAACTGCAGAGGAAAGATGAGGATGATAGCAGTGTAAAAGAAAAGTCAGAGACTGTACCGGTATATGTAGAAGATTCAGATTCTTCTGAAGCAGCACCAGAGCATGAGGAACAAGAACCAGTCGAGTCCGAGGCTCCAGAAGTTCGTCGGTCAACTCGTGAGAGACGACCGCCAACGTGGCACTCGGAGTATGTCACAGAGATCAATGTTACATACTGTCTTCTAACAGAGGATGGAGAGCCTTCAACTTTCCATGAAGCTTTAGACAGCCCAGATGTTGCTTTGTGGATGACGGCAATGCAGGAAGAAATTGAAGCTCTACACAAGAACAAGACATGGGAACTTGTACCACTACCACGTGGAAGAAAAGCCATTGGAAACAAATGGGTCTATAAGATCAAACGTGATGGCAATGACCAAGTGGAGCGGTATCGTGCGAGATTGGTGGTGAAAGGATATGCTCAGAAAGAGGGTATTGACTTCAACGAGATATTTTCTCCGGTGGTTCGACTCACAACAGTCAGAGTAGTCTTGGCAATGTGTGCTACATTTGACCTACATTTAGAGCAGTTAGATGTGAAAACTGCATTTCTTCATGGACAACTTGATGAAGAAATATATATGCTCCAACCAGAAGGTTTTGCAGAAACAGGAAATGAGAACTTGGTTTGCAGGTTGAACAAATCTCTATACGGTCTCAAACAGGCGCCGAGGTGTTGGTATAAGAGATTTGATTCCTTCATTATGAGCCTTGGATACAACAGACTCAGTTCAGACCATTGTGCATATTACAAGAGGTTTGAAGATAATGATTTCATTATTTTGTTGTTGTATGTGGATGACATGTTGGTAGCAGGCCCCAACAAAGATCGAATCCAAGAATTGAAGGCACAGTTGGCTAGGGAGTTTGAAATGAAGGACTTGGGACCAGCAAACAAGATTCTAGGGATGCAAATTCAACGAGACAGAAATAACAGGAAGATTTGGCTTTCACAGAAGAATTACTTGAAGAAAATCTTGCGACGCTTCAACATGCAAGAGTGTAAGTCAATTTCTACCCCACTTCCTGTTAATTTCAAATTATCCTCAAGTATGTGTCCTAGCAATGAAGCGGAGAGGAAGGAGATGTCTCGAGTACCGTATGCATCAGCAGTGGGAAGTTTGATGTTCGCTATGATATGTACAAGACCGGACATTGCACAAGCAGTGGGAGCAGTCAGTCGATACATGGCAAATCCTGGTGGAGAGCATTGGATAGCTGTGAAGAGGATTCTGAGATACATCAGAGGAACCTCAGATGTTGCATTATGTTATGGAGGATCAGAATTTACTGTCAGGGGTTATGTGGATTCAGATTTTGCAGGAGACCTTGATAAAAGAAAATCCACTACTGGTTATGTGTTTACACTTGCGGGAGCAGCTGTAAGCTGGGTTTCGAAACTGCAGACCGTTGTGGCTTTATCTACAACAGAAGCAGAATACATGGCAGCTACACAAGCTTGCAAGGAAGCTATTTGGATACAAAGGTTATTGGAGGAGCTCGGGCACAAACAAGAGAAAATTTCTGTGTTTTGTGACAGTCAGAGTGCCTTGCACATTGCAAGGAATCCAGCTTTTCATTCCAGGACAAAGCACATAGGAGTTCGGTATCACTTTGTTCGTGAAGTAGTGGAAGACGGACGTGTGGATTTACAGAAAATCCATACGAAGGAGAACCTAGCAGATGTTTTGACCAAGCCGATAAATACTGACAAGTTTATCTGGAGTAGATCCTCTTGTGGCCTAGCAGAAACGTAGGCAACATGTTTATGGCGAAGCAGAAAGGATGATGTGGAGATTGATTGTTCCTCAATCTAATCTCCAAGTGGGAGAAATGTCGGCCATCTAGATGGTCTAACCATCTAGATGGTCAGCAGTTAAAATTTCAAAGAGAAGCATTCAGAAGAAGAAGAAAATGAGAAGTACACGGCAAGACTTTGAATGAAGAAAAAAAAATAAATAAAATAATACATGAACAGTAGCTAAGTTTTGGCTATAAAAGGGGAGAGATCTCATTTCATTTTGTATCTCTCAATTCCAATTCAGAGAGCAAGTTTAGTGGAGAGAGTTTTTGTGGGTTTAGATTAATAAACTCTTGTTCTAGTGTTCTGAGAGTTTGGGTGTATTGGGGTTTTGGGAAGTGAGCTAAAATACCACAATACTTGTAACTCCTTTTCACTAGTAAAATATTTCCTTCTGTTTTCGCCCGTGGACGTAGGCTAAAAGCTGAACCACGTAATTTCTGGTATCCTCTTTTACACTTGTTCTTTATTTTATTACAATTCTACTTTAGCTGCGTGTCTGCTTTCACCACCAATTTCCTAAAAGTGGTATCAGAGCTATTGGTTGTATTTTTGGAGTCGGATACTGTTCACGTAAGGGGTACTGACGTATACGACACTATTCACGTATACGTTACTATTCACTTATACGGTACTATTCACGTGAAACGGTGGGAGTGATACTATTCGGGTATACGGCACTATTCACGTATACGGTACTATTCACAAGAAACAGTGGGAGCGACCCAAGAATTTTGCGGTGCAAAGCAGGGAATAGTGGTGTGAGTAAAGCAACTGTGTGGTTGTTGTACATGTCTAGGAAAGTTCTGTCACAAAGGCGATAAGAGCTTAAGGAGACTGGGTTTTAAGTGGGACCATTGTGACCCCTCCAGTCTTTCCTGGGAACTTTCCTGGTGTACATTTTCACACATATTCACAACTATTCAAGGTGGTATACTAGCTTGTGTGCAGTATTTATCGGCAAAATGGCGGCAAAGTATGAAATTGAGAAATTTAACGGAAATAATTTTTCGTTGTGGAAAATGAAGATGAAAGCTGTATTAAGGAAAAATAATTGCTTGGCAGCAATTGGAGAAAGACCCATGGAGATAACTGATGACAAGTGGAATGAGGTAGACGGCAACGCCATTTCTGATCTACACTTGGCACTTGCAGATGGAGTATTATCCAGTGTGGCAGAGAAAAACACGGCGAAGGAAATATGGGATACTCTCACAAAATTGTACGAGGCCAAGTCGCTACACAACAAAATCTTCTTGAAGAGAAAACTCTATACTCTTCGAATGGCGGAATCTACAATGGTGACCGACCACATCAACACCTTGAAGACTCTATTTTCTCAACTCACAACGTTGGGTCATAATATAGAGGAGAATGAACGTGCAGAGCTTCTACTTCAAAGTCTACCAGATTCGTATGATCAACTCATCATCAACCTGACGAACAACAATCCAGTGGACAGTCTAGTTTTCGACGATGTTGCAGCCTCCGTATTAAATGAGGAGAGCAGGCGGAAAAGTAAGGAAAACAGACAAGCAAGTTCGCAGCAAGCGGAGGCGCTATCAGTGACGAGAGGGAGATCAACGGAACGTGGCCCTAGTGGGAGTTAAAATCATGGTAGATCAAAATCCAGAAGTAAGAAGAATGTTAAATGCTACAACTGTGGCAAGAAAGGGCACGTCAAGAAAGAGTGTTGGAGTAAGAGAAAAGAGGGCAAAGAACCTGAGTCATCAAATGCTCAGGGGTGTGTAGCAAGTACCTCGGATGATGGCGAAATTCTCTACAGCGAGGCAACAACTGTTTCAGAAGGCAGAAAACGACTGTTTGATGTCTGGCTTATAGACTCAGGAGCTACCTGGCACATGACCTCTCGGAGAGAATGGTTCCACACATATGAACCTATCTCAGGAGGATCTGTATATATGGGTAATGATCATGCCTTGGAGATCGCTGGTATTGGTACTATCAAAATAAAAATGATTGATGGTACAATTCGCACAATTGGGGAGGTACGACATGTCAATGGCCTGAAGAAAAATCTATTGTCTTTAGGACAAATGGATAGTCATGGGTACAAAACTCATGTTGAGAATGGAATTATGAAGATCGTTAAAGGCGCGCTTGTATTGATGAAAGCAGAAAAGATCGGTGCTAATCTATTCATGCTCAAAGGAGAAACACTACAGGAGGGTGATGCGTGTGTCGCATCAAATGGAGAAGAGTCAACGATGATGTGGCATCTCAAACTTGGCCACATGTCGGAACAAGGTTTGAAGATTCTCTCTGAGCGAAAATTGCTTCCCGGGCTCAAATCGGTAAGTTTACCATTTTGCGAGCATTGTGTTATTAGTAAGCAGCATAGATTAAAGTTTAGTAGATCTCTTGCTATAAGTAAATGCATTCTAGACTTGATTCATTCTGATGTTTGGGAATCACTGGATATATCTATGGGAGGTGCAAAGTACATGGTGACTTTCATTGATGATTATTCCAGAAGATGTTGGGTGTATCCAATTAAGAAAAAGTCAGATGTATTTCCAGTATTTAAAGAATACAAAGCGCGGGTGGAACTTGAATCTGGTAAAAAGATCAAGTGCTTGAGGACAGATAATGGTGGAGAATATACAGACGGCGAGTTTCTTGCTTTCTGTAAGCAAGAAGGTATTCAGAGACAGTTCACGGTGGCATACACTCCTCAACAAAATGGAGTGGCAGAGCGGATGAACAGAACTCTTACCGAAAGAATAAGAGCTATGTTGAAGACTGCTGGTCTACCTAATTCATTTTGGGCAGAAGCGGCCAAAACTGCCTGTTATATAGTAAATCGGTCGCCATCTACAGCTATTGAATTGAAGACGGCGATGGAGATGTGGACTGGAAAGCCAGCTGATTATTCCTACCTACATGCATTTGGATGTCCTGTGTACGTGATGTACAACGCCCAAGAAAGAACAAAGATGGATCCAAAATCTAGAAGATGTATCTTCTTGGGGTATGCTGATGGAGTAAAGGGGTATCGTCTGTGGGACCCCACTGCCCACAAGATCGTCATCAGCAGAGATGTTATCTTTGTAGAAGATCAACTGCAGAGGAAAGATGAGGATGATAGCAGTGTAAAAGAAAAGTCAGAGACTGTACCGGTATATGTAGAAGATTCAGATTCTTCTGAAGCAGCACCAGAGCATGAGGAACAAGAACCAGTCGAGTCCGAGGCTCCAGAAGTTCGTCGGTCAACTCGTGAGAGACGACCGCCAACGTGGCACTCGGAGTATGTCACAGAGATCAATGTTACATACTGTCTTCTAACAGAGGATGGAGAGCCTTCAACTTTCCATGAAGCTTTAGACAGCCCAGATGTTGCTTTGTGGATGACGGCAATGCAGGAAGAAATTGAAGCTCTACACAAGAACAAGACATGGGAACTTGTACCACTACCACGTGGAAGAAAAGCCATTGGAAACAAATGGGTCTATAAGATCAAACGTGATGGCAATGACCAAGTGGAGCGGTATCGTGCGAGATTGGTGGTGAAAGGATATGCTCAGAAAGAGGGTATTGACTTCAACGAGATATTTTCTCCGGTGGTTCGACTCACAACAGTCAGAGTAGTCTTGGCAATGTGTGCTACATTTGACCTACATTTAGAGCAGTTAGATGTGAAAACTGCATTTCTTCATGGACAACTTGATGAAGAAATATATATGCTCCAACCAGAAGGTTTTGCAGAAACAGGAAATGAGAACTTGGTTTGCAGGTTGAACAAATCTCTATACGGTCTCAAACAGGCGCCGAGGTGTTGGTATAAGAGATTTGATTCCTTCATTATGAGCCTTGGATACAACAGACTCAGTTCAGACCATTGTGCATATTACAAGAGGTTTGAAGATAATGATTTCATTATTTTGTTGTTGTATGTGGATGACATGTTGGTAGCAGGCCCCAACAAAGATCGAATCCAAGAATTGAAGGCACAGTTGGCTAGGGAGTTTGAAATGAAGGACTTGGGACCAGCAAACAAGATTCTAGGGATGCAAATTCAACGAGACAGAAATAACAGGAAGATTTGGCTTTCACAGAAGAATTACTTGAAGAAAATCTTGCGACGCTTCAACATGCAAGAGTGTAAGTCAATTTCTACCCCACTTCCTGTTAATTTCAAATTATCCTCAAGTATGTGTCCTAGCAATGAAGCGGAGAGGAAGGAGATGTCTCGAGTACCGTATGCATCAGCAGTGGGAAGTTTGATGTTCGCTATGATATGTACAAGACCGGACATTGCACAAGCAGTGGGAGCAGTCAGTCGATACATGGCAAATCCTGGTGGAGAGCATTGGATAGCTGTGAAGAGGATTCTGAGATACATCAGAGGAACCTCAGATGTTGCATTATGTTATGGAGGATCAGAATTTACTGTCAGGGGTTATGTGGATTCAGATTTTGCAGGAGACCTTGATAAAAGAAAATCCACTACTGGTTATGTGTTTACACTTGCGGGAGCAGCTGTAAGCTGGGTTTCGAAACTGCAGACCGTTGTGGCTTTATCTACAACAGAAGCAGAATACATGGCAGCTACACAAGCTTGCAAGGAAGCTATTTGGATACAAAGGTTATTGGAGGAGCTCGGGCACAAACAAGAGAAAATTTCTGTGTTTTGTGACAGTCAGAGTGCCTTGCACATTGCAAGGAATCCAGCTTTTCATTCCAGGACAAAGCACATAGGAGTTCGGTATCACTTTATTCGTGAAGTAGTGGAAGACGGACGTGTGGATTTACAGAAAATCCATACGAAGGAGAACCTAGCAGATGTTTTGACCAAGCCGATAAATACTGACAAGTTTATCTGGAGTAGATCCTCTTGTGGCCTAGCAGAAACGTAGGCAACATGTTTATGGCGAAGCAGAAAGGATGATGTGGAGATTGATTGTTCCTCAATCTAATCTCCAAGTGGGAGAAATGTCGGCCATCTAGATGGTCTAACCATCTAGATGGTCAGCAGTTAAAATTTCAAAGAGAAGCATTCAGAAGAAGAAGAAAATGAGAAGTACACGGCAAGGCTTTGAATGAAGAAAAAAAAATAAATAAAATAATACATGAACAGTAGCTCAGTTTTGGCTATAAAAGGGGAGAGATCTCATTTCATTTTGTATCTCTCAATTCCAATTCAGAGAGCAAGTTTAGTGGAGAGAGTTTTTGTGGGTTTAGATTAATAAACTCTTGTTCTAGTGTTCTGAGAGTTTGGGTGTATTGGGGTTTTGGGAAGTGAGCTAAAATACCACAATACTTGTAACTCCTTTTCACTAGTAAAATATTTCCTTCTGTTTTCGCCCGTGGACGTAGGCTAAAAGCTGAACCACGTAATTTCTGGTATCCTCTTTTACACTTGTTCTTTATTTTATTACAATTCTACTTTAGCTGCGTGTCTGCTTTCACCACCAATTTCCTAAATGTCGGCCATCTAGATGGTCTAACCATCTAGATGGTCAGCAGTTAAAATTTCAAAGAGAAGCATTCAGAAGAAGAAGAAAATGAGAAGTACACGGCAAGGCTTTGAATGAAGAAAAAAAAATAAATAAAATAATACATGAACAGTAGCTAAGTTTTGGCTATAAAAGGGGAGAGATCTCATTTCATTTTGTATCTCTCAATTCCAATTCAGAGAGCAAGTTTAGTGGAGAGAGTTTTTGTGGGTTTAGATTAATAAACTCTTGTTCTAGTGTTCTGAGAGTTTGGGTGTATTGGGGTTTTGGGAAGTGAGCTAAAATACCACAATACTTGTAACTCCTTTTCACTAGTAAAATATTTCCTTCTGTTTTCGCCCGTGGACGTAGGCTAAAAGCTGAACCACGTAATTTCTGGTATCCTCTTTTACACTTGTTCTTTATTTTATTACAATTCTACTTTAGCTGCGTGTCTGCTTTCACCACCAATTTCCTAAATGTCGGCCATCTAGATGGTCTAACCATCTAGATGGTCAGCAGTTAAAATTTCAAAGAGAAGCATTCAGAAGAAGAAGAAAATGAGAAGTACACGGCAAGGCTTTGAATGAAGAAAAAAAAATAAATAAAATAATACATGAACAGTAGCTAAGTTTTGGCTATAAAAGGGGAGAGATCTCATTTCATTTTGTATCTCTCAATTCCAATTCAGAGAGCAAGTTTAGTGGAGAGAGTTTTTGTGGGTTTAGATTAATAAACTCTTGTTCTAGTGTTCTGAGAGTTTGGGTGTATTGGGGTTTTGGGAAGTGAGCTAAAATACCACAATACTTGTAACTCCTTTTCACTAGTAAAATATTTCCTTCTGTTTTCGCCCGTGGACGTAGGCTAAAAGCTGAACCACGTAATTTCTGGTATCCTCTTTTACACTTGTTCTTTATTTTATTACAATTCTACTTTAGCTGCGTGTCTGCTTTCACCACCAATTTCCTAAATGTCGGCCATCTAGATGGTCTAACCATCTAGATGGTCAGCAGTTAAAATTTCAAAGAGAAGCATTCAGAAGAAGAAGAAAATGAGAAGTACACGGCAAGGCTTTGAATGAAGAAAAAAAAATAAATAAAATAATACATGAACAGTAGCTAAGTTTTGGCTATAAAAGGGGAGAGATCTCATTTCATTTTGTATCTCTCAATTCCAATTCAGAGAGCAAGTTTAGTGGAGAGAGTTTTTGTGGGTTTAGATTAATAAACTCTTGTTCTAGTGTTCTGAGAGTTTGGGTGTATTGGGGTTTTGGGAAGTGAGCTAAAATACCACAATACTTGTAACTCCTTTTCACTAGTAAAATATTTCCTTCTGTTTTCGCCCGTGGACGTAGGCTAAAAGCTGAACCACGTAATTTCTGGTATCCTCTTTTACACTTGTTCTTTATTTTATTACAATTCTACTTTAGCTGCGTGTCTGCTTTCACCACCAATTTCCTAACAGCTTAGATAACCAGATAATAATGCATGACTTGCTACGAGATATGGGAAGAGAAATTGGTCGAAAAGAATCTATCGATCATTCAGGAAAGCACAGTCGGTTGTGGTATCACAAGCATATTTGTGAAGTTTTGAAGAAAAATAAGGTAAGCAATAATAGGTTTTAAATTGTATCTCATTTATGTCATATTTATAGTATTAGTCTGTCTGGATTTTTCCTTTTTGAATAAGAATAGAATTAATTCTGCTTAAAATTATTGGAAGAATAATATTAAAAAATTAGTAAAATAAAATAGATAGATCGTTGTCCCCCTTAGTTTGGAACATGCCCTTGTTAGGCTAAGTTCAAATAAGGTTAGCAATTTATGGGCTTAAGTCGAGCTTTTCCAAGCTCACATTATTCAAGCAAAGCCCAATCCCTTTAAAAGTTCGTCCAAATTTGGAGGATCGGGCTTAGACGGGCTTAGGGCGGTCCTGGGCTTTGTAATTAATTATGAAATAATTTTTTTAATTAAGAAAATATATTTTAATTAAAGATAATTATCTAATACATAATAAAATCATAGTTCAATACATAACATATTAGTAATACAACTTAATAAATAATAAATATTAATAAAAAATAAATTAATTTAGTATTTTGAGTTTTTTATTTTAATTAAATTTATTTTTATTTATAAATTTAAAAAAATCGGGATAAGCCCATGCTTTTTTGCCAAGCCCAGTGTATGCGGGCTTTACATTTTTTGAGCCCATATACAGACCCAACCTATGCGGCCTGGCTTTTTTGCCAACCCTAAGTTCAAAATCTCCAAAGCAAAGAGCGCTTTTGGAGAGAGAAGGGGAAAAAAATTAATTTTTCACTGAGAAAAAAATTACTTTTTCTTTTTAACTCAAGCCCAGCCCCTTCCCTTAATTTTTACTAGAAAAGAATTGCTATTCATTTTCAATTCAAGCTCTGCGCCGACCCTTAATTAAAATGAAATATTAAAATATAGATCATGTATTTCTAATTGAATGGAATAATATTTCATGGAAATGTTGTAAATTAATTTTACAATTTACATATTAAGCATTTTCTTTAATTTTATGTTTTGCAATTTTAAAGAACTTACACCAATAGTTTATTATAAATTAATAGTTATATCTTTGTTTGTGTTTGACCACTTGAAAGTAATTGTTTACTTGTTTGCTTCAATTATATACTAACTTATAACCTGCTATTTGATTGTTAGGGGACTGAAGCAATCAAGGGCATCTCTTTAGATATGGGCAAAGTCAATAGTGAGATACAAATAAATCCATATACTTTCTCAAAGAGAATTGAGATTCTTAAAATTTATGGATCTGAGAACAAATGCATGGTGTCTTCTTTAGAGGGAGTGCCATTTACTGAGGTGAGGTATTTCGAGTGGCATCAATATCCATTGAAAACGTTGGATATACATGCGGAGAATCTTGTTTCACTTAAAATGCCGGGTAGCAAAGTTAAACGGCTTTGGGATGATGTTCAGGTACATATTTATTTGAAATCCTTTCAGTAATAAATTCTAAATACAATTGATGCTATAATTAATATTCGTGATAGTGTCTGTTAATTTATAATAATAGTAATTGTTATATTTGTTTTTGGGGCAGAACCTTGTAAACTTAGAAAAGATAGTACCTCTCGTACTCCAAGTTGCTGACGAAGCTCCCAGACCTCTCCCTAGCGCGAGATCTTGAGATATTGGATTTAGGCGGCTATTCAAGTTTGACGGAGACTCACTCATCTATTCAATATCTAAATAAACTTGAAGTCCTTGATCTAGACCGCTGCGAAAGGCTGAGGAGTCTTCCAACTAGCATTCATTCAAAGTATCTCAAGCGACTTGTGCTTCGGGGTTGCTCAAATTTAAAGAACTTTCCAGAGATCTCATCTTCTGGAATACATCATTTAGATTTAACACATGTTGGAATCAAAGAACTGCCCTCCTCCATCGATCGCCTATCCAAACTCAACACGCTAAAGATTCGCGACTGTACAAGTCTTGAGAGTCTCCCGGGCAGCCTGAGTATGTTTAAATCTCTTACATCTCTTGAAATCATTTATTGCCAAAACTTAAGAGATTGCCTGATGAACTTGGAAATTTAAAAGCCTTGGAGGAGTTGAGAGTTCAAGGAACTGCTACAAGACAACCACCAGAAAGCCTTGGTCAGTTATCCTCGCTACAAATATTGAGTCTAAGTGACAATAGCAATTTGGAGAGAGCACCAGAAAGCATCAGACATTTTTCTAAGTTGACATCGCTCTTTACAAGCGATTGTAAGATGCTTCAAACCTTACCAGAGCTTCCGTGCAATCTACATGATTTGGATGCAAGTGGTTGCACATCACTGGAAGCATTACCTGCAAGTTTGTCATCAATATTCTATTTATATGTTGACTTGAGCAATTGTTTGAAATTGGACCCGAGTGAGCTTAGTGAAATCATCAAAGATAGATGGATGAAGCAGGTTTGTCTCTAACTCAATCCTCTTATTCTTTTTTCTTTTGTCTTTTTATTTATTTATTTATTAAAGTTAACCCTTTTTTGAAAATTAATATTTTGATTTTTGTGATGCAGTCATATAATTATGCAAGCTGGAGAGGTATCTATCTCCCTGGGGATGAAATTCTAAAGTTGTTTAGGTATCAAAGTATGGGATCTTCTGTAACACTGGAGCCGCCGCCGCCGCCACCAGCACCAGCAGGCTATAATAAATTGATGGGCTTTGCTTTTTGCGCTGTTATAGCATTTTCAGTTCCAGACCACCATCATTGCTGGAAAGGCTATTTATACTGTGATTTGAAAGTGAAATCCGAAGGTAGTTATCGACATCTCCACTCTTGGTATTTGGGAGAATTTAGTTATCTTGAGTCAGATCATGTGTTTTTGAAGATAATTAGTTATGTTGAGGCAGATAGCGTGTTTTTGAGATCTTATTTATCTAATAGTGAGGATTTAGTTGAGAGTTTTGAGGGGGTTTCTGAGATCAACTTTGGCATTCGTTGTCCACATAGTCAGTGCCTGGACTGCGAAGTGAAAAAAAAGTGGGATTGATTTTGTGTACGCTCAAGATTCTCGACGCCCCAAAAGACTTAAATATTAATATTCTTCAACTCCATCGGAGCTAGTATTCTTTGGCCAAAAAAAATCATTCCGTAGACCTTGTCTTTGTCTTCTTTCTGTATATGCGTTTTTCAGTACGTTCATTTATCTAATATTTATTAATTGTTATTGGATGGATGAATCAATAAATTCAAAAATAAATGTTAATTAATTAAGGATGTACATTTATTAATTCTTTTTGTCTTTTTTTTTTTGGCATTTGGTAGTTTGTATTCAGTTCAAAGTCTGGATCCCAAAAGCTACATATCCATGTAATAACATAATCTCACATTTGAAATTACAAAACATGCGCTGATTAAGAATAGTTCATGATTAAAATTATTTTAATTATACTTACTTTTTCAGTGAAAATTAGTATTCGCGTGACTACAAAAATGTTGAGTTTTGAGGTTTGTAATCATTAATTTAGGATCAAAGCTACTGGTGCACGGTTCCCTCTTCTTGTCTTTTCTGACTGCACCCCTTACACTTTCCTGTATTTACAGGTTACTGAAGTAATTTCTTTGTCCTCTTTCTTCTACCCCTTGTCTCTACAATCTTTCAGATATTTTTTGTTTTTTCATTTTCAATTAAACCTGTAATCAACAAATTGCAATGAATAAGAAACAAGTTGACATTCTCATTAAAGCTACTTCTTTGTTGCCTTAAGATTGAACTTTTTTATATAAAGAATGTTATATATATATATTTCCTCACACTCTCTTTATCATCTACAATGAAATTAAGAAGTAAATCAATTGTATTTTTTTTAGTCTTTTATTATGGGTCTTCTTTTCCTTTTCTCCTCCATTCTCTCCATTTTCTCTTTGAACAACCTAACTCTAGAGCTTTCCAATAATTGATTATTTTATTATTTTTATAAGTAAAATTTCTCTTTATTATGTCAATAGGTTCATTTTTTTCAAAAAGAAAAAAGAAACATTTTCACAAATAACCAAAAGTGAGAACTTTAACAAAAATTCAAAATCCATCTTAGTTTTTATTGTCTTTGTCGATGCATATGATATTAGAGCTGGCAAAATTTAACATGATTTGATTACCTAGAACGAATATAATACGAATAAATATGTATGGGTCATTAAATTTAACATGATCATTAAATGGGCTGGGTCCAGTTGACACAATGTTTTGGTATAAGGTGAGGGCTAAAAGTCCTTGACTCATTTACCAAAACAATGACATGAACATGATTATATTTTTTATTTTAAATTAATTTTTAAGTTCTTGTCATAAAAACTCAAATATTAGACATGATTCTCTTTTTTTTAATTTTTTTTAAGGATGGACATATACACAGTATTTTATTAATAAAATTTTATATAAATTTAGAATTTTAATAGTGTAAGTGTGTATAATATTAATACACATGTATATTTTGTGATATCGATATGTATATATATAATTTAAACTTTAAACAGTGTAAATGTGTAATAGTTTGGGGGGTGTCTGAGTAATATTTGTTAAATGTATAGATATTAAGTTGTTGGATAAGATATTAAGTTATTGGATAACCTATTTGGTTTTCGTTTCAAGTTTGAAGTTTGAATCTCAATATTTTGACATAATTATTAAATAGGTCGTGTTTGGGTCGACTTAAATTTGACCCGACAAAAGTAACGCGATACGAACACGACCCGATGACCTATTTTGCCAGTTCTATCTGACATGTTTGGTCTCCTAACTATAACTTATGAGAATAAGTATTATAATATAATGATGATGAATTGATGGTTAGTGATTCTCTATTAGAGTATTTGGAAAGAAAGATGTTGGCCAAAATTTTTTAAACTTTTGACTTTTTTAAATTTTCAACCAACAATAGGGACTGGATTTTTAGTAATCAAATAAACACATCTCTACCCTTAAACCACTTTTGTGTCATATCTAATGGTGGTAGCACAAAAAGACAAAAAAAGGGGTATGATACACTCATTACACCGTAGTTGGATACATTTGGATTTGACACAAACTTATTCTTAAGGATTAAATTTATCTTATTTTAAATTAATCACTAATTAGGTATGACAATGTGTATAATGTTGTGAAAATTATTATTCGTGTAAGTATTGTCCACAGTAAGACAACAAAGTACCTATTTAATACTTATGATAAATTATTGTTTAATAGACGAATTCTAGAATATATTGTAGGCAATGCATCTAATTAATGTATGTATGACATATGTAATTAAATTTAATAAAACTACAAAATAATTAATGGATGCATGAAATGTGTAAATAAATTTGATATAACCACCACTTGCATGGTAGTTTGTCAAAATAATTGCACGCATGTTTTAATATCATTTACTTATTATATGATTGACACGATAACTCTAATGTATTATAAAATTTCTTTATTTATCATATTTGTATACCAAATTTTAAAAATTTCAAACAATGAAAAACAGAATATGCACCTTAATTAGTTATTTTTTTAGAAAATAAACCCCGCCATTCCATTGCAAGTTTCCACCGTCAGTTCCAATGATCATGCTAATGATATGGTGAAATGATAGATCTTCATTTAAAATCCTGCACAATCAAACTCTCTAATTGGGGTGTTGTGTTTTTTCTCATGAAATTTCTAATATCTATTAATAATTTCTTAATGTTACTGAGAAGTTAGTAGATCATGGGATGACAGCCAAAGAGTTTTGGTTGATCTAACTCCTATTACAATAAAGTTGGTGACTGCATTTGGTAATTATATCTTCAATACTTGCAATCTTTTATTGCCTTTCCAAGTTGATTTTAGTTATTAGTTCTTAATAAGTCTAAGCGTATGATCCTGGTGGAAAGGTCAGGTTCTGTGGTGGTGTTAGAATAATAGAATTATTAGAAAACATTGTTATATAGGTTCCGTCATGACATTCTCATGTGCTGTCTAAATCACCATTATTCTACGAGTGCTTTATGGCATTCTTTATTGGATAGCCTAGCCAGGGTGCCTTAAAGGTGGGAGACAAGAAAGAAAAGGGACAATAACGGAAACTCGTTGTCTCTTCTTTCTTCTGCAATACTTTTTTCTCTGAAAAAAGTACTAGAATGAAAGTGGTGTAAAGCCGTCATGGCTTATCTTTTGGCCACCCCTTGATTGGGTGTTTCTTTTTTCTTGTTCCATCCTTTTTGTTTATCTTCCAGCTATTTTCATCTTCTATTATCATTAAAAATTTTGCAGATTAATCAGAGGGGTAGGAGATAGTTTTGCAGGTGCTATTTTCATCTTCCAGCTATTTTCATCTTCGATCGAGCATTACTAGTGCTTACTGAACCAGATGGCATAGGGGATATTAAAAACCAACCTTTTACGCATTCATCTTTTTGGGTTCAACTACACAATATTCCTATCATGTGCATGAATAGAGAGACTATCCAAGAGTTGGGGAAGAAGATAGGTAAAGTAGAGGAAGTTGAAACGGACAATGCAGGGGAATGCATAGGGCCATTTGCTCGAGCCAGAATTGCCATCGATATAACACATCCATTAAAAATTCCAATGCCATTTTTGTATGAAAAATTGCCGGACTTCTGCTTCTGCCGTGCTCACATTGAGCACCGATTCAGAGAATGTTTGACGAATAAAGGACAGCCGAAAGACGAACTACCTTACGGAGCATGGATGAGAGCAATATCATAGGCAGAGAGGGTGAAGCAAAACATAATAAAGGAAAAGAGTGATAGGGAGCAAGCCCAAGCTAACGAAAGCTTCATAGCAGTCAGCAACCCAGAATCACAAAAAAACCCACCAATCTCAATAAACAACCAGGTGCTAAACCACAGCCAAAGAGAGAATGAACAGGGTAACGATGGTAAACCGAAAGGAAACAAATTTGGAAGACAGCCTGGAAAATTTTTTTGAAGCCAGATCAGACGAGGATGAGGTAGTTAATGGGCCAAGCAAAGAAAAAATTAGGCCCAAAGCTAGAAAGTGGAAGCTGCAAGCCAGGAATCAAAAGACCTCCACCATAAGCGTCAAAGGGCCTATGTGCACCAAAAGACCCAACAGTGCATTAATAGCGCCCGGCCCCGAAAATAAAAAGAAAAGAAGACTTAGCCCCTAAAAAATAGCCAAGCAGTGGTTGTGCTCTCAGTTCGAATCAAGCAAAAGTCCAACTGAAGTTAGTTGACAAAGAGCATGATGCAGATATGGAACTAGAGGAAATGGCAAACAACAAATCGGCGAGAGCTGGTGGCCAGCCCCACCGGCAGATATGAAGCTCCTAAGTTGGAACGTTCGAGGTATGGGGAAGCCTCGAACGAGATTAGCCATCATGAAAATTCTCCACCTGCATAGACCAGACATTTTCTTTTGCTATGAAACAAAAATGAGGGCCAAGCAAGTTAACTTAGAAAGTAGACATTTTAATTTCAACAATTGTTTTGTTATGGATAGAAATGGATTAGGGGGAAGGCTAGCTTTATTTTGGACATTGAATGTTGAGGTTGAGATAAAATCCTACAACTTACACCGTATTGACGCACTCATGAAAAATGGAAATGGCAAGGTATGGAGGTGCATCGGAGTGTATGGCCACCCAGAAACAAATCAAAAACACCACTCTTGGACTTTGCTGAAGAGGTTAGCAGGTATCGTCTCTCACCCTTGGTGTTGTTTCGGTGATTTCAACAAAATATTGAATTTACAAGAAAAATCAAAGGGGAATGAAAAAATATAGATATGGTATTAAAGTTTAGAGAAACTGTCCAGGCTTGTAATCTTATCGATGTGGGGTATAGGGGGTAGCCATTTACGTGGTCAAATAGGAGGTATGGCCAGCACTTCATTGAGGAGCGCTTAGATATGTTCTTATGTAGTAACGACTGGAGTGAAAATTTCCATGATATGATAACAACGAATTTGGTGAATTGGGTCTCTGACCACTGCCCAATTTTAATAGAAGTAAGAGAGAGGTAAAAAGATCGGAGTTATGGCAAAAACTCAATCCACAAAGAGCATGACAAGGACATGTGGAGCTCATATAAAGCTTGTAAAAACATTGTGAGAGATGAATGGGCTTCCATGGGGAGAGGAACAGGGGAAAATCCAGTAAAGCATTTCCAGCAGGCTATAAAAAATACTCTAGCCAACCTTAAAATTTGAAGTAAGACTGAATTTACGGATAGGAAAAAGAAGCAGGATCAGCTAATCAACTAACTCAAACATGCAAAGCACGACAATACTCAGAGAATAGATGGAGATCAAATCAGAAGGCTTGAAAATCAAGTTACTGGCATGTTGACGGATTAGGAGATTTATTGGAGGCAGAGATCGAGAGTAGAATGGTTAAAGAAAGGTGACAGAAACACCAAGTATTTTCACTCAAAGGTGTCAATGAGGAGAAAAAATAAGATCTGAGGCATCGAAAACTCTCATGGGCAGTGGATAGAAGATCATAGGGAAGTAGAGAAATAATTTTGTGAGTATTTCCAGAACCTATTCATAACATCCAGCCCAAATCAAAGCCAGATTTAAAGTGCTTCAGATGGGATTAGTCCAAAGGCGACCACAGAAATGAACCACTACCTGGAGGAGCCATTCACAGAAGAAGAAATTATGCAAGCCCTGTACCGGAGCCCAACTAAAGCTTCAGGTCCGATGGCCTTCCCGTTGTTTTTTTCTAGAAGCATTGGCAGACAGTTTGGAGCAGTGTGATAGGAACATGTATGCACATCCTCAACGAATGAGGTAACTTAGCTACCTTTAACCACACTTTTATTGCTTTGATCTCCAAAACAGCCAAGCCAAGGAAGGTTACTGAGTTTAAACCAATTAGCTTTTGCAATGTCATATACGAAATAGTAGCTAAGACTATCGCAAATAGGCTAAAACCAATCATTTCGCAAATTATTTCCCCCAATCAGAGTGCATTTATACCCAATAGATTCATCCCAGATAATGTGATTATTGGATATGAATGCCTCTATAAAATAAGACATAGCTAAGGAAACAAGAAGGGGTTAGTGGCATTAAAGTTGGACATTAGCAAAGCGTATGATAGGGTTGAATGATCTTTTCTAAAACTAAAAATGAAGAAGCTTGGTTTCTCAAGAAAGTGGTTGGAACTAATTATGGGCTGCATTACTTCAGTTTCCTTTTCAATAATCATCAATGGAACCCCAAAAGGTTTCTTTCATCCAGGGAGAGGCTTAAGGCAAGGCTGCCCCTCTCCCCATATTTATTCATCATCTATACAGAAGTCTTCTCAAGCTTGTTGTTACAGGAAGAAAGGAAAACACATATCAGAGGCCTAAGATTTGCAGAGGATGTCACATATCCCATTTACTTTTTACGGATGACAGCTTGGCCTTCTCAACTGCATCAGTGACTGAATGCAAGCACCTGAAGGAAAATTTTGATAGATATGCAAAGGCATCGGGATAAATTTTTAACTTTGAAAAATCATCAATGTTTTTTGGAGGCAAGATTCCTGAGGGGTAGAAGGCAGCAATACGAAACATCTTCAACCTCAATGTGGTTTCCAAATTTAAAAAATATTTAGGGCTCCCGTCGATGATAGGAAGGAAGAAGACAAGCTTTTTTAGAGAAGTCAAGCTAAAGGTCTTAAGCTAGATTAATAATTGGCAGCACAAAATGTTTTCAAGTGTAGGCAAAGAAATCCTTATAAAAGTTGTTGTTCAAGCCGTCCCCGCATACACCATGAGTGTTTTCAAGCTCTCTAAAGGCTTATGCGAGGAAATTCTGAGTGCAATCGCAAAATTCTGGTGGGGGTCTAAAAAATACAAGCATGGCATCCATTGGGTTCGATGGGACAAGCTGAGTTGTGCAAAAAGTAGGGGAAGATTGGGATTTTGAGACTTCACAAGCTTTTATCAAGCTATGGTGGCAAAGCAAGGGTAGTGGCTGATTCAATTCCTAAACTCCTTAGTTTCCAAAGTTCTTCAAGCAAGATATTTCAGAAGCTGCTCCTTTTTAAATGCAAAATCTTGCTGCAACCCATCCTTTATATGGATGAGCATTTTATGGGGAAGGCAAGTGATTCAAGAAAGAGCGAGGTGGCGTAATGGAAACAACAATAACATTTTAGTGTATAAAGACAGTTGAATACCAAGACCGGACACTTTTAAACTGATTTCTCCCCTAACCTTACCAATTGATACAACTGTAGCTGATCTGATAGATAATGAAAACAACTGAAATGTGGCAAAGCTGAACCAACATTTTATGCAAGAAGATACAAAGGCTATTCTCAAAATTCCTCTTCTAAGAAGCCAAAAGCAGGATGAGATGTTGTGGCATTATGACAAGTGTGGAGATTACTCAATAAAGAGTGGATATCAGATAGCCCTTAAAATCAAAGCCCCTATGAGCCTAACAACTCTGGATCAAACTCTAAAAGGTGGAATGTTGTATGGTCTATGGAGTTACCGGGAAAAATGAAAATCTTCATGTAGAGGGCAGTTAGGAATTTATTGCCAACGGCTGAAAATCTTTGGAAAAAGAAATGTTTGAAAGATCTAACATGCCAAGGGTGCAACAGGGAGGTGGAGACAATCAGGCATGCACTCTTGGATTGCAAAGTAGCAAGAAAAATCTGGTATCATGCCGTTTCTTTAGTCCAAATATCAAATGCTCAGAATCAGGATATTCTAGAATTCATCTATGAGGTGTGGAGTACTTGAGGAAAAGCAAAGGTTACAAACAATAGTTTACTGGGCATTATGGTTTGCAAGAAATAAAAGAATTTTCGAAGGAAGAAAGTCAAACCCAAAAGCCTTAGCAGCAAAGGCTGAATCACTTCTAGAAGCCTATCACAGAGCTAGACAAATAAATGCATCTCACATGCATAATGTCAAAATGGTTGTGTAGAAAAAGTGGGAGCTCCCACTTGGAAATTTTCTCAAGGTTAATGTAGATACATCAATAAATAAAAGGAACCAAGTATCAAGTTTAGGAGCTGTTATAAAATACCCAAGTGGCAAGATAGTAGCTGCAGGGATAAAACAAGTTCCACTAAGGGAGGGAGTGAGCTTTGCAGAAGCTGAAGCGATGGAGTAGGGCTTGCAGATAGCAAAAGAATTCTCTCTATCTGCTATGATCATGGAGATAGATTGCAAAGAAGTCGTGGACTTACTTAACAACATCAAGGGCAGTAGAACATGTATAAGTTGGGTTACCTCAGACATCCAAGAGCAACGAAGAGACTTTAAAAAGGTCAAGTTCAGACATATTCCTAGAACCTGTAACACTTGTGCCCATTCCCTGTCAAAACTTGCTGTAGGAGCAAATACTTCAGCTATATGGCTGGATCACATTTCAGCAAAGATATTGAATGTATTAAACAGTGTTCTTTGACTTATGAAATGATTACTTTCATTAAAAAAAAGGTGGGAGACAGGATGTAATGACCCACCACGAACTCTATGGATGAGTCTTATAGTTACGTATAACTTTACTGATAATAAACTTATTAATAAGGATTCTGCCAATAATTTGAAAAAACCTCCCTTATTAATAAGTTTATTATCAGTCAAGTTAGACATAACTAGCTAGACTCGCCCTTAGAGTTTAGGGTGGCTCATTACAGTTATGTATGTTTGATATGTTTGAAATGTTTATATTAATATGTACATATAGGAATTTATATGTTTTTGCCCATGTGTTTATGTGATGAGTGACAAGAAAGCCTTAAATTGAGGATGGTCTATGGTTTGATAAGATTTTAAATTCTTTTGCTGGAGTTTCATAATTGTGTTTGAGGATTGAATTATTTATGATTGTAAAGAGATACTTAAGCACATATACGAGTTGTAATTAGATTCTGCCTTCGGAGTAAGGGGCAGGTCCTTACAAAAGATGAAGTGAAATATATTAAAAGCTAAGCACAAATGCAGGTTGATCATTTATTATTTATAAGTCTTCTATCTCTTTTAATTTAATGTGGGATCCATTTATTGTCTACACCAGACTCCACAAAATCAACGGAAGATCCAAGTGAATTTTTTTGCCATAACCATGAAGAAGAGCGACATCCCAAAAAGACTCAAATATTCTTGAAAATGTCTATAGCAGCTGGTATATTTGAGAAAAGATATGTTAGATTAATTCATCGGTGATCTTAAAATGTTGCTTTCCAAACATTTCTTTTATGATTTTATATTTTTATAGCAGCTAGTATTTTTGACAAAAGATATGTTAGATTAATTAATCGGTACTATTTGATCTTAAAATGACGCTTTCCAAACATTTCTTTTATGATTTTATATTCTTATATGACGATGGAAGTGACTTATAGATGTTCTTCAACTCTTTTGTTTTGATAAAAGCTACATTTCACAACCACTTACAATTGTTGGGTCCAAGCAGTTATTGTTCGACTTTTGTTCAGAGCTTGAGTACATCTCAAGTAGCATACTTAAGTAGCAGTCTCTTGGGTGTATTGAAATCTCTAATTGTTCAAATTTGAAGGGTTTCCGGAGATCCCTAAAGAAAATTGAAGCATGAGAGAATTGGTTGCACTTTATTAAAACTGAAACGACGAATTTATACAAGACAATATGTGAGATTAAAAGAGCAAATAGCCTAAACTTAAGCTGTTGCTGTCCTAACTAATGGCCAAAATAATAGCCACTAATGCATGACATTTATGTACAACTAGCATAAAAGAAATATTTATAAAAGAAATGTAATCATTGAAAATATTTTATGGAGATAATCTAGTCATTGGAAATCCCTTTGATAGTGCTCTGCATTCTACTAAATTGATCTTTATGATTTTACAATGATTAAGTTGTAATACTCGTTGTTATTATTATTATTATTTATTAAATACCTATTTAAAAAAGGTTTCCTTAGTGGGTAAGGGTTTTAAAAAGGCTTGGCCTATAAAAACCTCCTCTACGTTATTTTATTTTTTTAAAACCCTAGAGGTTGATAAAGAAAAGAATACAGCAGCCAACATAAGAGTAAATTCATATTTTTGAATAAGAAAAAGAGAAGATTTTGATTGTGCTCTTACTTTTCATTAAAAGAGGTCTTTAGATTTTGTCTTGAAGGTAGAAAAGAAGTTATAAGACTTTAAACCTCTGACTTTAATTTTGTCTTTAGATTGAATGATCTTGTATGTGTTGTATTTATAAAATTGTGAAAAGTATGATCATGTATTGATTTATGTGATTATTGACCGGAAATAGTGTTGTTATGTTATCTAGGAAACTGTGAATAGTATAGATTGAATTTCCTACGACTACTGTTTTCATTGAGTTTCATGCATAAAAATTTATATATTATTAAACTAGACATCTTGTCTTTCTATCCATCTTTTTATTGTTCAAAAACTCATTTTATATAAATTGTTTTAATTTTTCAAAGTTGGAACACTGATGCTGGAAAATTTCGTTTTTCAGCAGTCATTCTCACTTCTATAATTTATTTCATAACCCAAATGACTTCTGAAAATTTTGGGAATTTTTATTACTGCCTGAATATATGTCTAGTTTATGTATTGGGAAATTTACAACCGTCTACTTGTTAGTTTTTTCTTTTTTCAAAAATACACAAATATTTTTTTTTCCAGCGCGTCACCTGAAGTTTACTTTTTGTTGAATTCGTCCACTTCCGTCTAATTTCTATTAGTGAATTTAACAGAGTGACCTTTTTACCCCTCGAAATTACAATTTAACTCAAAATAAATAGAAATTAGATATAAATTGGATGGATTTAATTTTTTTCAAAGGTGGATGCTAGAAATTGGAGGAAAATAATATTTTTTGCTTGCTAAATTTAGAAAATTTGTATTTATTTTTGGAGAAAAATAGTGTTTATTGCTTGTTAAATTTAGAAAATTTGTATTTATTTTTTTGAAAGAAAAAAATAAATACAAATTTTCTAAATTTAGCAATCAACAAACACTATTTGCCTCCAATTTCTAGCATCCACCTTTGAAAAAAATTAAATACATCCAATTTATCTTCAATTTCCATTTATTTTGGGTTAAATTGTAATTTTGAGGGGTAAAAAAGTCATTTCGTTAACATTCCGTTAAATTGACTAACGAAAATTAGACAGAAGTGGATGAATGCAATAAAAACAAACTTCAGGTGACGCGCTGAAAAAAAAAGTGTTTGTGTATTTTTGAAAAAGGCAAAACAAACAGGTGGATGGGTATAAATTTCCCTTCTGTATTTTTAATTTCTTAATTTTTGGCTTCATATAAAACTCACTAACAATCATAGAGTAGGGCTGCCGCAATCCTGGAGACTGTTTTCCAGAATTGCGAAGGCTGAAATTAAAGCAAGTTTGGTTACTTTTTTATTACTAAATGCCATACCGAATTGTAATTTTGATTCCTTATTGTGTCCTCCAATTATCAAAAGTAGAATCGCTATTTTTGAATATGTATAACTAAAGTTATGAATTTTTGAATCAACAGTCCTCTGTATATATCGTCATTGGACAGTTTTGATGCTTGTGGTCGAAAATCAATTTTCAGAGATGATTATTAACTTTAATTAATATAAATTATGTATTGGATGCCAACATGTTTACAGTAGCTTTTTGTGATACTTATGATTTTCCAACATGTTTATAACTTGATAGAAATCAGCTCTTATATGATGGTCTAGTACAGTTAGTGAATTGATGTGCTTAAGTAAAAGCACATGGTTTAACGATTTTTGGGTTTTGCTATCTACATCATAATGGAATAAGATATTGATAAGAATTTCGTCTTGATAATTATAGGCCAAGAGTGAGCTCGTGTGATTGGGGTTATTGTTGATTGCATTGGATCAAGGTAAGTGAATTCATGCATAATGTTTTATTATAAGTATATATGTAAATATTTATGAATAGAATGATGTTGTTCAAATGGATTGGCAAGGCATGGTTTTGAAGTTATTTTAAAACGATTTTCTTAAATTAGTTTTTAAAATAACTTTAAAATACTTGTTTTTCTATAAAGTGTTTTCCTTAAAAATGTTTATAAAGCTTTGCTAAGTTAGTGTCTTATAAGCGTTTTATTGAAATATTACTGAATGATTGATATTGAAAAATTGGAAATTGTTTTAAGGTTTTGGCTCATTGTCCGTAGTTACCGTTATTGATATTATTAAACAACTAGTTGTATTGTGCGCACCTATTGACGATTATTACGAGGTAAAGTACCCTAATTGAACTATTGGTTAAGTCACCGGGAGTACAGGTGATATATTGAACTATTGACTAGATCATTGGGGATACAGGTGACATTACGAGGCATGAGCAAATTGAATGAAAGAAATGTTTTATTGATCAAAGATTTCCTACACAATTATTTATTGGAAATGATTTTTACGTTATGACTTAACTGATTATGAGTTACATATGATTATAAAATAATTACTGTTTTCCTAACTTATAATACTTCATAATAATGTTTGTATGCTTTCTCATATTAGTAACCTTGTGCATAAGTTTTCTTACAGAGTTAACGGCTCACCCCTCGTCTTCAACATTTTGCAAATTGATTTTAAAGATGTGGGCTTTTGGTCTAGCGAAGAGGATTTGTTAGCTGAAAACTTTGGCATTTTCTAGATGAATTAATTGTAGCTACTTTGATTATTGCTTGGAGTTATTTTTTATTTTGGAGGATTATTGAATTATTTATTATTTTGGAGAATATGTTTTGCCTATGGGCAACATTGACTTTATTTGGGATTAGTTATAAGACTTTATTCTAAATTTCTCTTGAATTTTTCTTGGGTGAATTTGCAGTGTTACATGAGTTCTTTCCTTATCATCCTCTCTCAAGCTGGATGGTAGAATGCAGTGAACTCCCAGCTTGTACCAAAATTGAAGGAAAGATTGGCAGTGGTTTTGTAAATACATCAACAATTTGTTTTGTAGAGGGCAGAAACCTTGTAATGAGTGCTCCTAGTGTGACTTTTTCTCAAACAAAGTCGTAATCAATTTCTATATGTTTGAACCGAGCATGAAACACCGAATTGATGGTCATATGTAGTGCACTGAGGTTATCACAAAATAGTTGTGGTGGTTAATGGAGAAGAATGCCAATGTCAAGTAAAAGGAAAGTAAGCCATGTTATTTCTACTGCACTTAAAGCAAGAGATCGATATTCTACTTTAGTGCTTGATTTGGAAACCGTTGGTTGCTCTTTAAGGACTAAGAAATACAATTAGATCCCAAGTATATACATTTGGGATATTATCATTTTAACACCAAAGTTATTCTGACATATTATGTCAATACAACGATTTGGCAAAAAGAGCATTTTACCACCAAACATTTGCACCGTTATCAATTTACTACTATTCCGTTAAAAAAATAAAAAAATTGCTAATGTTTTGCTGATGTCATAAGGGCATCAAAGACATTTCCTATTGAAGTCAAAACATTTTATTGCAAGTGTAAAATAAACAATAAAACAAAGCAAAAAAAATTCAAGGGAAATAATTAGAGAATTAGGAAATTGATAACCCTAAAATTGGCCCTCTCTCTCATTAATTTTTTCCTTTAATTAAATTGTTATTGTTTTTAGTTGTAACTAATACTTGAATTTCATAGATTATAATATTAATTTTGAAGTAGAATTTTTTATTATTATTTTTGTTGTTTGTGATAATTTTACATATTCTTCATTATTTTTATTAATTAGAAATTTCAGTTGTTTTCTAAATCTTATTAATTGTTATTGTTATTGTTATTGTAAATTGTTATTATTTTTTGTTGTGATTAATACTTGAATTTCATAGGTTATAATATTAATTTTGAATCATAATTTTTTATTAATTGTTCTTTGCCATTTATTGTAATTCTACATTTTATTTATTATTTTTTATTAATTACAATTTTTAGTTATTTTCTAAATCTTATTTTTATTCATTGTTTCTTTCTTTTCAAATGGTAAAATTATTTTTTATTCTCTTAGGAATAAAATTAATTTTTAACTTATTTTTTATTAAACATTAAATTTTTTTAATAAAATGATGGTAAATTAATAACGATAAAAATATTTAATAATAAAATATTCTTTCCACCAAACTCTTGATACTAACATAATATATCAAAATAAATTTATCGGTTAATTGATAAAATCCCTATACATTATCCTGGTGTGCTTATTCAAGATACTTTTACAGCTATCCCAAAGCGGTTTTTGATTGAATTTTGCTGTGGTGCAGGGGTTTTCTTTGCTGCTCTGCTGTTGCAACTCTTCTCCGCGCTTCGTATCTCCTCATCTTTTTTTTTTTCTTTTTTTTTTTTTTGTTGGTTGTGTTGAGTTTGTTGCTCGGTGGTTTTGCATTAGATATGAAGAGAAAAAAGAGTGGTATGTTTTTGGAAGATAGTGAGGATTCGAATGGTGATCGTGGGGAGTTATCTCAATTCCATGTTGCCCCTAGATATAGTCATTTCTCTGAACTGAGCGAGGAGAGATCTAAGGACAACTCCAGGGAATCCAGAGGAGGGAAGGAAGAGATAAGACCTAGGAGTAGTTTTTGGGGAGGATTCTAATGTTGACGACGAGAGTACCACTACTTTTGACCAACATAGGAGTTTACTTTCTTTGAAACCCAAAAAGAAGAGTAAAACTCCTAAGAGTGACCGTAATTCCAAAGGGAAGGGTGCTCCTACCTCCCTATGCTTCAACTCCCCCCCTCCCGATTCAATCAGCCATTCCACACCATCTAATCCCTTTTTTAAAGTGCCGCAAGAGGACCAAGATTTTATTGTAAGAAAATATCATATCTCTCCTTTTGTTAGGCTTAGGATTCCTGGTGATGATGAAAGACTCGATTGGCCTCATTCCGGGCTTTCTTTCTATATCAACTTATTCCATTTTGGCCTTAGGTTGCCTCTTAAACTTTTGATTGCTTAGAGAAGTATTATAGGCTGCTGCATGTACTAGAGAGAGTTTTTTGAAGAAGAGGTTGCCTTGGGGGATATAAAAGAGCTTTACCAACTTAAAATTCCTCCTTTATCGGCCTCAATTTATCTCACTCCTTGGACATCGGGCAAAAATCTGGTAACGCCCATACCTGCCTTGAAAAAAAGGTTCAAGCACGGGTGGTTTATTGTGGATGATGACTGGGCGTCTACAGTAGAGTTCAGAGGCAGAGTGAGCCGTGTCAGGACATCCTATAACTCAAAAAGTAGGTGCCCCCTTTGGCTATTCTTTTTTGTTTTTATTGTCCCTTTTTCATGGAAACTGATTTACGTTCCCCTTACTCTATTGTAGATATTATGTGGAGTAAAGGATTATCCAATAAAGAAAATAAGAGATTTTGTGGCTTCTCATAAGACAAAGCTTGCTAAGAGGGGTGATATGCTAAATGAGAAGAGACTAATCAAGTTTCAACTTGTTGAGAAGCCCTTTCTGTCTGATGATCACATTAGATCAATGATGGGTGCTTCTCTTTTCTCCTTTTGTTCCTTTCTTCCACTGCTTGCTTTGTTTAGCTTTCCTCTTTTGTTGTTTATTTGCTGATTAACAGTTATGCTACTATTTATAGCTATTCAGTTCCCCTCTGGTGTTAGCCGAAGTAAATAGAGGTCTTCAAACAAGCGAGCTTTCGTGAGCCTTATGTTTAAGTCAATAGAGAAGAATGAAAAGTTGATCTCCCTTGGTCGTGGGACAATTTTCTATTCATTTGGTAGGATAACTAGATCCCAACACGCGTTTATGTCGATCCAAAGGAACCCTCTGGTGCTGCTCCAAGCCTTTTTAGAAAGAGGAAATTTCCTAAGGTTGCCTTCTCTTTGGGCTCACAAGGGATCGTGGATTTGGACCCCACTGCTGGCAACAATCCTCCTCACTTAGAGAAATATTTTTAGCTCTCAAGTGAACATCTTATGGCGAATGCGGATAAAACCCTGCATAAATAAAGCCTCTTTGATACTGTCATTGGGGCTTTTAAAGCTTACTAATATGTGAGTTTTTCTCTACTACTTAATTAACATAATCATCTTCCTTCTCATCCCTTCTTTATAAAGAGCTAACATTCGTTTTGTTTTCAGGCCGCGTTTATGTTGATGAAGGATTATGACCTGGCTAGGGAATCCTCCTCCACCAAGTACGAGGAGGAAATGGTTTAACTTCACAGGGAGTGCCGTCGTGCTAACAAATGGTAGAATGAGCAATTGCAGAAGGTGGCATCCTTAATGGAATCCTAAAAAGAAAAATAGGAGAAAATAAGGAGCTAGAGGATGAGTTAAATGTGGAGAGGAGAGTCACCTATTGGTTCGGGAGCAAAATGACCAGGAGGCTCGTGCATCTTTCTACTTTATCTTTTCAGAGATTTAAAAGGAGGATCCCAAATTGGAGGCCCCTTACTTAGAGCCGTTTGTGGTGAAGAAAGACATCCTGGATCTGATAAAAGAATAGGAGGAAAAGGCAGTCAGGAAGGCTATTGAAGGGGTTTCCTAGGATGTCACATATATGAACAATGAGGTTCTCCCAAGCACTGATCCTTCTACTCTCTTGGAGCTAACCTCTCTTATTGGTGACGAAGTTGATTCTGCTGCCTAAATCAATTTCTTTGATGTTTGCTTTGTTACTGATGCCCCCCGATGGCATCTGAAAAAACTTTTATGCTTTGTCTATTTTCAAATACTTTAGATTGCCTGTGAAACTTTGTTTATTGTTTTTGTATTGTTTTTGTGTTTTGGATGTTTGATCACATGACTTCATTTAGGATTTATTGGCTGGCATTTATTTAAGACTAAAGTGATTGTGGGTAAGAGGTGATGTTTCGTTATTTGGCTTGTCATAATTGTGATTTTTCTAAACTTTGTTTTTTATGAATTCTAGAGTTGTCCTTAGTTGGCAGTGGCGCCAAATATCTATGAAGGCTTGCTCCCACAAATTTATTGGGGTTCGCATCTCATCACAGGACATATTGACTTTTTCAGCCAAACGGAGTATAATTGTTAATGGGGAGGAATTCTCTACCCATTCCCTGAATATTTGTTGGAGCTTTAGCTTTCTTTATGGCGCTACATCTTCAGGACGCTTGCTTTATGAGCCCATTCAAAAATGTGCTTTTTGCATGGTAAATAATTAGGGATGGCAATGAGGTGGGTAATGCAAGGAATTGATATTCTCATACCCATTCTTAATATTTTGTATATATTTTTGTTCTCTCTTGTCCTGTTATAATTGGAAAAAGGGATCCTTGTCCTCTCTTCAAATAATAAAAAGGGATTTTCGAGAGTTCCTGATATCTAAAAATTCTTAAATAACCAATACGGTTTTTAGTTTTTAAATTTGATTTAATCTATTAAAATAAAAAATAAAAATAAAGCTAGACAATATATTGAAGGAAAAATAAGGATTCTAAAAATATCTTTCTTCTCAAATTAAGCAACGGAGTAATTGAATGTTGGATTATGTCAATGGTTGGAAAGAAATCACAATTGGAAATCCTCCTCCAATGAGTTGTTCAATGTTCTTATTATGTCCTCACGAAGAAGAGAAGAAAATGAAGATTTTTGCTTATCACTTTTTCTTTATGTGTTTTTTACTTTTTTTAGGGAGTTGACTACTCATAGGAAACTAACGTGGCAAGATGATTTTAAATCAACTTCCTTCAACTCTCTATAATTGCACATGGTAACTGCTTACCATGTGCGGGTCAGGTCAAGTTGGCCCATCATGGGCGACCCACCCGTTTAACATATATTTCAGTAAAGTTTGGATGTTATAGCTTTAGCTTTTGCTTTACTTTTTTGTTTTATTAGATAAAAGTTTAAAATAAAAATTTTGGGTCAAGGTCTTTTTAAATAAGACCTTATTGAATAGTAATTTAAAACTACAATTAGTTAACTAGGCACAAAAATTTCATTGTATATTTGTATAATATTTTGATATTTGTTATTTATATTTAATATTTTATATTTTATAACTTAAATTTTATTATTTATTCATTACTATTTCTAAAAAATAAAAATAAAATTAAAATCAAAATGGAAAAATGGGGAATTAGGGCGGAAATGGAGGTTCTAGCTCATTCTCGTCCCTTCTTTAAAAAAAAGGTAAAAAATCGTCTTGTTCCTTCCCAAAAAAAGGATAAAAATCATCTTGTCCCTGTCTGGAATAATAAATTGGGTATAAAATTGTCTTTATATCCTTCATAAATGGGGAAAATCCCTAAGGAGCCCCATCACTCAAGGATTTCTGCCACCCATACGAATAATACATAATCTTATGGAGAGGAGCTCTCAGTCTATGTGTCGAAGGTGAGCTTACACAATATGATATACAAAGCAGAGCTTAGCTCCCATGAGTGATAATTCCCGGGGCGATAACTCATAAGGTGATTTAAATAGATGACAAATTAGTGCATAAAATAAACGGTGGGTTAAGATATTATGAAGAATGCTTGCGAGCATTTTAGAGCAGTTGAGCTTTTCCATGGGTTCTTTCCTTATCATATTATACAAAAAGGAGCATTTGTGTCTCCCATAATATATAGTGGTTATTTCATCGTTTAGGATGTCGTCATTCCCTCATTGAGGCGTAATTTTATGAAGGTTTAACTCTGGTGGAGTATGTAAGGGTGACTTAGTTCTAGAGGTGTGTCTTTACTAGATTCTTGTGGATTCGCTCTTGTTCTTAGGTCTTCTATAGCCTCCACTCCCACCTTAAATTTTTAGTATCTTCAGATTTCATATGAAGTGCTGCAGTCTTTATTGCTTTTGTTCATTGCCTCGGTATAAATATGCTTTAATTATGTCTTGGAGCTTATCCATCGGATCAAATGTTCTAGGAGAGCTTCTTGTTTAAGTCCATTTGATGGTGTCATTTTCCTAACAACTGTGCTGGCTTAAAGTACGAATTTAAAAACATTAATCAATGGCAAAATGTTAATGGAGATAATTTAGGAATAAACAACCGTGAGGCGACTGAATAAATCATCAAGTATGGAGTTAAACTTCATTCATTCAAGTGAAAGAATTCATTATTAATTCATTTAATAAGGAGATCAAACATAGTTGCATTCATAAACGAAGTGTAGGCATTCACAGATAACGTTTCTCTAGGTAACGAGAGCTTACATCATTACTTGACATGGCAGAAGTTAACCTGAGTGAGGCAAATCTTGTAGGCCTCTTAACTTGTCAAAACAACTTTTAGGAATTGAAAAAATAAAAACCGACTATTGGAGGAAGCTAGTACATCTCCCGCAATGGCCTACACACAAGATTATAAATACATATTTAAAAAGAGTAAGAAAATGGAGGATTAGTGATAAAAGAGGACTACCGATATTACTTCTTTAGCATAGCTATGTTCGATGGGTGCTTAACTATAGTCTCATCCATGTGTAGTAACTTGTAAGTACCTGATCCAACTGGCTTATTCACCTGGTAGGGACCCACCCACTTTGTCCATGGACTCCATCTAAGGCAACCTTCATGTATGAGTTGTCTTCCAGAGCACCATATCACCTTTTTTGAAAGCTCATGGGTGAACCTTCTCATTAAATAACCTAACTCAATTCTATTATGTAGCCATTTGCAGTTCAACTCTTGCCCTTTTCTCTGTTGATAAATCTAAGTCAGCCGCAATAAGGGACTTATTGTCCTCCTCATTGAAGTGAGCTGTCCTATTAGAATGAATGCCAATCTCAACGTGTATAATTACATCAATCTCGAAGGCAATGGCCAAAAGTGTCTCCTCCGTAGCAACATTTTGAGTAGTCTTGTAGGCCCAAAGAACGCTTGGCAATTCATCCACCCAATTTCCTTTTCTACCTTCGAGCTTCTTCTTTAAGTTTCCCTTAATAATTTTGTTGATAGACTTCTGTTGGCCATTGGATTGAGGGTGAGATGGCGAAGAGTACTTGTCGGCCTTCCCCAACTCTGAGCAAAATCTAAAAAACTTTGACTGCCGAATTGCTTCTCCTTATCACTTATTGTGGCGTTAGGAATACTGAACCTGTAAATTATAGACCTCTATATGAAATCAATAATTTTCTCTCAATAATAGTGGAAATCACTCCTGATGATAAGCTTTCCTGCACTAAGAACTTTGTATGTTTTTAATGCAACAATGATTGCCTCATATTCAATTTTGTTGTTAGAGGCTTTAAAGTCGAACTGCATTGCATAATAGTGCTTCTTTCCACTTGGGCTTTGATGCGGTCCCAATCAAAACAATTTATTAATGACGAAATACGTTTCTGTTTCTGGTGAGAACAACCAGAAAGTTTAAGAATTTTCTTTTCTTCTCCCTTTTATTCATTAGCTACTGGCTTATTTATAATAACAAATCACAATACGAAGTAGTAGTTGAATCAAACTAAACAACCACAACAGAGAGTTATCACAAACTACAATATGAAATAGTAATTGAATCAAACTAAAAACCCTTGATAAGGTCATCCTAAAATCCTGGTTCCCGTACTCATCTTGATAACTTCCACACGTGAAACTGTACATGCATGTGTCATGCATGGCTTGTATGGGAGTCAGCTTATGCTCTCACGTAATATACTTACGGTTTGGCTTTGGGATTCTTCCAGACCTTCTTGGCCTATCAATACTCCCCCCGCCAATTGGATCCTTGTCCTCAAGGTCCAGATAAGGAAACTGATTACGCAGCAGTGATGAGTCTTCCCATGTAGCATCTTCTTTGGGCAATTGCTTCCACTTCACCAAGCTCTCCTCGATGAATTTACTGCCTTGCTTAATCCAGCGTGTATCGAGGATAGCCTCTGGTTCAACGGAAGCCACATCTTCATCAGTAAGAGGTGGAAGCTCTAAGGTAACTTGAGGAGGACCCCCAACATATTTCTTCAAGAGAGAGACATGAAAAACAGGGTGTATCTTGGCGCCTGCTGGTAGGTGTAATTGGTAAGCAACGTTGCCGATCTTTTTCTCGATTTGATAAGGGCCATAGAACTTGCTGGCAAGTTTTTGATGAACACGTTTGAAGGCAGTTTGTTGGCGATAAGGATGAAGTCGGAGAAGGACCATCTCACCTACTTGAAACTCCACATTTCGCCTCTTCTTGTCTGCTGTTTGTTTCATCCTATTGGCTGCCACGTCCAAATTCTTCTTTAAGTGCTGGAGCAATTCATCCCGCTGTAAGAGGTTTTGATCAACTTCGTTAACCCGAGACAGCCCATCAAAATAAAGCGGAATGGAGGGAGGAAGCCGACCATACAAGGCTTGGAAAGGTGTCATCCCCGTTGAACTGTGGTAGGTGGTATTATACCAGAATTCTGCCCAAGGTAAATAACTATACCATTTTCGTGGCCACTGATGGACGAAACAGCGGAGGTATTGTTCAACACAGCGGTTCACAACTTCGGTTTGTCCGTCGGTCTGTGGGTGGTAAGCGGAGCTCAGTTTCAACTTGGTTCCTGACATAGTGAAGAACTCTTGCCAGAATTTGCTGATAAATATGGGGTCGCGGTCGCTAATGATTGATTTCGGCATGCCATGGAGTTTGACGATGTGCTCTACAAATTGTTCAGCTACAATCTTTGCAGAAAATGGATGAGATAAGGCAACAAAATGAGCGTACTTACTTAGTCGGTCTACGACCACCAAAAGACTATCCTTGCCGTGGGAGGAGGGAAGACCTTCAATAAAATCTAGACTAATATCATCCCACACGTGACAGGGAATGGGGAGTGGCTGAAGTAATCCTGCTGGGGCCAGAGTTTCAGTTTTTGTTCTTTGGCAAACTTCACATTGCGTAATGTAGTTTTGGACGGACCGGTACATGGACGGCCAATAAAATTGTTGAGCTAACCTTTTGAATGTCCTCAATACACCAGAATGCCCTGCCATTTTGTTGTCATGAAATTCTTGTAGCAGCTGGTTGCGAATAGCTTGCGGAACAATTACTCGTGTTTTGTAGAAGCAGAGACCGTTACGCAATGAGTATGGACCAGTGGGATCTGTAGTGGATTGGCGGTTCACTTGCTGCATATAGGGATCATCTTGTGCTGCCTTTCTCATGTCATCCCAAAGAGTAACCTGTGGAACAAACAAAGGATTAAGGAGAGGGCTGTCAGGGCGGCGAGAGAGGGCATCAGCTACTGAATTTTCACGTCCTGGCCGGTAAAGAATTTCGTAGTCATAACCTAAAAGCTTTGCTACCCATTTTTGTTGCTCAGGAGTGGCCACACGTTGATCCAAAAAATATTTGAGACTCCGATGATCGGTCCGAATGAAGAATTTCCTGCCCAAAAGATATGGCCGCCAGGTTCGAATTGCTTCTACAATTGCTAGCATTTCCTTGGCGTAGATGGACCATGCTTGTTTACTCATTCCCAAGGCGCGACTCATAAATGCAATTGGCTGACCCTGCTGAGTAAGTACAGCACCAATTCCATCACCTGAAGCATCAGTTTCAATAATAAAAGAGTCATTAAAATTTGGCATGGCTAAAGTTGGGGTAGTTGTCATGGCTTGCTTGAGCAGCTTGAATGCACCCGCTGCTTCTTCAGTCCACCGGAAGCTTCCCTTTTTAAGGAGATTTGTAAGGGGGCGAGCCAAAAGTCCATAGTTTCGAACAAATTTCCGGTAATAACCTGTCAAGCCTAAAAAGCCACGCAATTCAGTAATATTAGCTGGTTGGGGCCAAGCTACCATGGCCTCAATTTTTTTGTCATCTACCTTTACCCCTTGATGTGTCACAATATGGCCCAAATACTCTAGTTCTTGTTTACCAAAGTCACACTTGCTTGCTTTGATGAAAAACTGATGTTGTCTCAGGATATCTAATGTGGTTCTGACATGTTCTATATGTAATTCCCAGGTAGGACTATAAACAAGAATATCATCAAAAAATACTAGTATGAATTTGCGGAGATGTGGATGGAATATCGAATTCATAATGGCTTGGAAGGTGGAGGGGGCATTGCATAGACCAAAAGGCATAACTAGATACTCAAAGTGGCCATTATGGGTTCTAAAGGCAGTTTTTGGAATATCAGAAGCATGTACTCGTACCTGGTGATATCCAGCTCTCAAGTCTAGTTTGGTGAAATAGGCTGCTCCATACAACTCATCTAGCATATCATCCACTGTGGGGATAGGAAATCGATCTTTGATAGTGGCTGCATTTAGTGCCCGATAATCTGTGCAAAATCGCCAAGTACCATCTTTCTTCTTCACCAACAAAACGGGCGATGAGAATGGACTGGTGCTGGGTCGAATGATTCCCATGTTGAGCATCTCGTGGACCTGTTTTTCGATCTCTGCTTTTTGAAAATATGCATATCTATAGGGCCGAACATTGATGGGTTGAGTACCTTCTTTGAGGGGAATGTGATGGTCGATATCTCTCAAGGGTGGTAGTGTGGTTGGTTCCTTGAACACATCTGCATAGTCCTTCAATGTCTGCTGCATATTAGGATTGATGCCTGCCCAGGTGGACATCTCGGTAGTGTTCAGGTAGATAGCAAACATCATTTGGCCTTGGCGCATCTCTTTCACAACCGACGTCAATGATGTAGCTCGAATGGTTTGGCTAATTCCTTGTAGTCTTCGTGCATGATTATCCCAATGGAAGTCCATGGTTAATTGTTTCCAATTGCAAACTACAGAACCTAGCATCTCTAGCCATTGGATGCCTAACACCATATCAAGTCCTACTAGGGGTAGAGAATAGAGGGTGAGTGAAAAAGTAATGCCTTGTAAATTTACTTGTACCTCTTCAAAACGACCTTGGCAGGTTAGTCGTTCCCCATTTGCTACGCGGACGGCAAATGATTTCGTTGGTACCACTGGAAGTCGAAGCAATCTAGCTATTCTCTCACTCAGGAAATTATGAGTAGATCCACTGTCAATCAACACCATCACGTGTTGCGACCCAATGGTAGCTGCTAATCGCATGGTTTGAGGGAATGTCCAGCCTGTTAATGCATGTAGTGAGATTTCTGGTTCGACTTGATCTTCTGGAGTTTCTGTCATCTGCAACTCTTCGTTCTCCATCGCATATTCTTTGGTTTGGTTGCTGCTTGGGCACTCAAGGAGGAGTAGTTGAGGTCCTTGACACTTGTGTCCAGGGGTGAATTTTTCGTTGCAGTTGAAACACAACCCTTGTGTTCTCCGTTTCTGCATTTCATCCCAACTTAACCTCTTGGGTGTGGCTGTTGGGTTAGAACGATTCATTGTGGTGCTAGTGGTAGGTACACAGTTCAGAAGTGGGGGGCGTGTGAACCTCTTTGTTCTAGCAATCTGCTCATCCCTCATTCTTGCTAAGCTGATGGCTTCCTTCAATGTTTTGGGCTTGAACATTCGAATCCCATCGGCAATTTCGGGTTTCAATCCTCCCATGAAAGTGCCAACGAGAGCCTTCTGTGTCCATCCGTGAACTCGATTGCCAAGCCTCTCAAACTCTTTTTGGTAATCACGAAGGGATCCAACCTGTCGAACTCTGGACAAAGCTTCATCAAAATCTTCACACTCTGTTGGTCCGAAACGAGCCCATAATTCCTCTTCAAAGAACTCCCAAGTCACTGAGCGACCTTCCTCCTGGTACGTCCGACGCATCCATTGCCACCACTGATTGGCTTCTCCTTCAAGGTGGAAAGATGCTAGAGTTACCTTCTGATTATCTGTTATGCCTTGAAATTCAAAGAATTGAGATACTCTACTAAGCCATTCGGTGGGATCCTCTCCAGAGTATTTTGGAAACTCCAATCTTGCCATCTTGGAAGAGAAAATCTGTCTGCCACTGTCATTCTCCTCTCGATGTGAACGAAAAGATCCTTCTCGCCCATGGTTGTTGTTGCTAGAGGTTCCTCTGGTCGAAAGAAAAGCTTCTGAAAGTTTATTGATGGTTTCCTCCAAATGGTGCAGCTTATCAGTTACGCCTATCTCCAATTGATGCATTCCATCTTGAACTTCACCGAGTCCAGCCTCCAAAGCCTCAATCCTCTCTTTGTTGGATGCCATTATAACCTGCTCTGATACCACTTGATGCGGTCCCAATCAAAACAATTTATTAATGACGAAATACGTTTCTGTTTCTGGTGAGAACAACCAGAAAGTTTAAGAATTTTCTTTTCTTCTCCCTTTTATTCATTAGCTACTGGCTTATTTATAATAACAAATCACAATACGAAGTAGTAGTTGAATCAAACTAAACAACCACAACAGAGAGTTATCACAAACTACAATATGAAATAGTAATTGAATCAAACTAAAAACCCTTGATAAGGTCATCCTAAAATCCTGGTTCCCGTACTCATCTTGATAACTTCCACACGTGAAACTGTACATGCATGTGTCATGCATGGCTTGTATGGGAGTCAGCTTATGCTCTCACGTAATATACTTACGGTTTGGCTTTGGGATTCTTCCAGACCTTCTTGGCCTATCAGGCTTATAATGATCAGACTCGCTCTACTACCACTTGAATTAAAAGATCTATCAACATAAATAACCCAACACTCCTCCTGCTCTCATAAATCTTTGACTGGTTGTTTGCCACAATTTTTACATTTGCTAGATCGGTTGTTAGCAGTAGATCTTTCATCTTTGGAGCAAACTGGTTGTGCCTTAGATTTGGTGGTGGCAGGGTTGAGCTGTTTGCTTGCTTCAGGTGCCTTTTGCTGTTGGGTCGCGAGCTTTTCACCTAAGGCTTGTGTTATGACTTGTTTACTAGGGCCACCATCTGGGCTTTAAACTTGCAAACCCATGGCATGGCAAATCTTGTCGGCAAACTCATCAAAGTGCCTTTAATTGATAAACTGATCATCTTGATGAACACCAGTTGAGGTTCTATGATGGGCTCAATATCATATTCCTCATTGTGCACCATGATGGCAAGATTGTCGTTGGAGGAATGATCATCATCCATGCTGCTTCAAACGCACCAAATTGTTTGTGCTATTTTTTAGCTTGACCAATAAAACAATTGTTTGTGCTATTTTTTAGGTTGACCAACAAAACAATAAAAATAATGTCTAGGGTGTTCACATGCAAATAGAAGAGGTTAACTATGTGAGGAGATTATAGATGAAGAGGGGAATAAGCTGAGGAGAAAATGAGGTTGAGTGCCTCTAGATTTGGACTGATCAACTCCTATAAAACAGAGCAAGATACTGACGTTAGGGGTGGAGCCAACGGTAGCTGGCGTCCATACTCGGACATTCAAGTAATATAATGAAAGAACAAAAGATGCCTTAAGGTCAAAAGAGACCTCAAAGACGTAAAACAATTGAGGATCAACTTAGATAAGGAAAAAGAGGAGTGATGGATGAAATAATGAATTGTTGTTATTGTTAGAGTGAACCATGAGCTTTTGTGGAGTGTGCTTGCAGACCATTTGGTAATTTTGTTCATGCAGTGCCTAATTAGTGGTTGCCCTCCCTTAGGTGAGGGCCTTTGTATAACTGGATTAGTGATCCCAAAATACTGATATTCTTTGGCTTGGGGGCCAAGGAAACCATTAGCCACCCTATTGCTCCCCTTACTTTTTATATGTGGCATTCCCTTCAGCACGTGGTCCTGCTACGTTTTGGACTACTGCAAGGGGCAGCTGACATGACAGCTGTTCATTGGCTTAGCTAAGGTATCTTTCTTGTTAATGGTTCCTTATATTCAGCCAAAGGTGAAATATTTTTTATTTTTCAAATCGAGTACATTGTTCACATATGCTGTTAACAACCGAAATTTTAAGTTCTGATTTTACCCTTCGAAATCACATGTCTTTTCTGGAATTGCCATTCTTTAGGAGGAGCTTACCTCCCAGCTCTCCTTTAGCTGTCCTACCACTATGTTCACAATTGTGATTTCAGTTGTTTGACTCTCTTTTGCCACATGTCATCGTGCTGTTTGTCTACTTACTTTCAAATTCCCTCAAACAGTTAGCAATGTCAAGTCTTTATATTAAAATTACCCTTATTTGTTTGTTAATGAATTTTTTATGGTTAATTATACATCTATATAGGGAATTCTGGACTCATATCCCAATTTAGGCTTAAAAGAGCATGTTTATAGATATTGGCATCTTTGTATCATAACCGACTGAGTCGTTGCCATTCTTATTAATATTACCATTTTGTTTTTTACTTATAACTTTAGAAAGCCGATTGCTATTTTTTAAAAAGCCTCCAAATAAGCACGAAATACTTCGTTTTATTATTTTTAACCATCAATTCATAAAATAAATGTATACATAGTATAGAAATATTAATGAAAAAAATAGTGGTACACAGTATGTTTTCTAAAATCTTTAATTTGTTAAAACTGAATTAACTTTTAGCTTAATATTAAGTTATTAAATAATGTCGTTATGAGAAATATTTCTAGTATAAACTTAGATCTTGTGTTGAGATGACTTGTACTGAACTCTTTATAATCTTTTATTTCATGTGCATGTATAACAATATAAGTTAATATTTAATTATTTTTATATTCTTATTTAATAACTATAAATTATATTTTTTTTAAAAATAACAAAATGTTAGTTTAGCACTAAATTCAAATACTTCAAATATAACTTTCTTTAATAAAAAGAAAGCGCTAAAACATGCAACTTTGCAGCACATGCCGCCACTAGAATTAAGTCTCAGAAACGGGAAAATAACAACCACAAAAATGGCTTTACTTTCTCTCGCAAGTTCAATATTCAAATAGTGAAACCAACTGAAGAGCCAAAATTTAATACGTGAGAAAAAGCTTAGGGGTTCAAGTTTTTAAGCCATTGATCAAATGGGTTCGACCAAAAATGGATCTTTTTGGTCGTAATAGTAATGATGGTGGTGGCTAAACAAAGTGAAAGCTAGGGATATGAATTGCCATATAATTGTACTACGAGGCTTTAGTGCGCTGAATATGATGTGATTCATAGCTAAAATGAGTTTGAAATCAGAAGCTATAAAAATGCTATGTGGGTTTCTGCAACCCCAATCAATTCTAGTTCCTATAAGGATGCTGCAGGTAGAGGATTCAGAATGTAAGCATCTCACTCAATCCATGATCTACTTCTTTATTTTTATGCACAAATGTGCTTTTATTTTAGTTGTTTTATATTTTACTTGTGGTTGCATACATGCTATAGTCAATAATTTTTTTGAAGTACTATAAACATCACAATATTGAAGATTTTTCCCTCAATAACATGTCATATTTTATTTAAAGTAAGGCATGGTGGTGTGTATTTCTTTTTAATTCTTGTAAATACTAATTTGATACAGGAAAGATAAATTTTAAATTACTTCCCTTTGAGATGATTTTCCTCATAAATTAACTATCTTTAAATTGCCTCCTTATTTTTGATAAATTATCCCTTTATATATAGTCAAAAGATGGGGGAAAAATTTGAGGTGGATTGATGATTTTTTTGTGCTCTTAATAAAAATGGGAGGATAAATTGAGATTTTCAAAAATAAAGACAGTAATTTAAAAGTAGTCAATTCATAAGAGATAATTCGAAATTAACCTTAAAAAAATAGGACTTGTAATGAAGATTTTCTTCATAATTGTGATAAATACGTATGTATAATTTTATAAATTAAGATCATGCTATATATTTTCTTCCTATTTTCTTTTTCAGCTTATACTCATACTTCCAAGGCAACAATGATCAATCACAATGACAGCACCAGTGTTGACCAATATTATTCCATTAATTAATGGACCATTTTGCAACTCGTCAATTGTTGTCCAATTCTAAAAAAACCCTCCTCAATCAAGCCAATTGCAAGCTCATCCAATCAAGCTCCCTAAACACAAATATGTAGTTGTTAGAAGATTTGGTGGCTTCATGGATGAAACTAGCATTTCTACTCAAGATTCTGCATTAAAGAAAAGTCTCAAGAATTCAACCTGGGAATCAGCAATAATTTTCAACAACAAAATTTCAGACGATCATCGTACTTTGACTTATAGTACCTTTTTTTTCTTGTAGTGAGTGTTGCTGGCTACAATTCTCCCTTTCAGAATGAGAATCGCATTAATGAAGTCCTGTTATGGTTTGATTAATATATTAATTACAGGTCATTCTAAACTTGATAGAGAATAATTATGTATTGACAAAGAAAATGAGAGCTACTTGGAAAAAAAAGATAGTGGTCCTCTTGTAAATAAAAAATTTAAAAAAATAAGGTAGATTTTGTTTCCTGATAATATCTGATCTTTGAATGATCTTGTAACATTTATGTACTTTTATTTATGTTAACATTTACTTAATTGTTATATTCTCATTTATTAACTACTAATTATGTAAGTGTATTTGGTTAGATAGAAGATCATATCAGAACATAATCTTAATTCGATTCACAAACCCATGGGCCTCATAAAAATTAATGCAATTCAGGTTCAAGATTTGGTATTGGGTGGGTTAAATTGAACCCTCTAAACTACTCGCTAAACTTAATTACTAAATAAACACACAAATAAATTTTAAATTTTTAAATTTTACTCGATAAATATACTTAAATACCCAATATACCCTTACTAGACCAAATTTTTATAATAATAGCAGTTTTACTCATTGAACCCACTAAATTCATTTATAAACCCTTAATAAATGTTTCATTGAATTTCTTATGTAGTTATTCTAAATCCACAACATATATCTAAATTTTTCAAGCTAATGGAGCAATAACATGAGAAAGGAACATTTAAAGAGTAAGAAAAAATAAAAATGAATACATATAAAAATATTTCAAAAGTTTATAGAAGTGATTTACAATTGGAAATGAATAACTTATACCTCAACAAAACGATTGCCAAATATATATTCAGGAGCAACATTTCTACGAGATAATATATGCAATGGCTTAGATATCAAAAGGTAAAAGTGTAACACATCATACAGAGGACAAGTGGAATAAGATAACATTATAGCACAATCCTATAAGTTACCCCATTTCACGCATATTCATCCATTGATTAGACGATGTTGGCCAATTTTCATAATATGAAAATATGTGAATAAGCTTGTTTATCCTTTTAGGTCCATATAATTTGTCGTAATATCTAAGTGAGAGTATAACTCTTTTCGTAAATTGTCGTAATCATTTAAGTGAGAGTAACTCTTTTAGTAAATTGTCGTAATCATCTATACCCATTCATCCTCACTCAAGCCTATTAGTCGACATTTATTTATAATATGATGAATATATGATTGTAATCCGACTAAAAAAAATCATCAATAGACCTAATTGATTTGACGGCATTAACATGCAAAAATAAGTATTATATATAATAAAAAATTAAATTAAATGACTTACTGAATAACTTAAGTTTAGATTGTATTACTTTTGTTTTTTATCTTCCTCTACATTTAACCTCGCCTTTTAATTTAAAACTTATTGTTCGCATTAAGTGAGCAACTTTTTTGGCTAGATAATACTTACTCAAAAGTAGATGGGTCACAATGGGTAAAAGTATCAACGTTAATAGATAGTTGACCTTATGTTCATGTCTTCACTTTTGGATCTAAAACAAATGTACACTTAGGATTGGCGATCTCCTTTAATTTTTTCAAAATATCTAACTAGATTTCAATAGAACTCTCATTAAACCACTTACATTACAAGAAAAATGACAATAAATACAAGTCACTTAATGATAAGAATTATTTTATCATGTAAGTATGATAGAATCGTGATAGAATTTTGGTTATCAAACGATTAATGACATACTTGTGATAGAATATTTGTCTATCAAGAGTTTATGATATGCATGTTATAGAAATTAAATTATTCACAAATATTGTGATAGAAATTTAAATTTGACCTTCTTTGACCAAATTTATAAGTAATATTTTATTTGTTTAGAATTTGAAATGTAGCGTCTAGATTGTCAAATGACTTTTTTTAAAAAAAATAAATAAAACAAAATGGTGATTTAAACTAAATGTGAAGAAAATAAACATTTTTCTAAGTCGTAAACTCAAAACTCAAAATTGCACTCACCACACTCATCGTCACTCTCACTCTCATAAAGAACACGCTAAGTCCTAGCTTGAACACTCATCTTCACACTCTCAATCAGCCAGTCACTACCACCACACAACCCTAGCTAGCCAATCGTTCCTTACACTTAGTTTTCCAATCATGACTAGCCACTACCACCATCGATCAAATAGTGAAGCAACACCCGAATCATAGACCCATTGGTTGAATTCAAGCCAACCACCATGACCACCAATGGTGATGACTTGACGCAACGCGAATCATCCATCTCCCTAATGTTGTCATGCGAGCCAAAGGATTGTAGCCCTAAATCTTTAATTCCAAGTTCTGTTCTTCTACTTCAAGTAAATTTATTTAAAATTTGGGAAATTGAGCACACAGAGTATCCAATCAAAAACACACATTTGTTTACCATTTTAACCATTCAATTCATTGGCACTACTAGTACTAGAAATAATCTTAGAATATTCATCTTTAGAGCTCACATCCCTTCTCTTTCTTCCATACTTATCACCATTCTGCTCAATCACTGTTGATTCCTCCATTGACCTATCTTTGAGACCTGAACTTTCCCTAAACCTATGACCCATATTCAGCATTTATTAACAAACAAAAGATCCATTTTAATGACCAAGGCTTGTACACTAAAAATTTGGACTGGGATTTGGAGCCAAGGACTCGAGGCCTCAAGTGGTTGAGTGAAAGTTTGTATTTGTGAAGTTTGTGAGCGAGTAACTGACTGATTGAGATGATGGGGTTAGTTAAGAAGTTGGATTCAGTTAGTTAAGAAATTGGACTAGGACATAGAGATAAAGAGAGTGAAAATTTTTATATTTGTTATTTGTAAAGGTTGAAGTTGATGGAGATGGAGATGGATAGATAAAGCTGAGATTGTGTAAGGTTGCTAATGAGGTTGCTTTATATCTTTATACGATTTTCTTGGCCAAGATGCAACAGAGGGGTGCGTTGAGTGTGCGCACTATGTCTTACCATTTTTTTTCTTTTTCTTTTCCAAAATATTATATCTCAATGACATGGAGTTATTATTGATAAATGTTCTCTTGATTTTGTAATCTAGACAAAAAAATTTCTAGTAAAAGTGGTCCTCATAAAATACAGTTCCTTTCTCATTTCTTACATTTCAATGATAATTTTGAGGCATGATTTATTTATTTCCTTATTTTTCAATTTGATTACATTCTTATGCGAAATTTGACTTTTTCGTAAATTAATTATATACCTTTTTGGATTTAATATCAACTAATTAATTTAGGATAATAGTTGAACAAAAAGTAGATCGATTTAGTTGTTATTTGCCATCATTTTGGGAACACAATATTTTGAAGGTAATACATATTTAAAGATTTATTACCAAATTATAAAGCTTAATGCTAAAATATGTATCTTATCCATAACATTGTCAATTTCTGCACTTTTATTTTTATTATCCATCAAGGCTTGCAAGTGGTCATTTTTGCATACCATTTTGCATCAAAATCTTTCCTTTGATTTGCATCTTATGAATATATTACTTAGGTAAAGGTTATCTGTTTCTCAAAAACTGGAGATATAGGGCAACCACGTTTTCCAATTGTTCATATACTTTTTTGGAATTTTTTTATTTCACTGTTGTATTATTTACTATCATTTCTTTCATATCGATGTTTTGCTGCTATGTTCTAGGGCCCTTTAAATTTTCTTGCAGTGCATGCGATCAAAACCAAGGTATTTTAGTTCTTTAATGCACATTTGTAGGTAATAAACTTAGTAAATTAAATATATTTCAATATACTGCTGAGTTTGTTTATTTTTTTTTCACAATCGCATTACAAGAATTTGATAGCAACCTCTTATATTTCATATGCATCACCTGATTGTGATATGTATGAACTGATTAATATAGGTAATATTGTTTATGCTTTTTGGTGTATTTTATTATTGCCCAATAATTGTATCAACAATAGTCTTTTATTAAGTTGGATAGATGTTGTTCTTATTTTATAACAAAGCAATGGTACATATAGGCCAAATAGTTTGTTACACATGGTTCTAAGTACTTTCATATAAATTATTGAAGTGAAATTGATTATATAGGTTCCTATTTTTATTTATTTATTTATTGTTTTGAATTTTTTAGTTTGTCTTCTTTTTAAGTTTTCAATTTGTTTTTGTATTTTACTATTGGTTTTCTTTTTATTATGCAAGTATTGACTCGTATGTGGTGTCGACATGATTTGATCCCTTTTCCAGTTCAACGTTAGTCAAAATCATTGTTAGTTTATTAATTTTTTTTATAATGAAAAAAGAAGTCAGAAAAGTAAAAAAGTTATTGTTTCATGTTTGGCCTCTTTTATGTATTGAGATCAAAACTTGTTAAAAATAAGATTGATTGTAGTAGAATCTATTTGAGTATGAAAAAAGGGTCATCGATTTTGTAAACTTTACTGTTGAAAATGTCGAAGACAATAGTGTCATTAGCTGTTCATGTTATTGATGTTGGAATTTAGCATATTGCAGACCTACGATTGTAATTGAACAACCGTTTTGGCGTGGTTTTGTATAATCTTATAAATTTGGACTTGGCATGGGGAAGATACCTATACCACCCCATCTTGTATGTATACTTTTCATTTGAGCCTATGGACTTAAATGATGGGAGTACAGTGGATATGGTTAATAATACTTACAAAGATTGTGATGGAGAGCTTAAGGCATTTAGAGCACATTTAGAATAGGTTGAGAAACTTATGTATCTAGAATGTACAAAGTTCACTAAGTTAGTCACTTTCATGAAGTTGTTCAATAAAAGGTAAATTTAATGGTTTGGGAGCATTTTTACCACACTGTTGAGTTTTTTAAAAGAATTGTTACCTAAAAAAATAAAATCCCAAAGACTATGTACAAGGCTAAAAGGACAATGTTTACTTTAAGCTTAGAATATATGAAAATATATGCTTGTCCAAATGATAGCATACTCAATAAAAAAAGAGTATGAAAGGCTTTCTGAATGTCTTACTGGTGGTTTGTCTAGATGGAAGAAAAATGATGGTAGTGTTGACAAATATATAATAGGTATTCCAGCAAAGGTTTTATGGTATTTTCCTCTCATTCCTATATTTAGGCATATGTTTCATTAATCACAAATTGTCAAGGATTTAACTTGGCTTGCAAATAAGATGTTGGTTGATGATAAGCTTTGACATTCAATTGACTCACCATCATAAAAGTTAGTAGATGGAAAGTTGCCTATCTTTGTACCAGATCCTAGAAATCTTTTACTTGCCCTATCAATTGATAAAATCAATCCACATGCTTTATTAGTAGTATATACAGTTATTGGCCTGTTGTTCTTACGACATACAATCTTCTACCCATGGCTATACATGAAACTGAAGTTTGTGATGCTATCCTTATTGATTTTTGGTCCTCAACAATCGCGCAATGACATTGATGTGTACTTGGCACCGTTGATAGAAGACTTACAAACTTTATGGGATGTTAGGGTGGAAGCTTATGATGCTAACTGAAAGGAATTATTTAATCTAAGGTTTGTGTTGCTATGGACTATAAATGACTTCTTAGCATACATAAATTTAGTGGGTTACACCATTAAAAGGTATAATACATGTCCATATTGTCGTTTAGACACATCCAAATGTAGACGAAAACATAATTTAAAAAATGCATATTTAGTTTATCGTCGTTGCCTTCCTAGTAACCATGAATTTCGAGACCAAAAGAAAGCCTTTAATAATAAAGTAGAAAGATCCATCTTCGAAACCATTGAATGGTAAGAGAACTTAAAGTTGGTAGAGTCTATTAAAAATAAAATAAGAAAAGTAAAAGTAAAAAGTGCACAAAAGTTCCAATAATAATGATAGTACATGATAGAAGAAACAATCCATATTCTATAATTTAGAGTATTGGAAATACTTGTTGGAGTATAATCAATTAGATGTAAGGCACATTGAAAAAATATTTGTAAAACCATATATGGAGCTAGGGATGGCAAACATCGGGCCTAGGCCGGGCTTTTTCAAGCCCATGTCCAGGCCCTCTGTCAGTTTGGGGGCCGGGCTTGAGTTTTATTTATTTATTTTGAATTTTTTAAATTGTTATAAATTTGAAATAAATTAATGATCAAGAAGCTATTACAATCATAAATAAATTAAAGAAAATGAATATTTTAAATTAAAATAATAAATAAAGCAAATAAAAACTCATAATTTTAATTTTCTTTAATACTGGATTTTCTAATTCAAACGCTCTCTTAATTAATTGACTCAAAAGAGATAATTTAGTATTATAATTTTAGTTTTTTTTGAATCATAATTGATTTATAAGTTAAAATTTTAAGTTTTCTTTTTTATTTTTAAATTATTTTTCAATTTTAACTATATTATTCTAATTTATAAAATTATTTTTTAAAAAAGTAGCGAGTTTGGGCTTTGTCCGGGCTTTTTTTCTTAGGCCCTTGTCTAGGCCCTCATGGGTGAGGGTCGGGCCTAAGCGGACTTGGGCTGGCCCTGGCTTTTTTGCCACCCCTATATGAAGCTCTACTGAACATTTCGAGAAAGAACAAATATGGTCATAAGTCCAAGATGGATCCTGTGGCATCAGAAAGTAGGGGTGAATTTGCATCGGGTATTAAAACGGACAAGGTTACCTTTCTATCTCTAGCTTATTACATAATAACTAAAAAAGAAAAAGCCAGATTTTGTAGAGCTTTAAAAAGTACCAAGGTTTTTTATGGGTATTCTTCAAACATAAAAAATTTCATGTCAATGAATGATTATAAACTTTAAGACCTTAAGTCTCATGATTGTTATATTCTTACCTATTGCCCTTAAGTGTATCTTGCCAAAGCATGTTAAATATGCTATCATCATGTTGTATTTCTTCTTTAATTTCTTGTGTGCAACTACGGGATGTGACAACATTTGATAAATTAGAGATGGACCTTGTAGTGATTTTGTGCTTATTAGAAAAATATTTCCCCTTTCTTTTTTCAATATAATGGTTCATTTACTGTACACTTGGTGAATGAAGCTAGACTATATGGCCAACCTTATCTTCGATGGATGTATACATCCATTAAGAGATGCATGAAAACTCTTAAAACTTATATTCAAAATCATAATCGTCCTAAGGGTTGCATAGCAGAAAGTTATGTAGTAGAGGAAGCATTGGAATATTCTACATAGAATGCATGTCAAACATGTGTATTGTTGGGGTGCCACCTAGATATGTGCAAAACTTGTCAATTGACAAGCCGTTGTCTAATGAAAATGGTTGCAAGTTAATCCAAACCCATTAGATCAAGCATATTTGTATGTCATAAACCAAACACAAGAAGTTGAATCATACATTAGGTAACATATTCACGCTCTATATTAATAAATTTTAATATTTATTCAATTGAAATAAATTGTTTTCTCTAATCTAACAATCTGAATTTTATAATTTTTTAATGAGCATATGCAATGGCTTAGAGCTAAACATCCACATTAAAATGACAAATGGTTGCAAGAAGAACATTAATTGTACCTTTGCTGATTGGCTAATGGATAAGGTTCATGCTCATAAACCATTAGATTTCACTAGTAATAGACTATTCATTTATTCTTATTAAGTAAAAAAACAATACTTACATACATTTCTTGCCTGGTAGGTGTACGTTGATATAGAAATGGTGTTGGTATATCAGATATCGTACATTGGATATAGCAAAAGCCTCTTCCTTTTGTGGTTAAACACACAGGATATGACATTAATGGCTTCCACTATATAACATGAAATTGAGAATCAAATTGTGTTACTCAAAATAGTGGAATAATTCTAGTTGCAGAAGTTATTCATGCTACAAGTGCAAAAGACAAAAATTTTGTAACATGTGACATGATACTTTATGGAGTTATAGATGAGATATGAGTTTTTAACTACCATTTGTTAAAAATTGTTATGTTAAGGTGTGATTAGGTTTGAAATATTGGTAGTGTGAAGAATGATGAACATGAATTCATCTTATGAACTTAGACCAATTAAGGTATAAATCTGATCTGCTTATATTAGATTCTCAAGCCAAACAAGTTTTTAATGGACCTAATTAGGTCGAAAAAAATGATTGCTAGTGAGTTATATGCCCACTCGAGGCACTTCCAACAAACAAATGAACTTGATGTGTATTACAACCGAACACACTCTACTCAACACTGAATTATCAAATAATGAGTTATTAAAATCTTCTAATGGTAAAAAAGCTATCTATGCATGAAATTCTAAAGATGGAATTTAGACTAATAGCTAATATGCCTTTTATAGAGTTGGCAATGAGTGTTTTCTTATGATTTAATTGTAGCTAAGTTTTGGATATTATAATTACTATGTTGTAACTTTTTATTGTTTTAAACTTTATCATTTTCTGTGTGTTGTGTCTTATTTCTTTTTGTTTTATTTGTTGGCTTTCTAAGCCATTATTTTTTTGTTTATTAAGTCTAATTTTTATTTAAATATTTTAGGTGTACTTACATGGATAAAAGAAATGGTATTGCTAAGGATAATGTTCATGATGATGGCATTAATTATGACGATGATGATTATGATGATTTGTTTGATGATATGCTATGGGCTCTAACTTTGAAGAAGATGAAGAGGACACAGAAGGTGCCACTGATGCTTTTAAAGGTACTACTCTTGAAGATGTAATGGCTGATGTAGAAGGTGTTGTTGATGCTTTTGTAGATACTGATATGGACGCTCTAAAGAGTAATAATGCAAACAAAGGTGTTAATATGGGTACTAGGTAGAACAAAAAACTAAAAACGAGGAAAGGGAGGATACTGATACAATATAACATAGTGAGATTTCCTATTGGTAATAAAGCCACTGAGCTGGCCACTTATCTTAGAGTCTTAACTCGTACTTTAGTTTCGATTCTATTGCTTAATTGGCGCAAAGTTCCACATGAGACAAGGAGCGTTTATGAGAATCTATTTAGGTATATGTCTAAATTCTATTGTATTGATCTTAAATTAGATAACAATTAAAAAAAAACTAAAGAGAATCTATTTAGGTATATGTCTAAATTCTATTGTATTGATCTTAAATTAGATAACAATTAAAAAAAAAATAAACGCTCAGGGTAGAACAAAAACAAAAAATTGAAAAGCAAGATACATTTTGTTGTTTTATAAATCTAGTCATAATTATAAATGATACATTTTAGTTGTCTTATTAATTCATTTTAAGTTACATTAATTAAATCTTTAATTATTAATTTAAAATTTTATCAAATGTTTGAGCACTAGTAATAAAGGGTAGCATACAAAAAATTCTCATTGCATCTTCAAACTATATACTATTTTGTATATTGTATACTAGGTGATCTTAAAGTTGTTAGTGACTGTTCTGATCTTTTACTTAATTACTATCACTTCACAACATTGGTATTAGGAGAGCAAAAATAAAAAGAAGCTATTACAGTCAATTAAGCAGACATTTCGACACTTCAATTACATGTTGACAAAAAAGTACATTGTGCCATTTATAGGAGATCGAAAGAGACTGAACAGAGTCCCAATTGATTAACCCTAAATTAACAAGTCTGTTGATCAACGTTTATATGATGTTTTTCAAGCAAGTATCTTTAACATAGGTTTTGTCACTTGTTAATATTTGGTATAAATGTACCAATAAACACCCAATGTTTTAAAATTATTCAAAAAGTCAATTGTGCTAATGAAGAGAAAAGAGCCTTAAATAAGTTGAATTTGAAATATAAATGTGTAACCCAAGAGGGGGGGTGAATTAGAATTTTAAACAACTATCTTATCAAATCCACTCAACAAGCTATCTAATGTCTTAATAAAAATTGAAAGCAATAAGTTCAATAAAAGCACAATAATTAAAGAGCAAGAGAGAAGAAAAACAAACACGCGAATTTTACGTGGTTCGACAATCCCCGCCTACGTCCACGCCTCCAAGCGATCCAAGCTTGAGGATTTCACTATCCAAGCCCTTCCAAGGCTTCAACCAATTACAATTAACTTCAAGGTGTCAATAAACCTTTACAATAAAGAGATATCTCCCAATCTCTTCACTCAAGTGTCTCACACACTCAAACTCTCACAAATGAGATAAATAGATGAAGAGTACAATGACACTCACTCAATGAGTAGATATACAAAAATAAAGAACAAGAAATGATTTAATCTTTTGTTTTTTGCAAGTTGAAGGCTCAAGATATCTCGTGTGCTTTTTGTTGTTGCTTGTTGGAAAGCTTCAAAATGAGTTGGATTTGAGTTTTTATACTTAGAACTCAAAAACTAGCTGTTATGTTCATTTCTGGCTGGAACCGGATTGCCGGATATGGAATCCGGATATTCGCTTGATGTTACCGTCACAGACACAAATTTGAAATTTTGAACATCCGGATTGCCGTTTGTCGAATCCGGAATGCCGGTTGTATTTTGGTTACATTTTGCCCGCATCCGGATTGCCGGATTTCAGATCTGGATTGCCGCTTTCGGTTTGCATGAATTCTGCCCAGAAAACCGGATTGCCGTTTGTGATAACCGAATTGCCGCTTGCATTTTGGTTACATTCTACCCGAAACCGGATTTCCGGATTTACACATCCGGATTGCCGGTTACTACAGTAACGGCTACAGTGAAATAGTTTCTAATTTTATAGTTTAACCCCAAAACTTTATAAAATTGTATTATGGCTCAAAACGTTATGAAACTTTGCAAATAGGTCCAATTTTAGAATTTATAAATATTACTTTGTTAATCCCAAAAATTTCTAAAATTATGGTTATTCCCAAACTTTGTGAAATTATATAATGACCTAAAATATTTAAAAAGTTTCAAATAGGTTCAAATCCGAAATTTAAAAACAATATTAAAGGTTTTAAAACATGTTCATTTTAGTCCAAAACACTTTAATTTTATGGCCTCATTTTCTTATTTATAAAACACAATTCATAAACTTTTGTGTAATCAATACATGTGGTTTATTATCATCAAAATCAATATGTATAGCTATATAAGCTAATAATCTCCCCCTTTTTGATGATGACAAAGCACATTACAAAAAATTTAATCTAGTTATAAAAAGCTCCCCCTAAATCAATGCAAGGTTCAAGAAAAAAAAATTTATTTGAAACAAACTCCCCCTGCATACATGCATACTCCCCCTGGATACGTGCTTATTTTTAAAACACTTTATAAGACACTTTTTATAACACAAATTAAATAATTATCCCCCTTCATCATCAAGAGGAATAAAAGAAGTAGAGCTCCCCCTATCAAGTGTCAAGTATCACAATATATCAAGCACATTAGTAAAAAAAATATCCATAAGTACAAGGAAATCCATAAAATCCATAACAAACAATCAAACCAAATTCATATCATCCAAAACAAATACATATCATCCAAAAGAAATACATAGCATCCAAAAGGATTACATATCATCCAAAAGCATAATAATCATCCATAGAGTCGAAAATACAAGAACATGATGCAGTAAACGAAATGTAGGTGTGTCCAAGTACAAGTATAAGAAAACTACTGAGATGGTGAGGATGGTGGTGATGGAGCTGGATATGGATATGTAAGTCCGAAATGCTCAAAGAGAAGGCACTGTCCATGAAGAAGCTGCTGTTGTCCATGAATGAGCTGCTGCTACTGCTGCTGATACTCAGTCTGCCGCTACTACTGCTGATACTCAGTTTGCCGCACTGAGAGTGTCTGCACCTCATCCATAAGCTGCTGAAGAGAAACCTCGGTAGAGGGAGGAGGCTGTGGAGGTGAGGAAGCTGATGCAGAGACACCAGGAGCTGGAGCAGTCACAGTAGGATCTCGACGTCGACGCTGTCCTCGAAAAGAGAGTGAGAAAATGGGTAGCTGATCGGCTGGAACCACATCATTAAGTGGCCGATCATCACTTGGAGCCAGAAAAGTAAACTTTTTCTCAGAGTATTTAACCCAAGTGCCATTTTGCCACGCAAAGCCTAAGCTGAGAATAGTGTCTTCCCCGATACCCTTAGACGGTCTACATGAAGGTTCTTTAATAGGTACTTTGAAAAATTTCAAGATTCGGGTAATGAAAAGACCATAAGGAAGGGAGCGAGTAAGCAGTTTAGGAATGCTGAGCATGTTTCGGACAATGAGATAGCCTAAGTTGACTGGACGACGTCTAAGAATGCAATCAAGCAAAACCACATCCATATTAGAAACCTCGTCCAAATGGCCGGATCTAGGAAGGACAATACCTTGAATAAAATGAAGTAAAATCCGGGATTGAAGACAAAGACATGGAGTGCGAAGATGAACAGTACAGTCTTCATCGGAAAGATCGACACGACGACATGTTCTTAACAGCATCAATATAAACATAGTCATCAATTTTAGGAACTTTCCTAGGAGAAAAAATGCGTAGGCCATCATTGGAAGATCCTAGAATAGAGTTCAAATCCGAAATACTAAATTCAGTCGAAACTACTCCAACTGTGGTGATTACTCGATTCTCTTTCTCCGCGGAATAATCCATATTCGAGTAAAATACTTTCACCAAGTCGGGATAAACACTCTCCTCAACAACAAGAGCATTAAACCAACCAACAACTTCCAACAATTGCACCAAGGAACTATTACTAATACAGAGATGGTATAAACTATTCGGTATAATAAAAAAGCTTGGGAGTACCTCACGAGTCATGAATTGTTGACGAAAATGTTTGGCAAGATGTTTTTGATTTTGAAAATGTATGGACTTGAAAAGAGATAGATTGGAGGTGCCCCGTGCTTCTTGTGGTCGGTCGGTTTGTTGAACTGGGTCCTTGCCCTTTCTTCGAACCGGCCAAGAGCTTGACATGATAAAATGGCCGATTTGAAGTTAAATACTATGAGGAGAATGATGATGAGAAGGATTGAAAGAAGTTTGGTGAAGCAATTTGATCAAGAAACGGCTTGAAGAGAAGAAATTTAGAGAGAGAAAAAAGTGAGGCAAAACCCTAGGTTTAGATTAGGATCTAAGGATTGAGATGTTGCAAACGGGTTTTGAGAGTGATTTTAGACAAAACAACTCATAGGGAGTAGGATTAATGTATTGATTTGCATTAAAACAAGGTTGAAATGGTGGATTTTGATGAGAAAAGAGAGAGATGGGAATCGGTTTTTAGAGAGAGAGAGTGAACCGGAATGCCGAAAGAGAGAACAAAATGAACAGTTTATATATCTTGCGAAACCGGCTTGTCGGTTGTCACTAACCGGCTTGTCGGTTGTCACTAACCGGCTAGTCGGTTGTGACCAGAAACAAAGCAAAATCCAACCGGCTTGCCGGATGCATATAACCCAAATTCCGGTTTCGGTCCAATAATGTTCACAGGCAAATCCGGTGATCCGGATGACAAGAACCGGCATGCCGGTTTGATCCAGTAAGTAGAAAAATAACAAACGGCTTACCAGTTGTCCTGAACCGGTTGGCTGAATGAGTTTTGAAAAATATGAAGCTGTGAATTCGGCTTTCCGGATGGTCTTGAACTGGAAATCTGGTTTGATCCAGTAAGCATGCATGAAAATTTGGTTTTCCGGATTATTCTAACCGGTAGACCGGTTTGAGGCAGAAAAAGGGCTTAGCAAATCCAGCTTTCCGGATGGAAAAACCGATCATCCGAATGTTGTCCCGAGAGCAACCAAAGTTAATCCGATTTTCCGGATTGAAAATCCGGTTATCCGTAATTATTCCCGAGAGAATTCAATAAGAGAAAGAAAATAAGTATGTTTTCCAGATGGGTAGAAAGGAAATGTTTGCTAGTCTTTATACTTGTACTACACACACCATTTTATTTTTGGCTTTAAAAATTGATTAATTTTAAATCATTTTGAGATTTAAAACTTATGAATTAGCCTTGTAATGCATGAAACATGAAATCATAAAATCATAAAATCATAAAATCACAAGCATATCACGCAATCTAACTCATGAAGCCTAAATCCATATAATAACAGATATATCAAGCCATATAGTTAAAACATAAATCAAGATGCAACATTCATCATTCCAAGCTCATGTCTTATCTTTATAAAATGCTCTTCGCTAAGAGGTTTTGTAAAGATATCTGCGAGCTGATTTTCAGTAGAAACAAATTTGATTACAACATCCCCTTTTTGAACATGATCTCTAAGAAAATGATGTTTAATTTCTATATGCTTGGTCCTAGAATGTTGAATGGGATTCTTGGAAAGATTTATAGCACTAGTATTGTCACATAAGATAGGAATTTGATCAAGCTTAATACCATAGTCTCTAAGGGTTTGTTTCATCCAAAGAATTTGCGCACAACAACTACCTGCGGCAATATATTCTGCCTCGGTGGTTGAAAGCGCAACTGAGTTTTGTTTCTTACTAAACCAAGAGACAAGAGAATGACCTAGGAAATGACATGTTCCACTAGTACTCTTTCTATCAACCTTATATCCAGCAAAATCGGCATCCGAATAACAAGTTAAATAAATATGAGTACCTCTAGGATACCAAAGACCAAGATTAATAGTGCCAATTAAATATCGAAAAATGCGCTTGACAGCAAGCATGTGAGACTCTTTAGGAAAAGATTGAAATCTAGCACACAAGCATACACTAAACATAATATCAGGCCTACTAGGAATCAAATAGAGTAAGGATCCGATCATATCTCGATATGTCTTGATATCAACTTCCTTACCTTTCTCATCTTTGTCCAGTTTTATAGTAGTACTCATGGGAGTGCTTTTAGCCGTTCTATTGTCATAGCCAAATCTCTTGAGTAGATCTTTTACGTACTTGGCTTGATTTATGAAAATGCCTTCTTCGTTTTGTTTGATTTGAAGTCCAAGGAAGTATTTCAACTCTCCCATCATACTTATCTCAAACTCTTGGCTCATACATGATGAAAAATCTATACACAACAACTCATTAGTAGAACCAAAAATAATATCATCAACATAAAGTTGAACAATAAGTATGTCTTGGTTCTTATGCTTAACAAAAAGAGTTGTATCCGTTTTCCCATTAAAAAATCGTTATCCAACAAGAAGTTTTTAAGCCTATCATACCAAGCTCTAGGTGCTTGTTTTAAACCATACAAAGCCTTGGATAACTTATATACATGATTGGAAAATTTTTCATTTTCAAAACCAGGAGGTTGTTTCACATAAACTTCCTCCATAATATATCCATTCAAGAAAGCGCTCTTAACATCCATTTGATATAAAATAAAATCCTTATGACATGCATATGCTAACAGCATCCTAATGGATTCTAATCTTGCTACAGGTGCAAAAGTTTCATCAAAATCAATTCCCTCTTCTTGGTTGTAACCTTGAGCTACTAATCTAGCTTTATTTCTTACAACCACACCGGATTCATCCATTTTATTTCTAAATACCCATTTAGTGCCTATAATGGATTGATGTTCCGGATTAGGGACTAACTCCCACACATTGTTTCTCTTAAATTGATTCAACTCCTCTTGCATTGCCATAATCCAAGATTCATCATTTTTCGCATCCGCAAAGGATTTTAGTTCAATTTGAGAAATGAATGCAGCATGCTCACATGTGTTCCTAAGAGATGATCTAGTGGTAACTCCTCTTAAGGGATCTCCTAAAATTACATCTTTAGGGTGAAAGGAAACATACCTCCACTCCTTGGGGAGTGTTTGGGAAGTACCTTCATTTTGTTCCTCATTTGGTTCTTCATGATGCTCCTCTTGAATTCCATTTATTGTGTCTTCTTGGTTGTCATTTGATGCTTCTTCTTGTGGTTCTTCTTCTGCATTATCATCAACAATGGCTTTCTCCGTAGATGAGGGGTTAGACTCATCAAAAGTAACATGCATAGATTCCTCCACAACCAAAGTTCTTTTGTTATAAACTCTATAAGATTTGCTTGAATTTGAATATCCAAGAAAAATACCAACATCAGATTTTGGATCAAATTTACCAAGATTATCTTTTGTATTCAAAACAAAACATTTGCATCCAAAAACTTTAAAATAACCAATGTTGGGTTTTTCTATTTTTCTAAAGCTCATATGGAGTTTTATTAAGATTAGGCCTAATCAACACCCGATTTAAAACATAGCAAACGGTATTGACGGCTTCGGCCCAAAAATACTTAGGCAAAGAGTTTTCATTCAACATGGTCCTAGCCATTTCTTGAATAGACCTATTCTTTCTTTCTACTACTCCATTTTGTTGTGCAGTCCTAGGTGATGAAAATTGATGTTCAATGCCAAAGTCATTACAAAAATTTTCAAATGCATGATTTTCAAACTCTCCACCATGATCACTTCTAATACAAGTAATGGAATAACCTTTTTCATTTTGAACCTTTTTATGGAAAGTTCGAAATGCATCAATGGCATCATCCTTATTAGCTAAGAACAATACCCATGTGTATCTAGAGTAATCATCCATAATCACAAATGCATAATATTTGCCACTCAAACTAGCATATCTAGAAGGTCCAAACAAATTTATATAGAGCATTTGAAGTGGTTTTGAAGTAGAGATATGATTCTTTCTTTTGAAGGAAGTCTTGATTTGTTTTCCAAATTGGCATGCTTCACAAATGCTATCTTTTTGAAAATTGATTTTTGGAAGACCTTTAACTAAATCATTTTTCATGATTTTTAAATCAAATCCATACTTGCATGACCTAATCTTTTATGTCACAACCAACCATCATCATGCAATGCGGAGAGACATTTATTATGTAATGATGCACAATCTATATTAATGGTATATACATTAACACATCTATTTCCCACAAACAAGACTTTCCTATCACATGCATTCTGAATAACACATTTTGATTCATCAAAGGTAACTCTATATCCTTTATTGCATAATTGACTAATGCTAAGCAAATTGTGTTTCAAGTTTTCAACCAAACACACATTTTCAATGAGAGTAGATGATACATTACCGACATTTCCAATTCCAATGATTTTTTCTTTTGAATTATCTCCAAATGATACATCTCCACCATTTTCGATCTTAGTGAAGCTTGAAAACCAAGAATAATTCTCTGTCATGTGTCTTGAACAACCGCTGTCCAAGTACCACTTATTCTTCTTCTTCTTCAAGCCCTGTAGAGAAAATTTTAAATTTTAGGTACCCAAATCTTTTTGGGTCCTTGAGAGTTAGAAATGGTTCCTTTCGGAACCCAAACACATTTCATACTATAATGTGCATTTCTCTTCACTGCACATCTATTTTTCATATGGCCATCTTGATTACAATAATGACATATAATTTGATTGTTAATAGATGTATTCTTAACAAAATAGCTCTTGTAAGATTTTTGTTTCAAATTTGGTTTATAACCAATGCCACTTTTGTCGAATACACATTTTTGTGAGTTTAGCAAATTATCCAACATCTTTTGCCCGTTTGTGAATTTTAGTACAATTTCATTTAATTTATTGCTCTTCTTCCTAAGCATTTCATTTTCATTTTTCAAGTCATTCATGTGTGACGCTAAGTGCTCATGTGAAGTGCTAGAATTCTCAAATAAAGCCATGCTATCATGCAATGTCTTATTTTCTAATTCTAGGCATGTGATTTTTGCACTAAATGATTCATTTTCATTTTTAAGCTCTATCATCTTCTTTTTAAGACATATATTTTTTTTACTAATCTTCATCAACTCATCATGCAAATCCTTAAAGGCATCATGTAATTCATCATATTTAGGAAGAACACTTACCTCATCAAGTTCATCACATGATTCTTCCCCAAAGGCCATGAGAGCTAAGTTTGTCATTTCTTGTTGCTCATCCTCATCACTTGTTTCCTCTTCGCTATCATCCCATGTGGCCACCATAGCTTTCTTCTTGAGTTTGTTGAGAAGAGGGCATTCCGGTCATATGTGTTTGGGCTTCTTGCATTCATAACAAGTGCTTGGCTCCTTCTTCTCCTTTTTATTCTTGTTGCCTCTGAACTTTCTCTGCTCATTATTCTTCTTGTAAAATTTTCTGAATCTTTTAGTCAACATAGCCAACTCCTCATCATCTATTTCGCTTTCCTCATCACTCTCACGATTTAAGGCCTTGAGAGCAATGTTTTTCTTCTTTTCCTCATGCCCTTTTTCAGCTGCCAAATCCTCTTCATAGGAAATTAGAGAACCAATTAAATCATCAATAGGTAATACATTTAAATCATTTGCTTCCTCAATGACAGTCCTTTTTTGTCTCCATTCCTTAGGTAGTGACATAATGATTTTGCTTGACTTTTTCGCTATTTGAAAAAGTCTTCCCTAGAGCTCCTAGAGTGTTCACTATGTCCGTAAATCTAGTATACATAGAGTACACATTTTCATTTTATTCCATTTGGAACAATTCATATTGTCGAGTGTACCTACTTATTTTAGATTCCTTCACTTGGTTTGTCCCTTTATAAACAACCTCAAGTTTGTGCCAAATCTCATTAGCACTTTCGCAACTAGACACTCTATGAAACTCTTTCTTATCTAAAGCACAAAACAGGGCATTCATGGCCTTAGAGTTTAGAGAGGGTTTTCTCTTCCCGTGAAGGTTTTGGAATATCTTCTCCGACTTTATTTTTAGTCAATGGCATAAAAGGACCATCATTAACAATTTCCCATATCTCATAATTTAAATCTTGCAAGTAAATTCTTATCCTAGTTTTCCAATATGGGTAATCATTTCTGTCAAAGTATGGTGGCCTAGCAGTGGACTGACCTTCCCTAAATGTGGAATCGTTTTGAGTTGCCATTGATCTTTAGCTCAAGACGGTTAAGTCTAAATAAGAGCACCTCGCTTTGATACCAATTGAAATATAAATGTGCAACCCAAGAGAGGGGGTGAATTGGAATTTTAAACAACTATCCTACCAAATCCACACAACAAGCTATCTAATGTCTTAATAAAAATTGAAAGCAATAAGTTCAATAAAAGCACAATAATTAAAGAGCAAAAGAGAATAAAAACAAACACGCGAATTTTACGTGGTTCGGCAATCCTCGCCTACGTCCACGCCTCCAAGCGATCCAAGCTTGAGGATTTCACTATCCAAGCCCTTCCAAGGCTTCAACCAATTACAATTGACTTCAAGGTGTCAATAAACCTTTACAATAAAGAGATATCTCCCAATCTTTTCACTTAAGTGTCTCACATACTCAAACTCTCACAAATGAGATAAATAGATGAAGAGTACAATGACACTCACTCAATGAGTAGATATACAAAAATGAAGAACAAGAAATGATTTAATCTTTTGTGTTTTGCAAGTTGAAGGCTCAAGATATCTTGTGTGCTTTTTGTTGTTGCTTGTTGGAGAGCTTTAAAATGAGTTAGATTTGAGTTTTTATAGTTAGAACTCAAAAACTAGCTGTTATGTTCATTTCTGGCTGGAACCGGATTGCCGGATATGGAATCCGGATAGCCGTTTGATGTTACCGTTACAGACACAAATTTGAAATTCTGAACATTCGGATTGCCATTTGTCGAATCCAGAATGCTGGTTGTATTTTGGTTACATTTTGCCCGCATCCGGATTGCCAAATTTCAGATCCGGATTGCCGCTTTCGGTTTGCATGAATTCTGCCCAGAAAACCGAATTGCCGTTTGTGATAACTGGATTGCCGCTTGCATTTTGGTTACATTCTACCCGAAACCGGATTTCCGGATTTACACATCCGGATTTCCGGTTGCTACAGTAACAGCTACAGTAAAATAGTTTCTAATGTTACTGTTTGACCCCAAAACCTTATAAAACTGTATTATGACCCAAAACGTTATGAAACTTTGCAAATAGGTCCAATTTCAGAATTTATAAATATTTCTTTATTAATCCCAAAACTTTCTAAAATTATGATTGTTCCCAAAATTTGTGAAATTATACAATGATCCAAAATATTTAAAACGTTTCAAATAGGTCCAAATTCGAAATTAAAAAACAATATTAAAGGTTTTAAAACATGTTTATTTTAGTCCAAAACACTTTAATTTTATGGCCTCATTTTCTTATTTACAAAACACAATTTATAAACTTTTGTGTAATCAATACATGTGGTTTGTTATCATCAAAATCAATATGTATAACTATATAAGCTAACAGAATTGTTGACTTAGTCGAACATGATACATTGGATTGATGCAACACATAGTAAAAATATAACTATCAGTTTATATTAAGTTAATTTGTTTAAAAGCAATTAATTATTGAGTAGACTAAAATAATATGACTTGTTTATCCACCAATGCTCAGAAATTAGTCTTTTAGAAGACTTAATGGATAAGAATGAACTTTAAAAGAGAGCTCGGAGAATGGAAAATGGAGATTTTGACCTTAAAACTGAGATGGTTGTGTTAACATGAATATGTTAATAATATTGATTTTGATGATAACAAACTTTAAATGGTTTTTGATTAAAATGTTGGAGCTATTCCTTAATAAACAAAAGCCTTAATAATCATTCCATTTATATTCATAAAAGATGAACTTTCAAATTAGAAAAAGATTCTCTACAAAATTTGGTTTAAAATGTGATTCTGAAAATAAATGGTGAACCGTTTTAGTATAATGGTTAACTGATTAATACTAGAGAGCAACATATTGCCTAAGCTTTAACCGTTTATGAAAAACGAAAAACACAAAAGATGGGAAGACTACTGGAATTTAACGGTGAATCGTTTATAGAAACGGTTAACCGATAACATCCAGAATTGAATATACTCCTCTGGCACTCTTTAACAAAATCAGATAAGGCTGAATTATTTTACAGGTTATTGGAAACAAACAGCGAACCATTTATTACAAACGGTTAATCGATAATATCTAGAGAAGTCATTTCATGCAAATTCTTAACCGTTTAATATAAACGGATAACTGATGTTCATCTTGCAGGTCGCTGGAATTTAATGGCGAAAGGGTAATCCTAAACGGCAAACTGTTTATTTAAAATATGGCCCAACGGTAACTTTTGACCAACATAAACGGTTCACTATTAATGGTTAACGGTGAATTGTTTTTGGGCCGACAGTTTGTAACGGCTAGTTTTTCAGCTTCAAATATAAATAAGCTCATTCAAATTCAAAGAAGAGGGATTGCAACACGACTATTGAGCTTATATTCGAGAATACAATCTTTATAGAGCTTAGAACACATTCTTGCTTCATCTATTCACATATTTGGGGATCATTGTGTAATCTTATATATTGTGAGAGGCAAAACAAATTTGAAATCTTTTGTTTTGAGTGATTGTAAGTATTGGGATATACTTGGGTTAAAGAAATTGTGATAATCTCTTGTTGTAAAGGTTATTGACACCTTGGAAGTCAAGTGTAAGCATTTGAAGCCTTGGAGGCTTGCTTAGTGGAATCCTCAAGTCCGAAAAGCTTGGAAGCATGGACGTAGGCGGGGTTGGCCGAACCACGTAAAAATATTTATGTTTGAATTTCTCTTTCCTTATCTTTTTATATTGTGATCAACTTAATTTTTATTGCTTTGAATTTGGATTATATTTTCTTTGAGTTTTTCTTTATAAATTGAATAATTTTTTGAATCCCAATTCACCCCCTCTTAGGTTGCATACTTATATTTCAATTGGTATCAGAGCCTTGTTCTCTTATTAGGACTTAATCGTCTGGAGTAAAAGATCCATGGCAACCCTAAATGACTCAATCTTAGAGAAGGGCAATCCACAACTAGACCACCATTTTTTTATGGTAATGACTATGCATATTGGAAAACTAGAATGAGAATCTATTTGCAAGGTTTAGATTACGAAATTTGGAACGTTGTATGTGATGGTCTGTTTTTGCCTCTAACTAAAAATGAATTCAGGGAAGATATTACAAAACCTTCAAGGAAATGGAATGAGTTGGAAAAGAAAAAAGCTTCTCTAAATTCCAAAGCTATGAATGCTTTATTTTGTGCTCTTGATAAGAAAGAATTTCATCGAGTATCTAGTTATGAAAGTGCTAATGAAATTGGCACAAACTTGAAGTAGTTTATGAAGGCACAAATCAATTGAAAGAGTCAAAAATTAGTAGATACACTCGACAATATGAGTTGTTCCAAATGGAACAAAATGAGAGTGTTTACTCTATGCATACGAGATTTACGGACATAGTAAACACTTTAAGAGCCCTAGGAAAGACTTTCTCAAATAGCGAAAAAGTTAAGAAAATCATTAGGTCTCTTCCAAAAGAACGGAGACAAAAAAGAACCGCTATTGAAGAGGCCAAAGATTTAAATACTTTACCTCTTGATGATTTAATTGGTTCTCTTATTTCATATGAAGAAGATTTGGCAGTAGAAAAAGGGCATGAGGAGAAGAAGAAAAGCATTGCTCTCAAAGCCTCAAAATATAATAGTGATGGGGAGAGTGAACCAGATGATGAAGAGCTAGCCATGCTAACAAGGAGATTCAGAAAATTCTTCAAGAAAACTGGAGAGCGAAGAAATTTCAGAAACTTCAAGAACCATAGGTAGAAGAAAGAGGCAGTCACATGCTGTGAATGAAGAAGCCTGACCATATAAGATCGGAGTGTCCACTTATCAACAAACTCAAGAAGAGAGCAATGGTTGCAACTTGGGATGATAGCGAGGAAGATTCAAGTGATGAAGAAGGATCGCAAGAAGTTTCAAACCTAGCATTTATGGCAATAGAAGAGGATGATAATCTTAATGAGGTAAGTGATCCCACTTATGATGAATTGTATGATGCTTTTAAAGATTTGCATAATGAGTTGATGAAGATTGGAAAAAAGAATGTATGTCTTAAAAAGGAAATGACAAAGTTTAAAAATGAAAATGAATCTCTAAATGCAAAAATTGCATGCCTAGAAATAGGGAACAAAACTTTGCTTAATGAAATTGCATTATCAAATGAGAAATCTAGCATCTCACATGAGCATTTAGAATTACACATAGATGAGTTGAAAAATGAAGACGAAATGCTCAAGAAAAAGAGCAATGAGTTGAATGAGATTGTTTTGAAATTTACAAATGGGCAAAAGATGTTGGATAATATGCTTAACTCACAAAAATGTGGTTTTAATAAAGGAGAACTTGGGTATAAGCCTAACTTGAAGTAAAAATATTATAAGAATTATTTTGTTAAAGATATCTCCATAAGTGATCATAAGATTGTTTGTCATTATTTAATCAAAACGGTCATATGAAATATAGATGTCCCGTGAAAAGGAATGCAAATTATGGTGTCAAATATATTTGGGTTCCAAAATGAACCATTGCTAACTCTCAAGGACCCAAAAAGCTTTGGGCATCTAAAACTTGAGATTTTCTTTGTAGGGCTTAAAGAAGAAGAAAAATAAATGGTACTTGGACAATGGTTGTTCAAGGCACATGACTGGAAATTTTGCATGGTTCTCAAGCTTCACCAAAATTGAAAATGGTGGAGACGTATCTTTTGGAGATAACTCAAAAGGAAAAATTCTTGGAATTGGAAATATTGGTAAAGTTTCTTTAACTCTAATTGAGAATGTATGTTTGGTTGAGAACTTGAAACATAACTTAATTAGTATTAGTCAATTATGTGACAAAGATTATAAAGTTATCTTTGATAAATTTAGTTGTGCTATTGAGAATTCTTGTGATGGCAAGATCTTATTTGTTGGGAATAGATGTGGTAATGTTTATATGATCGACATAGAATGTGCATCTACTCTTGATAAATATTTTTCAGGATTGCATGATGATAGTTGGTTATGGCATAGAAGGTTAGGACATGCAAGTATGGATTTGATTTCAAAAATTTTGAAAAATGATTTAGTTAAAGGTCTTCAAAAAATTGATTTTCAAAAAGATAAGATTTACGAAGCTTGTCAATTTGGAAAACAAATAAAAACTTCTTTAAAAAATAAGACTCATATTTCTACCTCAAAACCTCTACAACTTCTTCACATAAATTTATTTGTGCCCTCTAGACATGCTAGTTTAAATGGCAAATATTATGCATTTGTGATAGTGGATGATTATTCTAGATATACTTGGGTATTATTCTGAGCCAATAAGGATGATGCTCTTGCTGCCTTTAAAGTACTTTGTAAGAAAATACAAAATGAAAAAGGGTATGGTATTGCATGCATTGGGAGTGATCATGGAGGAGAGTTTGAAAATCATACAGTTTGAGATTTTTTGTAATGACTTTGGCATTGAGCATCAATTTTCATCACCTAGAACTCCACAACAAAATAGAGTTGTTGAGGGAAAGAATAGATCCATTCAAGAAATGGCTAGGACTATGTTGAATGAGAATTCTTTGCCTAAGTATTTTTGGGTCGAGGCCATCAACACTGCTTGTTATGTTTTAAATCGTGTGTTGATTAGATCTAACCTTAACAAAACTCCATATGAGCTTTGAAAATATAGAAAACCTAACATTGTTTATTTCAAAGTGTTTGGATGCAAGTGTTTTATTTTGAACACAAAAGACAATCTTTGCAAATTTGATTCAAAATCTAATGTTGGTATTTTCTTGGATATTCAAACTCAAGCAAAACTTATAGAGATTATAACAAAAATACATTAGTTGTAGAAGAATCTATGCATGTTACCTTTGATGAGTTTAACTCTTTCTCTACGGAGAAAGTTGTTTTTGATAATGATATAGCTGAAGACTTACAAGAAGAATCGTCAAACGATAACCAAAAGGATGTGTCTCATTGGAATCAAGATGAGCAACATTAAAAAATGAATGTACAGCAAAATGAAGGTGCATCTCAATTACTCCCCAAGGAGTTGAGGTATATCTCTTCTCACCCTAAATATGTAATTTTAAGAGATCCTTCACGAGGTGTTACAACTAGATCATCACTTAGAAATACTTGTGAGCATAATGTATTCATCTCTCAAATTGAACCCAAATCCTTTGTGGATGCGGAAAATGATGAATCTTGGATTTTGGCAATGCAAGAGGAGTTAAATCAATTTGAAAAAAACAATGTGTGGGAATAGTTCCTAAATCGGAACATCAATCCGTCATAGGTACTAAATGGATATTTAGAAATAAGATGGATGAATCTGGTGTGGTTGTAAAAAGTAAAGCTAGATTAGTAGCTCAAGGTTACAACCAAGAAGAATGAATTGATTTTGATGAAACTTTTGCACCCGTTGCTAGACTAGAATCAATTAGAATGTTGTTGGCATTTGCATGTCATAAAGATTTCATCTTGTTTCAAATGGATGTGAAAAGTGCTTTCTTAAATTGATATATCATGGAAGAAATGTTTGTAAAACAACCCCCTAGTTTTTAACATGAAAAATTTCCAATCATATTTATAAGCTTCTTAAAGCCTTATTGGATTAAAACAAGCACTTAGAGCATGGTATGATAGACTTAAGAATTTCTTATTAGAAAATGATTTTTCAATGGGTAAAGCGGATACTACTCTATTTGTTAAGCATAAGAACCAAGATATACTTATTGTTCAAATTTATGTTGATGATATTATTTTTTGTTCTACTAATGAGTTGTTGTGTAAAGAATTCTCATCATGTATGAGCAAAGAATTTGAGATGAGTATGATAAGAGAGTTAAAGTACTTCCTTGGACTTCAAATCAAACAAAACGAGGAAGGAATTTTCATAAATCAAGCCAAGTACGTAAAAGATCTACTCAAACGATTTGGCATTGATGACTCAAAGACCAAAAATATACCAATGAGTATAACAACCAAGCTTGACAAAGATGAAAAAGGCAAAGAAGTGGACATCAAAATATATCGAGGTATGATAATATCTTTACTTTATTTGACTGCAAGTAGACCCGATATCATATTTAGTGTATGTTTGTGTGCAAGATTTCAATCATGTCCCAAGGAATCCCATTTGCTTGCGGTTAAAAGAATTTTCCGTTATTTGAGTGGAACCATAGATATTGGCTTTGGTATCCTAGGGGAACTCATATAGATTTAATATGTTATTCGGATGCGGACTTTGTCAGCTATAAAGTGGATAGGAAAAGCACTAATGGAACTTGCTATATTCTAGGACACTCACTTGTTTCATGGTTTAGCAAGAAACAAAATTCTGTTACACTTTTAACTACCAAGGCTGAATATATAGCTGTCGGAAGTTGTTGTGCACAAGCACTTTGGATGAAACAAACACTTAGAGATTATGACATTAATCTTGAACAAATTCCTATTAAGTGTGATAATACTAGTGCTATAAATCTTTCAAAGAATTTCATTCAACACTCTCGAACCAAGCATATAGAAATTAGACATCATTTCTTGAGAGATCATGTTCAAAAGGGAGATATTGCATTAGAGTTTATTTCTACAGAAAAACAACTCGCCGATATTTTTACAAAACCTCTTTGCGAAGAACAATTTTCAAAAATTCGACATGAACTTGGGATGATGAAATTTTTGCATTAATGTCTCAATTCATGCTATCGAGTGTATTGAATTGATTGATTTATTTGTGATTTAATATTTATGAAATGCTTGTGCTTGATAGTCAAATGATGTATTTGCTTTGTTAATTCTTGATTGATTATATGAATTAATTGCTTGAATACATGTTCATGAATCATGCATTAAAATGGCTCATAAAAGTTTTTTTGGATCAATTAAATGATCTTGAAAAGTATTATTTGCTGGCCAAAAATTAAATCAAATGTGTGAAATTATAGATAAAATAAACGGAAAACCTTTTCCAATAAATGGTGAACCGTTTTACTCTAGAAACGAGATCACGTGTCTTTATTTTTATTCTTTCACCGTTTAATGCAATCGGTAAACCGTTTAAAAACAGAGAGTTATCTAATAGTTACTCCTTAGCCGTTAACAACTTAAGCTTTCACCGTTGCCTACTCTTTAGCCTTTGGTAGTTACCCCTTAACCATTTAAATAAACGGTTAACCATTTTCGCGTTTATAAAAATGTTCAAAGGTTTTTTTCTTCCCCTTCTCCAGTTGCCCTTTCACTGTTTCGGCCATTGTTGCGCAGCCAAAGGTTCCTTTGCTCTAAAACCCTCATTTTTCTTGCTTTTCTTGCCAAATCAAACCTATAAAATCATTTCTTATCTCCTTTAGAACACTTTCACTGATTTAAAACTTCAAATAAATCCCAAAATTGAAAAATCCCAAATCTAAACCCCAATTGCCGCGGGTCGGGTTTCTTTGATTTTAATTCAATTCTTTCCCTTTTTCAACCAAATTAAGCATCAAAATCTCATCATCTACTCATTCTTAAGCAAATCATCGATTAATTTTCTTCTCATCACATCTCTCCCACATTTTTCAACCTCCGTCGTGCCTCTCCATGCCTGCACCCCCTCGGAGAAATCTCAAGCGAAAATCCGTGCCTCCAAGGAATCCTATACCACTAAGGGAAGTCTCTGAATTTGCAAGAATTCATTTTCCCACGCCTTCCTTGGCCAAGTGGTTTGAGGATTGCTTCGTGAAATATAAGTGTGCAACCCAAGAGGGGGGTAAATTAGAATTTTAAAAATTATCCTAGCAAATCCACACAACAAACAATCTAATGTCTTAATAAAAAATTGAAAGCAATAACTTCAATAAAAGCATAATAATTAAAGAGTAAGAGAGAAGAGAAACAAACACACGAATTTTTACGTGGTTCGGCAATCTCCGCCTACGTCCACGCCTCCAAGCGATCCAAGCTTGAGGATTTCACTATCCAAGTCTTTCCAAGGCTTCAACCGATTACAATTGACTTCAAGGTGTCCATAAACCTTTACAACAAAGAGATTATCTCTCAATCTCTTCACTCAAGCGTCTCACACATTCAAACTCTTACAATTGAGATGAATAAATGAAGGTTATAATGAAACTCACTCAATGAGTAGATATTCAAAAATGAAGAGCAAGAAATAATTTAATGTTTGCATTTTACAAGTTTTAAGGCTCAAGATATCTCGTGTGCTTTTTGTTTTTACTTGTTGGAGTCCTTGAAAATGAGTTGGATTTGAGTTCTTATAGTTTGAGCTCAAAAACTAACCGTTATGCATATTTTGGTCGTAACTGGCTTGCCGTTTATGGATATCCAGTTAGCCGTATAATGTTACTGTTACAGCCACAATTTTGAATTTCTGAACATCCGGTATGCCGCTTTGTGAAATCCGGATAGCCGTTTATGCTCCAGAAGCTTATTGCCCAACAACCGGATTACCGTTTGTCAGGATCCGATTAGCCGCTTGCTACAGTGACTGCTACAGTGAAATGTTTTCTAAAATTATAGTTTGACTTCAAAACTTTAATTTATAAAACTATATTAGGTCTCAAAACGTCAAGAACGTTTGCAAATAGGTCCAATTTTAGAATTTTAAATAATGCTTTGTCAATCCCAAAACTTTTTAAAATTATGATTTCACCCAAATTATGTGAAATTATAGAAAAACCCAAAAATATTTAAATAGTTTCAAAAAGGTCCAATCCGAAATTTAAAATACTTTTATTTTAATCCAAAATACTTTAATTTCATAACACCGTTTTCTTATTATAAAAGCGCAATTCATAAATCTTTGCTTAATTAATACATGTGATTTGTTATTATCAAAATCAATATTTATAACCATATAGGCTAACAATCTCCCCCTTTTTTATGATGACAAAACACATTATAAAAAAATTTAATTTAGTTATGAAAAACTCCCCTTGAATCAATGCAAGGTAAAAAAATGATTTGAAAATAAAAAAAAGACTCCCCCTGCATATATGCATACTCCCCCTGGATATATGCATATTTTTATAGCACTTTTTATAACACTATTCTCCCTCTTTTTCATAAAAAGAACACAAGCTCCCCCTTTCAATTATCATATTCGCAACACAAGCACATTAGTAAAAAAAAAAAAGAAAATATCCATAAGCATAAGATAATCCATACAATCCATAATAAATAATAAAAACAAATCCATATTATCCAAAACCAAACTATATGATCCAAAACAAATATATAATCCAAAAGCATAATAACCATCCATAGAGTCGAAAATAAAAGAACATAATGCAATAAATGAAATGTAATTGTGTCCAAATACAAGCAAAAGAAAACTACTCAGGAGGTAAGGATGGAGGTAAAGGAGGTGGATACAGATATGGAATGTCGAAGTGCTCAAAGAGAAGGCGTTGTCCATGAATGAGCTGCTGCTGAAACTCAATCTGTTGCACCAAGAGTGCCCGCATCTCATCCATAAGCTGTTGAAGAGTAACCTCTTCAGAGGGAAGAGGTTGTGGAGGTGATGAAGCAGATGCAGAGACACCAGGAGTAGGAGCGATCACAGGAGGATCTCGACGTCTATGCTGCCTTCGAAATGAGAGTGAGAAAATGGGTAGCTGATCGGCTGGAACCACATCATTAAGTGGCCGATCATCACTTAGAGCAAGAAAGGTAAACTTATTTTCAGTATATTTGACCCAAGTGCCATTTTTCCACTCAAAGCCTAAGCTGAAAATAGAATCATCCCCAATACCTTTAGACGGTCTACACGACGGTTCTTTAATCGGCACATCAAAAAATTTCAAGATTCGGGTAATGAAATGACCGTAAAGAAGGGAGCAGGTAATCAACTTAGGTATGCTAAGCATATTATGGACAATGGTATATCCTAAGTCGACTGGACGATGTCTAAGAATACAATCAAGAAAGGCGACATCCATATGAGAGACCTCATCTAAATGGCCGGATCTAGGAAGGACAATACTCTGAATAAAAAGAAGTAAAATTCAAGTTTGAAGATAAAGACATTGGGTGCAAAAATGGACAGTACAATCTTTATCGAAAAGGTCGACACGACGACATATATTCTTAACAGCATTAATATCAGGAGGTTTCCTAGGAGAAAAAATGTCTAGGCCATCATCGGAAGATCCTAGGATGGAGTTAAACTCCGAATCATCAAATTCAATCAAAACTCCTCCAACTGTGGTGATCACTTGATTCTCTTTTCCCGCGGCACAATCCATATTCGAGAAAATACTTTCACCAAGTCATGATATACATTTTCCTCAACAACAAGTGCATTAAACCAACCAACATCTTCCAACAATTGCAATAAAGTACTATTGCTAATATTAAGATGATTTAACCAATTTGGTAAAATAAAAGAGGTTTGGAGTACCTCACGAGACATGAACTGTTGGTGAAAATATTTGGCTAGATGTTTCTAGTTCAGAAAATGTGTAGACTCGAAATTGGATTGATTGGTGGTGCCCCTTACTTCCCATGGCCGATCGGTTTGTTGAACCGGTTCTTTACCTTTTCTTCGAACCGGCTGTGAATTAGACATTTGGATTTGATTGATTTGTGGTTGAAAATGATAAAGAGAATGATTAGAATTAGAATGAAAAATAAAATTATAACAACAAGATGATGAAGATTGAAAGTGATTTTGAGAAACAATTTGAATAAAAAATGGCTTGAGAGTGAGGAATCTAGAGGGAGAAAAAATCGGCCCAAAACCTAGGTTGAGATTCGGATCTAGGGATTTAGATGTTGAAAATGAATTTTGAGTGTGATTTTAGGATAAGAATATATGGGGATTAGGATTTATGGACTGATTTGCATCAAAACCGATCAGAAATAGTGGATTTTAGAGTGAAAAAATAAGAGAGAGGGATCGAATTTTAGAGAGTGAACAAGAACCGGATTGCCGAATGAAGAAGAAAGAAGAACAATTGAAATAGCTCCCGAAATCAGCTTGCTGGTTTTCACTAACCAGCTAGCCGGTTGTGACCAGAAGCTTGAAAACCGAAACCGATTTGCCAGATGAGCTTAACTAGAAATCCAGTTTTGTTCCAACAAAGGCTTCACGCAAATCCGATTTTTCGGATATCACGAACCGGCTTGTCGGTTGGATCCAGAAGGTAGCAATTACAAATCGGCTTATTGGTTTTCTTGAACCGATTGGCCGAATGAGTCCAGAATGTGGCCAAAGTGCAACTCGAATTCGGATATCTAAATTTACAGAACCAGCTATCCAATTAAATCCAGTGAAGGCCATACTTGAATTCGGTTTTCCATATTGATAATCCGGTTATCCGAATATTGACCTGAGAGTAATCAATAATAAAAACGGTTTTCCGGATGAAAGGAAGTGGTATACCGATTTAGACTTGGAAATCTTTTTGTCTCTAATTGAATTTTGGTAAGCTCTTATACTTGTATTACACACACCATTTTATTTTTGGCTTTTTAAAATTGATTAATTTTAAATGATTTTGAGATTTAGAACATTTCAATAAGCCATTTAACGCATGAAATATAAAATCATAAAATTATAAATTTACAAGCATATCAAGCTATCTAATTCATGAAGCATAAATCCATATATGATAACAAACATATCAAGCCATGTAGTAAAACATGAATTAAGAATCAACACTCATCATTCCAAGCTCATGTCTTATCTTTATAAAATGTTCTTCACTAAGAGGTTTTGTAAAAATATCTGCAAATTGATTTTCAATGAAAACAAATCTAATTACGACATCTCCTTTTTAAACATAATCTCTAAGGAAATGATGTTTAATTTCTATATGCTTAGTCCTAGAATGTTGAATGGGATTCTTGGAAACATTTATAGCACTAGTATTGTCACATAAGATAGGAATTTGATCAAGCTTAATACCATAGTCTCTAAGGGTTTGTTTCATACAAAGAATTTATGCACAACAACTACCTGCGGTAATATATTCTGCCTCGGTGGTTGAAAGTGCAACAGAGTTTTGTTTCTTACTAAACCAAGAGACAAGAGAATGGCCTAGGAAGTGACATGTTCCACTAGTACTTTTTCTATCAACCTTATACCCAGCAAAATCAGCATCCGATTAACAAGTTAAAACAATATGAGTTCTTCTAAGATACCAAAGGCTAAGATTAATGGTGCCAATTAAATATCGAAAAATGCATTTGACAGCAAGCATGTGAGACTCTTTAGGACAAGATTGAAATCTAGCACACAAGCATACACTAAACATAATATCAGGCCTACTAGCAGTGAGGATCCAATTATACCTCGATATGTCTTGATATTAACTTCCTTACCTTTCTTATCTTTGTCCAGCTTTATAGTAGTACTCATGGGAGTGCTTTTTGCCGTTCTATTATTATAGCCAAATCTTTTGAGTAGATCTTTTACGTACTTGGCTTGGTTTATGAAAATTCCTTCCTCGTTTTGTTTGAATTGAAGTCCAAGGAACTACTTCAACTCTCCCATCATACTCATCTCAAACTCTTGGCTCATACATAATGAAAAATCTTTACACAATAACTCATTAGTATAACAAAAAATAATATCATCAACATAAATTTGAACAATAAGTATGTCTTGGTTCTTACGCTTAATAAAAAGAGTTGTATATGCTTTTCCTATCGAAAAATCGTTATCCAATAAGAAGTTTTTAAGCCTATCATACCAAGCTCTAGGTGCTTGTTTTAAACCATACAAAGCCTTGGATAACTTATATACATGATCTAGAAATTTTTCATTTTCAAAATCAGGAGGTTATTTCACATAAATTTCCTCCATAATATATCCATTTAAGAAAGCACTCTTGACATCCATTTGATATAAAATAAAACCCTTATAACATGCATATGCTAACAGCATCCTAACGGATTCTAACCTTGCTACAGGTGCAAAAGTTTCATCAAAATCAATTCATTTTTCTTGGTTGTAACCTTGAGCTACTAATCTAGCCTTATTTCTTAAAACCACACCGGATTCATCCATTTTATTTCTAAATATCCATTTAGTGCATATAATGGATTGATGTTCTGGATTAGGAACTAACTTCCACACATTGTTTCTCTCAAATTGATTCAACTCCTCTTGCATTGCCATAATCTAAGATTAATCATTCTCTGCATCCGCAAAGGATTTGGTTCAATTTGAGAAATAAATGAAGCATGCTCACATGTGTTCATAAAAGATGATCTAGTGGTAACGTCTCGTGAGGGATCTCCTAAAATTACATCCTTAGGGTGAGAGGAAATATACCTCCATTCCTTGGGGAGTGTTTGAGAAGTACATTTACTTTGCTCTACATTTGGTTCTTCATGATGTTCCTCTTGAATTCCATGTGGTGCGTCTTCTTGGTTGTCATTTGATGCTTCTTCTTATTGTTCTTCTTCTGCATTATCATCAATAATAACTTTCTCTGTAGAGGAGTGGTTAGACTCATTAAAAATAACATACTTAGATTCTTTTACAACTAAAGTTCTTTTATTATAAACTCTGTAAGCTTTGCTTGAATTTGAATAATCAAGAAAAATACCAACGTCATATTTTAGATCAAATTTACCAAGATTATCTTTTGTGTTCAAAACAAAATGTTTACATTAAAAAACTTTAAAATAACCAATATTTGGTTTTCTATCTTTCCAAACCTTATGTGGAGTTTTATTAAGATTAGGTTTAATCAACACCCGATTTAAAACATAATAAATGGTGTTGACGGCTTCGGCCCAAAATTACTTAGGTAAAGAATTTTCATTCAACATGGTTCTAACCATTTCTTGAATAGACCTATTCTTTCTCTCTACTACTCTATTTTGTTGTGAAGTCCTAGGTGATGAAAATTGATGTTCAATGCCAAAGTCATTGAAAAATTTTTCAAATGCATGATTTTCAAATTCTCCACCAAGATCACTTCTAATACAAGTAATAGAATAACCTTTTTCGTTTTTAATCTTTTTTATAGAAAATTCAAAATGCATCAATGGCATCATCCTTATTAGCTAAGAATAATACCCATGTATATCTAGAATAATCATCCACAATTACAAATGCATAATATTTACCACTTAAACTAGCATATCTAGAAGGTCCAAACAAATCTATATGAAGCAATTGAAGTGGTTTTGAAGTAGAGATATGACTCTTGCTTTTGAAGAAAGTCTTGATTTGTTTTTCAAATTAGCATGCTTAATAAATTAGCATGCTTCATCTTTTTGAAAACTGACTTTTGGAAGACTTTTAACTAAATCATTTTTCATGATTTTTTAAATCAAATCCATGCTTGCATGACCTAATCTTCTATGCCACAACCAACAATCATCATGCAATGCGGAGAGACATTTATCATGTAATGATGCACAATCTATATTAATGGTATAGACATTAACACGTCTATTTTCTACAAACAAGACTTTTCCATCACATGCATTCTCAATAACACATTTTGATTAATCAAAGATAACTCTATATCCGTTATCGCATAATTGACTAATACTAAGCAAATTGTGTTTCAAGTTTTCAACTAAACACACATTTTCAATGAGAGTAGAGGATACATTACCGACATTTCCAATCCCAATGATTTTTCCTTTTGAATTATCTCCAAACGATACATCTCCACCATTTTCGATCTTAGTGAAACTTGAAAACCAAGAATTATTCCCTGTCATATGTCTTGAATATCCAAGTACCACTTATTCTTCTTTTTCTTCAAGCCCTGTAGAGAAAATCTCAAGTTTTAAGTACCCAAACCTTTTTGGGTCCTTGAGAGTTAGCAATGGTTCCTTTCGGAACCCAAACACATTTCACACCATAATATGCATTTCTCTTTACTGCACATCTATTTTTCATATGACCATCTTGATTACAATAATGACATACAATTTGATTGTTAATAGATGTATTCTTTACAAAATAGCTCTTGTAAAATTTTTGTTTCAAATTTAGTTTATAACCAATGCCACATTTGTCAAATACACATTTTTGTGAGTTTAGCAAATTGTCCAACATCTTTTGCCTGTTTGTGAATTTTAGCACAATTTCATTTAATTCATTGCTCTTCTTTCTAAGTATTTCATTTTCATTTTTCAAGTCATTCATGTGTGACTCTAAGTGCTCATGTGAAGTGCAAGAATTCTCACATTATGCTATGCTATCATGCAATGTTTTATTATCTAATTCTAGGCATGTAATCTTTGCACTAAATGATTCATTTTCATTTTTAAGCTCTATCATCTTTTTTTAAGACATATATTCTTTTTACCAATCTTCATCAGCTCATCATGCAAATCCTTAAAGGCATCATGTAATTCATCATATGTAGGAAGTACACTTACCTCATCAAGTTCATCACATGATTCTTCCCCAACGGCCATAAGAGCAAAGTTTGTCATTTCTTGTTGCTCATCTTCATCACTTGTTTCCTCATCGCTATCATCCTATGTGGCCACCAAAGCTTTCTTCTTGAGTTTATTGAGAAGGGGACACTCCGATCGTATGTGTCTGGGCTTCTTGCATTCATAACAAGTGATTGGCTCCTTCTTTTCATTCTTATTCTCGTAGCCTCTGAACTTTCTCTACTCATTATTCTTCTTGTAAAATTTTCTAAATCTTCTAGCAAATGTAGCCAACTCCTCATCATCCATTTCACTTTCCTCATCACTCTCACGTTTTGAAGCTTTAAGAGCAATGTTTTTCTTCTTTTCTTCATGCTCTTTTTCAGCTGCCAAATCTTCTTCATACGAAATGAAAGAACCAATTAAATCATCAATAGGTAATATATTAAAATCCTTTGCTTCCTCAATGTCAGTCCTTTTTGGTCTCCATTCCTTAGGTAGTAACCTAATGATTTTTTTGACTTTTTTGCTATTTGAAAACGTCTTCCCTAGAGCTCCGAGAGTATTCACTATATCCGTAAATCTAGTATACATAGAGTACACATTTTCATTTTGTTCCATTTGGAACAATTCATACTGTCGAGTGTACCTACTTATTTTAGATTCTTTCACTTAGTTTGTGCCTTCATAGACAACCTCAAGCTTGTGCCAAATCTCATTAGCACTTTCGTAACTAGACACTCTATGAAACTCTTTCTTATTTAGTGCACAAAACAAGGCATTCATGGCCTTGGAGTTTAAAGAGGCTTTTCTCTTTTCGAATTCATTCAAATTCTGTAAAGGTTTTGGAATATCTTCTCCGATTTCATTTTTAGTCAAAGGCAAGAAAGGATCATCATTAACAATTTTTCAAATCTCATAATCTAAGGCTCGCAAGTAAATTCTCATCCTAGTTTTTCAAAATGGGTAATCATTTCCATCAAAGTAAAGTGGTCTAGTGGTGGACTGTCCTTCCCTAAATGTGAAATCATTTTGAGTTGCCATTAATCTTTAGCTCTAGACGGTTAAATCTAAATAAGAGCACCAAGCTCTAATACCAAATGAAATATAAGTGTGCAACCCAAGAGAGGGGTGCATTGAAATTTTAAAAATTATCTTAGCAAATCCACACAACAAGCAATCTAATGCCTTAATAAAAAATTGAAAGCAATAAGTTCAATAAAAGCATAATAATTAAAGAGTAAGAGAGAAGAGAAACAAACACACGAATTTTTCCATGGCTCGGCAATCCTTGCATACGTCCACGCCTCAAAGCGATCCAAGCTTGAGGATTTCACTATCCAAGCCTTTCCAAGGCCCCAACCGATTACAATTAACTTCAAGGTGTCAATGAACCTTTACAACAAAGAGATTATCTCCCAATCTCTTCACTCAAGTGTCTCACACACTCAAACTCTTATAATTGAGATGAATAAATGAAGGTTACAATGAAACTCACTTAATTAGTAGATATTAAAAAATGAAGAACAAGAAATGATTCAATGTTTGTATTTTGCAAGTTTTAAGGCTCAAGATATCTCGTGTGCTTTTTTTTTTTTTGCTTGTTGGAGTCCTTGAAAATGAGTTGGATTTGAGTTCTTATAGTTTGAGCTCAAACATTAGCCTTTATGTACATTTTGGTCGTAACCGACTTGCCGTTTATGGACATCCGGTTAGCCGTATAATGTTACCGTTACAGTCACAATTTTGAATTTCTGAACATCCAGTATGCCGCTTTGTGAAATCCGGATAGTCGTTTATGATCCAGAAGCTTATTGCCCAACAATCGGATTACCGTTTGTCAGGATCCGATTAGCCGCTTGCTACAGTGAAATATTTTCTAAAATTATAGTTTGACCCCATAATTTTATAAAACTATACATAGCCCAAAACGTTATGAAAGTTTACAAATAGGTCCAATTTTAGAATTTTAAATAATGCTTTGTCAATCCCAAAACTTTTTAAAATTATGATTTTGCCCAAATTATGTGAAATTATAGAATGACCAAAAATATTTAAATAGTTTAAAAAATGTCCAAATCTAAAATTTAAAATACTTTCAAATACTTTTATTTTAATCCAAAATACTTTAATTCCATAACATTATTTTCTTATTATAAAAGCGCAATTCATAAATCTTTGCTAAATCAATACATGTGGTTTGTTTTCATCAAAATCAATATTTATAGCCATATAGGCTAACACTTCGATAGTCGAAAGGTACTTAATTTCTTCTATATTGATATTGATGATTTCAGTAACTTAGTTGTATGTGGTAGAAGCATTCAGGATATGCTTCAGCCTTGGGATTCTGCCATTGACTTTGATGATCGAGTTTATCCCAATTTAGTGCGAGTTTTTTATTCGAACATGGAAATCTCTACAACTCGCCTAAATAGGATAGTTACTCAAGTTGACGATGTGCTTATAGATTTTGATGATGCGGACCTAGCTGACTTTCTTGTTATCTCTAGTGAGGGGCATGATATTTACACTTCTAGGAAAGCTCTTTTTCATTGACAGTTTTTGTCATACTAATGGAGTTCGTAATATTTGTCGACGTCGAGACTTGTCTGATGAGATTTGCTTGCTTGCTTCCTTTTCGGTCTCAACTTTTACCTCTCCAAGTTAGCATTCTTCACACTATTTTACAGCACATAGTGACACCTAGGAAAGGTCACTCGGATGAGATTACGAGGTTGGATGTTGGCCTACTAGATAGCCTACTTTCAGACTGTCCCATTAACCTTGGGTATGTTATTGTACGGCACATGTTGAGTACTCATGCGGTTAACCACCGCTTGCTTCCTTATGGCAGTATAATTACTAAGATACTTAATGATACTGCGACGCTTTGAGGAGCCTCTTCTTGATATCGATCATATGGAGACTAGACGGATTGGTCCCGAGGCCATGACTAGTATTGGTTTTTCTAGAAAGAATGGAGAGTAGATAAAGACAAGCAACTCCAAAAACCGGGATACCCTGATTGCTCCAGAGGATGATCGGATACTCAACAATAGTTATCCTCCCGATAAGCTTCCTGACTTTAGATTAGGAGCTCATCCTCATCCTCTGCATCGCCGTTTTGTCACTCGGCCTCCAGTTGACTCTGATCCCGAGGAGCATACAATGGATGCTGACATTCCCTCTTCTGTTCCTGAGCAGCCATCTGCCTCGATGCTGCCTTTAGCTCCAGTTCCGCCCCATGCTTCAGACATTGTGCAGCAGTTGATTGTTGATGTTCACCGGATTTCGGAGCGCCAGCAGCTGATTCTTAATTTGTTGGACACTGTTTCCCGTGACCACCAGCAGCTATGTTCTGACTTTCAGACCTTCTAGCAGTAGAGCATTGATCAGCAGCTTGAGCTTATCGCTGGACATCGCACTCTTCTCCGCTATTTTAGCTATGATCCAGGGAGCACATCTTCTCCATCTCCATGGTTTCTGAGTTCTATTTTCGCACATACATTTCATATTTTGGTTGTTTGCATGTTGCCATTTATATTTTTTTATACAATGTTACCTCTATATGCTCTTTCTGGATTTTGATGACATACTTTTGTGATGTTCTTGATGTTGGATGACTTGGTCATTGGTTGATGAAATTGTTGGTTTATTGGATATTGAAGTGTTGGTTTGTTTGTTCATGGCATTGTTGGTTTGTTGAAAGATGGAGTTATTGTTAATATACTTTGGAAGTGTTTTAATCTCATTTTGTATTAATGGTTTTGCTTATTTTTAAGGGGAAACTCTGCTAAAATTTTCGCTCGCCAAAATCAAGTAACTTCTTTAACGGCTTTGCGTTTTTCCTTTCTCTCTTTTTTCTTTTTGATGTTGAAAGGGGAGATTTAGAATGAATTTAAAAATATTTTTCTTGAGAAAAAACATTTTTATTGGACATTTCTTAATTTGGCCATACATTTAGGGGGAGCACATATTAAGGGAGAGTTAAATATTGAATAAAATTTGTCATCATCAAAAAGGGGGAGATTGTTAACATGAATATGTTAATAATATTGATTTTGATGATAACAAACTTTAAATGGTTTTTGATAAAAATGTTGGAGCTATTCCTTAATAAACGAAACTTTTAATAATCATTCCATTCATTTTCATAAAAAATGGACTTTCAAATTAGAAAAAGATTCTCTACAAAATCTGGTTTAAAATGTGATTCTGGAAATAAACGGTGAACCGTTTTAGTTTAAACAGTTAACCAATTAATACCAGAGAGCAACATATTGCCTAAGCTCTAACCGTTTATGAAAAATGGAAAACACAAAAAATGGAAAGGCTACTGGAATTTAACAGTGAATCGTTTATAGAAACGGTTAATTGATAACATCTAGAATTGAATATACTCCTCTAGACTGTTTAACAAAATCGGATAAGGCTGAATTGTTTTACAGGTTACTGGAAACAAACGGCGAACCGTTTATTATAAACGGTTAACCAATAATATCCAGAGAAGTCACTTCATGCAAATCCTTAACCATTTAATGTAAACGGATAACTGATGTTCATCTTACAGGTCACTGGAATTTAACGGCGAAAGGGTAATCCTAAACGGCAAACCGTTTATTTGAAATTTGGCTCAACGGTAACTTTTGACCAACATAAACGGTTAACCGTTAATGGTTAACGGTGAACCATTTTTGGGCCGACAGTTTGTAACGGCTAGTTTTTCAGCTCCAAATATAAATAAGCTCATTCAAATTCAAAGAAGATGGATCACAACACAACTATTGAGCTTATATTCGAGAATACAATCTTCATAGAGCTTAGAAAATATTCTTACTTCATCTATTCACATATTTGGGGATCATTGTGTAATCTTATATATTGTGAGAGGCAAAACAAATTTGAAATCTTTTGTTTTGAGTGATTGTAAGTATTGGGATACACTTGTGTTAAAGAAATTGTGATAATCTCTTGTTGTAAAGGTTATTGATACCTTGGAAGTCAAGTGTAAGCATTTGAAGCCTTGGAGGCTTGCTTAGTGGAATCCTCAAGCCCGGATAGCTTGGAGGTGTGGACGTAGGCGGGATTGGCCGAACCACGTAAAAATCTCTATGTTTGAATTTCTCTTTCCTTATCATTTTATATTGTGATCAACTTAATTGTTATTGCTTTGAATTTGGATTATATTTGCTTTGAGTTTTTCTTTATAAATTGAATAATTTTTAGAATTCCAATTCACCTCCCCTTTTGGGTTGTATACTTGTATTTCAGGTTGTTATCAAAATAGTGAGAAACTTCAACAAAGTTAAATATTCTTTAACTAGTTTAGGCCACGCAAATTATATTAGTTGATACGACTATGAAGCTAAGAAGATTGTTTTCATATATGATAAGTAAGTTATTCAATATATCGATAGACAAATAAGCCATAGAGTACCATAGGAAAAAATATTTTATCATTATATTATTACTAGTTTATTTCTGATGGTGATAGGAAAAGTTGAAAAAGGAGATTGGGAAAGGCTCGCTAAAATCAAATAAAAAAAAAACGACATACCTTGCACAATCATTGGGAAAGCTTCCTCGAATTGGTCGTATATAAGGGCTTGGTAAGCTTATAATCCTTACAAAGTACTTTCACACCGTTTATGCACATAGCAAGCATGATAAAGAGAATGACATGTATGCTTTAAAAAAATCAATTGAAAGTCAGTTGGAGAAAATCACTAAAGAAATAAAGAAGATACCTTGCCACTCAGATGTAAGAAGTTTCATCTTCCCACCAATTCCTATCCATGGTGCTGATGATTGTTAGGAAGACAAGAATAATGACAAGGTGGATGGAATTGAACACAAGGTTATTTTTTTTTTTAGATTAAATGCATAAACTATGCTAGAAGGGTGATTGAGTTACAATTTTCTATTGTATTTTACAAGAGTGATAATTTAGAGAACTCAATTGGGAGAGAAAGAAAATCTTCATTTAAAAAGATAATAAAAAAGCATAAAGAACCTGATGGAAAGGCTGAGAGTACACTTAAGAAGAAAAGACAAATAGCGAGAAACATTGTTGTTATGCTAAGAAAAAGTCCAAGACTTAACCCTCACTTGCCAATGGATAATGCAAATGAGAGGGGAAAACCTAAGCTTAGTAGTACTAGGAAGTAGTTATTTTAGGACAGGATACAATTAACTGATGGTATATGTCAAATTCCACCTAACAGCCTAAGAGCAAGGGCTACCAACGTAAATAGAAACAAAAAGAAAATAAAAGGTTCAATACAGCATGTGCCGAGAAGTACTACGCATGTGGCGATGCTGCACATAAACAGTCATCCAATGTTGTAACTCTCTGATAGATTGTATGACGTGCACTTGCCTCCAACCAGCTAGATTTTTTATTGGATTGATGATGATGTACTTCAGCTAGAAGGTTTTGTAGTAATGTTAGGAAGAGAGAGTGCGAGTGATCCTAATGATATTGAAATATATATTGTGTAAAAGATTTCGGTTTTTCTTTAACCTTGATTTAGTTTATATGATGTTGCAATAGTTGTCTAATGATAAATATTAGTACTTTGCCTCAATTGTACATGACTCAATTATACCAAATAGAAAAGGAACAAAACCATTTGAATTCATATGTCCAAGTTTTATGTCACCCCATCGTGGATAAGTACCAGACATTTCCCGTCCCAACTGAACAGAAGCGTGTGCGTGCAGTTGAAAAAAGCTCATAAAGAACAATTCTTATTTATACCATACAATCCTAATCTGGAAATTTCAAACTCTAATTAAGTGTTCTTATCATTATTTATTCATTTTAGCTTGTTTTTCATACTTGATGCTTACTTTTCTTTGCCTTTTTCTATATTAGCTTCCATTGGGATATAATTGTGCTTGATGTGGTGAAAAAAGAAGTGTTTTTTTTTTTTTATTGTAAAGGTTACAATGCTCTTGATCCTGATTTAGAATAGCTGATTAAATTGCATGTATTCCTTTTAATTTCAGAATCCTCATATTCTCGCTTTCGTTAATATATTTTAGATACTTAACTGTTGTAATTTATCATATAACATTATCACACTGTTATCAATTGAAGATTATAAGGAAAAATGGAATTATGGCTCCAAGATGAGATTTGTGTTGGTAAAACAGATCATTTTAACTAGATGCGATGTTTATATCATTTTAAGCCTAAAATATAATATATTTTTAATTATCCTTTTGGTGTTGCACATACAGGTTGGAAGAAACTGCTGGACTTAGGAGTTTTGTTAGATATTTGCTGAGAATGAGAGTTTATCTACTAGAATTTTACTAAGAATATGGGAAGAGTTCTACCACTAGTAAGATTGATGGCTTTGTAACTTATAAAATTTGAAATATTTACTCTTAGTTGCTAGAATTTGTCTTATGAACTTGTATTACTTTGGTTGAATATAATTATTAGATTCGAATTAGACTTTGAGCATGTTACATTGTTAATAGTATATTGCTGATATGGTATAACTTACATATTGGTAATAAAAAACTTGATCTATTTCACACAAGAAAATGGCGTTTTAGCCATGAATGTTTTAGCCACAAAGCAAATTTAGTTGCCTAAAATGACATTTAGCCACAAAATTTTGGTTTTGTGGCTAATAATTGTGGGAGAAATTCAAGATATTAAATGAATATATTTGCCATAAACTGTTTGTGGTTAAACATTGTTTTTTAGCCATGAAAATATACTTTGTGGATGAATGTTTGACCAATTGCGGGAAAAATATGCGTGCTAAAATTAGTGATGACAGTAGACACGAAATGTTGTGGCAAAATGGGTTAATATTTAGCCACGAAAGAATTGTTGCTCTATAAACTTTTTAGCCATGAACATACTTCGTGGCCATATGTTTTGGTTTTAGCCACAATATATGTCGTCACTGAATATATTTATAGGCCACAAAACTTGTTCGCGGCTATATATGTTCGATATAACCACAAAATCGATTCGTGGGCAAATGTCTTGGATTTAGCCACAACATATATTGTCACAAAAGATAATAACTTACAAAAGCCATAAAAATTTTAGTTTTTAACATATTAGTATCAATAATACTAATACTATATATAATTAAAAAAAAAAAAGGCTAAGGTTTCAAGATCTGTTGATGTCAACCAATGTAGTTGGTGAAATCTCTTATAGTAACAAGATATTTGGGGTTAAGCCCTTGTTCATTGGGTATAATTGAGAAAGAAAAATAGTATCTGTATATATAGACATGGTAGATATCACAATTTTGTCTCATTAGGAATTATATACAAAGACTGGTATTCAACTGTGGAGTAATTAGTTAAGTAGAACAAGAAAGACTCCAAACTAGGAACACAGCTAGTAGTTAAGTTTACAGAGGACAACTTAATAATGAATTCAATATAAGGTAGGGATCAAAACTTCAACTTATGTCACGTTCCAATTAATTTCAAAGGAACGGTGGCTTATATTAAATTCTTCAACTGATTGGAGCATTTTAATTAAGTTCATGGGGCAATGACTTAATTAATGAATAGAGTTTAAAGATTTTCTAAGTCAAGCAAGGTAGTTGGCCCTAATTGCAAATAACACTATCCCATTACATACATAGTCTAATTAATCTAAGAATAAAAAAAGAACTTAAATCAAAATACTTAATAGCATGGCGATACATTTATACAAAACTTCTACCCCGAGCACAAGCAAAAATTGTCAAAAAGTGTAAAGAATCTATTAGACATGTAAAGTGTGTACAAATCATATAAGTATTTTTACATGGATGAAAAAGAAAATGCATTTCAAATCCTATATGCTAAAAATAATTTTATTAATCGCATAGTTATTATATATATATTAAAGAAAATGCAATTAAGTAGTGTTAAATATTTAATCCCTTTATTGCTTTAAAATTGTGACTTTCAGTTGAAATTTAATAATTAAATATTTTTTAAAAAATGAGCTAAGCTACTAAACATTAATTAATAAAATTGTAATGATAATAATCAGAAATAGTTGATTAAAATATACTTATTTTATTAAATATCATTTTCTTAAATAGATAGTGCAAATAATATCATTAATGAAAATAAAATTATATTTTCTCCATTGTTAGGGCTTGTTTTGAGAAAAATTATAGAGCTTAGATAAACAATTAAGGGCATCGTGATATTTTCCACGGCTTTTCCAAGTTCAGAAGAAACAAAAGCTTATTTAATTTCATTAATTTCTTGAAATTTGGATAAAACCATAACCGTACCGCTCCGCAATCAAACTTCTTAACTCATCACTTTAAAGCCATCTGAGTTTTGCCGCTGTCCAAAGTTTCAAAAGTCGCCAGTCACATCACTGATCCTATTATTCTTGCCACTCAATCCCTAGTATAATGCCTTTATTTAAGCACTATTTGTTTTAGGGTAAGCTTACGTTACATTTGGGGTAAGTAACAGTTGTGACGTGACCATTTGACTCACGTAAGAGCAGCACGTGGCGGTAAGGTGCAAAAGAACAAAATGTTGAAACCGGTTGGCAACCAGTTACAAGATGTGTCAACAGTAAACCCAATCCTATGCATTCCTCATAATAGCCGGTTAATGATTAGACACGTATTAATGAAAATTTTGAAAAGAAAAAGAAAAATTGAAATTGAATTTTAAAAATTTCATAAGCCAAAATCTCATTAACCATTTTTTGAAGGAAGCAACAGCTCCTCTATGAAACGTCATATGCCACTATTCATACAATTTTATTATGAAAATTATTGAACCAAGGCTGAGAAAAAGAGAAAAAAATAAACAAATTCTTTCAGAGTTGTCTGTTACTACTACATAAAGAAATGACGGAGAGCTACAGTTTCAAAGGTGAGGGAGGGTTTCGTAAATTTCATAATTTTTTTCGTTATTCAACTTATAATATTTTTTTTTGGGAGTAATGAAATATTTGTAATATCATTGATTGGTTTATTGATTAGTATCCTCATAGTTTTATCTTGCTTCAAATTTTTAAATAGGCCATATGCATGAAGTGTTTGATGAAATATCTTAATGGCGTAAGCAAATATTAGTTGGCTAATTTTGAACATGTTAATCGGTTTACAAATGAGTTTTGCTATTTACCCCGGGTCAAATCTTGGGTCAAACCCCGAAATTTTAAAAAACGACGCCGTTTTGAGAATTAAATTTTTTAATTGAAAAATGGTACTTGAACGCACCGAGACTTAGGGCCTGTTTGGTACCGTTTTCAACCCTTTATTTTCGTTTTTATTTTATAAATACAATTGAAAAACATGTTTGGTGGGCTAAACTCAGAAACATATTATAAAACAAAAAATTCGGATTCAGTTTTTTAGTTGTAAAGTTGAAAACATGTTTAATGTGTTTTCAATGAATTTACAATTCACACTAAAGAACAAACTACAGAACAAATCTCAAAGGCTCGTGACTCTTCATCAACAGCTCCCGATCTAAACTCTCCGCACTCATTATCACTCTCTTCTTCCTCTTTCTCTAAATCTACATTTACTGCTCTTCCAGTTCGTTGCTGCTGCTGCTGCTCTTCTACTCGCTTGCTGTTGCTGCTGCTCTTCCACTCGCTTGCTGCTACTGCTAGATCTTGCTGCTGCTGCTCTTCCTCTCGCTTGCTGCTGCTAGATCTTGCTGCTGCTGCTCTTCCTCTCGCTTGCTGTTGCTAGATCCCGCTGCTGCTGCTCTTCCTCACGCTTGCTGCTGCTAGATCCTGCTGCTGTCTTTCTTCCACTCGCTTGCTGCTGCTGCTAGATCCTGCTGCTGTCTTTCTTCCACTCGCTTGCTGCTGCTGCTAGATCCTGCTGTTGCTGCTCTTGTACTCGCTTGCTGTAACCACTTACTGGTATATTTCTTTATTTTTTCTATTTGGCTGCATTTTGAGTGTTAATTCTTGTTGTTTAGCTTGGACCCATATCATGTTCAATTCGGCAAATTGGATTCAATTGGGCAAATTGGATGTTGTTATGTTCAATTAGTTATGTAGGCAAATTAATTGGGTGTAGTTCTTGATTATCTTGTGCAATATTTGATCTAGTTTGAAGTGGCATGTGGAAACTGTTTTAAGTGGCATGTTCAATTCGGGAAATTGGAAATTGGTCTTGATTATTTTCTTTGGATTGTTTCAGATTCTAGGTCGTAGCAATTGTTCTTGATTATTTTTTTTGGATTGTTTCCGATGCCTTTCTTGGAAATAATATATTGAGTTACATAGTACCGGTTCCAAATACAAGGCTTATGCTTTTTTTTTTTCATTTCTTTGTTTCTTTTACATGTTGTCCAACTTTAATTTAACAATATTGGATTTTGATTTTGCTTCCGTGTGGATGCTTGGTAGATTCGTGATAAAACCTACAATGGAGCAATATGAAGTTTTAGAGCAGAATTAGTGTAGCTATTAATTTAACAATATTTAACATTCATTTTGTAATCTATGACATGTTGCTGAAATTACTCTCATGTTATGTTGAATTTGATTAATATTTGACATGTGTTATTTTTTTTTTAATTTTTCAAGATATGGATCCACATGATGTTGATGTTGATGTTGAGGATAAGGCCGATTGGTCTAGCCGGACCGAAAATGCTTTTATTCGTATAGTGCATGACCATGTTAAAAAGGGTGATTTACAAACATCAACTTTTACTAAGAAAATTTGGACCACTATAAGTAATGAGTTATTTGAACAATCCCACAAAAGATTCAATGTAGGGCAACTTAAGTCCAAGTTTAATAGGTTGCGCAAAAAACATCGAGAGTTTTCTGATTTAGTAGCTCATACTGGGTTTGGGTGGGATCCTATTTCAAATACGGTTACAGCATCAGAAGCTGTTTGGGCTGAATATATTAAGGTAAATTTATATTCACAGCATATTAAATAGTTTCGTATAAAATTAAAGTATTATTATTTGATTTTATACATTTATTTTTTTTCCACAGAGAGTGCCTGCAGTGAAGCCATATCGTAAAAAAGGATTAGAGCATTACCAAACCTTAGGGGAGATATTCAACACCACCACAGCTTCTGGCCATTTGCGTTTTTCATCTAGCCAAGTTCCATTGTCCTCGGATGAGGATCGTGAATTGGAAGAGAATTTCCTTAGTCATGGAGTTCATGTTGATATTGAGGATGACGATTCAATGGAACCTCTTTCTGAGTCTAGGACAAAAAAAAGGCCTCGTCGGCCAATTGCAACTGAGCGTGGTAAAAAAAATAAGAGTGAGTTTGACAGTTACTTTAAAATGGCTAGTTCAGTGATGAATGCTAGAATGGAGATGGTTAAGTGCAAAAGTGCGGAGTCAACTTCTCAATGTGTTGAAAAATGGTCTATTGAAGAGTGTATTGAAGCTGTGGAGAAATTGGGAGACATTGATGGAGATACATACAACAAATTGATGGATAAGCTAGTGCCCAGTATTGAGTGGAGGAAAGCATTTCTGAGTATGCCTGAGCATAGGAAAAAATATTGGTTAACTAGTTTATAGTTTGTTGTTTAAGATATAATGTGTTTAATTTCCAGGTTATTTAGATGTTATTAGTTATGAACTGTGTGCTTGTTTATTTTATAGTTTGGACTTTGTAATACTTTTATTTGTTGAATTTTATGTTATTTTTATAAGTTGAAATGTGTTTGTTGAACTTTATATTATTTTTATAAGTTGAAATGTGTTTGTTGAATTTTATTTTATCTTATTTTGGTGAGTTGGAAATTTTTTTTAGATCAATTATCATATACTTGAAATATAATCTAAGTTTTTTTTTTTAATCAGATCAAAAAAATGAATAACAACAACAATGAAGATGATGATATTGACAGTTTAACGGATATTGAAGAAGAGGTTTTAGAGGTAGCCATTGCTATAAAAATTTATGAGAAACAACAGCGTGCTATTAGAAGGCAATGTTATACAGGACGTTTGTCTGGAATTGAATTTGTTCAAGAGTTGTTAAATGGTCATCCGGACAGGATGTATAACATGTTTCGAATGGATAAAGAAGTCTTTATTCGATTATGTTATACACTTGAACATCTACAGTTATTAGAGAATGATAGACATGTTTGTATCAAGGAGGCTGTAGCAATGTGCTTGTATATATTGTCCCATGGTGCTGTTGTGCGGGTTGTAGCTGAGCGTTTTCAACGTTCACCAGAAACTGTATTTACACACTTTAAGCGTGTGTTAAAAGCATTTTGTCACTTGGCAAATCACATTATAAAACCAAAACCTCAAAGGGAAGCGCCATTAGAGATTAGAAACAATCCAAATTTCTTTCCATATTTTGAGGTAAGAAATTCAATACACGTTACTTCAATATTTATGTGACAGTAACATTTGGTTAATAAATTATTAATTTTTTTTTATATTTTTATAGAAGTGTATCGGTGCAATTGATGGAACCCACATTGCGGCATGGTCACCAGCACAGAAACAGATATCATATCGAGATAGAAGGACTCAGGTGACTCAAAATATCATGTGTGCATGTTCTTTTGACATGATGTTTACATTTGTATATACGGGCTGGGAAGGTACCGCCAATGACTCAAGGGTATTTATGGATGCTTTAAATAGACCAGAATCTGGGTTTCCACTTCCAGAAGAAGGTAAGAATATTGACATATATATATATATGTGTGTGTGTGTGTGTGTGTGTGTGTGTGTGTGTGTGTGTGTGAGTGTGAGTGTTAATATATTTGGCTTTTATTTTTTAATTAAGTTATGTTTTATTGTTTCTATATTTTAGGATATTACTACGTTGTGGATTCTGGATACATAAATATGAAGGGATTTTTGACACCATATAGAGGTGAGAGATATCATTTACGTGATTATAGAGGACTAGGTCGAGCACCTAGAGGTCCTCAAGAATTGTTTAATTATAGACATTCATCATTGCGTAATGTAATTGAGCGATGCTTTGGTGTTTTAAAAGCGCGATTTTCAATTTTAAGGGATATGCATAATTATAGTTTACGTAAGCAACGTCTAATTCCAATTGCATGTTGTGCTTTGCATAATTTTATTCGACGAGAAAATGCAAGTGATAGGTTATTTGGGGACTATGATGTGCAAGATTTGGTTACCAACGATGAAGGAGACACTAGTAGGCCACTTACTAATATTGATTTATCTCCAGCAAGTGTTGCAGAGATGAATGCTACAAGAGATGGAATTGCAGCTTTTATGTGGCATGATTATATACGTAATGCATAATGTGTATCATGTAGTTTTTTTTTATAATTATTTTGTTTAAATCATGTGTTGTAATATATATCTTAATTATATAGTGTAAAAACAATGACAATGTCAAACTTTTTTTTAATTAATGTTAATTCTTGAACTTTATTATCATGTAATTTTTTTATATTAAATTTGGTTAAATTATTTTGTTGTATTTGTGTGTATTAGCTAAATAATTATTTTATAACTATAAATATAATGTAAATGATTAGTAAAAACTGTTTTTGAAAAAAGCATTACCAAACGCATATTTTCTGTTTTTATCATTTTCAACTGTGTCTACCAAACGCATATTACTGTTTTCAGTTTTAAAATATAGGATACAAAAAATGATACCAAACGCATATTTAAATTCAAAATACAGTAACTGCAAAACATCATTTTCATTTTTATTTTTATTCTCAGAAAATACAGATTCAAAAACAATACCAAACGGGCCCTTAAGCTTTTTCTTTTCATTTTCGTTTCCTCTTTCTTTCCAACTACAGACCCCCTTAACTGTTTCTTCAACTAGCAAAATGAAACTGATGGTCATCTGCTACTGCTTCTTGGCTGTAAGATGTCGAAGTTGACGCATGGTCTAAACCGAATTGCACTTCTGAAAGGAAAAAAAAAAGAAAAAGAAAAAACTTATGGCTTCTGCAAATGTATTTCTTTGGTAAATCTATAGAATCTATAACTTATATACCTTGATGGGCGAATGGGAACTCATGATTCTGTAGAATTGAAGTTGGACTACTAAGTGCTTCATCCTGCAGATTTGGCGAGGGAATTAAAGGGCCAAAATTGGCGCGTGCATCAATTAGGACGAGTTGATTCACATTTTTATAAGCTACCCTCTTTAGATTTTCCTCTGAAATCTGTCATATGAAGACGGGAAAGTTGTTTAGCCTCCAAATCTAATGGTGTTTGCAACAAAAAAAGTTAGTTTCTGGAAGTGCTCTGTTGACTGTTGGTCTGTTGGTAAAACGAAGAGGAGAATTGAAGAGGAGAGGAAATAAATCACATCAAGTTATAAAAATCACATCAACTAATATCTGAGATCTTTATTTGTTGTTGTTGATAATTGTTGTTTAATTATCAAGGAGTGGCAAGAGTTGCAGGCTGCGATGGATGAACAACACCAAGGAAGAAGAAACCAAAAGGAAACGACTACGTTTTGAAACCAAAAAGGGCAAAAAAAAAAATCAAAACGACGTCGTTTTGGTTTAATTCGGGGTTTGACCCGGGGAAAGTAGCATTTTCCGTTTACAAATTCATGTTTCAGAGTTCAACTATTTTCATGTAATTTTATTATTAACATAGTATGATTTGTTATCGATGAAGTGAGAATATTATAAGTGGAATGAATAGTTGAGCATGTGCTTTAAGTTTCAAAGTCTTTTTAGAGAATGACTTAACAGAACTTTCTGTTTTTATGGCATGAACATATAGTTAGGATTATATATAACGGGTACTATCATCATAAAGCATGATTATGTTACAATTCATGGACGAAGGAGTATGTGTTTTTAATTTTGTCCTTATGTTTAACATACTTGAACAACTGTCCTCAGGTTTTATAAATGGAAAAGACTGCTATAAATGAAAAACACACAAAAGAATCTGCAGGAATGGCATTTAAAATTTAAGCTAGACAAATGGTTTTGGGACGCTTGAGAAGAAAGGTATCTTATCAAGCTACTAGTGCATTTTGAACTAAGAAGAATGAGTTGTTCCATTTGTTTTTTTATATTTCCAGGTTCAATCAATCCTGTGCACATGAGAGCGAACCATTGAAGTGAATATAAACAATAAAATGGCAACAATTGCTGGAAAGCATACCAATTTGTAAGGTGATGATGAACATTCTTTGACGGGTGGTCGTTATTGATACAGCAAGGAAAGATTGAAATGAAGCATAATGCTTCGAAATTTTTAGATGGACCTTAGATTGTCTTGCTGGGGTATCATGCGAAGACCCATAATATTTTCGCACTTATTTAATTGTTATTTTATTTGTATCCTCTATTGTCACCGCGCCTATCAAGTTTTATATAGGTATATCTCTTTATGAAACAATTGAAATAGGTTGATTTAATATGATCTCTTATTTTGGGTAGATGACTGTTGTCATAAAAGGAATATATATGTTAAATTTTTTGCGTTAATAAATTTATGTATGTATCACTATATTCAGCTCAATTTCTATGGCTTTCAATTGCCTCGGACCAATATAAGGAAACTCTAAAGGATGGTCATTATGTGCGTATCATAAATGATATTGATCGTGTTGCCGATTTATCAAAGCTATAAACAAGGTCGAACTACTGTAACTTTATCATCCTTGACTTATTCACTGGAATTCACAATATATGAATAGTCTAATTAGTTGAACATATAACATATCAGCGTAAGAAACCAAAATTCAATAATGTTAGAATAAATTCAATAATGTTAGAATTAAGATAAACTCGTACAAGCATTTGCAAATGTTTTATCACTCTTTTTCCCATTGCAACAGCTTAGTTGACAGAATTATAAATAATATAATGTGTCTACTTTCTACGGCCATGACCCTTCTAGTTTGACCTCCTGCCCTGAGCAAGGTATTTCTTCTCGAACATCTTGGCACGTGCACTTTGTTCAACCTTAAATAACTAGATTCCAAATATCAGTTGTACCCATCAATTAAATTTTCCAATCACAATACAAATTTATAATCTGATACCTGTTCTCATATATCCATTAACCAAACACTTAAATACAAATGCAAGCACTGGCATCATATCAATTAACAATAACTTCCAATATATTGTTTGGAGCAAACACCAGAATAATACTTACCAGTACGAAGTAAAATTGTAATTAATTGTCTCCTTTTTGTTATCGTCTGCACTGTTTTCAGCCTCCGCTTTCTTCTCTTCACGATGAATGATCTGGTTTAAATCTGGTTCACCTGTTAATACATTGACGCAATTTTCACAGAAACCTACTTCTCTTTGCCCTATCATTTCTTTCCATCTACAACTCTTTTTTCCTTTTCACAGAAAGAAACAGACCAATTTAATCCTTTCATAATTCATATTCCCATTCCTAAGCGCGCTCTTCACTCTGGCTTTCGACAGGATCGATTCTGCTACTTTTCCAAATAAAGGTGTTAAAATAATAACGAACCACCAATAACAATGAATGATGTGTGGGAAATTAATTGGTGAAGACAATTTCACAAGATGAGGTTTCGAATTTTGGCATTTTTAATGACTTTCAGGCGCCTCCACCTTCGGTTTTGGGGTGCAGCAATTCTTTTGGTTTCGCCGATTTGTGAATCTGCAAAATTGAACATGGATATTCACAATTTCATTTGGTGGTACTCTTATTTTACCCCTCTTTTGAAAACCTAATTATTGTACTGCATACCCTCTTGAATTTTACCTGTGCATAACTCTTCTTTTCCCTCTATGAATTTCTATCATGCTTGTATCAGGATCAATTCTAGGATTTTTCCAAATCACCATGTTCCAATTATCACGACCCACCCATAACAAGGAATGATGTTACGGAAATTATATGGTGAAGACAACTTGACAAGATGATGCTTCACATTTTAGCAATTTCTGCCACATTCCAGCGCCTGTAGCTTCGATTTTATGGGGCTGCAATTTTTTTGGTTTCCCTAATTTGTGATATGAAATAATGAAATAGCAATTTGGTTATCTCGTTTGCTGCTTCTAATGCTTTCCTCTTTCAAAACCTATGTACTGTATTTTCTGTCTTCAATTACCTGGCTTTTCCACCGACAAATATCTTTACCGACTAACCCCTTTACTTACTTTTTTCGACGACCGTTTTAGCAGGTAGCCATTCTTTTGCTTTAAAAAATTAATTTTCAACCAAACCTAAAACTAATTTTACGTTATATTTTACCACACCCGTTGGATCTGCAAATTGAGGAATCCAACGATTCCTGTTCTCGGAATGTTATTTACATTTAATGTAAGTTAAGCGCTGCCTTTGTTTTAACTTCATTGTATATATGAGCTAATACTTTTGCTTTTGGTCCTTTACCGTACAAGGAACGATCTGGGTATAGAGCTAATGACGTTTGATTTTGAATTTGTTTTGATGGTGAATGATGAATGACATGTCTATTTGATCTCATTTTTTCTTTTAGTATTTCAATTTTAACAATTTGGTTATGGTCTTTTATTGTGCTCTTGAATGGTAATAGGGGGTGGGTGAAATACTTTCTTTGTAATATAATAATATTTTATTTTATTGATATTGGATATAAAATATAGTTTTTTGTCTCAAATATGTGGTACTGATGTGGTCCTAATGGGTTCCATGTTTGACAAAAAAAGTTGTTTGTATTATTTGATAAATAATTGGATGCTACGAAGAGATAATATTTTGTAGATTAAAAATTTAAAACATTGAGACAAAATGGGGAAGAAAGTCTCATGTGTTGTTGAAAAAATTAAAACCGTTTCAGGGGCAATCTGAAGCAAGAACATTTTTTTTTAATGCATATTTAAATATGTATGCTCTGCTCCATGTTTTAAAAAAAGAAAAAGTTAATAACTTTGTTTAGAAGTTCTTATACCTAAAATTTCGAGCATTTTTTGTGGTTCCTTGTATGTTAAAAACTAATATTATGTCATGATTTTCCTTAAGGAAAAATTTACTTGACAATTTTAAATTCTTTTCATGTTCTTACAATTTATTAATGGAACTCAAAATTGCTATTATGAGTTAAAGATGATACAAATGTGAAATTACTATTTTGGTTAATTTTGAAACTATATAGTAAAAAATAGTAGGAGAAATAAAAGTAGTAAAGATTCGGATAATCTTGTTACGCTCTAGATTTTGATTTTATACATGTTAGGCAACGTTCTTTTTATTACTATTTCTTGCACGTAAAAATATAATCTAGTCAAGCAAGTATATGTTATATGCCAAGCATTTGATCATCAAAAATAGAATCCTTCAGGTGCTAAATTTATTTTTATAATTTTGTTTGTTTACTAATTTTAAATTGTCTTCTTGCTCTAGATTTCACCACTTTAGAAACTTTATCAATTGAATAAATGGAAAGAGTTCTTTTTTCAGTTGCTGACTAATTATCATTTTTTATAAAATTCACGATTTGACCAACACTGTGAAGATGCAATAAGATATACGTCATTTTTGTTAATTGTGATTTACATAGCTTTGTATTTTATTATTGTTTTTACAATTTTTCTTTTTCAACTTGTATAGGACCTGTGATAAAGCTTCAATTGAAACTACACTTTACATCAATTGAAACCACAAGTTTATGATTCTATAAATGACACCCACTTCCTCTTTTTTTTTTTTTAACACTTTTCTTAACTGAAGATGAATATTTAATATGACAAAAAATTTGAAGTTTGATTTTTCTTTAATAGTTTAATTTATATAGTATCAAAATTGTGTCAACAACATTTATAACTTGTTGGAAACTTTAATAACTATTTACATACTTTGGTCAGGAGGTAAAGAATGGATAAACGTTGGATGAAAGTTCCAACTAGACTTTCTTAGAAGTATATTGATGGAGTTAAGTCATTTATGAAAGTTGTAGAAAAATGAGTGGATCAAAATAATCTGGTTCGTTGTCCATGTCGAAACTATCAAAATGATTTTTTTTTTTAAAAAAAAAAACCTTTGGATGTGGTTGAAGATCATTTGTACAAACCCGATATTTCGTTTAGCTATAAGAGATGGGTTTTTCATGGCAAAAATTATAAATCTAGTTCTGATTATGAATTTGGTTCTGGTAATAGATCAAATGAATTAGGGATGGAAACATTTTTTGTTGAGGATGCAAATATTGATAATATTGAAGAAAATGATGAGATGTATGATATTCTACATGATATATATGGTCCACAAATACATGCTCAACAATCTAACCTAGGCAATGACACAGTTTCGCTTAATATGGAAGATGGGGAAATTGATGGGATTGCTACTTTGTTAAGTGAAGCTAAGAAAATGTTATTTCTTGGAGCTATGTTGTTTTTATTGAAGTTTATTATAAAGCTACTCCATATAAAGGTTCTCAATAAATAAAGTAACAAATCAATAGATTTGTTTCTCAACTTATTAAAAGAAACTCTATGTTGGTTATTTTAACTCAATTGCTATTGATGTCAATGTACAAGTATACACAATAAGTAATAAAATAATGAATATTCAAGATCGTCTCTATAGAGACTGATATTACTAGAAATATTACGGCAATCACGATAGTGCAACTTCCTTCTATCTAAAGAAAAATTTAATTAAGTTGATTGACTAATTAAATTAACAATTTAATAAAATAAAAGCAGTAATAAGGTAAATTAGATGAATTGCACAAAAAGAACTTATTAAGAATAAGGTAGTTGGATGATCAAATTCTCTTTATAGGCTAACTGTTTTGTTCAAATTAACAGAAGTTGCTATAGCAATCCCTACAACACTGGGCATAATTATTTTGCATTCTCAGCTTTTGCTTGTTGAACTTCTCATACCTTTATGCAACCTAACAATGACCAGTTGTTATTTCACCTAGGATATGACATTATGAACATACATTCTCTCTACCCTACAAGGTGAATCCTTATATCTATTTCTTCACAAATCTTAACTTAAGTATGGCCCTTTTGGGACTCAAGTTAAACTCAATCCAGGAAACTTAAAATCAAGATCAAGTATTACTCTAATAATTTCCACTAAGACATGCCCTTTTGCGGCTCTCTCTTAACTTGAACCATTAAATGAGAGGTCAACCGAAATAATGATTGTAATATAAGCTATTAGAGCAAAATGCTATAGCAATCTTATAGTAACTCATAAGAACAGTCAAAACCCATTAAGGTTGTTTGTTACTCAACTGCAATCAAATTTAGTTCATAACTTGTAAAAGAAAAACTAACAGCAAAATATCAGTTATGAAATAAATCGTCTTAATCAGAGAATAAGTAAGGAAATAAATAAAGAATGATGAAAACTGAATTTAAATAGTTCTGCAGATTTCTTCAATAGTGCAGACTTATTCTCTCTTGAATTCTGCTTATTCCTTTTTTTTCTCTTGATTTCTTTTATGTTTTTCTCACCACCCCTCTTCCATATGATGTGTGCTCCTTTTATATTTGAAAATTAAGGTAAATGGAAGCCTAGGGCATGTATAAGTCAGATTAGGAAACTGCAGATTGCGATTCTGCAAGTATCCAACGCTAAATTTTCTCTGTCGTTGTTCTAGGATTGCTACAGCAATGGTTGCTACAGTAACGGCTACAACACTATATTGTTCCAGATTTGTTTCAATTCTTTTGTAGCCATGTTCTTTCCTCATTTTTGCAAGCCTATTGTATCAACATTTCTTCCTTGAATTATGAGCTTCTGGACACCTACAATTATGCACACAATCTAAGTACGAATGATTCTAAATCAAACAAAATTTATTAAGAATAAACTAAAATGAATGTTTATGCAAAATGTAACAAAAATGTAATAGAAACACATAATTTGCTCTCTAAGTAATATTGATTTAAGTCCATAAGTGCCATAATAACTCTTATTTCATAAAGTTATCACTTTACTTGAAGCGATATATTTACCGAATTCAACTTATGAGGCAAAAAAAGATATTTAAGGATTTTAGTTTAGGATATGAAGTTATCCATGCCTGTAAGTATGATTGTGCCTTGTTTTGGAAAGAAAACAAGGCATATGATACGTGTCATCTATGTGGTGAATCTCGATACAAATTTGTCATTGGTAAAGGAAAAAAAATACCTCAGAAAGTATTACGATATTTTCCTTTGAAACCCCGACAACGACTTTTTGTATCGCGATACATGGCAAAAGATATGAAATGGCACAAAGGAAAGCATGTTATTAAGGAAGGTGTTTTAAGACATTCTGCTGATGGTGAAGCATGGAAAGATTTTGATAAGTCTTTTCCTTGGTTTGCACAAGATCCTCATAATGTGAGATTAGGTCTTGCTAGTGATGGATCTAATCCTATTGCAAATATGTACAATTCTTACAATATGTGGCATGTGATGCTTATGCCTTATAATTTGCCACCATAGAAGTGTATAAAAAAAAGCCTTGTTTTATTTATATCATTGCTTATTCTTAGACCAAATGCACTAGGAAAAGATATTGATGTGTATCAAAGACCTTTAATTGATGAATTAAAGGAATTGTAGGTACTCAGGTCATGAGATTTTAAAGCAACTTGAAGTGCTTGGCACATATAAACTAGGGAAGCGTCCTAAAACTGGACCAAGAAAAGCATATTCTTTTGAGTTAGAGAATTGGCCAATTTTAAAACTTCTTCATAATCTCGATGTGACGCATATTAAGAAGAATATATGTGAAAGCCTTGTTGGAACATGCTTAAAGCAAGATTAGATTTGTAGGATATGAACATTAGAAAAGAGTTGCACCTTATAACTCAGGGCAACAAACAAGTGAGGTCTCATGCTTGTTACACATTAACTTTGGATGAAAGGATTAAGTTTTGTCAATTCCTAAAGTCAATGAAATTTTCAGACAAATATCCATCTAACATAGCTTCATAACTCTAGGAAATAAGAGTTATCACATCAATTCTAGACTTGAATCAACGTCACTTAGAGAACAAATAAGGTGTTTTTATTACGTTTTTAGTTACCTTTTGCATAAACATTCATTTCAGTTGAGTCTTAATAAGTTTTGCTTGAATCATAGTAATTTGTGCTAAAAAACAGGTTTTGAATTGTAGGTGTTAAATTCATGAGAGGATGTTGAGGCATTAGAAGAGCAAGAGGAGGAAAGAAGATGGTCACAAAAGAAGTAAAGCACAATTGGGAATAAGGCAGTGTTGTAACAGCTGTTAGAGCAATTAGTGTTGTAGCAATCTGTGAGCAACGCAGGAGAAAGCTTAGGCGCGGGTCAACCATAAAATCGCGATCTGCATGTTTCCTAATTTAACCTAATTTGTAATATAAAAAGGAGAGGTGTACCACATAGAGAGGCAGCAAGGAAAATTATCATTAGAATAATTAGAAGGAACGAAAAAGAAGAAGATCATAATTAAAAAGTGTTGTTTCGGCAACATTGTAGAATCGTGCAAATTACTTGGCTTTGATTTTCACAGTGCTCAACTTATATTTATCTCCTTCTTTTAATTAATTTGATGTATTCCGAGACTAATATATTTATATTTATTTCTCTCATCCAGATTATGCACTAAATTTAATTGTAGTTGAGTGACAAATAATCCAATGGGTTCTTGACTGTTCTTATATATTATATGGTATTGCTGTAGCATTTTATTCTAATAGCTTTTATGAATATAATTGTTATTTCGGTTGACCACCCATTTAATAGTTTCAGTTCAGTTGAGATAGAGCAGCAAAAGGGCATGTCTTAGCGGATATTATTAGAGTATTACTTGTTCTTAAGTCGAGTTTCCTGAATTAGGTTATCCTGAATCCCATAAGGACAATACTTGAAGATAAGAAATGTGACACTCTAGACATAGGTGTTCACCTTGTAAGGTAGAAATATTAAAGGTTATAATGTCGTACCATAAATATATGAGCAACTGATCATTGTTAATAGATTTAAAGGTATGAGACTTCCAACATGCGATAGCTCAGGATGCCAATTTATTATGTCCGGTGCTGCAACACTTATTCTAACAACTGGTGCTAATTTGGTAAACAATAGTCACTCCATTAGAAGAGTTTGATCATTCAACTACTATATTCTTAAGTGAATCTTAGACACAGTTAATCTAGTTTATTTCATTACAATATTGTCTTATTTAGTTCTTATTTCAATTATTGATTACGATATAAATTATTTGATAATTGTTTGATTTGGTTTCAAGTTGAGTTGTGTTATTGTGAGTGCTATAGTATTTTGAATAACATCAATTCATGTGGAGACGATCTTGAATACTTATCACTTTATTACTTGTTGTATATACTTTACATTGGCATTGATAGTTATTGCTTATAAAATTCACCAACAAGTTGTTGGAGCTGTTGTGGGGGATTGGTTTTTTATTTTTGAAGTGTGAAGTAAATCATGATAGCTCTAAATTTGATTTGTTTCATTCTATTGATTGGCAGATCAGTACGTACATGCGCAAGGACAGATCTATGGTATTCCAATTCGATCCTGAGATTGAAAGAACTGTCAAGAGATTGCGAAGAGAACAAAGAAATTCAAAGACTGTTTCATGCATGAATAATTTGCAGAATGAGGGAAATTTGAACCCTCACGGGCGCTTACAATAGTCAACATTCAAGAAAATCAGAATGAACAAGCTAACGGGAGACAACCAGGCAACAACAATATTATTTACATGGCTGATGACAGAGACAGAGCCATAAGAGATTATGCAGTGCTAACTCCTCAAGTTGTACATCTTGGCATCATCAGACCTTAAGTAGACGCTGCACATTTTGAGTTAAAGCCAGTGATGTTTCAAATGTTGCAAACAGTTGGACAATTCAATGGATTGCCAAACGAAGATCCTCATTTCCATCTTAAATTGTTCTTGGAAGTAAGTGATGCTTTCAAGATTGCTGGAGTAACACAAAATGCCTTAAGGTTGAGGCTCTTTCCTTATTCCTTAAGAGATCGAGTAAGAGTATAGTTAAATTCATTACCATTTGATTCCATCACTACATGGAATGAATTGGCTGATAAATTCCTAATGAAATATTTTCTACTAACAAAAAATGCAAAGTTGCGGAATGAGATTACTTCCTTCCATCAACTGAAAGATGAAAGTTTGTATGAGACTTGGGAAAGATTCAAGGAATTGCTCAGAAGGTGTCCTCATCATGGTATTCCTTGTTACATACAATTAGAAACTTTCTACAATGGGTTGAATCCAAGTACAAGGTTAATGGTAGATGCTTCAACAAATGGAGCTCTGTTATCTAAATATTACATTTAAGCTTATAAAATTCTGGAAAGAATTGCCAATAACAATTACCAGTGGCCTTCAGCCATGTAACCAGCAACAAGAGGATCAGTAGGGTTACATAATATAGATGCAATCACAGCCTTATCAGCACAAGTTACTTTATTGACTAATATGGTAAAGGCCATGACATCTGCTCCAGCAACAGTAAAGCAAGCTACTGAACTCTCTTGTGTATACTGTGGTGAGAAACATGACTTTGATAGTTGTCCTGGGAATCCAGCTTCAGTAAACTATCTGGGTAATTTCAATCGACAACCTCAAAACAACCCATATTCAAATACTTACAACTCTGGCTAGAAACAACACCTAAATTTCTCATGGAGCAGTCAGAATCAAAATGCTCCAACATTAAATGGATAGACTAGAAACACACAGCCACTTGATTTTCGTCATTAGAGTCAAGGGCAAAAGCATATCAGTCAGGATCCAATCACTTCATTGGAAACACTAATTAAAGAGTATATTGCAAAGAATGAAGCAATTGTGCAGTGTCAAGTTATATCCTTGAGAAACCTAGAGAATCAAATGGGACAACTAACTACAGCAATAAGCAGCAGAACTTAAGGAAGCCTACCTAGCAACACAGAAGATCCTAGGAGAGAGAGCAAAGAACACTACAAAGTAATTAGTTTGAGATCTGGAAAGAATGTTGATATCCCAGATGAGGTGACCAAAAATGGGATAGAATGCAATTCAGCACAAAAACCAACTCAAAAGGGAAGCCTGTTACAGCAAACTCCCCATCAAGATACTGATTACATGGGCCACACTATAATAATTGCAGAAGAAATTCAACCAGAATATACTGAAAAAGAAGTTACAACACCAGTAGCCACAACCTACACCAACCTAAACAAACAAAGTTTGCTACCTTTTGAATCTAACTAGCAATTTAGATATCCACCACCTTTCCTACAAAGGTTCCAGAAGCAAAAACAGGACAATCAGTTCAGTAAATTCCTGGAAGTGCGGAAGCAATTACATATAAACATACCTTTTGTGGAAGCTTCGGAGCAAATGCCAAATTATGTGAAATTTCTAAAGGACATCTTGGTAAGAAAAAAAAGGCTGGGAGAGTTTGAAATTGTTGCTTTAACACAAAAAAGCAGTCATATGCTCCAAAATAAAATTCCAGTAAAATTGAAAGATCTAGGGAGTTTCACAATACCATACTCTATAGGAACTAGGTATGCTGGTATGATGCCATTATCTGTATTTAGGCAGCTTGGAGTAGGGGAATGCAAACCAACAATAGCTACTCTGTAATTGGCTAACAGATCCCATGCATACCTTGAAGGAAAAATAGAGGATGTATTGATGAAGGTTGATAAATTCATTTTTCCAGTGGATTTCATTGTACTTTATTTTGAAGCTGATAAAAAGGTACCCATTATACTTGGAAGACCTTTTCTAACAACTGGAAAGACTCTGATAGATGTGCAAAAAAGAGAGCTCACTATGAGAGTGAATGATCAGCAAGTCACATTTAATGTACTAGAGGCTATGAGAAACCCTGATGAAGTAGAAGACTATAATTTCCTGATTGTAGTGGATTTTGTTGTAGTAGACAGAATTGATAGATGCTGCAGTAAGGCATTTGACAAAGTCAATACCTTTGATGATGTAAAAGAGGAATATGTTACAGCAATTTAGACAGATTGGATGGAAAAAAAGCAATCTGATCGGCACACTAGGTTTATTGAACATCTGAATATTTCAAACAGGGAAGTGAAAATAACTTTACCATCTATTGAATCACCTCCTAGTTTTGAATTAAAATTGTTACCTTCACATTTAAAATATGCTTATCTTGGTCAAAATAACACACCCCTTGTAATCATCTCTTCTACTTTGGATGTAGGTCAAGAACAGAGTTTAGTAGATTTGCTTGGAATAGAAGAGCAATTGGATGGATCATGGTAGATATAAAGGGGATAAGCCCATCAATTTCCATGCATAAAATCATGCTAAAAGATTACTCCAGTAATTTAGTTGAGTACCAATCTAGGTTGAACCCTATCATAAAAAAAGTGATGAAGAAGGAAATCATTAAATGGTTAGATGCTGGAATCATATACCTAATATCAGACAGTTCATGGGTGAGCCCAGTGCAATGTGTTCCAAAAAAGGGAGGGATAACAGTAATAGCTAATGAGAATAATGAACTTATTCTTACAAGGACATTAACTAGATGGAGAGTATGTATGGGTTACAGGAAGCTCAATAAAGACACAAGGAAATATCATTTCCCACTTCCATTCATAGATCAGATATTAGACAGACTTACTGGAAAAGAGTAATATTGTTTCTTATATGGGTATTCAGGCTATAACCAGATTGCTATAGCTCTAGAAGATCAGAAAAAGACAACATTTACTTGTTATTATGGAACATTTGCCTTTAGAAGAATGCCTTTTGCATTATGTAATGCTCCAGAAACTTTTCAGAGATGCACGATGTTTATATTTTCTGACATGGTAGAGCAGGCTTTAGAAGTTTTCATGGATGGCTTCTCAGTGTTTGGAGAAACATACAATGATGGTTTGCACAACCAGGAAGAAGTTTTTAAAAGATGTAAGATGACAAACTTAGTACTCAATTGGGAAAAATGTCATTTCATGGTGCAAGAAGAAATAGTATTGGGTCACAAGGTATCCAAGGATGGCATTGAGGTAGACAAAACTAAGATAGAAGTAATAGAAAACCTGCCACCTCTAACTTCAGTAAAAGGTATTAGGAGTTTTTTGGGACATGCTAGATTTTACAAAAGATTCATTAAGGATTTTTCCAAGGTGGCTAAACCATTATGCTCATTACTGGAACTTAATAAACCTTTTTACTTTGACAAAGAGTGCATCAAGCATTTGGAGAATTAAAAAAAACTCTGATCACTGCTCTAGTAATCATATCTCAAGACTGGACTTTACTATTTGAATTGATGTGTGAAAAGAAGGAATAATATTTTTCACTTCATATACTATGCAAGCAAAACTCTTACTCAAACTCAAATCAATTACACTACTATAGAGAAAGAATTGCTAGCAATAGTATTTATTTTTGACAAATTCAGAGCTTACTAGGTGAGCACTAGAGTGACTATATATATAGACTATGCAACCATCAAATACTTAATTTAAAAGAAAGATGTTAAGTCAAGATTAATCAGATGGATCTTATTACTACAAGAATTTGATCTGAAAATTAAAGATAGAAAGAGACTAAGAATTAAGTAGCAGATCACTTGTCAAGGTTGGAAGCAGACACAAGCACATTGATAAAGAAAGACATCACTGAAACTTTTCCTGATAAACAGTTGTTGGAGGTACAGCAAGCATAGATGTTGTAGCAGTCAGAATCTCTATGGTATGGAGATTTTGCTAACTATTTAGTAAATGGATTGTTACCACCCAAGCTAAAGTTTCAAGAGAAAAAGAAATTTCTTCATAATGTTAGAAGCTACCAATTGGATGACCCACGTTTATATTAGCTGTGACCAGACCAAGTAATATGAAGATGTGCTGCAGAAGGAGAAATTCCCCATATACTGGAGTCATGTCATGCTGCAACATATGGAGGATATTTTGGTGGTCACAGAACAGCTGCTAAAGTATTGCAATCAGGTTATTATTGGCCAACTATTTTTAAAGATGCTTATGAGTTTGTTAAATGTTGTGATAGGTGTCAAGGAATAGGGAACATAACTAGCAGACATGAAATGCCATTGACCAGCATACTGGAAGTGGAAGTTTTTGATGTTTGGGGAATATATTTCATGGGATTTTTTCCGCCATCCTTTGGAAACTTATACATCATTGTTGTTGTGGATTATGTCTCTAAGTGGGTAGAAGCTACAGCATTACCTACCAATGATGCTAAAACAGTGGTGGTTTTTCTTCAGAAAAATATTTTTTTAGATTTGGCACTCCTAGAGCAATTATTAGTGACGAGTGTACACATTTTTACAACAAAATCTTTGTTGTAGTAATGGTAAAATATGGAGTCAGACACAAGGTAGCTACAACATATCACCCTCAATCTAATGGTCAAGCTGAAGTGTCCAACAGAGAAATTAAAAAGATCTTAGAAAAGTGGTGAACCAATAAGGAAGGATTGGTCTTTACACTTACATGATTCTCTATGGTTCTACAGAACAACATACAAAACTCTAATTTACATATCCCCTTATCGAATTGTTTATGGAAAGGCTTATCATTTGCCACTAGAGCTAGAGCATAAAGCACATTGGGCACTGGAGAAATTAAATTGGGATATTCATACTGCAGTAGAGCAAAGAAAGCTTCAATTTTTGAGCTTGATGAATTACGACTATTTTCATATATAAATGCAAGAATTTATAAAGAGATGACAAAACCCTGGCACGACAAGCATAATCAACACAGGCAACTTAGCCCTAGACAGTTAGTATTGCTCCACAATACAAGACTAAGATTATTTCCGGGAAACTCAAGTCACGATGGTCTGGCCCGTTTAAGTTGGTCAAAGTTTATCCTCATGGAGCTGTTGATCTTTTAGATGAACAAACAGGTCAAGAATTCAAGGTTAATGGACACAGGGTTAAGCACTACATACATCCAGCGACAAATTGTTCAAAGGAGGTGTTACTCCTTAAATAACCTAGCTATTGAGAAATAAAAGAAGGTTAGGCTGAAGGACCTTAAATCAAGCGCTTTATGGGAGGCAACCCATTGGGGAAACAGCCAATTCAAACCAATTGTGATATCCTTTGGTTTTGTAGACAACTCTCCCTCTTTACCATCTTATTTAGTTTTGTTTTTTCTATAATGCAGAGGTGAGCCACGTGTCAGAAGCTTTAGTGTGGAGTATGTAACCGTTGTTAGAGCAAGCGAATGGGTGCTGTAGCAACTAATTTTACTGTTATAGTAAATTAAAAGCTAGAGCCTTTCACTTACCGTTGGAGATAAAATCATGACAGATGGATACATGGATATGGATAGAAAATTGCGAAAACAAATCTCCGACATTAAAGCTTTAATTTCACTGGCCGATAATTTTGGGGATATGCATATTTAATTTAAATATTTTATTCCCTCAATTATCTCTAGTTACCGTATTTATCTTCAAATTTAAGTCCATTATAAAAAAGGAGTCACTATGATTAGTTTTCTACCCCACTATTCCCCATTTCCTTTGCAAGTACAACTCTCTTAATTCTTACATTCTCTTTCTCATTTTACTCTCAGGCAATGAGCTTCAATTTATTACTACTACAACAATGCCGAGGTATAAAAAAATAGCCAGCAGCCTCAAAGATTCATCACGCTTCCAAAGCTACCACGCCGAAGAAAAATATAAAGAATTTATAAAGCCGTGTAAGATTCTGGAAGAGAAAGGGTTACAACTTCCAGAAGAACTCACTGGAATTGTACAAACAATTCATAATGCTGCAGCAAAGCAAGGATTGTTAGAGTTTTGCAATCACCCTCATGATCATGTGCTTCAAGTAGTCAAAGAATTTTACGCCAATTTATTTCAAATGTTCATCTTGAGGCCAGAGATGACCATGTTAAGAATGACGGTGAAATTACAGCACATATTACAGCACATACAATTGAGAGAGTTGCTGGTGAGAGTGCTAGATCAACCACTGAACCAGCTGTTGTAACAGGAGCAAGACCAGCTATTGGCTTAGAACAGACTATCCAGGCACTCAGCACCAGTATCACTCAATGTGTGGAAGCTCAGTAGAGGTAGAGGGAAAATGGTCATTTTTAGAGTTATCTACAGCACCTGGATAACCAACTACACCAATTTATTCTGTACATGAAACGTACTCACCGGAACTTCCCTGAGTCACTACTCCAGTAGTACAATTTTGACACCAACACCACAATTGCTCCAGCAGCAGCCAGTGAAGAAGCCACTACTACAGATGAACCAACAGAAGAAGTTGCCACTGAACCACAAGCAGAAGTCGACTCAGAAGATATTGAACCATCTGACCTACCTGAGGAATAAGGTGACAAGTCTGAGACTAATAGCTCACCCTCAGAGTCAGAGGAGAATTCGGAGAATGAAAGTGAGGAACCAACCATCTTAGCCCAGCCCAACTCAAAACTAGAAAAAAAACACATTATTCAAGAAAAAGAGAATGAATACCCTAAAGATGAACCATCTATTCCAGTCCTTGCGAGCAAGGGAAAGGATAAGGGCAAAGTAAAAATGGCAACACCTCTAGACTTTGCAGATGAAATAGAGCAAGTTGATGCCGAGTTAGCTGCTGCAGCAGCCAAAGTTACCCCTACACCTGAGCAAACTAAGCAACTTCTGGCGATCATCGCGGCCATTACAGTTAAGGGTTAGGCAGCTAATGCATCAACTTCAATTTCTCTCTAGCAAACTCCTAGCCAGCCTATTCACACTAGCCCGCGATAGTCCAATAAAAGAAAAGGCAGTAGTTTTAAAGGCCCTGCTACAGCAACCCCATCCACAACTCTTTTCACCAGTCCCGTGACAAAAAAGCTAAAGACATTCCCAGCTACTTCCCCATAAGCTTCACCAAAGGATAAGCTACGTAGTGCATCCAAAAAGCATTGATAGCATCCTGTCATGTGCTGCAATCCCCAACACAGGGGAGTATTCTGTCCTTACTAGTTCATTTATTCTTATAAAAAAAATTTCCTTTTGTTTGTCAATTTGTGTGGTTTGTTCTACGGTCTTACATATCCTTGTCAGTTCGTGTGCCTTTGTTATGTATACATGTGAGGACATAACATCTCTCAAGTTTGAAGGGGTTGTGTTTCCGAATGCATGTGTGTATGTTTGTGTTGTATGGGGCTCTATTATCTTATATTTGTGTATGAATTTGAAAACCTAATGAAGATATATTGAGTGTTATTTAGTATTTTTAAAAATGCCAAGTAGAGATAGTTATAGATAGAAGTGAAATTTTGTCCCAACACTTAGACCTTGGTTGAATTGTATAAGACTGCTAGAGCAGAGCCAAAACAATAGAAAAGATCTTAAGTTTGGGGGGAGAAGCAAGTTGATTGACTGTAATATCTATGAAATAAACTCTGCTCCAATGGCTACAACTGTTGAGTAACCAGATCTGAGTATGGACCCCATATGTAGAATTGTGTCAAAGTTAGCGAGAGTTATGAGCAATATTGTAGCAATAAAAAAAAGTTCTCTGTTTAAGGCATTAAATAGCCAGGTCTGTTCATGAGCTCTATGTTCAGCCTTGAGTAAAAGATACCTTTAGAAATGTTATACAATAAATATTGCTGCAGCAACTCTGATCTGGGCATGGTTTGAGTAATTAGGCATCATCATTACAAGTAATTGACATTCACATAAAAAATAAATGTTACAATGAGGAGGTTGATTACTCCCTAATTTATCAATGATAAAAGCATCATAGCTTGAATAGGTGAAATCTATGCTACCCCATTTATGAATGAAGTGTATCGTTGTTGAAATTCATGCAGTCTTTGGTGATGTTACAACATATCTGGAATTTAATCAAAGGAAGCACATATACACTATAGACAAAAAGAAGCTTCAGTTTAGAACTGATTTACTATAGTTATTTTGTATGATTGGGATTGTGATCTGAAGTTGGAAGAATCCTTGCAAATTTGATAAAAGAACTAAAGTTGTGTGCATGTTGTTTGCAGGAAATGTTAGTATGTGTCATTACTTGAGGGCAAGCAATGGTTTAAGTTCGGGGGTGTGACTTGAATCAAGGTCACTTAGAGAACAAATAAGGTGTTGTTATTATATTTTGGTTACCTTTTGCATAAACATTCATTTTAGTTAAGTCTTAATAAGTTTTACTTGAATCATAGTAATTTGTGCTAAAAAACAAGTTTTAAATTGTAGATGTTAAATTCATGAGAGGATGTTGAGGCATTAGAAGAGCAAGAGGAGGAAGGAAGATGGCCACAAAAGAAGTAAAGCACAATCGGGAATAAGGTGGTGTTTTAGCAGCTATTAGAGCAGCCAGTGCTGTAGCAATCTGGGAGCAATGCGGGAGAAAACTTGGGCACGAGTCAGCCATAAAATCGAGATCTGCATGTTTCCTAATTTAAACACATGCACGCTCACATGCTTTAGTTTAACATAATTTGCAACATAAAAAAGAGAGGTGCACCACATAGAAAGGCGGCAAGCAAAATTATCATTAGAATAATTAGAAGGAACGAAAAAGAAGAAGATCAAATTTGAAGAGGGTTGTTTCGGCGACATTGGAGAATCGTGTAGAATTATTTGGCTTTGATTTTTACCATGCTCAACTTATATTTATCTTCTTGCTTTAATTGATTTGATGTATTTCAAGACCAATATGTTTATGTTTATTTCTCTCATCCAAATTATGAACTAAATTTACTTGTAGTTGAGTGACAAATAATCCCATGGGTTCTTGATTGCTTTTATATGTTGTATGGTATTGCTGTAGCATTTTACTCTAATAGCTTTTATGAATATAACTGTTATTTTAGTTGGCCACCCATTTAATAGTTTCAGTTAAGATAAAGCAGGAAAAGGGCACATCTTAGCGGACATTATTAGAGTATTACTTGTTCTCAAGTCGTGTTTCCTAGATTAGGTTATCCTGAATCCCATAAGGGCAATACTTGAAGTTAAGATATGTGACACTGTAGACATAGGTGTTCATCTTGTAAGGTAAAAAGATTAAAGGTTATAATGTCGTACTATAAATATATGAGCAACTGGTCATTGTTAATAGATTTAAAGGTATGAGACTTCCAACATACGATAGCTGAGGATGCCGATTTATTCTGCCTGGTGCTGCAGCACTTATTCTAACAACTGGTGCTAATTTGGTAAACAACAGTCACTCTATTAGGAGAGTTTGATCATTCAACTACTATTTCATTACAGTATTGTCTTATTTAGTTCTTATTTCAATTATTAATTACGAAAGAAATTATTTGACATTGTTTGTTTTGGTTTCAAGTTGAGTTGCGTTATAGTGAGTGCTGTAGCATTTTGAATACCATCAATCCCTGTGGAGACGATCTTGAATACTTATCACTTTATTACTTGATGTGTATACTTGCACATTGGCATTGATAGTTATTGCTTATGAAATTCACCAACAATAGCTAAGTGTGTGAATGTGAATGAGGGAAGCCTATCAAGCTTAAAGAGTCATGATTGCCATGTCTTATTGGAACCCCTAATTCCAAAAGGAATACAACCTTATTTATTAAAAGATGTCTGCAGGACAATTGTAGAGTTATGCAATTTCTTTAGACAATTGTGCACAAAGACAGTTACTGTAGCTGATTTGGATGTTCTTGAAAAAGGAATTATCATGATTCATTGTAAGCTTGAATGTATATTTCCTACTGCGTTTTTTTATATAATAGTGCATTTGGTTGTACATTTACCTCGAGAGGCAAAATATGGTAGCCCTGTCTCATTTAAATGGATGTATCTAATTGAAAGATAATTATATTTTACTAATGTCATTAATTGTTTAATTAATTTCTCTTTAGAATATATATGATATTCAACTACAGTAATTTCTACCTTAATAAGAACTTAGGAGAATATAAATCTTACGTAAGCAATAAAACTCATCCCAAAGGTTCATTTGCTGAAGCATATATTGTCAATAAGTCATTGACTTTTTGTTTAATGTATCTTCAGCAAACTGAAAAAATACTCAATCGGACTGAGCGTTGTGATGAAGTTGGAGAATGAGTAAAGGGCATATCAGTTTTCTCTCAAAATGCTCGACCTTTTGACAAAGTTATGTCAAAAGAATTTTCGCGACAAGAGATTAATAAAACTCATTAGTATATCTTAAATAATTGTGAGGAAGTGCAACCGTGTTTAGAGTAAGTGCATCTAAAACTTGGTTTCATTTATATAATTATAATAGAAAGTTTTCTTTACTAACAATTGTTATTCGTTGTGAACATATGAATTTATTACAAGCAGAAGGAGTTACACACTTAATTAAAATACAACAATGTTTTCCAAAATGGTTTGCTTCACATGTAAGTGGATTATTTATATTAAAAAATTTAAATAATTTAAATAGAATACATTAACTATTTTTATAGAAATTTAATCATGTTCAATTTTAATGTGTATAGATTAAGCATTTGCACAGTCAAGCGTCTGTTGAAGTAAATGGTCAACCGTATTCATTATCTTATGGCTCTGACCTTAGGGTTTTTGCTACTCGGGATGTAATGTTAATGGAATTTGATATCATGTAGAAGAGAGAGATAATGGTCTTTCAACTCAAAACAGTGGAATAGTTGTATGTGGTGAACATGATAATGACGAAATTGATTTCTACGGAGTGTTGACAGATGTCTTTGAATTACAATAAATATTTAATTTTCGAGTTGTTTTGTTTAAATGTAAATGATTTGATACTGACCCTAAAAGGAAAATAGTGGTACGGGATTACCATCTTACATCTATTATGTGACTTTAACAGGGTCGAATGAAGATCCTTTTATGCTTGCAAGCACGATAAGTAATGTATATTACTAATCTTAAACGTTGTGAAGGGTGGACGGTAGTGGAAAAGGTACAACTTAGAGGTGTGTCGGATGTTCAAGAAACGTATAAAGAAAATGAAGATGAACAGGAACAAGAAGAGTATCAACAAAATCACTCAATTGAGTATGAGGTTTTATGGTTGAAGAAGTTAATTTGGATCGAAATTTCAATAGAGATGATGTTAATTCAATCAAGGTTAATGCAAAAGCACTACAAATGCAAAAAGATGATTTCATTTGTAACACCATAGATTAGGATGATGCGTAGTATGGATGGCATTGAAAAATCAATTGAATTTGAAGATGATACAGATGTTGAATAAGAAATATGTTAGTTTATGGTACATATTTATTTTTATGCTTAATTGTAAATTTACATATTCTTATCATCTTTTTTTTTAAGTATGAAATGAGTGTAATATGAGCTAACTATAATATTATATATTTCAAATGGCTTCAGGGGGATAAAAACGATCACGAGCACAACCATAACCATTGCCTTCATTGTCAGATGAAAGTCTTAATGTTGATTTGAATGCAACCGACATATCTGACAATCATAGTAGTACCGGTACATAATTAATCATACTTATTAAGTTTTATTTTTGTTTATAGTTCTAACTTTTTATATTTCAAGTGTATATAGGCTTACGTCCACCAACAAAAAAAGGATGTGGCCCTACACAAGGTAAAGGTTTGGATTACGTTGTTCGATCATCAGATCGGGCGGTTTTAACAATCTTTACTAAGCATAAAAACCAACACGACCTCTTTCATCTAAACTAGCCAGCGAGTGTGGTACTATCATTTGTAACCGTGCTTCATTGAAGGTTAAGTCATGGAAACATATACCTCGGGTCAATAGGAAGGGGTTATTCAAATTAGTTTTGGTATATTCATTTTTTATTTTCAATAAATTTCTAACTAAGGCTTTGTGTTCATAATTTTTTATAAGTTTGATTTTTTTTAATTTCTCTAATACATAATATAATTAACTTTGACTTGGAGCATGAGCATGAGCATGTGGTTCTTTGTTTGAATAAACATCAAGTTCCTAGTTGTTAAAAAAAGATTTCAAAGCAAGCACTTGTCTATAAAGCACACCCGGACAAACTCCATGATTGTGGATCCACTTACTAAGGGATTGCCACCTTAAGTGTTTTGTTAGCACACTGCTCGTATAGTGTTGTGTCATTAGAGGATATTTAGTTTTATTGGGAGTTTGTAATTTTAGATGCTTTTATAATATAGATATTTTTTAGTTTATAGATATTTGAGGTTATTTTCCACAATAATAAAGTTTTTGGTTTATTTATATTCTAATCTTCATATGGTTTAAACTTACTAAGGTTTAAGGTGAACCAGATGGAAATAGGTATATTAAGATCACATTGCATGCAATTTCCATATACACATCCACACCATAATCCATGTCATTCAATTGTATTGGTATGGTGACCATTGATGGATTGAGTTATGACAATTATAACAAAGGCCACTTTAATCTCGTATTGGTATAATTGATAGATCCAAATGGTTATACATACATTTCGACAATAACAGTAAGGTTAAGCTCGTACAATTATTTTTGTAAAGCATGATTATAAGGCTATATATATAGCCGAAGTGGAAGACTGTTGAATTTTTTATCCTACGTTGGGCTTTTGTGTTAATAATTATGTATTATGGACTGTCTTATAAGATTAAGCCCAATTGAAAGTGATTTATTAAGGTTTTTAATAATTTGGGCTTTAATGTATCTAATAGGGTATAGACCTTCAATGTATAGAAACTTAGAGGTAATTCTATTTTTGTGATGGGTTGAAATAGTAATACCTAAAGATATTAGGAAAATTATCTATATAAGTGGTTATAATCTCCAAATCACATGTAACGTTCTATTCTTTTCTAACATCTTGAAATTAGAGAGAGTGCAGAGAGAAACTTAAAAGATTCTCCAAGAACACGTGTTGATCTAAAAAGCAAACCTCACGGCTCTAGAAAGCACACTACAACAATAATGACCTTTTGCGACAAGAATCATTTGTTGCTCAAAGTATAAATTTTGTTGCCGTAAATTGTTGCAACAAAAATAAGTTTGTTGTTACTGTCGCACTTAATATTCGACAACAAAACAAAAGTTTTCTTGCCTTAAACATCTTTTTGCAACAAAATAGATTAATAGTAAAAGAGTGTCCAACTTGTTCACAAAATTATTTTGCAACAAACTCTTTTGTTGCCCTTGTACTAAATGTTTTTTACAATAATATTATTTTGTTGCTAAGAAATAAAATAAATAATTTTACTACATAAAAGTTGTGTAGAAATAAATTTTTTAACCACAAAATTACTATGTCACAATTTTTTAAAATTAAATACAATGATAATTAACACCATTATGAGAAAAAGAGAATTAATTAATTCAAAAGAATTATTATTATTGATGAAAAATACATAAAAATAATTATGAGATGGAATATCTATTTTTTAAATAATGAATATAACTTTCTTGATTTTCATCATCTTGTGGTGTAATTGAACTTCAATATTTCCTATAAAAAAAAACACAAACCGTAATTAGTTAACTTCTAACTATAATAATAATGTAAGATTGTAATAAAAAGAGATAAATAAAAAAATAAAAAAACTTACACCATATTGAAGAAAAGTGGAAGAGATAAGAAGATAGAGATTGAGAATTATACAATAGAGATGAGAAAATGAAAATTAAAGAGACTTAATGGATGAGAGAATTTAAAACAAAAGCTAAAGAATAAAAGAATGAAACAATGGAAGAAATATAGTATATGAGATATAAATAAAGTTTTTAGTGACAAAATTGAAATTTTTATCACTAAAACTTAATCTAGTGGAAAACCACCCGCCTTTCACTTTAAAAATTTTTAATTTGTTTAGCGAAAAAATTCTACATTTGTTACTAAAAATATACATTTATTGACAAACTTTATTTTTTGTCGTCAAAAAATAAAAAATTTGGCAGATACAAAATTATTTAAATCTTTAATTTTTTACTTTTAGTGACAAAATTGGAAATTTTCATTGCAAACACACATTTAGCAACAAAACTCAAATTTTGTATCAAAAAGTCAAGAAGTTAGATCTTTAAATTTAGAATTTTAGCTACGTAGATTTGGCGACAAATTATTTTGTCACCATTGGTCACTCTCTTGACAAAACTATTCAGCGATAAAGGTTCTGTCACTAAATGTTTTGGCATCAACATATTTAGTTTGGTGCTAAAAAATTTGGCAATAAAAAAGTAATTCATTGCTAATGTATGTCTTTATTTACGAAATATTTGTTGCTAGAAATGCTAATTAAATATTAATTTATTTCTTAAGTATTTGGCAACAATATTTTTTTTATGTCGCTATAACACACTTAAGGCAACAAAATTAATTTTGTCACTAGAAAACTTTTTGCTAAAGGCCTTAATTTTTATAGAGGCAATTGATCAATATAGATTCAAGTACGCTTCTGCATATTTAATTATTTATTCTTGATCATACAATATGAATGTTTCTAAGATTTTAGTTGAAGATTTTCATCAATGAATTATTTTCTAATAATGCGATCTTGAGACTAACCTCAATCCTATTCTAAATTAATAAGTGAAATAAATATTAATCCTAAATCCTAACTACTTTTAAAAATAATCTCAAAAGTATAGACCAATTCGGTCTAGTTTGGAATCTTAAATCCCAATTAAAATTTAAGATTTTTTGCCAACTCTACACAAAATAAATAATGAAAGGTACACGATTTGAGAGCATGTGTTCGAGTTCTAGTAATTATTGGACTCATTTTCCTTTCTAATTGAATTGATAAGAATAGATTTTTCTGCCATGGAATGTGGATACGAAATATGATTTTAGGGATAGCAAAATCCTCCACGGATTTGGGGTCCCATGGAGTCCCATCCTAAATAAAAAAAATTTTGAATAATTTTTGGAGAATGGGATGGGGAGTGAGGGGAAAATAATCCCCAAATTCTTAATGAGGTGGGGTTTGGTTTTGTACTTCCCACCCCACCCCCATCCCAATCCCCATTATATATAAATATGTTTTTAATTCTTATTTAATAATTTTTATTTTATCAATTATAATGTCAATTAATAATTTTTTTAATTTTTATGCAATATAAATAAGATATGAATGAAAGAAAATCCTATAATATTTTTTAACTCTGAAACATTGTTATATTTTCTTTTCTCTTTTAAGGTGCTACGCTTTTTAAATATTTTTTATTTTTAATATCATTTTAAGATATTGTTGCAAATTTTTAGATATTGTTAAAAAAAATTAAATGTTTTATAATATGATGATGATTTTATTTTAAGTCTCTAATTTTTAACTTACTAAAATAATGTACTTATACATATTATAAAATAGATAAATGAGAAATGTGATGGGGATGAGAAAATCATTCCCTATATGAGAATTCTCCATCCCCATCCCACTAAATTTATTAAAAAAATTTCTAACAGGGTGAAAAATGAGATAGGCCACCCCACCCCCACCCCCACCCCACCCCACCCCACCCCATTGTTATCCCTAAATATGAATGCACAAGTATCTTTCTTCTACCAAGTATAAATGAGGGTAGATATAGTGAATCAAAAATCATGAGGCGTTGATTGTGTTTATTTTATAAACGAGGGGCTGTATTGAAATTATTCCTTCACATCTTCACCCTCTTTCACTTGTCCTCGACCTCCTTCATCGGCTATAGTCTACACGAGGTCTTGTATTATATATCCCTGTTGAAATTGAAATTTTTGAAGGAAAAGAATTTACAAGAGTAGGAAAAAAAAAGATGTTGAGTCAAGAAGAATCGGGACGAGTATTCGAAATGTTGAAATCGCAGGAAAAGCCAGTGGAGGAGATCGTCTCCGATCTCATCTCCACATTCCCTCGCCACCGCCATTTCGTTCTTTGCACCACTCTCTCTCTCTTGTTACAGGCAATTTTACTCTTTGCAAATTTGATTTTAGTCAATTTTCTTTAGTTTTTAAACTTATATATCGAAAAATTATGACTGCGTTATGAATTGGCTAGGGTTTTTTTATTTTATATAGAAGCATGTGTCATAATAATTTTAGATTTTTGCCTCAGTTTGCGTTATTAATCTTTTACGAACGGCTGCATTTGGATTTATTTATTTTTTATTTTTTTGTAGTTGTGAAATGTTGATTTATTGAATCACTCTTGTAATTGGTGTTACTGCTGCAGCTATTGTTTTCATTGTTTGTTTTGTTGTTACTGCTACTAGCTTTTGTGCCTTATCGGTAAATGAATTTGGCATTTTTCATTTTTCTTTGGGTAAGATTGCAGATATTATGCTTTCTACATAAATGCATTTTGGGGTCCTTTGCTGACCCGCTGATGGCCATACAATTGCAGGATAAAAAGGCACTGAATTCGACTGAACGTTTGGTGGCATTTGCGATTCTACATCATTCTTATTGCTCCCAAAAACCTTCTGCAAATCCATTCATATCTTTAATAATAAATGTAAGTATATTTGGTATTCTTGTAGTAAGTATAAGCAAGTTTGTCTTTCTTTGGTTTGTAATTGTGACTGATCAACAGACTACTAGTGTTTGTTTACAAAGAATTCAAGTCCCAGTTTGTTTGTTCTTTTGAGATTTGATTTTTTTTTTTTTTTGAGGTCTGAAATTTCCATGATTTGAGATTGTTAAGTTTAGAATCACAACTGCGTAAATCATTACCTTTTGTTTGTAGGATGGCTGTTGAAATTTGAATGCATCTCATCCAACTCAATGCTAACATTGCTTAAGAATATAAGGTCATGCAGACATAAATATAATCGTTTTGTTGCATATATATTTGTTGAAACTGTGTACATTTTAGCTCTTCATCTAAACTAAATGGCTACACAGAAGCTTCTCTGGTGTTTATGCAGACATAAGTAACAATGTTGATGTTTTTTCCGGGATTTTTTATCTTGAAGAATCTTATTATCTATTTTTTTACTATTTATGTAATATTAATTTTCTTTTTATCATTATTATAAAGAATTAATTTTTTTGTAGCTAAAGAGAGATTTCATACTGTAAAAGAAATAAAATATATTATTTTTCGTAAATTTTTTTCTTTTGTGTATGTCTTACCTGATTAATTTGCATTGCATCAAAGAAATATTACTCATCTTGTTAAATTTGAGATGTCATGATATTTTGTTTGATGTCTCTCTTTCAGTGTTTCTTTTTTGTTTTTTATGGTAAATGTCTCCAATTATCTGTGTTATGTAACAATGTGGCACATTTGTTGATTTTCTGGTAGGGATGACGTTCCATTAATGGGGTTTATTTATTTTTTTCTTTTTTTAATCATGTTGCAGTCTGCATGTGATGATGAAGTTGAAAAATTTGAGAGGGCTTTTCTTCTCCAGTTGTTAAGTTCCAGCAGCTCCAATAGTAATAAAGAGGTTTTACTTTCTCTTTTAAGCCTTCAGATATGTTACTTAAAAGTAGATTATCTTTTATATGTGCTGATCAAAGTTACTAATTCTATTTACCTGTGGAAATTGACAGAACTTTTGACTGCCAAGCACTAAGAAAGCTTTGCAGCTAAATGACCAATGTCCTAGTGTAGTTATAGACCCGAAGAAATGTGATTCTGATGAGTTGTCTGTTTAGTCCCTTAATAATAGAAAAATGGGGTATCGGCATAGGTCTTGATGGGCCAAAACTTCTGTTATGATACAAGTGTCTGTTTTGCTTAGCATTAACATGGAGACCCGAACTATTTTGAATATTTGTCTGCTGAGATAGAATAATAAATCTCTCTTGATCCTTTTACCAGCTGGGAATGGGTTCTTTTTAGTGAAGTACTTGTCTTTGGATATGTGTTTTACATTTGCATGACATGTGTACTCCATACTTCTTGAAATTTCAGTTTTCTGACATTCTTTGCTTAACTTGATTTCATGATCTGCCTTATTTCAATAGATTTAATTGGTTTTGATGTGTTCAATATGTAGTTAGCTTATTATAATTCTAAAAGTTGATTGCCACAATTGACATGCATCAACTTGCTTGTGGTTGCTTATTTTGAATTTGTTGCTTTTCCACCTTAATTAATGTTTACTTTTCTTGTTTTGGATGTGATTTCTGATTTTTTTTTTTGCTTGCAGTTTCTCAAACAGTCAGCTGCAGATTACATCAAAGGTTTTGATCCTTCATCCCATGTAAGTACATGTTTATACAACTTCTCATTTGCTTTATGTATCATGAGTAAACACATGACTATTGGGTCAATCCATGTAATCGTGTCTATCTTATTCGTGTCAAATTAAGTACCAACCCATTTATTAATTATGTCGAAACATCAAAACACGAATATGACCCATTTATTAATCGTGTTAATCGTATTGACCTATTTAACATATTTAATGCAAAAAAATTAAAGTTAAAATTGATTTAAAAATAACAAATATGTTAGTTTTATTCTTAAAAATAAGTCATAAATAAGTTATTATGACATGAATAAGTTTATAACACAATATGGATATGACACGAATAATTAATTTAGTGTCCAGTATATATATTAGTTAATTTTTCCTATAAATATTACTACATATTAATTGATATTTGTTTCATAAATGTGTAATTGTGTTGAGGTGGTCCAACATGGATATGACAAGGTTACTTATCGTGTCTTGTCAATCCATTTATTAATCTTGTCAATATTTGTCAACATGAATATAGGAAAGTCGTGTCATATCCATGTCATGTAATCGTATTGTATCCCATTTTGCCACCTCTACACCTGACACGTGGACACTTGGACCTGTGTCTTTTTTCCCCTTTTCTTTTTAACTTTGTATAAATAGATGAATCTTCTATTAATAAAATTTGACTTTCTTATTAAAATTTCCATACTTGTGAAGCTTGCATAAATTTCCTGCTGCTCTTGACTTTATTTTTTGAGTGGGGGGGGCTATTGACTGGAATTATTCAAGGAAAATAATCTTCTCTCTCATCTTTTTTTTTTTATATTTTGGTTAAAATTCTATTTTGTCTACCTACTGTCAGGCCTTCCCTCAACGTGAGCAGTTGCAGCAGCAGTATTGTGATAAAGTACATCCAGAACCGTTTAATCGTGCGTATATAAATGCTTCTACAAAAAATGCATTCCCAGACCCTGATTTGCCACATGGATGTGATCCAAATTCACCAGAGTAAGTCTTTTGAGAGTAAAGAATTACGTCTTGTCACACATATTTTGGTTTTTTAGTTCTTTTAATGCTTCAGTTCACATTGTTTTCTTCATAATGCTCTTAAGGGTTGTGTTTTAGGTTTGACTTCCAACCTGGAGCCAAAACTAAACTTGGAGCTGGTAGTAGAGATGAAACTGTAACAGGATTGTTGACGCATCTGTCATTGAAGGGATTGGATCCTCGGTGGATCAGGCCACTTCCACCAAGGTTCCCTGTGCTTGATAGGGAGGTATGACATATTCTAACAGTGTTGTATTTTAATTTAGGAGTGCTATGTACTTGTTTAAGTTATCAAGAATTTTTCCAGCTTGAGTGGCTCATACCTGACAACAATCATGAGCTTCTTTGGGATCACGGCATGTGTGCGGATACTAGCAGAGGAGCTGCAGTTAGGGACTTGATTGCCAAAGCTTTGAAGGGACCTTTGCTGCCTGCGCAATATGAGGTTCTTAGACTTAATTCGAACTTAATACACACTCAATTCTATCTTTCTCACACTTGATTGCAATTTATCCAAAATGTTATAATTTAATGTTGTCTTTGTATGTAAGGAAGTTATAGTCTTATGTATCTGTTTAATCAGTTGGAATAAGATTTTTAATTAAATAGGGAGGTCATGTTGAACTCTAGCTTTGAATTTATGGGTTTAGTATATAAATAGACTTTTAGTTCAATTTTTTGTTACTAACCATAAATTTACATTTTAGACTTTCATGATATGAAACAAATGTTGTAACACATATTTATGAATATTAACTTGCTTGGTGGTGGAGAAAGTTGGCAGTCTTTCTTGCATGCAACATGATTAATTGAATCATCCAATATTGGAATATTGTTACCTTGAATGGATACTAGCTAGATAAGTGTGTCTTTTGTGTCATCTAATCTGTTGGCTTTTGAATTCTTAAGCAATTCAAAATCCTTATATATTATGGCTTTGTCAACATCTTTTTATATTGTTAGTTTTGAATCTGGATTTTATGGTCAATACTTGTAATTCCTAGGTGCTTTAAATTTTATATGTCTAATGTCTTGGCTGAACCATCAGCACTTTTTTTACGATTGTCTTTGCTGTCATAACGCTGCCATGAGGACCATTTTCAGTAGGCTATTTTTCATTATGCATCAGCATATTCTGACAGCAGCGAGCCTCCAGTAGGCTAGCTCATTCAAAGGCTTGCGCTGGGTACGGGTGCACTTACACTCTGAACTCTATTGTGTTCTTAAAGTGTCTAGTGTCAGGCTCCTTTTAACACATAATTTCATCCTCTTATTCATAAGCAAAATGCATTTAACACTCTCGGTTTCCGTTCTTGGCTCATGCATGTGTGCCAATTGGCCAACATGCAATCAACACCTCCAATTGCACAGGTGAGGTGGCATCATCCGGTGCACCACCTAAATCCCCTTTTGCAAAGATTAGGAATCATCGCTTTAGCAACTTGCATCAATTCTGTCTACCAACTTGTTTATTTGTAAGGTGGAACATGTGATGCCTTACACCATGCCTGAAGTCAATGTAAAGCAGTTGGATAGTACAATGACCCACTTCCAGCCTCATTATCATTTTCGTGGTGGGAGAACATGGGTTAGAGATATAAATTATTAACAATGTGAAAAATATACTTATGAGTTTATTATTATGAAAATACTATGTGCTAATAATTAATTTATTTAACATTTAATAAAATGTATATTTATGATTTTATTGTTTTAAATAAAATGTTCAAACAATCAATGCTTTCATTTACATTTGCTTTATTATTTTAGTAGTCTTGTCCATTATACAATTATGTCCAGACTGGTACCAAATACAAGAAATTAATGTATTAGTCTTGTTAAATCCTACCCAATCTTATGTAACAAACCAGACACAGCCTTATGGTGTTTTTGTTGTTGAACTCTCCTTGCCATCTGTTGCTTACCATCATTACAGCTGCTAACTCAATTTTCTCTATTACTACCAATCTCTATCTTATAACTGATTTTTATAGCATGCAATTGATGCCACCATTCAACTCCATCATCATTAGCAATGGCAGTTTCACCAGAGTCTTAGCTTTTTTTTTTGTTTTTTGGGGTCATATATTTACCCCAGTATTGCTTGTCTGTTCTTGTAGCTACTAATCAGTATCGAATTTTGAAGGTTGGAATTGCAATTCTTCAATGATTGAGAATGAGAGATTTAAAATTTTAGACTCAAATTCTTGCATTTCTCCTTAAGACTTTGAAATCTTTCATATTTAGGATTCAAAACAGAAGAGGACTTAAATCTGTTCTTTCTCTCTTAATTCCATTGTTGATGGGAAGCAAGGAAAATAGCTGGAGGTAGTCTAATCCTTTGATTTTAACTTTTTGTTTTACTTTTGAATTGAACAACTTGAAATAACAAATGGTTTAAGCTTCTGCTTGTCTTTGAGTGTTAAACCATGCATTACTTTTTGTTTTATCAATATTTTTTAGACAGAAAGAAATAATTTTTTTTCCCCTGTCCAGCAAGTTGTGGTGGAGTTGGCTAATGACCCAAAGCTAGTATATCACTGTGGACTGACGCCAAGAAAACTACCGGTATGTGAATCAATATTCCCATTGTTTAATTCGTATATGTATGTGAGTTTGCTTGAATTGATTCTCAATGGCCCTTTTCCTTGCTCATAGGAGTTGGTGGAAAACAATCCCCTCATTGCGGTTGATGTCCTTACAAAGTTAATTAATTCGCCTGAAATTTCTGAGTATGTTTTTGGCATATCAATTGATTCTTTTTTGTTGTAATTGAAGTCATGCTTTTTGGCTTGACGTTTGAAATTCTGCTTTTGGTTATATGTGCACATAGGTATTATACGGTTCTTGTCAATATGGACATGAGTCTACATTCAATGGAAGTAGTGAACCGGCTTACCACTGCTGTAGAACTTCCAAAAGAATTTGTACGCATGTACATAACTAACTGTATATCCTCCTGTCAGAACATCAAGGTATTTTTGTTTTCTATGCTTTTCTGCTGTTCAAATGGCATCATATACAAAGCATTATATAATATCAAGGTATTTTTGTTTTCTATGCTTTTCTGCTGTTTAAATGGTATCATATACAAAGCATTATGTAACAACAGATAGTAAAACTAATTGGTACCTGATTCTTTGCACTGAGTTTGAGACACTGGATTTGATTTAATTGCCAAGTAATATAGTGTACAGTTTGTAGGTAAAGAAGACAACTGGAGTTTAGGGCAGAGAAAAATAAAACAGAAAGAAGTAATAAAAAGTCATAAATAGACAATAGGTTGGAGAAAGCCAAATTTATGTTACCAAAGGATTTAGAGTGGTTTTACGATAAGAGAATCGCTTAGAATCGATTTAATACAGCAAGGGAGAAGTTAAAAGACAATTGAAAAAATGAGTAATAATAAAGCTACAAACTCTTGTACAAATTTTTTTTTGTATAAACTGATATGGCATGATTAAATTGATTGGATTAAATATCTTTTGATCCACATGATTTTTTTTTATTATTTTGGATTTTTATTCAACCAATGAGTTAATGGCAATTCAGTTTGTACAAAATAAGTTTGTACAAGAGTTTGTGGTTGTATCATCACTCAAAAAAATATATGATTTCAATACAATACTGGACAGAATACATTGCATTGAAGTGTTTGTACTTTTCTTGTGTTTTAGCTTGTACCTTACTTTTAAAGTGAGGGACTCCCTTATTATAAAATTACTCAAAAGGATTTATGCATCCAGCCGGTATGTTGACCATTGTAGAGTTATTTGTAGTACAAGCAGCCCTTTGTTCCTTATTTATTAGAATCACATTCTACGAGTACTTTTCCTGTGGATATAATTTGTTAGAAAGGTTTTTCAGAAGTAGCCTTGTACTTGTATCAAAATTTGACTCAAATTCAAATCTTTTTCTATAAGTTTTCCTAATAATTAAATTTTTTTTTAAAAAAAAGTTATTATCCTTTCACAACGTCAAGTATAGCAAAATACCAAACCACTGCACGATTATTGAAGTGTAACCCTTCACAACATTAACGATGAAAAAAATTACATTTTATTATTTTTCCGTTATTACTGTTAGTTGACTTGTAAAATACCAAAATTGCCCTTATCAATAATGTAGAAAATAACCAAATTGGCAAAGATTTCTGAAAATTTTTAAAAAGGTTTGAAATGTGACAAAATTACTGTGAATTTAATTACATTTAATTCCAAAGTTTTAGGGTTTACGCTAGCCAAAACCAGCCAGTACCCAACACCTTAATCTTTGACAAAATGCCAAATGTAAATGTGATTATTAATCTATTGAAAGTACAATTTTTGTTTTGGTTATTTTTATTTCTTTTTCTCTTCCCTCATCTATTTTCCTTCTTCCTCTTCCATCATTCTTCATTCACCCATAAACATCAAGAACAACACCCAATGCATCTTAATTTTTAAACTTTCAGGATCCAGTAACTTCAAAAATTTTGTACATAATCAAAATAATTTATAAGAAATAAATTACCCCCCAAAATAGATTACTCAACCTAAAGTATATATAAGATTCAAGCCCTAAAATTTAGGAATATGATTTTTGCAGCCACCAGCCACCAGTAACCATTGCCGCCGTCTTTCTGCCAACTGCATCCCAATACTCGCGTCAGCTACCCACTGGTAGCCGTGATACCCTTGGCCTCCCTTTCCTCTTCCTGACATTTTTTCTTCTTTCTTTTTGCTTCTTTTGATTTTCTGTTTGTTTCCCTTGATTCGCGTTTGCTGCAAGGATGAGATCAAAGAAAATTGCTGTGAGGCCTTTCAGTTAATCGAGTGAGAGAGAAGCTAAGAGAGAGAGAGTGGAAAAATTGGGGCAAGAAGAAAACAGAAAAACTGTGGAATTGGGATTAGGTGTTATTTGCCATACTATTATAATTTCTTGCAAAGACAAATTTGCCCCTATGAAATCATCATGACATCAGCATTTGACTAACAGTAGTAACGGAAAAGTAGTAAAATGTTATTTTTTTATAGTTAACGTAGTGAAGTTTTATACTTCAATAATTCATGTAGCGGTTTGTTATTTCGCTATGCATGGTGCAGTGAAAGGATAATAACCTTAAAAAAAAAGGGTTATAGTGACCCAAGCCCACGAGGAGTGTACAAAAGGAGCCAACAAAACCAACACATAAGTATTTATGCAATTTTAGTAGAGTTTTAATGAATAGCTTATTTATTTATTTAATTTTAAAATTTGAATCTTTTGATTTATTCTAACAAATTATTATTTAAGCCAATCTGCAAGGATAACGGTAAGAAATAATGTGTTTTATTATGTACAAATTATGCTCGCTGGTGTGCTTCTTTTTGAAGTTTTAAAGAATACAAATCTTGTGCGTTTAGCCAATGTTCATATCAAATAAGAGATAAATATGTTTTCAAGTCTGAAGCCACTGTATTCAATAATAAACAATTTGGATTCTTAGCCACTCTGCCATGAAGATAGTGAGGAAATAGTGCATTTTAAACTGTACAAAATAAGTTGCCCAATATTCTGTCTCACAAAAGAAACAAAAAATTGGGTCATCAAAAGGATTCTATTTCTAAAAGAACAAACTTTGAAAAATAAACTTATTTAGATTGAGAGAATGGACGAAGTTGGTGAAACTAACGAGGATTCTTAATGTTGTTAGACCGAGGGTTGATGATGAAAGTTGATTTGCTTAGTTCGTGCTTATACTTAGTTTGTGCTTATACTATGTGGATTTCTAAAAAGGTGAAACTGTTGATCAGTGTTCCATAAACATTCTCTATTTTTGTTTATCTGTACCACATTTTTAGAAATCATTACTCAACCATGCACTATAAGAACAAGTTTTGTAAGCATAGAACAAGTTTTGTAAACATATTCTTTCTCTACCTGAATGGAGGGTCATGATTGAACTTAATTCTTGATGTTTTGATTACAAACAGTTGAAACTATAATAGACGTGAACTCTTCTTTGGTCTTACAAGCACATATAATCACAAACCCGAATTTCACTGTGGAAGTCCGCAATGCACTTCGGCCTAAGTTTCTAGTGAAGCTTTAAGTCGTTTGTTTGCTTTGCATTATTTAAGGTTGATTGACCTAGATTCTAGTTTGACATAATTCTTTCGCAAAACCAAATAGTAGTCTTCAACCTAATACTATAGACAAGGAAACCAGTTTGCTGTGCTGTGAAATTGATTGTTTGGCATCAATATGTGTTTCAGTTGCTGAAGAATTTCATTATTCCTCTCTATTTTTTCACTTTTGGAGAAATGGGAGGCTTTGCCGTACTAAAATTGGATGTTCTGTATGGTACAAAACGTGCTTTAGATACTTATTGAATATGAAACATTGTAATCTTGAGATGGACCTTTCTTCATCTCCCTATTTTTAACCCTTTTAGTCCTCTTCAATTTGATTTGACCACACCGAAGGAAACAAAATGTTAGATGGGTTATACGGACTATATAGAATGCTAGTTGATTATATGTTTTGGACAAAATCTTTTGATGACATTGAAACTTTGTACTTATTGTCTGTTAGGTTCACAAGTGTTTTTCTCATTTGTCAGGATAAGTACATGCAGAACAGACTTGTACGACTTGTATGTGTTTTCTTACAGAGTCTAATCCGAAACAGAATAATTGATGGTGAGAATGTGCTATGTCTTTTTTTTTTTCCCTGTTACACATGTTGTTTATATGACTATGTGCGAGGCATATAACATTCATGGGCTATTTATATGTTTTTATGTTTTGTGTGTGTGCTTGAAGCTAAATCAAACTTAGTTGGTCCAAGAGAGTAAGATGATTCCTAGTCACTCGTGTTTCTTTGTGCATCTATTTGACTGTATTGGGTAACAAATATTGAAATTGAGTACGACCAAAGAGAGTTGTTATTTATAACTGATTATACTCACTATTTTTTCCTGTCTACTCATCTGTCCTTGTAGGACAAATATATCGCAGTAGCAAGACAGCATGTGAGGAGTTACCTTATGTCTGTTAAAATCTGCCTGAAATCCTCCTGTAAACTTCGTAGAATTTTTGTTAAGTTTGTTTGTTGGAGATCAGAAACATATTAGGATTGAAGGCTTGAAGCTGAGTCCCTATATAAAATATATATATATATGAAAAAGGGTTTGTTCTCTTGATTAAGTTGGCTTTCATTTCATTTCTTTTTTAATTGGAGAAGTTTATTGAAGGTTAATTTCCATCTTTAAATCTTGTTAGGCCCAATGATGAGTTTACTAAGATCATTTCAGTAATGGAAGGGAATTGAAGGTTCTGTTGAGAATATTTGCCCCATATCATTGTCTAGAACTTTTTTTTTTTTTTTTTCAAAAGAAATTTAACAATTGACCGGAAGACCTTTACAACGGGCAGCCATCAATTTAAGGCATAGAAATATAGGTATCGAATCTGCTGTAGAATTGATTGAAAATATGTGGAGTATTCAATGAGTTATTTTAAAACGACAGCTGTATTGTGGAATTGTGTTTTGGCCTTTTTTTAGGTTATCTGGTTAGAAAGAAACATGTCAGTGGTTATTTTTTATATTGAAAGCAATCCTTCAATTTTATAAGTATTTTTTGTATGTTACTGTGACACACTGGGAGGTTTTGTAGGCGAGTGACTTTCCATCCCTAGATATTGTTCATGCATGTCAAGCATACTTGATATGCACTTGACTACACACTTATCTAGAGTTCTGAAAATACTGTATTGATTAATTGAACAATGTTCGTGCTTTGTTTACATTCCTATGATTGAAGCATGTGAATTGAATTTATGAGCATTTATGTTGCTGTTATATTTCTCAATTTTCTGACCAGTTTTTGCTTTACAGTTAAGGATCTCTTCATCGAAGTTCAAGCCTTTTGCATTGAATTCTCAAGAATTAGAGAAGCTGCAACATTATTTAGGCTTCTTAAAACCTTGGGTTTGGAATGAATGAACCCTGAATTCATAGACAGTCCTGTCTCGATCGATTCTCTCTTCCGTGTAGTATCATTTCCAAATCTTCTCTGCTTTGTAGATAGTAACAATTTTTATTTGCACTTTTAGATATGATAAATCTCCTATAATGTTGCCTTGCCTATGAAAAGTTAGGTACCCTTGATGTGGAAACAATTAAGGGATAATTTAACTTGCTTAATTGAACTAAAGCCACTTATTTGCCGTTAGCATTACCGAGATCCTGTATGCTTGCTTACCTTACCTGTTACTACCTGTTGGCTCCTGAAGTGCAGTAACTTTATATATCCTTGTAGAATTCTGATCCAAAGGGTTGTATTGCTATTGAGTAGATTCTGTTAATTTGGGATAATATTTATGTGAAGCAATGACTTTAAAATATTCTGGTAGGATTCTGATCCGATGGGTAGTATTGTCATTGAGTAGATTCTATTAATTTGGGACTATATTTCTGTGGAGCAGTCAAATAATAAGCTCTTTAACAAACTTAATGAAACTCCTGTAATTCCCAAAGTAACCTTATAACGCAGAATGAAAAGTGGTCTTTCCGCGGCTTCATTTTCGTTGCTCAAAATCAAACCTCGTGTAATGGGTTTTTACTTCTTAATCTCCTTACAAAGATATAATTAATCTGAGCAAGAATTTTTTGTTATGTCGGTGTGAAGGGTTCAAAATGAAAACTTGTGCAGTATCCTGCATCTAAGCGTTGTCTGGATGACAATTCATTTAACAAATTTCCACCTCCTAAGTTGTACTGAAAAATTAGGAAAAATGACAAATACATTCTCAATGTTTAGGTAAAGGTATGAAAATTTTTTTAATGTTTTAAAAAAGATGTTTACATCTTAATTTATTATAATTTTATCATTATATTCTTCTAACATAAAAAAGAAAAAAGGACACAGACACTTCCAACGTTTAGGAAAGAGACACAAAATTCCCTAACGTTTGAAAAAAAACACACAGACCTCAATTTCTTAACGGAAATCGTTAATTTTAACGGAAATTATAATTTTAACATGTAATTACTGTTATATCCTTCTAGCATATAAAAAAATTATTCATTGTCTATTTTACCCATATATTATTAATAAAATTATGGATATACCTCCATTATCTAATTTCTCTATTAAATTTTTTGTCCATATAATAAAATTATTAATAATTTTTTATCAAATTCTCTTCAAGCCAAATAATTTTAATCCATTTTTTAAGAATAAAAATAAATAAAATTATTTATTAATACCATAAAATTATTAATAATTTTATTATATGGACAAAAAATTTAATAGAGAAATTATATAATGAGGGTATATCCATAATTTTATTAATAATATATGGGTAAAATAGATAATGAATAATTTTTTTATATGCTAGAAGGATATAACGGTAATTACACGTTAAAATTATAAGTTCCGTTAAAACTAACGGTTTCCATTAAGAAATTGAGGTCTATATGTCTTTTTTCAAACATTAAGGGGTTTTGTATCCCTTTCTTAAACGTTGGGGGTGTATGTGTCCTTTTCCCCATAAAAAATTATTAGATTATCTAATTTGTTTATATATTATTAATAAACTTATAAATAGACAAGTTGGATATTTTAAAAAAAATTATAAATATACCCTCATTACCCAATTCCTCTATTTAAATTTTTATTAATAACCATTTTTCAAAAAAAAATCTACACACCTAAAAAATTGTAAATAAATTATAATTTTAAAAATAAAATTGGTTATTAATAACCAATTTTATTTAAACTTTAAACTTGTATATTTAACAATTCTCCACATGTCAATCATTTAAACTTGTATATTTATAACTAATTTTCTATGTTATTTATTATGGTATTAATAACCAATTTTATTTTTAAAATTATAATTTATTTACAATTTTTTTAAGTGTGTAGATTCCTTTTTTTAAAATTGGTTATTGATAAAAAATTTAAATAGAAGAATGAGGCAATGAGGGTATATTTATAATTTTATTAACAATATATAGACAAATTGGATAATCTAATAATTTTTTTTATATGTTAGAAGGGTATAATGATAAAATTATAATAAATTCGGGTGTAAATGTCTTTTTTTAAATGTTAGGAGATTTTTGTCCATTTACCTAAACATTGGGAGTGTGTTTGTTCTTTTCCTGAAAAATTATAAATCCAAATGACGGTGAAATCCTGTTTACCTTGAAAACCATGGACATACGATAGCCAAATATCATTGAATAATTTTATTTAAAAGAGGCTTTAGGAGAATTTCAGAGGGGTGTTACTATACTAGTCGGCACCCCTCTATTTATCAAACTTTCTAAATTACCTTATTTGATGTTCAAAATAGATTCATTTTAGTTAAGGACTGATTGGATCGATTCCAAATTTTTAAAATAAAATTAACTTTTATAATGATTGGACCTAGACTCTATTTGGGATTGAGGTATTATAACTTTGAAAATTCAGTTGTTGAAAAAAAATTGTAACTATAAAATACAATTTAATAGCATATAGTCAATAAAATTTTTAATAATAATTTTGACGAAATTATTAAAGATATAATAGATTTTTTAATCAGAAAATTGAAAAATCACATTAATATAGCTTTCAAGCTATAATAATTAGTATTTATCAAATATTATAGTGTTGTAGTTTTTAATCTATAGCTATCCAATCTCAATGTTACACAGGACCTTAAACCTCTTATCTAGAATGAGATGAGAAAATACCAACACTAAAATACTAAAGGTGTGTTTGGAACATATAATTATAGGACATTAAAATATCGTTCATAATTTCATATTAACTTAAAAACTAGAATGTATTGACAAAATTAAGGAGCTTACCACAATGCGCCACTTAGGCGCATTACACAATTAAGGCAAAAGTTAATGCTTTAATTGAGGCAAATGTATTTTATTAAAATATTATAAAAATAAATTATTCTAATGTTAAATAATAATATAATAAATAAATTATATGACAATATTATTTTATTAATAATACTATATTTTATTAGATCATTGTATAATATTATATTTATATATTAATACTTATATAAAAATAAATTATGAGTGGTGATATTTAACTCTCTTATTATATTTGACTAGCACCCGCTTTTTGGTTAGCTCTATTAAAAAATTTAAATTAATCTTTAACTTTGAACATGCCCCGCCTAATCTCAAATTTACCCTTATTATAATTTTTACCTTTTTTTGTTCTAAGCACCTACCCTATAAAACTTATAAAAGCTATTTTTAAAAAAAAAATCTCAAAATCACTATAATCTCTCTCTTTCTTTTTAAGGATATATCCATCATTACCATAACCATAAAAAAAAGGAATTGGTATTTTCTTCATTATCCTCTATTGAGTACTATAAATTAATTTTTTCCATGATTACAAAAGTAGAGTATAAATATTTGGGAAGAAATAATAGTTTAAAAAGTTTAAAGAAATTAAGGTTTAAGGAATTAGATTAGTCAAATTAGATATTAATGGAAATTTTCATATGTGTGCACTTAAAAGCTATTTACAATTTTAAGTTATTTCATATAAAGATAAATTAGATATTAGTATAAAGTGATTAGGGTGGAATGGTGAGATATAATGAGGGGGTCAAATATCACAACTCATAAATTATATTATAATATTATTGTAGGACCAAAAATAGAATAAGCACATTTAAGTCCCAAATAAATTTGGTCATTATAAAGTCGATGAAGCGATGGACAAACCATCTAAGATAAATCACTTAGGTGGGAAGGCCTCAAGGCCCAAAAGGCTCCTGGATTTTATCTTAAGACAAACCACTTATAATAAACCTCTTAGGGGCCAAAGTTTTAAGGTGCAAAATATTTCAAGGTTCCTAAGATTATATTCTAAGATAAACTTCCTAGGTGACAAGATTCTAAGGCCCAAAAGATTTTAAGGTTTCTACAATTTTATCCAAAGATAAACTCCTATGTTCTAAGGATTCTATGATCCTAAGATTTTAGGAAAAACAACCTAAAATTAAAGAGTAATGATATAGCCACAAACTCTTGTATAAACTTATTTGATACAAACTGATATGACATGATAAGATTGGTTGAATTAAATATCACTTGGCCCACATGATTTGTCTTTATTATTTTATATTTTTATTCAACCAATGAATTAATGTCACGTCAGTTTATACAAAATAAATTTATACAAGAGTTTGTGGTTATATCATTACTCAAATTATTAAAACGCTTTCTCCTTTGATATGGAGACAAACTTGCATACCCATGTGTCAATCAACATTCAAAAGTCCATTAAGATCAATATAAAGGATAATTTCATCTTCGTTGGATCTAACGAAAAGGAAGCTCAATCCTAAGGCGGCCATCTATGGTTGGAATTACCACGTAGTAAGTTGGGAAAAATTTTGCACCAACAATTATTTTATTTAATTATATTATATTATAATTAATTTTATATATAATTAATAATAAATTTAAATAATATTAATATAAAATTAATACAATATAGAGTAATATTTAAAATTGTACAACATTATTATAATACAATGTTAATGCAATATAATATAATACGATATAATGTAATACAATATAATGTACTTATGAGTAGTTTACAAAATTTTTTTTGATGTTTTTAAAGTACTTTTCTTTTTTATTCATTCCTTGCTGTATTTATGATTTAATTAATCGTGATGAATTATATAACGACATGACAAACGTTTAATAAATAAAAAAATAATGCTCCAGGAATACAAAGACCTGTCAGTTTATAAATTTACATGTGTATATAAAATTCAATAAATAAGGTCCAACCAAAACCCAAATACAAATTATAAAATTCTATGACTAGTATTGACCACACCCCACATGCTCTTCAATCATTCTTTCTATTTTATTCTTCTTTCAGCCTGACGGACGGTTCAGATTATGTATGTTCCTTGTAAATCCAAACAATGCCTCTTTTTGTCCTTAAAAGGTAAGGGGCAGTTTGGTAACTTTACATTATGTATCAGATAGGGTGGCAAATTTTTAATTAAATTGTTCTTGTCTCCTCTTTATGGTTTTATGTTTTGGGATAATAATATCGGATCCTAAAGTTTTGCATTTTCCTAAAATGAGTTCATAAACCCATGATATTATGGGAACATTGAAAATTATTCTAATTTAATTTTTGATGAAAGAATAGGAAGAGACAATGACACTTAAGAAGAGTATCACAATACTAACAACTTTAAATCACATGAAATTAAAATTTTAAGAAATATTAGTACAATAAGTTTAATATGAACGTAATGCATATTACTTTTTTATTTTATTTTGATCATATATGAGCATGTATTTTGATCATATTTTATATAAAAAATTTTGAAATTCATTAGATTTTATTTAATTAGATTTTTTTGGCTTTTTATAATTTTACATGTTTTTAAAAAAAGTCTACCAATTTATTAAACATATTCCAAAAAAAAGGTAATTTAAACTTGTGTATATTTTAGTCATTATACAATAAAATAGTGATGCGGCAATAAAACATACTAAATTCTTGTACTCTAGTATTCAAATTCATAGTAATCACAACAATATAGTTCACCAGTTTTTCTAACCAACAACTTATTTTATTTGCAAAGTAGAAGCAATTTATTTAATTAGCCACCGCAATTCCAAACTAGCCCTTAGTCTCTTAAAAAATATCATGCATTTAACTAAAAAACTCCGTACTAATCTTAACAATCAAGCTTTTGTAATGATATAATTATAACTACGTAGATGTTCATCAAAGTAACTCTATTAAAATAATTATAACCATGTGAATGTTCATCAAAACAACTCTTCGTCCATTCACCAAACAACTCTTCATCTCCTATAACTACCACTATCTCATAAGAAGTTATGACTGATGATATATTCATTCACTTCATTTTTATGATTATAAAACAGTAAAAGGAGGGTTCATCTCCTTCTTTTAAATAAAATTCTTCTTTAAACATTGTGCTTTTTATTTGCTTTTGTCAATTCTTTTTTTTTTGCTATATTATTGTACTCCTAATTAATAAATAATTTAACACATTATTAGCATGAGACTCTATCTCTACGTGGGAAGTATTCTATCGCTGTTTTTCAAAGCATTTTTTGCATATTATATATCAATACCAAACAAGAATATATCTAATGAATCTAAATGATTATTTCTTATTTCTATGGCTGCTGATTTTGTATCTGTTTTAACTAAGTATGACATGTAAAGTGATTTGTAACGGTGATACTTTAGTGCCGAAAACTAATTTTCAATATTATGTAGTGGTTGCATCTTTAATAGAGGCGAAGGCGAATGACCAGATATACTCATCTCTCCAGTGCTACAAAGATCCAGCTTGAACAAACTCGTAGCCGTCTTTCGATGCTAGAGTTTTACCTCCAAAGGTATAATTTAATCAAATTTTCTTAGAATTATATATGCTCAATTTTCACAATTTGTATTCTTGGAATTAAAAATTCATCATGAAGTGTGAATATTAGAGTATATAATGAAAGAAAATTACGAATGCATCCTTGAAGAATTGCATTACACATAAAGAAGATTTTTGACACGACTCAAAAATGTTAATTACTCTCAAATATAAGAGTGTCTTATTATAATATAACTCAGTGAGTCCGAAATCAATCCACAAAGAAAAAAATAAATTGTTAGTTTTCTTTAATTTACCTAAGTACTTAAAAAATATAATGTAAATGCAAGCTATTTAATTTAAGTGAAATTATGGAAATAAATTAGTTATGGTTATGAATCACTTTTAGTAATAGACATAATTTAACAAATTCTTTTCATTTAAATTTATTGTGGAAAAGACTAATTAAATAAATTAACATTATTTTTTATTAATTTTACTATGGATTAACTACTTAATGTGCCAAAATTCAATTTGTCTATGAAAAGTCAAAATAGATTTTACCACACTTTATACTAAGATATTAAGAATCTGTTGTGCCAAACTCTCTTATTTATCTATAATAAATCAAAATTTCATAATAGAAAATATGGATAAAATTAAATAGAAAATAATTTATTTTATATAATTAAAAATAAAATTTGATTAAATCATATTTTTCTACTAAGAGTTTCACCTTACCCTAACTATTATTATTTAACTAAGTGTAATTAAAATTAAAATACATATGCCTAAAATTAAAATAACTAAAAATAAAATTAAGAGTAAATTTGTTTATAAATTAAAATTTAAACTTCCAAAATAAATTACAAGAAAATAAATTAAAAAAAAAAAAGAGAAGAAATTTTAAAACTAAACCATCCATTACTCACCCCTCTTCTACATTTCTTCGCCTTCTCTTTGATTTTACTCTTTCTTTCCATTCTCAGGCACCCCACTTTCCCCCTCCTCCAATTTCACTCTTGCCTCCTTTTTATAGGCAACTTCGGCCTCTTCCTCCTCTCTTTTTATTATTATTTAATTATTTATTATTTTTATAACAATTATTGATAAGTGGCTCTACCTTTTTTTCTATTTTTTTTAATTTCAATGCAATTCATCTTCTCTGTCTTCACTTTCGGCTTCCTTTTCCTCTTTATTTTTGAATTATATTTACAATATACAATTAGGATAAAATTAAAATAATACAATTTAATTTAATATGAAATTACATTAGAGTATTAAGATAATTTATAACTTATGAATGCATTAATCAAGATTGTAAGTGAAAAAAATTATAATTTTAACCTTTATTAAATATATACTTTCTAGTGTTAATCAATTTTCTTTCAAAATATGTTCCTAAAGAATTATTCCAAAATTATGATGTAATTCACTAACATCTTTGAAGGATTCATTATATAAGTGTATATATATTGATCCATATGTTTTTACTGGATTCTTGATGAATGATTCTTTTATGATTTCTTGAGTTACTAAAATCTAATTAATATTCAGATGTTTGAGATCATGAATAGTACTTAATATTTTGTGAAAGAAATCAATCTCTGAATGATTTTAAAGGATTATGATTTTCTTTATGATCATCTATCTAAAGGAGAAAAAAGTTCATATATAAAGCTTGATGATAATTTCAAAAGCTCAACTGATTCTCTCATTTGAAATTATGTGCAGAGAAAAAAATAAAAGAAAACATATTAGAAGACACATGATTTGGTAGCACAAATATACTCTTGCAGTCGTAAATCAAGAGTGCCAATATAAATTGACACTATGCTTTCTTTTATTAAAAGACAAAATGTGAGTTTTTGATTAAAATAAAATTGTGACTAATTCAATTCCTTAATGGATTTATGTTCTTATGTGATTAATATTGGATATAACCATTATCAAACAACTTTTCAAAATTATAATAGTTATAGGTCTTATCATAAGAAATCAACATGTGAATATTATACCACCAGAAGTGGTATGAAATTGAATTAATATTGAGGATGGACCAGAAGTTCAAATCCAAAATCTTTATTAATTTGGCTTAGCAAATTTGCTATGCAAAGCTTAATAATTTTGTTAAAGTCCTCTTACAATTAGGGGAGCAAAGTGATATATATTTGGTAGACAATATAAATTCCTTCCATTACCTTTATCCCATTTTAATCTTTATATGAGTTAATTTATTTGAAGAATTTCAACAAGCTTATTATACAATGCCCTTTATTGATGAATTATTGAATGAATTTATTGATATGCAAAAGTGAAAAATCACAAAAAAAAATATGATTGTTGGTTGACATGATGTCCTTGAAGAACAAAATGATAAGATAAATAAATATATGAATGCCTAAAGTATATGGTAGATCAATTGGTGCTTGAAGAAATAAATTAATGCTTTTAAAGAGATCACATTTGCCTACATAGCAAAATATTTGATTTATATTAAATTATTAAACATATTGCCCTTGGAAAGGCATAATGTACTTACTATAAAATAAATCTAAAATATCTTTGAAGAGGTAAATTTTGAAAAATAAAGAGAGATTCAAATTGCCCTATAAAAGACACACATGCACATTAAGAAAGAGAAATCTTTAGCCTATGTAGAGGCATATTTATTAAAAGTTTCGAAAGATCTCATTGGGCATTTATAATGAAAAATAAAAATATTTGATCAATAGTATGTTGGTACCTAGTGCAAGAGAAAAATTAAAATTGAAATATGATTATTGTCAGTAAAAATTTAGTTATGATAAAATATTCAGGATCCTTAATCATAAAAATATGAAAGAATATCAATTATATGATTTGCCAAATTTTGGACCTGTAGTCCATACACTAGAAGGAGTAAAATTAATTAACAAAATATAAAGAATTTTAGGCATATAGTTCATATGCCTAAAGTCCTAAAATTTATTAATAAAATGTGAATCTAAACTATAATATATCAAAATTAAAATAAAGAAACTATTTACTTATCCTTGAAGGATAAAATGCTTGAAACAAGTACTTAAAACACTAAATCAAAAAGCTTACACCTTATATATTCATTACAAAGCTATAATCATACTTATGTATATTATTGCTGTTGGGATTACATGCTATTTTAAAGCATTTTAAGTTATTTTCTGATTAATAAAATATTTGAGACATTTTCAATTGCATAAATATATATTCAAAAAGGTCCGTTTAATCATATTATATATATTTATGTAATCATCATATGGATTCACAGAAGACATAAATGCGAGTTATCTTATGATTAAATAAATTTAGTTCGCAGTTGATAAATAGAGTTAAACACTCTATTTATGTTTAGACTGTAGTAAATTCATTGAATGATTTGTCTTAATCATGTATGAGTTTACTGATGTAGTTTGACTATATTGAGCTGGATCACATATAAGATTTAATTAACCTTGAAATGACTGTCAGACTTATTAAATCTTATAGGCATTGATTTTACTATAATCTTAATCTTGAGTTAATTGTGATTTAATTTTGATTCTGTTTGAATTATCAATTGGCACGACACATACTTGTAGTCAAGATTATTCGGCATCTTGATAGGAGCAATTATGAGTATTGGAGTTATAGATTGACAATATAGAATTTGTACAATACATCTCTTGATAGGTTTTCGACACTTAATCATAGAATTCTTTGGTCAGAGTGTGTCAACGTATTTAGCATGTTGAAAATGATCATTAGAGAAAATCAGTAAGAATCAAGGAACAAGATGTAATTAAATTGATTAGACAATTGAGATATCAATTTAATTAATGATGTGGTACAAATGATTGTGCAGTAAAAAAATCAATGTGACTTGGGATGAATTATTATTATTCGAATATACAATTAAAGAGGTCAGTTCCAATCTTTTAATTGAGTAGATTTAGAATTAAATAATTGGGCTAGTTTAATTACAGGTCTAATTATTGTAGCCACTATTGTATGTTCCTAAATAATTCCTGGGTTAGCTCATTTAATTGACTGCACCACTACTAGATTACTAAGCAAGATAACTAGCTATTTGAGTCAAAAGGCTAAATATATTATTTAGTGGGAGGCGATAACTAGCTATTTGGGTTAAAAGACTAAATATATTATTTAGTGGGAGGCTCCATTAATATGCTTGAGTGTAAGGGACCTTATGTTATTTTACAAGGTGGACCCTTATAGCACAAGTACAATTAACATGACTTTTGTTTTAATTATTTTTTAATTTAAATCAAAAGGGATTTAATAGAATTAAATAAATAAATAAATATGGAATTTAAGGTTTCCACTAGATAGAAATATAAAAGGACTTATTTTCTCCCAAAAGAAAGACAGTAGTCACTTTACACAGATCAGAGAAAAAAAATTTTCTCTCTAATTTGAGAGAAAAATTTTCTCGTGTTAGTTGCTTTAGTGGTGATAAAGGCGTCCACACGTCAAGTGCAGATTAAACTTGAGTCATAACCTGGAAGATTATTTGGTGGCGGATCGTGATCTAACAGGAGTGTTGGTAACGAATTGTGATCAACAAGAGTGGTGTTAACGGATCGTGATCTGGGAGCCTAAATCATTTCAGCGGAAAAAGCCAAATCGGATTTTCAAGGTATGATTTATAGATTACAAATTCTTATATATTGTATGAGAGCGATCCTAAAAGTTTTTTTTAATTTAAAAAACTGATTTTTCTCCAACAATTGCAATATGGACTTATAAAGTATAATCACTTGAGTGAAAATTTATTATAAGTGGGATGTCACTACAAGAAAAATAATAATTTATTACAATAAATTTAGTAATAATATTTTATGACAATAAATTTAGTCACTAAAGATAACAAATGAGTCACCTTATACTTTCTACGACTGAAAAAAATTGTCACACATTAGTTGTAGAAAGACCGTTTTAAAAGATTCTAATGACCAAAATTATTTGCATCATGTTAAAATATGTTATAGTGACAAAAATTATTGTCTTAAAATTAAGTTAAGATTGTCACAAATGGTATTCAAAATGGTCAAATTAATGACATTTCATATGTGTCAATATGTGATATATAGTGACTATAATATTTGTCTCAATATGTGATTTATAGTGACTATAATATCTGTCTCAAAAGAGTGTAAATATAGTCTCAATAATTATTAAAAATCGTCATTTTAGAGGTTTGAAGATACAATTGGCAACATTATTTTTTCGTTCTTAAAGTTTACATATCGCGACGTTACATAATCGTCGTAAGTAGTTGTTATTTGCGACAATTTTTGCAAATACAAATGGTAATTAATTTAGTCTCAAATGTGTTATTATCCACTTTGCCATGTGGTTTTTAATAAAAATTAAAAATTAAATTTGCAATCTTTGCAAAATGTGTTGATGATTTCATCATGAAATAACTACTGAAGAGCTTATAAATTATGTTTCTTTTAAGAATAAAGTTTGAGATGAAAATCTTGAAATGAAGAATTACTTTCAATTTATGAATTGAAATTTATTAAGTGAAATGCTGATATTATAGAAAAATTAAAAGTATTTCATATTAAAAAATATTCTATTTCAAAATATATTATATACATTTTGGTCCTAAATTACCAAATTTTATTCCAACTTGTGCATACAAAGGTAATGAAAATATTGTATCATTGCAAATTAAAATATTTTTAACATAAACCTGAAAAATATCAAAATGGTGTGCAAAGTATATCATACTTTTTCCTTTATATAGATGGTAAAGCTTGATTTTATTTAGAAAGATCAACCAAATTATGAAAATATATGTATGTATTCTTAAAATTGAAGATGATAGTATCTACAAATTATTATATGTTTTCAAGTTTTCAAAGGATGGTGTTGATCCTGGTAGATTGTTTCACCAAAGTATTGTTAGTTACAACCAATTATGATTGATCCTTAAAGCATCCATGTTATTTTAAAGTGAGCATATTTAACAAGAAGAGTCGTTAATGTGGAGGACTACATGCACTATACTTTTTAATTTTATTTTATTAGAGTTTTGTCCCATTTGGTTTTTTCTAGTCAAGTTTTACTACAAGATATAAATTCATAATATACTCTTTCGCTGAGTTAGTCTTTTTCCTAATGGGTTTTCATTAGCAAAGATTTTAATGAAGTATATTCTTTGTTCGATGAACATCTAAGGGACAGTGTTATGAAATAATTATAACTATGTAGATGCTCATCAAAGCAGCTCTGTTGAAATAATTAGATCTATGTGGATGTTTATTAAATCAACTTTTCATCTCCAATAACTTCCCTTCTCTTATAAGAAGTTATGACTAATGGTGTATCCATTTACTAATCATTTGCTTTATTTTTATAACAAGTTATAAGATTATAAAAAATGGATTCACCTTCTTCTTTGTATACACTTGAGATTGAATAGAATTCGTCGCTAAACATTATGTCTTTTATTTACTTTCTTTTTTTGTCTCACTATATGAAAATGATATTTATCCTGGGTCAAATCCCGAAAATGAAACCCCGAAAATAAACGACGTTATTTTATTTAAGCCAATCACAAACACCAACCAACTCGAATTCAAAACGACATCGTTAGCCAAAAAACACACCGCTTGATGTTTTCCCCTTTCTTTCATCACCAACTCCAGACACAATCCTTCTGAAATTGCCCACAATTCACAACCATCACGCTTACCTAGCTGCCACCACTATCATCACCACAACCACCATCGTTTCACTTCTGCACCTGAGGTAATGCTATAAATCTATGTTTTATTCCTCAACTAAATAGACAAATATTCTTCCTTGAATTCGTTTTTCATAAATCATAAGATACAAACAATTTACCATAACTGTTTTCTCATCAATGGGGGACAAATTGGACTAACAGATCATTGCAACCAATGCTTTGAAATTTCAACTTTCAGGAACCAACCAAATGTCGACTGTAAATGCTGAAACTCATCTTTCAAGGATAATATTCAGCCAATGCAAGCTGAAGATAAAATCTTTATTCAAGCTTTGCTTTTTCCTTTTTCCTATTTATTTAAGCTAAATTCCTTGCCCCGAAGGAAGATAATTGAAGTTAAGGTGTTCTATAGTTGAAATGATAATTGAAGGAGAAAGCGAGGGCTGTATTACGGTGCTCAAATTAAAAAAAATTAATAATTATCAAAACGACGTCGTTTCTATTAATTTTTGGGACTTGACTCGGGGTTTGACCCGAAGTAAATAGCAACGCTCCTTACTATATTGTTATGCTCTTAATTGATAAATAATTTAGCAGCGTTGGAATGGGTGTCAATTATGAAGATGTTTTCAGTTACTCTAATAAGTTGTAATTGACAAAAATGGACAAGTTGTGTCTACTGTGAATAACTATGCAATTTGCAGTGTTCTTTGATCTGTCCATTTGAGATTTGCTTTGCCGGCCACATATATGTCTATGTAGTATATACATTGATTAGAAATTGACTGCATACCAACTTTGATGCTTACTTGTCATAGCGAACAAAATAAATAATTTATTGATCACTTTGTAATACTCTCTTTTTATTTTTAAATAATTATACAACCGCCGCAAATATTAGTATAAATAATTTTCTAGATAGATTGTCTCTTATAGCATGTTTACCTTCTCTTCTGTATTATATTTTCATTTAAAAATGATTTATTTTAATTTAAATAATTTATAGAATGCAAACAAAAAACTGAATTTATTTTTTAAAAGTTTAGATTACAGGTATATTTAGGATTGATTTAGCTTCCTAAATAATCTATTTTATAATAGATTTATTTTTTTAAATGAACTTTATAAATAATTTGGCCATATGTTTGGTAATTTTAGATCATAACATAATCACTTACCAAATAATTCAGCGTGTATGTTTGGTAAATTAAAGATAAAAGAAAGCACATACATTGAAATGACCATAATAAACCAATTAATAACTATTATAATTATTATATATTTTTCATATTTATACATAACAAAAATATATGGTTTCATATTGTAGATTGATAAAAATTAACTAATTGAGATGGAAAAATGATGCTAGTGTTCGCTATTTTGACATCATCAACTTTAACGGTAGTGGCAAGTATCTGGTATGATTGAAGCATATCACCTACTAATGGATTCAGGGTTTGGGTACAATGCCGTTGGCATTGTACCCGGCACCATGTCGGGCTCTCAAAAAGAGAGCCCGATTGTTTGGCTGCCATTTGGCAACCAAAGACTTGGTGCAGTCAGTTAACAAACCGGTTGCACCATATTTTAAAAATATATATATATTAAAAATACAATATAAAAATGAAAAAATTAAATAAAATGTCAAAAATATTTTTTTATAATATAATTAATAGCAAAAGATAAAGAAATTAAATAATACTATAAAAACCCTATAATAAAATGTAATATAATTAAATAAAATGGCAAAAAATAAAGAAATTGAAAATGAAAAAAATAGTATTTCAGGTTTAACGTCAGTTGTTGCATGTCCGACATCTCGATTGCATGTTTGATGTAAGATGTTGCATGTATTGAATAAAGCCAAAATAAAGAATATTTCGAAATATTCTTGTCTGTTTCATGTTTGACATCGAAGTTGCGAACTTTATGTGATAAGTTGCATATTTCACGTGAAGTGTTGCAAGTTTCATATTTAATGTCAGTTGTTGCATATTCGATGGTTGGATTTCATGTTTGACGTAAGATGTTGCATGAGTTGAATAAAGCCAAAATAAAGAATATTCTGGAATATTCTCGTCCGTTTCATGTTTGACGTCGAAGTTGCGAACTTTACGTGATAAGTTGCATATTTCACGTGAAGTGTTATAAGTTTTATATTTAACGTCAGTTGTTGCATATTTGATGGTTGGATTTCATGTTTAACGTAAGATGTTGCATGTGTTGAATAAAGCAAAATAAAGAATATTCTCACATGTTTCATGTTTGACGTCCATGTTGCGAACTTTACGTGATAAATCGTATATTTTATGTGAAGTGCTGCAAGTTTCATATTTAACGTCAGTTGTTGTGTGTCAGACGTAACGGTTGCATGTCAGACGTAACGATTGCATGTTTAATGTTCGAGGTTGCATGTCTTGAATAAAGTCAAAATAACGAATATTCTCACCTATTTCATGTTTGACGTCGAAGTTGCAAACTTAACCTGATAAGTTGCATGTTTCCCATGAAGTGTTGCAAGTTTTATATTTAACGTCAGTTGTTACATGTCAGATGTACCGGTTACATGTTTAACATTCAAGGTTGCATGTCTTGAATAAAGCCAAAATAGAGAATAATCTCGCCCGTTTCATGTTTGACATCCATCATTTTCAAGCAAAGAAGTGCGGTCTTTATTGACAGAACGAGAACGAGAACACATCGATTCCGAAGACCAAATAAAAAGTTTCAATTTTTTATTTGATGCAGTTATAACGGATCCTAATGATCAAAAAATTAGAAAAAAAGCGATAAAAGAAATTAGTAAAAGAGTTCCCTAGTGGTCGGTTGGGATTTGGAGTTATTGACTAAGCAAAAAAACAACCAAGTATTTTTTTTTGGGCTAATCACTACTATTCTCGATACATCGTGGTACGGGATTATTTGGACTGCACAAGCCAACTAGCATCGCATAGTATAGTGATAGTGCCCAGTCTGCAGCTGCGGAGTCCGCCTTCCCTTGAAAACACCTCCCAGACTAGAGGGGAGGGTTGTAGTACAGATGTACGCTAAGGAATATTATTAGTAAGACAGACGTATAAAGTGCCGCAATTCCGATAGGAATTGGATAAGGCCTTTACCATACTCTTATCTGAACTCTAAGAATCCTTTGATTCGCTAGTATGGAGCCACCGTCTTTTTACACGTCTGGAGGCGAACTATGTGGGTTTCTCAAGTTTTTTCTAGTTAAATTTCTAAATTCCATGTGTTTATAAAATATCGTAGGTGATGTTCGAAATCCCTGATGTTATGATTCTTGTGTGAGTTGTTGCCAACTTTACGTGATAAGTTTTATATTCCACGTGAAGTGTTTTAATGAATTATGTTTTAAAAATACAGTTTGACCTCAAAACTGTATGAAACTATGTTATGACCCAAAACATTATAAAAATTTTCAAATAGGTCCAATTTCAGAATTTCTAATTATTACTTTATTAAACCCAAAACTTTCTTAAATTAAGATATAATCCAAAATATGAGAAATTATAGAATGACCCAAAATATTTAAATATTTTCAAATAGGTCCAAATCTGAAATTCAAAACAATAATTTATTGAAATCAAAGATTATGAAAAAAAAACTTACCTCCATAAAAACATATTCTTATTATAAAAGCATATTCTTATTATAAAACCACAATATATAAATCTTTATTTAATCAACACATGTGGTTTATTATCGAAATCTCAATACAGTACATTAGTCCAAAAAGTATCTAAAGCATATGGAAATAACATATTATCCATGAAATATCAAACAATCAAAATAAATTCATATAATTCAAAACAAATACATAATCCAAAATCATAATAAAATGTAGGTGTGTCTAAATACAAGCATAAGGGACTACTGAGGTGGTGAGGATAGTGGTGATGAAGGTGGCTACGGATATAGAATGCCGAAGTGCTCAAAGAGGAGACGTTGTCCATGAATAAGTTGCTGCTGCTGCTGCTGGTGAAACTCAGTCTGCCGCACAAAGAGTGTCCTCACCTCATCCATAAGCTGTTGAAGAGTAACTTCTTCAAAAGTAGGAGGCTCGGGATGTGGTAAAGCAGGTGCAGAGGCTGCAGGAACTGAGGGAAATGCTGAAGGAACTCGACGTCTACGCTGACCCCGACATGAAAGCGAAAAAACAGGTAGTTGATGGGCTGGAACCACAACATTAAATGGCCGATCATCACTTGGAGCAAGAAAGGTGAACTTATTATCAGTAACTTTCACCTAAGTGCCATTAGACACTCAAAACCTAAAGAACTAACAGCCTCATCCCCAATGCTCTTAGATGGCCTACATGATGGTTCTTGGATAGGGACGCTAAAGTATTTGAGGATTCAAGTGATGAAATGACCATAGGAAAGGGAACGAGTAATCAACTTAGGTATACTAAGCATGTTTCGGACAATGGTGTATCCTAAGTCGACTGGACGATGTCTAAGAATACAATCAATCAAGGCAACATCCATATGAGAAACCTCATCCAAATGGCCTGATCTAGGAAGCACAATACTCTGAATAAAAAAAAAGTAATATTCGAGTTTGAAGACATTAGGTGCGAAAATGGATAGTACAATTGTCATCCGAAAGGTCAATACGACGACATATATTCTTAACAGCATCAATATGAACATAGTCATCAATATGACGAGGTTTCCTAGGTGAAAAAATTTCTAGGCCATCATCAGAAGTTCATAGGATAAAGTTCAGCTCTGAATCATCAAACTCAATCGAAACTCTTCCAACTGTGGTGATTACTCGATTCTCTTTCTCTGAGGAACAATCCATATTCGAGTAAAATGCTTTCACCAAGTTGGGATATACAATTTCCTCAAAAGCAATTGCATTAAGCCAACCAACATCTTCCAACAATTGCAATAAAGTTCTATTGCTAATACTAAGATTATTCAACCAATCCGGTAAAACAAAAAAGGTTTGGAGTACCTCACGAGTCATGAACTGTTGGTGAAATCATTTGGTTAGATGTTTGTAGTTTTGAAAGTGTGTGGCCTCAAAGTTGGATTGATTGGAGGTGCCCCTGCTTGTCGTGACCAGTTGGTATGTTGAACCGGTTCTTTGCCTTTTCTTCGAACGGCCTTGAGCTTGACATGGTAAGTTTGTTTGATTTGAAGTGAAATAAATCAATGAGAAAGGAGATACTAAAGATGGAAAGAGATTTTGAGAAGCAATTTCGATCAAAAACGGTTTCAGAGCAAGAAATCTAGAGAGAGAAGTTTCGGCTTAAACCCTAGAATCGATTCCAGATATATTGATTTTGAGGTTGAAAAAGGGTTTGAAGGATGATTCTAGATATAAGAACGGATGGGAAACAAGTTTCATGGATCCATTTATATTAAAAAAACATGTGAAAATGATGGATTTTGGAGAGAAAACGAGAGAGGAATAATCAGTTTTAGAGAGAGAAAGCTAATCAGTTTACCAAAAGATGAAGGGGGAGATGAACAATATATATATTTGCGAATCCAGCTATCCAAAAATTCCTAACCGGCTAACCGGTTGTGGGCAGTGACTAGCCACGCATATCCGGGTTTCCAATTTGAATAACCGGTTATCCGGTTTCATCCAATAAGCCAATTGAATTCGGTTTACATGTAAGATGAATCTGGATAACCGGATTTCATAACAGGTTATCCGATTGTGCACAACAAGCATGCCCCTTGAATCCGAATAACCAGATTTCCTAACTGGTTATCCAGTTGTTGACAGTAAGCATGTCTCTCAAATTTGGATAACCGAATTTTACTACCGGTTATCTAGTTGTTGACAGCAAGCATGTCGCTTGAATCCGGTCTTCCGTTTTGAATTCTGGTAAGCCGATTAGTTTGAGCATGCTTCAATCCGATTATGAATTTCGGTTTGCTGGTTTTCATAACTGATTATCCAAGTGGATCCAACAAGTTCCCTCCCACATCTGTTTTCTCAATTTTCATAACTGGATGACCGATTGGCCACAGCAATCTTCAAACCAAATCCAGTCTTCCAGTTTTATTAATCGGTTAATCGATTTATTCCAGATAGCATTAAACTGGTTAACCGATTTTTTGGATCTATTAACCGGTTCACCGGATGATTCCAGCTAGCATCAACGTCTGTTTCTAGTTTTCCTGTTGCATGTTTAACTTTATACAGGATTACATGTTGCATGTCCTGTATAAAGTTAAAAAAAATAAAGGTAAAATTATCACGTTTGGTTGGTTAGATTTGCAATAAATATGATGAAAACAAAACTCACCTTCTCCTTTAATGAAGGATTATCCTAAGGCTCATGTCCAAGACTTCTTCACAAAAAACACAGTCACTCCAAAACATAGTCCCAAATGCTATATTCTAAAATCTTGTTGAACATCTCTGGTGCATGTTTTCAACTTTTCATAAGTCAAGTTTCTCTCCAACAAAGGCATGTGCTATAATTTAAGTAGTAGATTTGTGCTCCCATAGATGGTTTCATATTTATTATTATATTAAGTTATTAAGATAAAGGGTATGAATTATATTATTAACAAAATTTTAGTTGAACAGAGGTTAAATATGAGTAGCCTATATAGTTCCAGCAACCTAGGAATATCCATTGCTCCAAAGGTTGGTTTACAAGCATCGGATGTACTTGGCAGTCATTTCGACTTAGTAGAGGATACACAACTGTGGTATAACAATTATGCCTCAATGATTGGTTTTGGTGTTAGGAAAGATAATATACGGCGCGGAAAAAAGACTGGACGAATCACAATTCAACGTTGGGTTTGTCATTCCGAAGGGGTAAGAGATGAAAGACAATCTTAAAATTGCAATAGGGTGCGAAAACCACGACTTATAACACGAACCGGGTGTCGGGCATCATTTCGAGTGAATTATGATGAATCAATTGGTAAATACATCGCCAAAGAATTCAAGCCTGAGCACAACCATCATTTGGCTTCTAATAATGTTCATCTTATTCGTTCACATCGAAAAGTTACTGATGTAGAACTTGCGCAAGCAAAGGCATTAAAGCATGTTCATAGATTCCATGGCTGATCAGGTAGAGGGGCCTCAAACCCTAAGGTTCACACGTAAAGACATGCAAAACACGCTAAATGCTTCCACTCGTGCCGAGGTTGAAAATTCTGACTCAGACATAACTATAGCATACTTTGCGGCAAAATCTGAATATGGTCTTGGGCTTTGCTTTGAATACACACTAGATGATGAAAATAGACCACAAAATTTGTTTTAGGCTGATTGCGTAGCTCGTTATAACTATCAGTGTTTTAGTGATGTGTTGGCATTCGATGCAACGTATAAGACTAATGCATATCATAAACCCCTCGTTACACTTGTCGGAACAAACCATCACTTCAAAACAACGGTCTTCAATTTTGGTTTGCTCTCAAATGAGACAATTGACTCATACACGTGGTTGCTGCAAACTTTCCTATCCACTATGAGCAACCGAAAGCCCGTATATGTAATTACTGATGGTGACAAGGCAATATCAAAGGCAATAAAGACAGTGTTTACTGGGTGCATCCATCGTCTTTGTTGTTGACATCTCGAGCGCAATACGCAAGCTAATTTGAAGAATGAAGACTTTACGAGAAAATTTCATGATTTGATATTGACACCTATGATGGTAGTTGAATTTGAAACCCAATGGTCAGCTGTAGTGGCTGAATTTGCACTTGAACATCATGTATGGGTACAGAAAATGTATTTGAAGCGGTACAACTGGGTGGAAGTTTATCTTAGAGGAACATTCTTTGCTGTATGCGAAGCACTCAACGATGTGAAAGTATGAATGCATAACTAAGCCGATTTGTCCAACATAAACTAAAATTGTATGAGTTTGTGCAACAAATCGATCGTGCTCTCCCAATATTCGTACCACAGAAACATACTATGAGTTTAAAACCAAATGCAGTACTCATGTCTTAAGAACGCACTTACAGAGCCTAGAGAAACATGCTGCACAATTGTTCCATTAAGAGTTTTTTTTTTAATATTAGAGATGAGATGTTGCGAGAAGGAGTGATCATCGAAGTAAAAATTGTCAAAGCTGTCGATGCTGCTTTGTAAACAGTGATTGAATTTATGACACCAACAACATATTAGAATGTCATCCACAATCTACATGAAAACCATATACAGTGTTCTTGTCAAATGATGGAGTTCGTTGGGCTTTCTTGTAGGCATATGTTTTATGTCTTGAAAATGAAACAAGTTGAAAAGATTCCTGATAATATGATTCTTCGTAGATGGACAAAAAAAGCCAAAGAGCACAATACTTGCAAGACCACAAAATCAGAAGTTGACACCGATGTTTCAGAGGTGGCTAGATTTAGTGCATTGTCTGCAGCTTGCAATAAAATATGCCACAATATAGCAAAAATTGTTGAAGCCTATAAAAATGAGTTGGTAGAAATCAATCGGCTAACATTATCTTTTGAACAACAATTTGAACGAGATGATCGCCCAAATAAAAAATTAAGGATGGGAACAAAATTTCATAATCCTGCAGTTGTAAAGACCAAGGGCTCTATGTCTAAAGTAAAATATGTAGAAGAAAGCTCTAGAAAGTGTGAAAAATGTCGTCAGGTTGGGCATACAGTACAAACTTGTCCTATTCAAGGGAATGATAGCACCCAACTAAGGTATGTCCCAAGTTCTTTATCATGTGTTTAATTATTACATTGTTGGATATTTCATTGCAAATAACTTTCATGTTATTGATTTTAGTGTTAATGGTAACTGTTTTGCCATATTCGATTCATCAAGCACCCAGAATTCTGGAGCCTTCATTGGTGTCAACCAACATTGTTAGGTCATGCAAGCAACTAATTTTCTAATTTTTTTTATTGGTGGCCTCATTAAACAGTGTCATTAAAATGAGTCAATATGTATTACCATTTGAATTCCACTATCATGCACCAACATGACAACCAATTCAATATTAAATGATGAGATGTGAACATTATTAACACGTATATGTCCATTATAGTTAAATAATGTCTCGGCCGAAAATACATAACCATGTCATAAATTTAAAGATAATTCTCCATTAGAATTGATTTTACAACCATCGTAAGCAAGAAGACAAAAAAAGTCACGGTATGACCTCTCAACACGTTTCAAACAACTTATAACAAAAAATAGTATGCAATCACTTGCATAATCATTCCCTAGTATGGTTCGATATCTAAGCGTGCGTTCTCGTGTTAACTTTCTTCTTTTCACGAATGTTGTGGCTTTGTTAGTGAAATGGCTTTTGCACTTGAGAGGATACAGGGTTCACCATTACAACATGGATTGCAAACTGTGCGTTGCTTAGTTCCAGCAATTTATCTTGATTTTGATTCAATGCAAAATTAATTAGTTGAATGGCTAGCTTACCCCGTGTATCCTCAGATGTGTACTGGTCAATTTGAAAGGAAACTAATATTACTTACATATAATTAGTAACTTTCATATAATTATGAAGTTAACAAAATTTTGAGTTCAACCATTAAAAAAGTTTGGAATAGTTGTACCAAAATTGATGATTTTTTCGGAATAAATTCTGGATTGTCCATATAGCTTATCACATAAAACCCACAGTCATATCCATTCCTTTACTTTGGAACTCCAATGCCCCGGTTGATGGAAAAGTCTTAAAACTTCACATGTTACATATTGCTTGGCAATTGGGGCTGCATAATCCAATCCAAGGAATGTAGCTGTTAACAATGTCGAAAACCAGACAATATTATGGATATGAATATAACACAATATACATAATTGATAATGTTAAATAGATCACAAAAGAAAAATAACATGATTAAGATACAATGTGCATGGCTTGATCGTGCCGTCTTTTATTACTGTGGGAATCTGAAAGAGGATCCCATATTTCTACACTTGTATTTCTGACATTCACGATCAGTAGGTACTAATGAGATGATTCATCATTTATTAGCACATAAATCCGGCATTTTAATTGTCAATGTCATACACCAAGCACAATAGTATAAACTGAAATAAGTAAAAGGTTAAGAAATTAACTTTTTGACTTCTATGCACCTGTTGCATAAAATTCTTTCCACATCTAGCTGCCCTTGTAAAACAATCCACCTCATCTCCGATCATTAGAACTGCTTGCTGCACGTAATAAAGACAATGTTGCATAAGGAAGTTGTCAATAAAGAAACCAAAACACAATGCAACAAGTACCGACAAGACTCACAGAATATCTTGTTGGTAAATACTAGTTCATTGGCACATCTTTCTCCACCACCTGCTGAATGAGGGTGAGGTGATGCGCTTTCATAGAAATCACCTAAAAGTGATCATATTAATTGAGATATATAATAACATATAATAAAGGAAAAACATATATTGTGAAATCACCAAATGCTGAAACCTAATACCTCTCCACATAGATAAGCCCTTGACAAAAGGGTCAATAAAGAATGTCAATTAAGAATTTCACCATAACTAGAAACAATTATTTCACTAAAGACAAAACACGATAATTTTTTGGTCATATAGCATAACAACTATATACAGAAAACTAATTTCAGTCTTTTGAATTTTACCTTTCGTCAGCCTCTTTGTTAAAAACATATTAAATAAGCTTTAATTCTTCCAGCGTAACTGGATCATTGACTTGAAATGGACCAGCTTTATACTTAGGATTTACTCCCCTCGACACTTGATCGTATGGTGAAAGTTGATATCGGTCTGGCCTACAATTCCTACTTGGTCGCGTTGGCAGAACACTGACACTAGTAGATGTTTGAGGTTCTTGCTTAAGTTGAACTGGTTCGTTTATATCCTTCATAAAAAATAAATTTATATGTAAGTTACTTCATAAGTGAGTTATCATTGAAATAATTTTTAGAAAACGATGTTATAAAATTATACGTCATCTCGGAGATTATGTGGTGAAATAGGGACAAAGTGGGTAGGATCTTTTCGAAATTCACTGATTCTTTCTCTTATTCCTATCCAGCCCATTATTTTATCGAGGCTGAGGTTCAATCTGCGATTCACAGAGTCCTCGTCACTATCCATTATCAATTTATTTTTTCCATCAGTGGTTGGCTCGATTTTTCTGACTAGACATGTTAGCTCTACTATTTTCAAGCTCGGAGATGGTGGGCATGGATGAGATGGTTGTTTTGATAGTGCACCAATCGGAGACTTGGATCTCAATTCCTCCAAAGACTTTTCAACCATTTCTATTCTCACATTGAACGAATTCATTTTGTGTTCAATTCTCTGGACACACTATTTTAGCACCCTAAAAGCTTCCTCTATATTAACAGTGCTTGGCCCAGCATCTTTAATTTATTCAAAATGAAGGAAATTTCTTTTGGACTACAGAAAATTTGATTCACGTATTGGAACCTAAAATAAATATGCACAACAATTATACATCATGACAATAAAAATTTATTCAATTAACCATAAACAAAATTAAATACATGTGTGAACAAGATAAAAAATAAAACAAACCTCAGTACTTGTCATGTCCCTAAACTTTTTCCGCCAATTCAATAAGCACCAAATCTCTTCATTGGTCCATACACTAACAGGGCAAACTGTTCTGTCCATGGAACATCGATCATACAAAACAGCACTAAAATAGAACAACTGTTCATTCAAAAAGCAATTACTTTGTCATTTTATTTTTCGTATTTGGCAAATTAATTATAGCATCTAAGATTTCTTAAATATACTTCTAAAAACACAACACAACCACTAACTAACTTCACTTGATGATCTTTATATTTCGCTATGCCCTCCCACAGAAAGTTAATGCACTATGTAACCTAATTCTTTTTCCTCATTAACTGCACATATTTTACGACATGCATATACATCAGATAGATGTAGCTGGCACTTGTGGGACACAATATAGTTCCTAGAACAAACAAAAAAAACATTATCTTAAAGTCATCATCACTACTCTCACTAGCTATCAGTCTTTCAGTAACTGCGGCTATTTCAATTCCTTTTCCACCCGTTCTATACTTGGCATGTAGTTTAATTATATCACCCACTTCTTCTCGGATGTATATTGGTTCCCCTCCATTTTTGATCCCCATTACAATGCTAAAGGTTGTAGGGTTTAAACAAAACTCTCTACAGTGCAAAACTATACAATGCCTCTTTGTATCATTTTGTTGGACAAGTATTTCACAAAAGTCTTGTCTCAGGCAACCACATTATAATTCTAGCATGCTTCTGAAGCCAATTTCCCTAATTGCAGCTTGTTGGTCCGGCAACAATGTGAAAATGACCTTAGTGAATACACCGACACAACAACAAGATAAATTACATTGGCTATGCTTATCCCCAATTTTTTGTTCTTCATCTATTTTTTCAATACTCCTTTCACCAACATTTAAACTTGGCTCCTCATGCATCGTACAAAATCAGCACTTCTCCTCATTTGTTAATTTCTTTTATTTTTCAACAATTGTCGCCTTACAAACTTTTTTGATCCCTTCTTGCTTGACCTTTTTTGCTTCGTACTTACTATACACAACATTTTATTTCAACTAATTATGTCAACAAAATAGATAGTTATAATAAGAACTTTATTCAAAGCAATAATTTTATACTTACAAAAGGTGTATCTAGGCTCTCTGACCAGGTCCTCCCTTCTGTCTTCTGTGGACTCTATTTTATAACTGTATGCTATATTTTAAATCCTGAAATAGACCACACATAAATGTAGTATGAAGGTCGGACCTAGAACAATGGGTAAGTTCTTAGCAAATTATTGAGCGGTCATCTTTAGTATTCCTAGCAAAGAGTGTAGAGCTCAAAACAAGCAAACAATACCTAAAACCAAACAAGAAAAATTTAAGGTACCCATAGAAAAATAACACTTAAAAACCAAACCTCAAAAAATCAGTCACAAAATAGAAAAAAAAATAATAAAATGGAAGGGTTACGCTTTTGACTATGAAGGATCTAAGAACTTAGTGTTTACTTTAAAAGAACCACCCAGCAGTTCATGTTTAGTGAGGAATAGTTCCATAAGGATCTCCACTGAAACTACAGCTAGAAGCAGCAACTTTGAGGTCAAAGGTTACTTCCCAGATAAAGACTGCATCATTGTTGATCCCAGTGGCAACATTGTAGCTCAGGTATACAATCAACTCCATGATCTAAAAGCTGTAGACATTGCTTTATTTTTATTCATTTAAAAAGAAAGCAAAAGTATGCTAAAGTTGCAATGTTCGTTTGCTTTTGATCACTTAGTGATGATTCCATTTAAATATGGCAGATTGGAGTGAAAAAAGAAATAGAAGACTTGATGGAAAGCAAGGATCTGTATCACATAGTGGTGAAACCGAGGATAGATCAGGCATTTATTGCTGGAGTCATTGCCACCCTCGACTACATTTATGGTGAATCTACTAGGTGCTGATCAATCGGAATTTTTGCCAACTAATGCCATTGAAACTACGTAAAATCATGGGAACATTGCATCTCCTTCTAAATATCTTTCTTCAATTTCATGCTTGAATTACAGTACATCAATTATATCAGGATTGAGGGTTTTCTTGCCAATTTCATGCTTCCAAGCCATTACTCATCTCTTCAACATTAATTTTTCATCATCTAAATATCTTTTTTCACTCTAAATTACCAAACTTCTAATTGTTTCAAATCTCTAATTAGTTCACACAAAATTTACAGTACATCACAAAAACCACAAAGGTCAAAATTACCTCCTTACCTTGCCGTTAACTCACAAAATGAAAAGGAAAGAGAAGAAACTATGTTCATCTTCAACACCTCAAGATGACAACAACCGCTTCATGGATTCCACTAGTTATTTTCTTTGAACGAGATGGTGCCTTCGATCTTGCGTGATTACTAAAGAAATAGAAGAGAGAAATTTGTGATTTCAAAGAGAGGTGTGATAGATTGGGAATGGCTTGGGTGAAACCCTCAAAAGGCAAGATTTTATTTTGCAAGCTTTGGGAACCGGTTTAACAAGTTAACCATTTTTTCTCTTTTTTATTTCTTTTCAATCTCAGCCGTTGAATTCATTTTACTTGAATCCAATGGCTGCGTTTACAAGCTGGCATGATGCCGGGCCTCAATGCCCGGCATTGTAGCTTTAGCCATGGATTCAAAATTCTCTTATCAATGTAACTGTCTCTTCTTCCGGCAACGGTATAGTGGACCACGTTAAAAAACTTTTTATTTTAAATTTATAAATAATTACATTTTTTTTAGTTTATTGATTTTATTGTAGGAGTAATGAAGGTACTTTTGGCTTTTTATATTAATTTCTAAATCTTACTTTGGGATATTTTTACTAATTGACATAAAATCTTATTATTTGAGAATCAAATAGTTAAATAATTACTTTTGATTTTAATTATTAAACATAATTTAGTTGCTAGATTGTCAAATAATTATTTGACAATTTAAAGCAATCCCAAACATGCACTACATTTGATTATAATTTTATTTTAAAAAAAAAAGAAGAAGAAAAAGGAACTTAAATGTCTATTAAAATGATCCTTCAAAAGAAATACATAATGATGCATATGTGATCTATAATAGTTTAGATTTGATTCAAAAAAGGTCTATGTGTTGGCGTTATGCTATAATAGTAATTATTCAAAAAAAATTAATCATGTTTTGAAAATCACATTTGATGAAATAGAAAGTGGAAAAGGTAAGAAAAAAGTTTTGAATTAAAAATAATTATTGATGAAAAGTTCAAAAGTTTTAAGCCATTTTCATGCTAGTAAGATCCTAAGGCGGTTAATTTCTAAAACTTTCTTACATGCGAGGATTTAATTAGTTATTAATAAAAAAAATTTTGAATCGTGTTATGAAATAATTTTTAAAGTTATTTTGGTCAAACTTGACGAAAATACCTTAAACTTCATCTTCAACATAGTGAATCATATACTTCAATCCAACATTGATAATCATATTAATTTATCAATAATATATTAAAATATGACCGAAAATGGAAAATTCCTCTACAAATTTGAAGCATAAATTGATTCAATGCAAACAAGCTGAGAAAATTGTAGTATACAAATTCTTTCTTATTTTTGTTTAGTAATTTTAGCTTTTAATATATAATTTCAAGATATTGTTCCAATCCAAACTGTTAATGATGTCATTTTAATTTTTAATAATTTGAATGCTATAAAAATATGCAAATGATGATTGCTTAATGAGATTGCTCTTTTTTTCATCCTTTGAAAGGGCATCAATGGGATTGCCTGTGTAGTGTGTGTACAATATTAAAAGAAAATAGCATGATTAAATAACTAGAAAGTCTAGAAACGTGAAAACGAAAGAAGATGACAATAATTCAACAACGTCATGGGCACTGCAAGATGAGCATCCAATCAACGCTTGACAAGTCTACATCCAAACTTTCCTAGCCAGTAGAATCATCCTTTTCTATCCTTGTTCATCAAACAGATTGAGGAATATTTTTATATTCTTTTTGCTTTTTTAATTATGAAAATGTTAATTATAATTTAGCCGAATCATCCGTTTCTATCCTTGTTCATCAAACAGATTGGGAATATTTTGCTTTTTTTAATTATGAATTTTTTAATTATTATTTAGCCTGAACTTAATTAGGGATGGCAATAGGGAAGGGAGAGGACCAATCTCTCCGTATCCATCTCTGATATTTTGTGTATGTTCACATCTCCTTCCCGTCCCCGTCATAATTACGTGAGAGAATTCATATCCCCTCCTCGAATAATAACAGGGGATCCTGACGATCCTCGATCCTTGAATAACTAATACATTTTTTATTTTCAATTTTGAGTTAATCATATTAAAATAAAAAATTTAAATAAAAGTAAAATTCGAAATATATCTTACATTAATATTTATTACAAAAGTCATATACATTAAATTAGAAAGTAACGCAGCATGCAAGAGATATAAACTTCTTTTACAAACTCTCATGAATAAATTAATAGTCTAATACAAAATTGTTACAAAGAAAATCGAATTTAGATTCAAAATTAACTTTTTTAATGGTGGTGTGGGCACTTTATAAATGTGAACTATTCCATTTACAACACAATAGTTAAATCAGAATAAATCAAGAATAAATATTACATTAGATTAGATTAGATATTAAAATTATGATTCGCTGTGGGCAATTTTAACATCTAAAAATAAATGAAAAATATATTTAAGTTTAAAATATTGAAAGAATATTAAAATTTAAAAAAATTTTGGGCTAATAGAATCTACTTGGTCTTTTTAATGTTCTAAATAAAAATTTAAAACTTTAATTAGTTAATTAGACCCAAAAGTTTAATAATATAAATATTTTATTTTTTTATTTTTACCAATTTTTTAAATTTATAATTTAAATTTTATTATTTATTTACTAGTAATTTTAAAAAATTAAAATAAAATTAAAAATTAAAATAGGAAAATAGGTAAGGGATGAGGATTCCACCTCATTCTCGTCCCCTCCCCGAATAAGAAATTGGGTAACAAAATTTTTCCATCCCTTTTCCGAATAAAAAATTAGGTATAAAATTATTTTCATACTCTTCTCGAATAGAGAAAATCCCCTACAGTACCCGTTCCAATGAGGATTTTTACTATCCCTAAACTTAATACCCTCTTCATTTTAAATAAACGTGACCAAAACCTCTTATTTTCAACTCCGTAAATTTTATTAATTCAAAATTTCAATTTTATTCAACAAAATTTATTTATTTTTCTTACAATTTCTAAAAATATAATATTTCGGACACGTGTTGGATATAGGTATTTTTGTCTCCAAGCATTTGCTGTAATGTCATCGTTTCCTTATGGTCAACCAACACGGAAACTCCTAAATGATTGACTTCCAGCATAATCTGGTAAGGCAACTCCCTCTAAGTGCTTCGAATTCAGAGATTAAACCAGCGTATCATTAACTTCCACGTTGCGAAAGGCCAAACTTTTTGTCTTCCACGCCAATAATTATCAACCCTATCATGCACCTTCACTGCAGTGGAGGAATGCTCAAATAATCGAGATCAACAAATTTTAACAGCTGACGTATCACCGGGCCCCACTTAAATTTGAAGAGAGCGATCCCCCCAGACTAGCAAGCCACACCCAGTCCCCTATCTAGCTAGTCTCTTGTCCTTATTACCTAGGCTACCTTCTTCCTTATTTATTTTTCATCTAGAAGTGATGCCGTTTTGTTTGTCATTTGTGTCCTCACAAAATTTACAGATGTTATTTAGGAAGATTTGCCATTATGGTACAAATAAATCTGTGTTATTAGGTAAAACATAAAAGTATTTGACTTTTTCGATAACCAATTAATTTTTAAAATTGTAGAGAATTTTTTAATTTCAATTTGTAAAATTAAAATTAAAAAATATTGAAAAAATTTCCTAAAATTAAAAAGTTGAACTATATTCTCTATTCCACATTTTTATAAAGAGAATGAAATCTAAGTTGGATGAGATATGGTTAGAATAAACTTTGCTGACTTATCTATACTCCTAAGAGTTTCGACAAAATTAAAAAAAGGAAAAATTTCAAATTAGCCCTCATAAATTAATTATTTCTTTGTTTTTAAATCTTTACCTTATTCTAAATTTGATCAAAAGATAAAGGAGCAGTTAATAATTTTTTTTTTTGTTTTTTGTTTTAACAAAAGTGGGGTAATCCGAAATTAATCTAAATGGAAAAAGCAGCTACTCCCTGAAGGAATCATTTCGCTAGTCATAATTAAAAAACTTGCCAGCGTGGCTTTTCGAGACAGGAGACAGATATCACCGCAGCAAAGAAAAAGAAAACAAATAGACTTGCCTTTTCCTCAGATCACGACCTCAGCCTGACCCTCACCTGACGTCGTCAAATAACCGTTTAACGGTCACTTTCTTCGTCTTTCCTCCGTCTATATCCCTCTGGCGAGAAGTTCAAAACCTCGCCGGAGAAATTTAATTTTGTGTTTTGATTTTTTTTTAACAAAATTAAGGAAGGAAGGTGGAGGAAGAGGTTGACGTGCAATGCAGGGAAACACAAAGAGCAGAACAGAAGAGATCCCTTGCCTTGTTTCTTCATCATTCAATTTTGCTTGCCTTAAGCCGTAATTTATTCCATTATTTATTTATTTAATTATTGTCAAATTCTCCCTCCACCTTCCGTTTAAATTCCTCGCCATGTCTCGGTTTTTTCTCTCTCTCAAATTCTCTCTATTCGCCGTTTAAATCGCAAGGTTCGTCTATCGCTACTTCATTTCTTATTTTATTTTATTTTATTTTATTTTATTTTTCTTAATTAGGATAATTAAATAGGTTATTATATAATGCATCAGATATATTGTTGATTCAGGTAGTGGTAATTTGTTGTAATTGTTAAATATTTTGTATTGTACCAACGTTTTTAATTATTTCATTGGGCTTTATTCAATTTCATGCTGTTTTGGGATTTGTGCGTGGTTGCTATTTTTCTGTTTCTTTATTGTTTGTTTTGTCCAGTAAATTTATTTAAATTTGTTGGACTTAGCAGTGTTATGGTCCATTAAATACGAAGAAAAATTGGATTTCCGGACTCTTTTAATTTTTGATTGGTGGTTGAAAATAAAAAAAAGTTGCGAAGCATGTCATGCTAACATTACCTTGAATTCGAAATTGTTTTCAATTAGTTCTTATAGGAAATTCTACAATAAATTTGTATGTTGATACTGAATTCGATATCGTTGACCTTCAACTAAGGTAACAATTATCTCTCTTTTGCAATTTGTTTTTAGCGCATTAAAATAAGCTGTGTTTTGGAAGGAAAGAAGCATAACCTTCTATTTCCCTTTTCAAAATCTCGTGGTCTTTTCATTATTTGCTGGTTATGAACTCAACTTCTGAAGTTATTTGCATTTGACTAGAATAAATTTTTGGTGCTGCATTAACCATGCAATTATGGACATTTGAGGCTTCTTGCCTCTGAGATTTATTATTTTTGGAGAAGCTTGTAGCTTATGGAGGCTAAGTGCCAGCATGTTGAGATTCACTGATAGAGTATATAAATGCAGTGTAAATGTAGCTCTTTTGTTATTGTATTGTGTCTTTATTGAAGAGTGAAATCTGATATTATATCACAAACAGCTAGTGGGAAGTCAACTGCTTTGTCTGCACTAGAGACTTGTACTCCAGTGGAAGCTCAGACTTCTTTCGTAATGCGAGGCTCGAAAGTGAATCTTTGCCAATAGATGTATGCAATAGGAGGAAGGAGAGCAGCCAATTAATCTGTGACTTCATTGAGGTCAAGCCAGGGACTAGATCTAGTTTTACCACAGAAGACATCTTTTTTTGCAGAAGGTGATACAGTTAACGTGATGGGTGCTCAATATGAAAGCAGTCTCTTCTCGAGCTCATTATCAGAGTTGTTTAGTAGGAAGTGTAAGCCCAGTTCCCTCTTAGCGCTTCTTGACATAAGCTTTCTATTTATTGGTGCTAGAGCATGTGTTCCAACTAGTAGATATGTTTCATATTACAAACTTCTCTGATAGCTGAATTCCTTCTATGGATCAAATAGTTTCTTAGGTTACTGCTGCTATAATATTCCTGTTTTCACGTGGATTATCTTGGTGCAGTGAGATTATCTTCAGACATTGCTTCGTATGGCCATTCAGTTGATACTGTATCCTCGCACTATGAGGAAGAGGAACCTTTTGAATCTCTTGAAGAAATTGAGGCCCAAACCATTGGAAATCTTCTCCCTGACGATGATGACTTGTTTTCTGGAGTTACTGACGGGCTTGAATGCACTGTCCATCCCAATGGTGGTTCTGGCGGAGATGATATGGATGATCTGGACTTTTTCAGCAGTGTTGGAGGGATGGACTTGGGGAATGATAGTTCTTATGTAGCACAAAAGAAATCTGAAATTTGTATCGGATTTTCTAACCATGAGCTTGGGGTATGTAATGGAGCTGTGGCTGGAGAACACCTGAATGACGATCACCCTTCTAGAACATTGTTGTTGAGAAAAATAAACAGCAATATTGAAGATTCTGAGTTAAAGGCCCTTTTTGAGGTTTGTGTTTCTTTATCCTTTTTTGGTGTTTTTATTTGTGCTTTGTGTTCTGGTTTTTCCTTTTTCATCTAAATAGTCTTCCCTATTGATATGATTTCATTATTTGAATGCGCAGCAATATGGAGATGTTCGCACTTTTTATAGAGCCTCCAAGCATTGTGGTTTTGTTACAATCTCCTATTATGATATTAGAGCTGCCCGAAATGCAATGAAGTCACTCCAGAATAAATTAATGAGAAGTGGGAAACTTGACATTCATTACTCAATTCCAAAGGTAAGCATCATGTGTAGTGGTGCTTTTCTTTGTAGCTTCTGTCAGAAAGTAAGTAGGATTCTTATTGCCATGTGTGCATTCTATCCTATTTTTTCCATCTCTTTGTGTTTCCATGTTATATTGTTATGTATAAAAAGTTGACAGTGATTCTCTGTCTCGTTGGGTTTCCTTCTTATCAGGACAACCCTTCAGAAAAAGAAATAAATCAGGGCACTCTTGTGTTATTTAACCTTGATTCTTCTTTTTCAAATGATGAACTTCATCACATTTTTGGTGTCTATGGAGAAATCAAGGAGGTGAGCTTGTTTCAGTTTTAAGTCATACAATTGAATGAATATAGCAGAGGCACTAACTTTTTCTTGCTCCGCGCAACAGATTCGTGAAACCCCACAAAAAATTCATCAAAAATATATTGAATTTTATGATACTAGAGCTGCAGAGGCCGCTCTTCGAGAATTGAATAGCAGGTATATTGCTGGGAAGCAGATTAAGCTAGAGCCTAGCCATTTAAGGGGCCTGAGAAAGTGGTATTGTTCAAACTTATCTACTCTGATTTTGACTTTAATAGATTCATTCTTAATTACTATTAAAAAAAAGGACTAATGAGAATACATTGATGAAAAATTATATTTTTAATAATAATTAAGGATAAATTGATGTCTGCAATAATTTGGACAGTATGTTGCTTATGTAAAAATTAAAATTGAAAAAGAAAATAAAAAATCCAACGTTGTTCAAAAAGAGAGAAAAGCCTATGGGGAGAAAAGACTTGCATTCTAATTTCTGCTGTATGGTTGTTTGTTGAATTGTTAACTTTTCCTTTGCATCTATCACTAAATCTCCTATTTCTTCAATAAAGTTTGGCGAACCAGCTACCTCCAGGGTTGGAGCACGAAGAATGTGGCTCATATCAGCAGCAAAATAGTCCTCCTAATAAGCCAACTAATGAATCTGCTGGTATGATTACCATTTTAATATCACTCCCTTTAAATGTCAAATCATTAGCAATAATTTATCTGTTTACAGGAGCATTTGCACATGGCTCAAAATCATCTAGAATCACGGACACCTGTATCGTTTCCGTTGTACCCTCTGCTGTAAAGGCCCCACCTACGGAGCCTGCATTTCATCTGGGAATTTCTTCAAGTGTTCCTAATAGTTTGCCCTCTCTGGTGAGAATGGAATCATTTGGCACCCAATCTGCCCTTGCTGAGCCTGGTCACTTACAGGGTCAGTTAAAATTCGATATCCGAAGCACACCTAGTTTTCATCCTCATTCACTTCCAGAGTGTCATGATGGTTTAAATAAGGGTGTTCGCTGCAATTCTTCGGGTACCAAGGGTGCAAATATCAATATTAAACCACCAGAAATTATTGATAGCAGGCATTTCAGCGGGGTTAGCTCAAATGGGCATTCAATTGGGTTCACCGAAGGTGGTAAGTACAACTTGATCACTTGCTGCAGTGTTTTATCTGTGTCTCTAATGATATTAACAAGATCTTATGAAGTCCCAAAACCATTTAAAGGCTATGAAATAGCAGTAAACTTGACTGTGGATCATGCTAATCTAGTTTCTCAGACTGCCCTAACATACTTTTCTTTATTATGAAACAGTAGAAAGACACCTTAATGTTCAACAATAGATTTATGATACTTGACTGCAGTTATTTAGTATAGGTCTTTTTAATGTACAATGTCTACTAGGGGGTGAAATTCCATGTCTGAGAAGGTGCTGTATAAGATTACCTAACTTTGTTTTTGAGCTACATCAAGTAATCAGTCATTCACTTTTCAACTCAGTTCTCATTTAATTTAGTGGCTTCTGAAGTTAAGTGGTGATCTAATGTGCTTTCTCAATTTGCTAGCTTCATATTGAATTTTGAACCATTGTACAGTTTTGGCATCTGGAGCACTGGAGCTGCATAAAATATGCCATGTTTGATTTAATTATTTATTTTTTCTCCTCAGTTTTTGGATCTGCTAGTAATGGGAGCTGTCCTCCTCCTGGACATCAGTATTCTTGGAATAACTCCTATTGCCCCCTGCTTCCAGGAATGATGTGGCCAAACTCACCATCACTTGTCAGTGGAATTTTTAACACTTATTCACCAACTAGAGTGCATGGACTTCCGAGAGCACCATCGCACATGGTGAACACAGTTTTACCGATTGGTAGTCACCATGTGGGATCGGCACCAACTGTTGATCCTTCTCTATGGGAAAGGCAGCATGCCTATGTAGCAGAATCTCCTGAAGCTTCTGGTTTCCATCTAGGTTCCCATGGGAGTATGAGAATTTCTAATAACTCATTGCACTCTGTGGAATTTGTTTCTCATAATATTTTTCCTTGTGTTGGTGGCAATGGTATGGATATGCCACTTCCCTCAAAGAATTCAGTGTTCCAGTCCCATCATCAGAGGTCTATGATGTTTTCTGGCAGAGGCCAAACAATTCCTTTGATGAATTCATTTGATCTTCCCAGTGATCGTGCTAGAAGCCGTAGAAATGAAGGTGCTGTTAATCAGGCTGACAAGAAACAATATGAACTTGATATTGACCGCATATTGAGAGGGGAAGACAACCGAACAACACTCATGCTAAAGAATATTCCTAATAAGTATGTAGCTCCTCTCTTCTCTTCTGATTCTAGAATTTTATCAGTTGGAGATATTTCTATTAGTTTGGATCTGACATCCATTCAATATCGTTGTGTGGAATTTATTATCCACTCAACCCAAAGCCATATGCTTACATGTATGCTTCAACAATAAAACCTAAGAAATGACACACCCCTCATGCAAAAGGCTTGTGGATTAAATGCAACAACCACCACCATAAGCACAACAGCATTCAATCATAAACATAACTTGCTATAATTTTACTAATATCATAGGGGAATTAGAACAAGGCGCATATAGTCAAATCGGCAAGGATACCATATTAATTACCTGTTATTCTTCTATATGCATCCTTGCTGCAAATGGGACCGATCTTTTCATTCATGGCATTTTGCTTTTTGGCACAAAGGAAATGATATTCTCACGGTGGTAATTGCAGGTACACTTCAAAAATGCTGTTGGCTGCAATTGATGAACATCACAAGGGAACATACGATTTTATATATCTACCTATTGATTTCAAGGCAAGTCCATACATTTTGAAGATGCCCTATAGTTTTGTCAACGAGGGATGAGTTTGCAGGAAGAATTTGACCTGCCAATTTATTTTAGTGTACTTAGCAAACCATAGCAGTTAATTTGGCCTTCTTATTTGTTGCAGAACAAATGCAATGTTGGGTATGCATTCATCAACATGACTGATCCAAGCCAGATTGTTCCGTTCTATCAGGTTTGTTTTGTTAAAGATCCAAGATAACCAAAACAACATATATTTGAATTAAGACTGAAGACTTGCAAATGTCAATTTTTGTAGTCATTCAATGGAAAGAAGTGGGAGAAGTTCAACAGTGAAAAGGTGGCATCGCTTGCATATGCTCGAATACAAGGAAAAGCTGCTCTGATTGCACATTTCCAAAATTCAAGCTTGATGAATGAGGATAAGCGATGCCGACCTATACTCTTCAACACTGATGGTCCAAATGCAGGTGATCAGGTATGAACTCACAGTGAAATTGATCTTAATAACAGTGTTGACGAAGAAAGGTTAATAAGGAATTATCATATTGACCTTATTGATCTGCAGGTGCCATTTCCGATGGGAGTTAACTTTAGAACTAGACCTGGAAAGGCTCGTTCTGTGATCCATGAAGAGAACCATCACGGAGGCCCACCAAATGTAGAGGACTTGTCTAATGGAGATGCCCCTTCTGGTTCTGCAAAGGAGTCAGACTGAATAGCTTATTTTTTGTGGCTACTGACCTGTAATAGGAGTGAGCAATCTGAGATCACATTCACACAAATCTTCCAACTTATATTGGGGTGACTGTGAGTAAAAATACTGCCCCAAAAGGAAAAACCCGAAAAGGAGGAAAAAAAATCTGCATATAGAAGCCTTGAAAAATTTCGAGAAAAATGGTTTGATCAAATTCAATTAATTTTTTCTTTTCATTTATGTTAATTCTGAAACAGTTAATATATGAGCATAAGGTGTAGCTTCAAGATTTTGGACAGTCTTGAGAGTATTTGTAAAGAAAATATAGTCTATAGATTCGCGGAGGAGATGGAGAGTTCTCTACTGCTGTTCGTTGATGAGGATTGACATCTTTTCGGCATTTTGTTTTCTTGGTTTTGTTGTATTATTTTATTGTTTGGCACTGCTTCCATCTGTAATTGTTCAAAAATGATAGTGATTATGAAAAATTTTGAAATGATGAACATAGAATGTCAGTTCCATTCATTTTGAAAAATTACAGCGCTCTAACCATGACTTTGTCATCTTATTTCCTGAACATTCCCTTTGTTCCTGTCTTTTCTCTGTTCTGTTTCTTTTCCAAGATTGGTTTGAGGTGTCATTGCAAGTTCTTGAAAATTTTCTTTTAGGGTTAAGTTAAATTCACTTAGCCCCCGACAAGTTTGTCAAAACACTTTAAGAAAATGTCCCTAAATTTAATGCTTTGTGCCGTTGTTCGTTGGCCATTTTAAATCATAAGCTTCAGGTGACCAAGTTTCAACAACAATGTAATGCTTAGGTGGGTTGTTGACTTTCGTCAAAATTTGATGTGTATTATTTGTTGTGGACGGGCCCTCTTAACCCTTATAATGAGTCTTGACCATTTTCGTCAAAATGATGGTGTTTTTAGGGTGACAAAATTATCCACCAGCCTCTAAATCTGTGCAAATCCACCCATAAAAATCCATCTACGGCGGATAATTTTGGGGGTTGCAGGCGAATTTAGTATTTCAAATTTAAATCCACTGCAGGTAATGAGTGAATTTAGTATTAAAAAAAAATCAATTGAGTACCAGAGGCGAGTATCCACCAGCTAGCATTCTTTATTTTAGTTATTTATATTTTTATTTTAATCACAAAAATTACATTAAAAAACTTTAATCATAAATATATTTAAGTTAAAGTTTCTACTTCCTAAGTTTCTAATTCCTAAACCTATCTTATCTCACATCAACATACATGCAATAAGCTTTTAATAAGTAGAAATTTGATAATTTTTATTACTAATATTTTATTTTACTTTAATTGATTTTTTTTGCCTTAACAATAATTGTATAAAATCTACGTGTTAATATTATTGATAATACTTGTACTTTGATTAAAACATGAAACAAGATATTGATATTAATGATGATGATTTGCCTACAATAGGAATATTTTGTGTTAGATTAATATATTTTATGTATTTTTTTAATGTTGAAATTTTAATTTCTTATTTACATTTATAAAATCTAGAATTGAAATATTGTTTGCGGATTTTTAGGCTATTATTACATATTTATAGTTTGAATTATATAGTTTAAGTTTTTATGTATTATTAAAAGTATTTTTTTTATATTCATGATTTAAATGAGAAACCCTGCAAAAAATCCACTGTAGATTGTGGGTAAGCTTGATAATTGTTAAAACCCGTAGAGGATGAGTTTTTCTAAAAAAATAAAAACTCAATGCGGGGTTGTAAGTAGATTTGATAATTTAATTTTTTTGCAAGTGCAGGTTTGGTAATAACAAACCTATAGCAGACAGTGTCTATTGCCATCTTTAGGTTTTTTCAACCCTTAATAGTGTGAAAAGACAAATATCTACTATAACAAATTTTTTAATCGTGCGTATAAGTCTTCGCCTTGCACTTAATCAAGCATACAATTCTCAAAACTTATATTTGATCGTCGTACACAGTCTTTTAGGATATCTAAGGAATAGAGACATGATCTCCCTGGGGATCTCTATAATCAAACAAATACATGTACGGATTGGACTTGACCCGTTATGTTCCTTGTGTTTCATGTGAAAGCTTAGGGATATCATTTGTGAAAATTAATAGTAAGCTAGAGAAACGTTTACGTTCCTTTTGTTTTTTTTTTTTCTTCTCTTTTTAGGGGAAAAGAACATTTATGTTATATTAATTGACCATGTTTGAGCTCAATTTTTATAGCGGGGAAGTTAATCCATCTTTATCTTATGAAACACACTTGCATACCTAACGCCTTACATAAACACATTGTGAATACCACTTAAGCTTGCTTTCAAGCTTTGATGAGTGATGCCTCTACCAATCAAATACCTGTAATCTTTGCATTGGTCAAATTCAAAAACTAATGACATCCCCAAGCTATCCTTAAATAGGCAGCAACCAAAGACTTGAATTAAAAATATTGCCGCATTGTACATGTTCAGAGAAGTTCCAAGCACTAGATTCTTAATTCACATTGCAAAATGAGCAATTCTTTCTTCAATCATTCAAGTTCAGATGAATACCAGGTGAGAACATGCTCATCTAAAGCAGTTCTGAACAAAAAGCTACGAGTGTGGTTGTGTCCCCACACACGCAAGCCAAAATATGTAACAGTTCATAACCACAAGTTACTGCAAGAATGATGAGCTTAGCTCATTGTCATGTCCAAACAAGATTATCTTGAGAGCTCCTCTCACAGGCCAGGCATTGTCAGCAATCTGCAAAACGTGTCACAGGAGGGGGAAAAAATGTTAATAGATTAACAGAACTTCACTAATGTCATTGCCAGTGTGATTGCTATTTGTATTTGCCATTGCCAGTGTGTTCTCAAGAAGGCTACCTAATCAAAGAGGCTGCTTGCCCTTAAAAGTCAAGCAATCACAAGTTTAACTTTTATTTGGGCATGACAATAGAGAGCCTCCATACAATGAAATGGTGTATTTTTTAAATTAAGCTTAGCCACAAAGAAGTGCACAACGAACTACATTCATTAATATGCTTTAAGAGTATTATAGTTCAGGAGAAATAACCATATCTTTAGTGAGAATCGAGAACGAAAAATAGCACGGGAAACTTAAGGGAGAGAGTTTGTCATTTTTTTCGCTTTCGACTTCACTTTAGAAAGATTTTCAAGCTGTCCTTTTTTCTTTGTAAGTCCCAATAGGGAAGGGGCTTTGGAACAACTTGGCATAGAAAGCTAACTTTTTGGATTAGGGGAGGGCTTCCTGTTTATGGATAGGTTTTTTGGATGTAGGTTCTCCACTTAGTTTCCCTTGTCTTTGTGGACATCTAGTCCACTAATTTCTAAAGTGTCTCCATTGTTTCTGCCTGGATAAATACAATTGTCTTGCTTTTTCACAGAAAAAGAAAAAGCTGAACTCCCAAGTCCCAAAGATGAATGAAAGACATTTTCAAGAGCCAACCAACCTAATAGCTCATTTGGCATCCCCCATGAAAGGGGTTTAGGTAAGTTACAAGCTGTCCCAATGAGAGAGGCTTTGGTGATTCAAAAGAAGAAAGACTTACTCAACCAGCAAGTGCATCACTTCGGGTAGAGAATGTCATAGTGGCCTGGACGATACAATAAAGTAATAAAAGGAATTGTGGTCTCAGTGCTGCCACTAGTAGCATTTGGACAATCTCCAGGAGCGGGAATGAAATCATGATGATTCACACTGGCACCACCAGAATCACAAGAGCTGCGATCAAGGTATACAACACGGATTGGAACACCTAATGCATCTGAAAGGGCGGTAATGTGTACATGGTCACTCTCTTCACCCATTGGTTCCACCGATGACTTGCAAAACTATTCCAAAACAAAATACATGTGAAAGTGAGAGAGAAAGACAGGTAACAAATCCAAACTGAAAAGGTAAGGGCTCCAAGTCATATAACATGACCATAAATTTATTTTATCAAACTTATTGTTGAATCATAGATCAAATATCTCCGATCATAAAATTTCAAATCGGGGTTCCCACAGTTCAAAGATCTGAATCCCCATTAACTAATGATTCAGGATAAATTGTCAGTCTTTAATAATGATGAATAAAAAAAGATATAAAACGTCGCTAGAAATAGCACACAAAAGTGAACAGGAAAAAAGGATTGGATTATAGAGACAGTTGCTGAATTTATGGCCGTTATTTTCTCTTGCATCCACTTTGAATTTGACTCAATAAGAAAACCTAGTTTTCCCAATTACTCCTTGATACAAGAACATAATGAAGAATGGAACAGCAAAAAATAATCATAAGTTCACAAAACATTTTACCACCATACAAACCTGTTCCACAGTTGCATTTGTTAGTCCCAATATAAAGGGTTCAAAAAACTCTGAGCGCTTTCTTATTTCACCAGATGTAACAAATCTGAAAAACATTACAACTAACCAACCAAATCTGTGAGGAGAAAAAGTGCAAATATGGAATGATACATTTAGGATTATAAAGTCACTCACCATAGTCAGATACTGACTGATCTCTACTTCTAACAACAAGTTCACCGTGACTGGAAAAGGAGAAATAGAGAGGGAAAACTATATTAATTTAACAAGCTAACAGAGAATTATTTGGTTTTCATTAAGGAGGACAACTCAAAATTTTAGCGGAAGTTATGCAGATCAGCAAATGATTAAGCCAAAACCATAATCATTATACTGAGATATTTAAAACAAAGAACACCAATTTGTACACAAAAGTTGTTGACATAAATGGTAAAACCCAATAACACAGGATTCACACCTTATGGAAGATTCGTTTCCTTGAAGAACGTTGTCCAGCTGCTCAAGAAATAACTGGAAGAGTTTCAGGGTAATTAGTATCAGAGCATGGGTGTAAGGTGTTGAAGACAAGTTAACATGTCTAGAAGAAACCACAATGAAAGCCATAAAAGGGTAACCGAAGGACAAACAAATAACCTTGAATAATTGCAAGGATGAGCATGATATGGTACATCTCAAAATTCAACCATAAACCTAATTGTAATTTTCCCTTTTAACAAAATGTGAGAAAATTATTATTGATGTTATGGTGCTCAATAAGGTATTAATTCCAACCACATATGCAACCTACAATAGAAGCAACTCCTATGAAGAACAACTTACAAGCCAAACTGAGATCAATAAGTAAGGTGGCTGCAAATCTTTCAAAGAAAATTGGTGACTTCCATCAACAGATCAAGCTTAAAATTCATATATATTCATTTCATGTTATACCAGCGAAACACATCACATTTAGAAATTGAGAAAGCGGCCCCATTATTAAAATTGAAAAATTGCAGGTCCCAGATTTACCGCAAAAAAGTCTTCAAAGGTAAAGTCAGCGTGACCCAAGCTCTGAAGTGTTCTTCTACATTCTTCTACCTTGGCTTTAATACGATCTACTTCTGCTTGATCTTGAGAAGCCAAAATGTGCTCCTATTTTAGCAACTCGAGATTTATTTAGTTGTTAAATTAGCTGAACATATTAATTTGCCTCCAGCAAGAATCTCAAATATAGAAATCAGAATAGTATAGAAACAATACGAGACATACAAGATAAGAGAACATAAAACTTCGGAAAAAACAGTTCCCATCTCCTCGCGTACGCCTAATGGCAGCATACTGCTCACCAAGAGCCTGCAAAATGCGACAATAATTAATTAACTTCAAAGGATCACAATTATCAGAACCAATGAACCCGTAAAACAAACAAACTGACAACCTTAATTTTCTCCAACAAAATTGGGCTGCCGGCCTGATATTCAGATGCTAATGCAGACAGTGGTTCCTGTGATAAATCACCACTAAGAATGCATGAGATTCATACACAACTTCTTGAACAACATCATCATCAAACCGAAATCAAACAAAAGCACATATATATTCTACTCTAACATTACATGGTTGACCTCTTGTAATACAACATTTAACATCCCAAATTTAACTGTATACACTCTTCACAAGTTTGACATTCAATTCAATGTAACAAGTCTGATCGTTTAAGGTTACGAATGCTGACACAAGAAACAATTATTACCCTAATGCTAATTATAACTAATTCTTCAAGAACAGAAAAAAGAAACCAATTTCATAAAATAAAGAGTAAAATAAAACAAAATAAAACATGGGCTTGGTTTGCAGATACCTTATCAGCAACGAATGGAACCTTTTGAGCTTCCTCGGCTTTAATGTCGGATTGCTGCTGCATAATATCCTCGTCTTCGAAATTTGACCAGTCATCAAATTCACATGACGCTCCACACTTCTCTTGATTTTGCATCTTCTTCCTTTCTGAATTCTGATGTCTCTCAAATTTCAACTGAACGGCAGTATTGTGTTTTATGTGATCTACAAACGGATCCTCTCGTTTTTTGCCTTTTGAGAATTTTTTTTCTTTATTTTAAATCAATTCAATTGCTTTTGTGTTAAATTATTTTATTATTGCATTTTACCCGTGACGCATTGCTGTTTGGACCGCAGTTTTGCTGCTGCCTAAGCTTCACAATTCTCATCGAGGTTGACTGACCCGTACAATGAATACAATGATTATTTTATATAGGTAAACTTTCAGCCCACCCCCTCGTGAAGTGATGATTTTTACTTGCTATTGAAAATATTAAGTCATCTCCAAAATTTGTTATCTTTAATTATTAACTGCCGTTGGCCTGTGAAAAGCCGAATGTACTCCCACCTTAACATATATTCTTCTAACAGCATTATGAGGCTCAACAAAGCTGAACACAAAAAGTTAATGTGTGACAAGCAATTGAAAATAAATAAAATTAACTTATAAAATATTAATATATAAATGGTGAAAACAAGGTGAAAAAATATATGTAGATATGACTTAATAGTCCTCAATAAATAGATAGTTTTCTTAAATTAGACATGTAAGTTAAGTAAATTATAAGTTATGCTATTTCATGGAAATCAGGACAATAGATAATGGTATAAAAATTAAATTTCAAAATTGTTGAAACCTACTAAAACTGGAAAAATTGTTTCAAAATTCAAAATTATTGTCAGAGCATTATCTTATATATTATAGATCCTTTTACATATAGTTGCAATCTCAGAGTATTGAAATCCAACCGTTGGTTGAAAAGCTCCATCAAACTAGCGAGAATGTCATCCTTTAGGGGGAAGCTCCAGTAACTTGTTCGATGAAGACAAAGAAGAGAATGTGCAAGTGAATGGAAATGTCATAAAGTTCAGAAACAAATCATGCATTGACTGTGGTGAGCAAGCAACAATCAAAGTTTCTGAATCTGCTGCAAATCCTAGGAGGCTTTACTATAAATGTGAGAGGCTGGATGCGACTACTTCAAGTGGTGGGACCCATTTAGCTTTGAGTACAAAATCATTGTGAGAGGGTTGGGTAAGTTGAAAGATGAAGAAGAGAACCATAAATTCCATGATGAAAACAAAAGTTAACAATGACGGCTAGTGAGCTTGTTTCAAAATCAGACAAGATAAAGAGTTTGTTGTACACCATCTTCATAATGCAGTCATTATGTATTTTGTACATTTATCGTCTAGGGCAGAAAATTAAATAGCTTGATGACAAGGCATAAATGATAGAGATAAGAAAGTAGTCAATGTACATAAGTTATCAAAATTTGTATTTCATCAAAAGTTGTAAGCTATAGTTCATTACATTTGTGCTACCAAATAAGCAGTTCTTGCTGTATATATTTATGTTGCAATGAATATTTCATAAAATCCAGGCCATTGTCTGCTCCAATCTTTGTCCAAAATATGAATTGCAATATACCGAAAAAACCAAAAACAGACACTAGCTTTACTTCTTTCCAACTATCTTATTTATAGCCTTAATAAATTAAGTTCAAAAGTTATACAAAATGACCACAACATTTCTTGGTGGTGAATATGCAACAAAATGAGCAACACTAAAATATTTCTTAGTGGTGATCCATAAAATAAAATGAACAATGCGGCCCTATGCCTTCAATTGAAACATACTCTGCAACAAAACCCAACAATAATACATTCTATATTAGTGCAAGGACCTGTTGAAGTAGTTGTACATAGGAAATATAACTACATTATTGAAAGTCATTTCAACCCAATAACATATCAAACAACTTACAACAAACATGAAAGATTGATTTTCCTTTTAAATCATCATTTCTCTTTCTTGTAGTCTGGGTAGCTTGTGAGGGGCCTGTTGAAGTAGTTGTTTGTTCTGTTATTTAAATTCCTGTTGCAGGTGGCATTCCAAACACAACTTTCAATATTTGTCAACCTCATTCTCTATTCACCGAATCCCTTGCTAGAACTTTTATTTTGAGCAGCAACCACAATACAATAAGCTTTACAATGTTTTAAACAATCTTAAATAAACTTATACATAAGCACATTGCATAACCACAACTGTGTATTGAATGCAACACAATAATAATGACAATGTATGTGTAAATATTAATTAAAAAAACTTATATTCTTGTCCAACACAATCATTAACTTCATCTTGTAAATATTAAACAACATGCCATGCTGTGAAATATTAAAATTTAAACAAACTTGATGTAGCATCAGCACTTCTTGTAGCACTTGATAGTTGTATAGGTATTGTAGTTAGTAAGGCACCAAAACCCCTTGCTTGTAGGTGTGGTTGTTGTCTAAGAGACAAAAGCATTCATTTCTTGAAATGATGCACCGAAGCTTGAAACTGCTGCCAACCTTTTTCAATATGTGTAAATAACATTAAAAGTAAGTTAGAGGACAACAAACATTAGCGAAAAGATATAAATTGATGAACATTAGATGATATGTTTTACCACAATTGTTTTAGTGTTCTTATTAGCATTAACTAGATTATAATGACAACATCTTCTATTGTGCCCTATGCCTCTACAGTGTGTACATGAAACTAAGAATTTTCTACTGTATGATGGTTTTTCAGCAGGCTTCATTCTTCAACAAGTTTTGGGCCTGCAGGTGGTCTATGAACATTTGGGGGCAGGATTTCATCAGTCTCTGTGTGTGGCCACTTAAACTTGCCGGGTAGAGGATGAATGATGCCTAAATAACATTTCAAGAATGCCTATTTTGTGAAACAATGAGCAACATATGGTTCACAAGTAGCCCTTAAATGGCAATATAAGGCATGACATAAATGTATATTATACTACTAATTTGCCACAACCCATAATCACACGTATGATCCTCCAAATTAACCACATATGACTTCTTATTGTTAACCATATATGATCTGTTCATGTCCTCAACTTCAAACAACACTTCACTTGCAGGTTTGACACGATAAAACCATCCAGTCTTAAATAATTTGTTCATCTTGTTATTAATGTTAGGAGGAACTTCAATTGGCCACCTCTGACACTCCATCTTTCTTTCTATGATTGCTTGCATTATCTTCTTTCTTGTATGCTCCATCAAACTGATAATTGGCGCTTTCTTCATATCTCTAAGTCATGCATTCCAACTCCCAATTACGTTGCTTGTTGTATGATCACATTTAAGCAGTTTTATCAAAAGCATGCATTGACCAATATTTAAGGTTGATTTTCCTTAGCCAACTATGTACTTTCACATCAATCTTTATTATATTTTTCATTACTTCTGCAAAATCATCCTTATTTACGGCTTTGACAGCTTAATGTGATCATCATCAGGACTTGGTGCTTATTGTGGAGTTGGTGTTGATTTTGTAGGTTCAAAAAATGACTAGAAAAGTTTTGATGTTGCAGAACGCACTGGTTCAGCATCCACCCTAATGTCGTCATCATCAATTTCAGGAGGCAAATCTTCCATCTCAAAATCATAGAAACCATCAGTAACATTGAAGTCAGTAGAATGATCACTACAATCTGAAATGTGTATAGAATCAGAAGTACCATTTTCATTGTCTGTATGGGTAACTACATGACTCGTTGTTTGGCCAATTATTGGGTTAGCTGTTGGAGTTTGCAAAGGAGTTTGATCATAGGCTGGTTGTGTGTCATTAAGGCCATTGTCAAGGTTTTTTATAGGTGATAGAGGCTGATCTTATTACACACTAGCTTCCTTTGGTGGCTTAATTTTCTTTATGAGCTCCTATGTGGTATTGAATGATACTGTCCTAAGTGGCTCAGTTTGATGTTGAGGTTTAGTTTGAGTTTTAATTTCAGTTTGATGGCTTAATTCATGTGGAGGTTCAGTTTCAATTTCACTTTGAGCCTTAGGTTCATGTGAAGGTTGAGTTTCTATTTCATGTATAGCCTCAGGTTCAAAGGGTGATGGAACAACAAGATCAAGATCATGTTAATGTTCAAGGGTAAGGGCAGGGATTAAGGCAACTGTCTTTCCTTTTCTTCTCTTCCTTGACATGCTCTTAATATTTCTACGACTCTTCTTAATAGGTGCTGATTCGGAAGGTTGTGGTGCTTCTGCAATAATACTCTGAATGTTATCATCAAATAATCTCTTTCTATCCACATACATCAAATTCAATGGTAGTATCTCTATGTAGAAGTCAATCTCTGTGTACATCTTCTCATTAAACAACTGCCACACCTGATATACTTCATTATCACTCTCTATTGCTTCATTTTTTCTATTCCAGGGCAATGTAACATCAATAATAAACCTCTCAAGAGGCCAATTGTTTCGCCTAAAATCTTGTCTCATTGCACCATTGATCAAGATCACTCTACTTAGAAAATCTAGGTCGATTAGGCTTAGATCCCACCTTACACTCATAAAAGTAACAAAAGTTGACACCTTGAATTTTAATTCCTATATATCACAACACAAAAACAAGCTTCAAAATCCATAATCCACACATATATTAATACCATTGAAATAATTTTGCAAGAAAATAATAATTGTAAAACACAAGAAAAGCTTATAACAAATTTTGTTTATAAGTTACAAATTATGCACAAATAACAAGCATATACAACATCATTTCATTCACTTTAATTGTTGTGGTTATTCAACAGTAACCACAATGAAACACAAGCAATGCTGAACAAACACCCACCTACTGAAATTTGAAAGTCATGACTTACACTAAGCCTCACGGTCGTAACCCAACAACAATAATTGGTAATGCTCATAAAAACCAACAAATATAATACATTTCCTGGATTGCTTTGGTAGATTCCAATCTTCTAAGTGCAAAAGCTAGTGGGATTTCACATTTTTTTACTTCAAACAAAAACCCCCAAATTCAGAAAAAAAAAAACATGGGTTTCCAATAATGTTTCAAAATCAACGATTAATACCATGATGCAGTAGCACTAACCTAATATTAACAAACTAAAAATTACATTAATACGAACATATAGCCCAAAACAAAATATGGAAGTAAAATGTTACTAAAAATTCTTTTTTTTTTCTTACCTCAGCTGTCTGAAGAGGCTGTTCAGACTCATATTCTCCATTGCTACTGCCTGAGTTTATCTTGCTCCTTCCAATTTCGTCCTTACTACTAGGTCTTCAATGATATTCTGTTCTTTTGTCTCAGTAAAGTCTGTAAACAAGAGACGCTTGGCAAAACTTTAGTTTTTTATATCACATTATATATTTTTCTTTCTTTTTTTCTTTTTTTACATTTACAATTTTACACCACACATTGACTTAGGTTAAGTTAAGAAACTAACTGATTTGACATTGCCTGCACATGTTGTCGTCATCCATGTCCCTCTTTCATTAACGATCATTACATATTTGTACAAGTACCACTTTATCCTTGTTGCCGTTTAAATTAACGGAAATATAACAAGTTTTAGGGGTGACTTGATGTTTTCAGTAGTAAGGGGGTGATTTGAAAATTGTCACATCATAAAGGGGTAAGCTAAAATTTTCTCTTATTTTTTTGAGTGGAGCAGAGCATTACATATTAAATTTTTATTTGAAATTTATTTTAAATGTGTGATATTTATTAATTGGATAATGTGATAATATAATTAGTTTACTTCAATCTCATAAAGAATATCAACTACTAAATAAATAACATATTATTTGGATGAAATTTGTAATAAAAAATTTAGAAATTCTATCATTACTCTATTTTATTATGAATAAGCCATAATTTATGTCATGAGTGGTTAAATAAAAATATAAAATATTAAAATAAATAATGTCGGTCATGTGGTATTTTTCTTTTTAATTGATCATATTATTTTGTATTAGTTTGTACAAATTCGGGATTAAAACCTAATTTCATTAAAAAAAAATTAAGCCCACTAATTAGTAGGCAATTTTACTAAAACTTTTGTATCATTACTTTTACTATTGTTGTTGTTGTTGTTGTTGTTATTTGGTTATGCTTTTAATTTTTTTAGTTATATCCTAAGTAAACATACGTTTTGAAATTTTTAAAAAAGTACTAACAAGTTTCATAAGGGCTTATTTATTTTTATGACCGAAGTTTTAATTCGACTTAATTTAAGTATTTTTGATATTTTGATTTGTTTATTTTTATATTTGAAGTCTTATCATAAAATATTTTCATTTGAACGGAAAAAATAAAATTTACTGACTTTTATTTAAATGATAAAATGCTTGAATAAAAATTAATACTTTTTTATCAAAAATGCCCTCATTAAATGTATTTGTTTCTTACTTAGAATGTAAAACCTAATAACCATGATTTTTTTCTCTAGTCAAAATAATTTTTTTAATTAATTAGAACTTAATTTATGTCATATTAGAATATCTCTTGATCTCAAATTTTACTTGGTATTAAATATCTAACATATGTTCAATTCAAATTTTACGGACATTCTTCTATTATTAGAAAACAATTTTTTTTTTAATTTTGGGGGCAAATGCTTATCTTATAATTTTTTTTTACATATAAATACTACTATGCTAGATAACATCATAAATATATACCTATTTAAACTTCTGAGTATATATAACACTTTCAAGGACATTATTGTAAAAAATCTAAAGTTGAGATATCTCGAGTTTATAAAAACAAACAACTTACCCACTTACATCCAAATATTATAGAAATAAAAAATAAACATACCATTTAAATATATACATTTATACCTATTCAAATTTCAATAACATTCAGATCTAAAGGTTGTGATTGAAAAGCAGTGAGATATATTACAACCTTCAGTAATGTCAATTAACAACCTATGAGTTCTTGTAATCATTGATATTAATGAAAAAAAATGAGGTTGTTTATACTTCAAAAAATAATCTGAACACTCTTTTACTCATGCCACTTATTTAATAAATTTAAAAATTTATTAAATATTAAATTTTTACTTAGCATACTCTTAAGATACCAAAATAATCCCTTGTTTTATTGCATATTTTATATTTTCTCTCACCATCCAAAAAATAATTCACTCCAAAATTCTCTTTCCAAATGATTAAGCATGATTCATGCCCATTGAAGGAAGGTACGTCATCGTTTTTCATCTCATCCAATAGTATGAATGTTAAACGCACACACGATTATTTGAATGAAAGAAAAAAAATCAAAATTTTATGTCAGTCATGGCCAAAGTACTAAACTAGCATCTTCTGTGACTTTAAAAGGATTCCACTGCCTATCAAAAAGAGTGTTGGGGGTGGGGGGGTGGGGGACGAGACATTCCATTGATTTTAGTAAACACTAAGCAATCAATAATTTATTCATTTATTTTTGCTACAAGAGCAAGCAATCAGTTAGATTTCAGAAAACAAGAAGAATACATTTTTCTGCCTACCTTTGATTTTGAAAGAAAGAATGCCTAAAGTTTGAATTCTAGTAAATCTTGGATGACTAAGGAAAGTTATTTGTAATTTATGTAGAATTTGAGACGTAAGAATTCGAGAACAATACCGATGAATTTGGGAAAATTAGGGTTTGTGATTTGGGTGTTGCAGACAGGTGTTGAATCTAATGTATTTTATTTGATTTATCAGCTTGTACTTAATAGTAAATTATATTATGAATATATTAGTAACATAAAATTTTATTAAAAGATGATTTTATCTGATTCCTATTACTAAGGTAAATAATTTATGCTGATTCTACTTTCTCCTTCAGATTTCAGTCCATTTTGATTAGTGATTAGTAAACGTATCGTAGCTACTCATTAAATTTATTTATTAAATAAATCCATCTTATATTTTAAAATTTTAATTTTTGCTCAACAAATCCACCTAAATACCCAATATACTCCTATTTATCAGATAATCTCAGGATTCCATGATATTTTCCATTATAATTTCCACAAGTTACAGATAACAATCCCTTCTATGTCTCACTTGTATTATTCTCCTTGATACTCTATGTATAATTTCCTTTATTTTCTCTTTATTAGTTACAAATAATGTATATAAATACAAGCATTACAGTTAATGGAAATACAAGAAACACTTCACTATTTTAGCTGTCTTGTTTACAATATTTATTCCACTTATTTTTCTTTTACTATGAAACATAATTCATATTAAAATAGTGCTTTTACTCGTTAACATTAAATTTTGTTTGTACAATTACTAATTTAGATCTTACGAATGCATAAGAATATAGGTTTTATGAATATATTTTTTCTTTCATTCACCTAACAACTCATTTTTCTTTGCATATATGTAAATAAATAGATTAAAAAAAAGCTAGCAGTACAAAAAAAAAAAACACCTTACATAAGCATATTTAAATGAATGAAGGAACAAGCATGCTTCTTTTTGAGAGCACACATGATAATATGCAAACGACTGAGATTTACTCAAAAGATACTAAAATGAAACATTTAAAGAGTAAATAAAAACAAAAAAGAATAAATATGAAAATATTTCAAAAGTTTCTAGCACTGGTCATTTAAATTTACATGGCATGCTCTTGTTATCCTGCAAATACATGTATTTTATACATTAAAAAAGTTAATTGACTTACCGCATAACTTAAGTGTAAATTCATATCATCTTTGTTTTGGTCTCCTTCCACGTTTAAGTTCAGCGTTTGATTTAATAGATGTAACTGAATTACTCTTTAATTTTAGATTAACGGTGCGTTTAGGATTGAAACTGGACAGATGTAACTTAAAAGCTACAGCAGTAAAGTGTTTGATAAACACTAGCTGCTTTAATTTTTAAGTTAAAATTTATATTTACTATATACTATTAATTTTTATTTTATAGTTATAACTTTTTTTCACAGCAATTGTAGCTTAAAAATTACATCACCTCAATCCCAAACAAAAATAAATAGATTAATAAAAAAACAAAGAATATCAATTTAGGGCCTAAGAAAAATATAACAATGAATGTAAAGAAGGGTTCAAAGAATAACAATTCTATTTTTCTATTTTCGGCATATTTAGAGTTTTCATAATTATAATTTGATTTAGGAGTATTTTAATAATTAAAATTTATTTTCAATGGTAGTTTAGTGTAGTTTGGTGGGTCTAAATAGACCCATCGTTTATTAAAATATATGTGTTCAAATTATTTTTTAAGTACAAATAACCTTACTAAAAAATAATAACAATAATAATAACAGTAAGAAGAAGAATACAAAGTTGTTAGGTGATAATAATCCTTTAATGTCTTCCAATTTTTTAAAAAGACCCTGATGGAAAAGTAATGACATGTTATATTTTTTAAATCTTTAGTGGTCCAGGGTTACAATTAGGGTGTTAATTTGTGTAATTGTCTCATTCTTGTGTTCTGTCTTATTTGTATTGTATCAAATTTAGACAAACACATATGACTTATTTATTAATCATGTCGAAATACCAAAATATGAACACAATCCATTTATTAATCATTTAACGTACTTTAAACAAACAAAATAGAAATTTTATTTAAAAAATAACAAATATGTCAATATTATTCTTAAAAATAAGGTATAAACTAAGTGTCATAAAAGTGATATGAATAAGGAAAAATTATGGTCTACCCCCTCATAAAGTGACAATCTTCAAATTACCCTCTTATTATTGAAAACATCAAATTACCCTCCAAAACTCGTTACCTCTCTATTATTTTTAACAACTAAAAGAATAAAATAGTATTTGCACATTTTCCTAACAGTCAATTAACAGAAAATATCAAACTTAGGTAGACTAATTTTCATGGTGTCCAAATCTTTCTAAATTTTTCAAAACACATATAAATATTTTAAATATTTATAGTATGCTCCCTAATAATTTAAAACATTTTTATTTTGTGCCTGTATAACTAATTTTTTTGAACGGATTAAATTTTACCTTTTCATATTTAAAAAATTTATTTTAAAAAATAAATATAGAAATTAATTAAAAGCTACAAATGAAAAAAAGAAAAATATTTACCTTTTTATATTATTATTATTATTATCTTTATTATTCTTTTTTCATTTTGTAAAGGTACTTAAAGAAAAAATAAATATAAAAAAAAAAGAAAAATCAAATAACAGAAGAAAAATACTATTGAAGTTTCACCAAACAAATAAAAGGTACTAGTAGGGTTGGGCAACCAATCTGACCCGACCCAAACCTAACCGATCTGACTTAGGGATGGTGAAATTTAGATTCGGATTTTACCTTCTTGGTTCCTGACGATAATTTTTAATACCGGACCTGGATGTAAACTCGGATATTTTTCATCTAGGTTCGGACCGAGTTAAACCCAAAAAAATCCAGATTTATAACCCAGATGATTGCTAAAGAGATGCAATTTTCCATCTCTTTCTTCAGTGAAGAATTCCTTTCTAATCTTCCATCTATTAACACCAATAATGGAAAATAATTGACTATAAAAATAAAAAAATAATGGAAAATAATTTAAAATCAAATACTTAGAAATAAAATCCAAGATAATAGATTACACAAATTCAATTATCAAAGATAATCATGATGTCTCGACCATGATGATGACAAATTTGGCAATGAATGATGATGACAAATTGGGCTTTGTGAGGTTAGGTCAAGAAAAGGGGGAGGATAAATGGCGGCTGATTTTTTTTTTTTTACCCTTCCAAATAGCAAATGAACAAACAACTGGGGAAGGTGTAAATGAAGAAACAGAGACAAAAACATTCATAAGTGGCCGTCGATTTATCAACAAAGAAGTTGCTGAGGACAAAGCAAAACACTTGGGGGTAGAAGTGTTGGCGGCCAAAATCGAGATCCCGATTTGCGAAGGTGGACAAACGGCAGCCAAAACTCGTGACATAGCTGGACAAATGACAGCTGATGATGAAGATGAACGTGAACACGATGATGATGATTTGTTGCAAAGACGGGCTAAAGAGAGAGAGCAAATGTTTGGGTTTGGTTCGGCTGCCGTGGCTGTAGATAAGGGCTGTTGATTTTTTCTAATTTTTCTATTTATTTTAAAATGATTTAAAAATAAATATTAAAATAGTTATCCGGGTCTGGGTTCCAGATATGCGGATTTATCCAAATTTGGATCCGGACTCGGAAATGTTCGGGTTAAAAATATTAAATTTGCACACCGAATTATTCACTAAGGTACGGGTTAAATCCGATCCAGATTTTTCGAGTTCATCCGGATCCGAATTAAATTGTCATCCCTAATCTGACCCTAAAAAATAAGATTAGGGTCATACCAGATTACTTGTTAACCTGATCGGGTGCTATATAACTAATCCGATCAGATTATAATCGGATCAGGATTAATTAAACTCGATCCGATTCGAAAATTCAATCAAGTCGGTCATGGAAAAGACAAATGAAATAAACGGACACCACAACTCATAGCTCACTCTTTGTGTTTCAAGCAAAAAGGATAGCTCCACTTAAAACAATTAGCCAAAATTACAAAAACAAACTTTAGTAGTCACACTTCATTATTCACTCTCTTCATTCTCTTCTTTCTCTTCTTCTCACTCTCTTATTTTTTCCATAAACAACTAACAAGCAACAAGAGTAGGTTAGCACAACAACGGGCCAACGGTAGCACACCACTTGTACCTAATCTCCTGCACTAACGACTGGATCTGCTGGTTGCTGCATCGACGGTGGCTCAACTTCACTTCAACCAAATCTGCTCTTCCAACAGTCAACAACGAAACCTGTGAAGCCACTGATGAAACCCGCTGTTTGGGGGTATTCTAACGAAACCCGAAAATACGAGGAGGATTATACGAGCAGGAAGCTGGAAGTAGGGCTCGCTTGGACAAAGATGAGCAGAGGACACACGCAACCACCTACCACCGCAGTCGGAAGGATACACGCAACCACCCACTACCGCAGTCATGTAGACACACACAATCACCTACTACCGCAGCAATCGAGTTACACGCAACCACCTGCCGCAGCAGTGATGAAGTCACACGCAACCGCCTGTCACAGAGAGGAGGAAAGATCCTCAGGAGGCCTATAAAAAGGCAGCCCGCGAAGGTAAAAGGGTTGGACTTTTTACGATTCAAAGGGACTAGAAAAACAAAAGACTGAGAACTGATAAAAAACCTAAGGCCAAGAGATTCACGGCCAATCTTTTCCCAAATAAAAACCTTCTTATCTGACTTGAGCGTCGGAGGGTTTACGTCGGGAAAACACCCGGCGCACTCTGACTTGTTCTGTGAGTGCAGGAAACCCATAAAAGCAACTGGGCGAGGAGAAGTTCTGGTCGACATAAAGTTGAACGAGCAGGAAGCCTGGTCTCAGAAGAGCGCGACCAGAATTCTGCATCAACATTTTGGCGCCGTCTGTGGGCATACGAACGAAAAGCCTTGCTTGGCGACAGGGACGGGGATCACTTCAGAGGAGAACACCATGGAGACTGGGGGAGGTAACGTACCAGGGGGAGCCGCAACGCCGAGTGACCCCATGTTTGGCCGGATGGAGAGGATGGAAAGGCAGATGGAGGCCCTCGCGTCCATTCTCGACGAGTTACGTAATGAACGGAGGGAGAGTCGGGAAGAGAGGGGGAGAGCTGGTAGACCGACCCCAGCCTACGATGCTACAAGGGGGGATGACACTACCAGGAGACTTGGTGGCGAGGGAGGTTGCTGCTCTATGCGGGAAGGTGTTCATAGGAGGGAAGGCCAATCCCTAGGAGGACCAAATTTCAATGAGGACCCCGGAATGGCGAATTCTGAGGAGACCGAACTCCGACAACCAATGCACGAAGTTGATCAGCGACGGGAAGAGGTTGCAGCCCGCCTTCCTGGTCGGGAAATGCAACTGGAAGAAGAAGTGCGCAGGCTCGCACAGGTGGTCGATGACCTGCAGGGCACGAGCCGAGCTCCTGGCTGGCCAATCATGTTGGACGGAGAATCGCCTCTCGCGGCGGAGATCATGCGGGCCAACATCCCAAAAGACTTTCGCCTTCCCGACCTTAGATACTCAGGGCGAACTGATCCGTTGGTGCACGTCGAGTGTTTCAACGACATGACGGGGATACAGGGACTATCTCCAGCTCAGAGGTGCAGGGTGTTCCCATTATCTTTGGAAGGACATGCACGCGAGTAGTACAGGAAGCTTCCTCGCGGTAGTATCCGAACTTTCGAGCAGATGTGCCAGGAGTTCGCGGAGCAGTTCCGAGGAGCAATGGCACCGGAGGACGATATGATGGAGTTAAAAGGCGTGAGACAGGGGGAGCAGGAAGCCTTGCGAGACTTCATTAAACGGTATCACCGAGTAGTCCTGGATTTGGGTGCCTTCAACCACCCTCAGGCGTTAAGAGGATTGAGAGAGGGGGTGAGAATAAGCAGGCTGTGGTACAACTTGAGGAGCCCGCTCATCAAAACTTACGGGGCCGCGTACGAGCAGGCCAAACGAGACATGGAGATCGAAGAGGAGAAGGCGGCTCGACTCCGAACAGACCAGTTGGAAGGATTGGGGAAAGTGAAGCGGGCGGCACCAGGAAGTGGGCCGATGAGAAGGAAGGATCACCCAATACCTGGTCGTAGTGCGGCAGGTCGAGCTGCCATTTACCAACCTCATCAGAGGCCGCCACAACACCAGCGCAGTGGAGCACCGCCTCCTCGGTCACCAGTGAGGGAACCTTGGAGACGGAACGAGGCAGCCCATGGCACTCATTATCCCCAGCCCCACAACACTAGAGAGAGCAGAGGAAACGCTCTGCCACCACCGCCGATTCGGAGTGCTGCCTACGAGACAAGGGCCGTACATAGGATAGACCTGAATCAAGACTACGGTCGCTACACCACATTGAAGGTTCCCCTGGACGAGGTGTACGAGGCCATAAGGGATCGAGGGTTGCTGCATCCCCCTGCTCCCATAACTAAGTTAGCCAGCAGACGAGACAGGGGACGTTATTGCAAATTTCATGAGACTCACGGGCATACCACCGTGGGATGCAGAGACCTCAAGACCCAGGTCGAGGATTTGGTGAGAAATCGCTACCTGGATGAATTTGTAGATGGGGATTTTCCCAGGGAGACCTCAACGTATGAGGACGAGCAGGGTGGCAGAAGCTCGAGGCGCGAGCAGCCTCACGTGAGGGTGATCGCTGGGGGGCCGACATTGGCCGGAGACTCTAACAGAGCAAGGAAGAAGTACGCGAGGTACGCCCTAACTAGCAAAGAGGTGCTCTTCAATACCCCGGCGGCGAAGCGGATGAAAGTCAGGCAGGTCCCGATCATGTGGACCGATAAGGATGAAGAAGGGGTTCTATACCCCCACGAGGATGCCCTGGTCGTGAAAGCCACCGTTGCGAACAAGGGGCTCGATAGGATATTGGTCGACACCGGGAGTTCGGTGGATGTGTTGTTCAAATCCACTCTGGAGGAAATGGGGTTAGCAGACCTGAAGCTGGACCATACCAACACATCCCTAAAGGGATTTGGAGGAGGGAAGCTGGTCCCTCTGGGCACGGTTGAGCTGCCGGTCACAATCGGGAACGCTCCGACAGAGCTGACAATAATGCTGGACTTCGTGGTAGTGGACGAGGAAGGCCCTTACCAGGTGATTCTGGGCCGACCGTTTCTGAGGACGACCAAAGCGGTACTATCCAACCATTACCTGGCCCTGAAGTATAGAGTAAATGGGCTTGTGGGAGTGGTACGAGGAGACCAAAGAACTGCGCGGAGCTGTTACTCCGCGGCAGCAAAAGAGACCATGCAAATTACATCCCCCGATAACCGAGTGGAGAGTAGGAAAGGCAAACAAGAGCCGGTCGAAGAGTTGACAGCGATAAGGTTGGGACCAGAGAGCTCGGATAGAACGCTCAAGATCGGGTCAAGGCTACCAGAGGAACAAAAGAGGGAGTTGGTGCAGTGTCTGCAGGCCTATGCCGATGTCTTTGCATGGACGCATGAAGACATGCCCGGGATTGACCCAGAGATCGCATGCCACAAACTGGCAATAAAGAAAGGGGCGAAGGCAGTAAGGCAGAAGAGAAGATGCTTCAACCAAGAGAGATATGACGCCATCAATGGTGAGGTTGAGAAGCTCCTAAAGGCGGGTTTCATCCGGGAAGTCAATTACCCGGAATGGCTGTCCAACGTAGTGTTGGTGAAGAAGGCGAATGGTAAATGGAGGATGTGTGTGGATTTTACGGACCTGAATAAGGCTTGCCCGAAAGATAGCTTCCCTTTGCCAAAGATCGACCAGCTCGTAGACTCAACAGCCGGGCATGGTCTGCTCAGCTTCATGGATGCGTTCTCCGGATATAATCAGATTCCGATGTTCGGGCAGGACGAGGAAAGCACGACGTTCATCACCAACCAGGGGCTGTTCTGCTACAAAGTGATGCCGTTCGGATTGAAAAATGCGGGGGCCACGTACCAGAGGCTGGTGAATAAAATTTTCAAGCCGTTGATCGGGAGGACAATGGAGGTGTATGTAGATGACATGATCACCAAGTCGAAACTCCCGGAAGAGCATGTCAAGCACCTCACGGAGACGTTCTTACTCCTGAGGAAATACAAGATGAAGCTCAACCCGGAGAAGTGTGCCTTTGGAGTAGAGTCTGGGAAATTCCTCGGGTTCATGGTCAGCCACAGGGGAATCGAGGCGAACCCCGAGAAAATCCAAGCGATCGTACAGATGAAGTCTCCTCGCAACCTTAAGGAAGTGCAGAGCCTAACAGGAAGGATCGCAGCCTTGAACCGGTTCATCTCCAAAGCCACGGATAAATGTCAGCCATTCTTCCAAGTCATAAGGAAAGGAAAGAGGACAGAGTGGACCCCGGAGTGCGAGGAGGCCTTTCAGAGCTTAAAGCTGTACTTGCAGCGAGCACCTCTGCTATCGACACCCCGAGAGGAGGACAAGTTGTTATTGTACTTGGCGGTGTCTACCCAGGCCACGAGCTCCGTCCTTGTGAGGGAAGAAGATGGCACTCAATACCCGATATATTATACGAGCAAGGCCCTGCTTGACGCCGAGACCAGATATCAGCAGCTGGAGAAGTGGGCCCTCGCCCTTGTAGTCGCTGCCCGCAAGCTGAGACCGTATTTCCAAGCTTTCCCTATCTCGGTAGTCACAAACCAACCATTGCGCCAAACCCTGCATAAACCAGACTCCTCTGGTAGACTTGTGAAGTGGGCTATGGAGTTGAGTGAGTTCGACATAGACTACAAGCCGCGAGCAGCGATCAAGGCGCAGGCCATGGCAGATATCATAGCAGAGTTCGCAGAGCCTGAGGCCTGGTCGGAGTAGTCTGCTGGAACATCGGACAGCGGTAAAATCCGAGTCTGGCAGGTGTTTGTCGACGGTTCATCAGGGGAGCAGGGATCAGGAGCCGGAGTTGTTCTGGAAGGGCCTGAAGGGGAAGAGGTCTCTTATGCTGTGAAATTAGACTTCGCGGCGACAAACAATCAAGCTGAGTATGAAGCTCTGATAGCGGGTTTGGAGCTAGCCAAGGCCATGAAGGCGAAAAGGGTGAGCATTAGAACTGACTCGCAGTTGGTCGCGAATCACGTCAATGAAAAATTCCAACCGAGGGAGGAGAAAATGGAACGGTACCTGAGAGTAGTGAAACAGATGATGAAAAGATTTGAGGCAGTAGAGGTGGTACATATTCCCAGAGAGCAGAACAGCCGAGCAGACATCCTGGCTCGGATGGCAGCGGTAACAGACCCAAAAATGCCCAAGTCAATCCCCCTGGAAGTGAAATCCAATCCGAGCATTGAGCCCAAGTTAGAAGTGTTAAGATTAGAGCAGGATAGCTCGTGGATGGATCCCCTGATTTCATATCTCAGAGATGGGGTTTTACCACCAGACAAGCTGCAAGCTCGGAAAATCAGGGCCCAGGCCTCGAGGTACACGTTGATCGATGAGGTGTTATACCGACGAGGATACACTCTCCCTTTCCTTCGGTGCTTGAATGAGGACGATGCGGATTACGTGCTGAGAGAAATACATGAAGGGATTTGCGGGAACCACTTTGGTGGAAGATCCTTGGCCCACAAAGTTTTGAGGCAGGGGTATTTCTGGCCAACGATGCATAGGGATGCACAAGCGAAGACCAGGACCTGCACCAATTGCCAAAGTTTTGCAAGTTTCCCCAACCAGCCACCCGAGAGGCTTACTTCAATGGCGTCCCCTTGGCCGTTTGTGCAGTGGGGAATAGACCTAATTGGTCCAATGCCGAAGGGGCGAGGAGCGGCGACGCATGCAATAGTTGCGATTGATTACCTCACAAAGTGGATAGAAGTAGAGGCCCTCAGCAGTATTACGGAGAAAAAGACAACCGATTTTGTGTGGAGGAATCTAATCTGCCGGTATGGAATCCCTCATGCCTTGATAACGGATAATGGTAGGCAGTTTGACAACCAAGGCTTCAGGAGTTTTTGCCAGGACCTCGGCATAGAATTGAGGTATTGTTCACCTGCTCATCCCCAGTCCAATGGGCAAGTAGAAGCAGCCAACAAGACGATCAAGAAACTCCTCAAGACCAGACTGGGAGCAAAAAAGGGAGCTTGGGTTGATGAACTGCCGGGTGTACTATGGGCATACAGAACAACCCATAAGACAGCAACCGGGGAGACTCCATTTGCGCTCACCTTCGGGCATGAAGCGGTCGTGCCGGCCGAAATAGGAACGGCCACGCATCGAACAGAGTATTTCAACGAGCAAGAAAATGAGGACCAGATATGCTTGAATCTGGACCTGCTAGACGAGAAGAGGGAGCAAGCATCGATGCGGGTAGGCGTTTACCAACGAAGGGTTGCTCGGTATTACAACCAGAAGGTAAATTTGCGGCAGTTCAAAGTTGGAGATTGGGTACTGAGGAGAGTGAATCAAAGTACAAAAGATCCGACTCAAGGGGTACTTGGCCCCAACTGGGAGGGACCGTACAGGGTCAAGCAGTTGGTTGGACCTGGGGCCTACAGGCTGGTCCGAACGGATGGCCGCGAGGTGAAGCGCCCATGGAACGCGGTACACCTTAGGAAGTATTTTCAATAAGATCTGTAAGCACCTACACGTATTTCCGTTCGTAATTGTTGCTCCATGTTCTATGCTTTATTTCCTCTGTATCAAGCACTATCATGTAAGCCGAATGTAATGAAAAAGGAAATTTGGCCCGCTGAGCTACTCAAAAATTCGTTAAGGCGTGTAAAGGCTCACGTCTCAAAGCCTGTCGTGTGGCGACACCGAAGCCAAGCATGCCTGGATCTGCTCGACCGAGCGGAGGCGAGCAGAATCCTATGCTTCAAGAATTTTCTAAGGCGTGTAAAGGCTCACGTCTCAAAGCCTGTCGTATGGCGAGACCGAAGCCAAGCATGCCTGGATCTGCTCGACCGAGCGGAGGCGAGCAGAATCCTATGCTTCAAGAATTTTCTAAGGCGTGTAAAGGCTCACGTCTCAAAGCCTGTCGTATGGCGAGACCGAAGCCAAGCATGCATGGATCTGCTCGACCGAGCGGAGGCGAGCAGAATCCTATGCTTCAAGAATTTTCTAAGGCGTGTAAAGGCTCACGTCTCAAAGCCTGTCGTATGGCGAGACCGGAGCCAAGCATGCCCGGATCTGCTCGACCGAGCGAAGGCGAGCAGAATCCTACGCTTTAAGAATTTTCTAAGGCGTGTAAAGGCTCACATCTCAAAGCCTGTCGTATGGCGAGACCGAAGCCAAGCATGCCTGGATCTGCTCGACCGAGCGGAGGCGAGCAGAATCCTATGCTTCAAGAATTTTCTAAGGCGTGTAAAGGCTCACGTCTCAAAGCCTGTCGTATGGCGAGACCGAAGCCAAGCATGCCTGGATCTGCTCGACCGAGCGGAGGCGAGCAGAATCCTACGCTTCAAGAATTTTCTAAGGCGTGTAAAGGCTCACGTCTCAAAGTCTGTTGTATGGCGAGACCGAAGCCAAGCATGCCTGGATCTGCTCGACCGAGAGGAGGCGAGCAGAATCCTACGCTTCAAGAATTTTCTAAGGCGTGTAAAGGCTCACGTCTCAAAGCCTGTCGTATGGCGAGACCGAAGCCAAGCATGCCTGGATCTGCTCGACCGAGCGGAGGCGAGCAGAATCCTATGCTTTAAGAATTTTCTAAGGCGTGTAAAGGCTCACATCTCAAAGCCTGTCGTATGGCGAGACCGAAGCCAAGCATGCCCGGATCTGCTCGACCGAGCGAAGGCGAGCAGAATCCTACGCTTTAAGAATTTTCTAAGGCGTGTAAAGGCTCACGTCTCAAAGCCTGTCGTATGGCGAGACCGAAGCCAAGCATGCCTGGATCTACTCGACCGAGCGGAGGCGAGCAGAATCCTATGCTTCAAGAATTTTCTAAGGCGTGTAAAGGCTCACATCTCAAAGCCTGTCGTATAGCGAGACCGAAGCCAAGCATGCCCAGATCTGCTCGACCGAGCGAAGGCGAGCAGAATCCTACGCTTTAAGAATTTTCTAAGGCGTGTAAAGGCTCACGTCTCAAAGCCTGTCGTATGGCGAGACCGAAGCCAAGCATGCCTGGATCTGCTCGACCGAGCGAAGGCGAGCAGTATCGTGTAAAGGCTCCAAAGTCTCAAAGTCTGCCTTGTGACGAGACAGGACGCCAAGCTCGCTAGGACATGTTCGACCTTACAAAACCGAGCAAACTCCCAAAGTAGGAAAAATTTTACTATGGCCTAAACAGTAAGAAGATTACGATATACGAAGCGTAATAGAGAAATTTTCTAAGGCACGAGAATTTTACAGCCTCACTCTCACATAGAAAGTAAACAATAACATGTCTTATTGAAGTTGAGATAAGTTGCAAAGCTGCTACATATGAAAAGAAAGGTTATTACAACACAGATCAAAATTTAAACAGAAGGCGGGTCAGTAGGCTGGGCAGTCTCCTCGACGAGCTGGGCCGCGTCGGGCACAGGAGGAGTATCACCAGTTGCCCCTGGAGGAGTACCCGCCTCACCGGGTACAGCAGGATCAGCACGAGGAGGAAGGCTGGGCTCACCAGCCGCTGCATGGTCAACACGGGGGGAAGGATCCTCCTCGACCGCAATCAGTTCTGCCTCCTCGGCGTCCTCCTTCGCCTCCTCTTCGTCCATATACTAGGCAACAGCTTCAGGAAACCCGTTCATGTTGAGACCAGGATGCTGCTTCTTGAGGACGGCCATGATGCTGCGGTAAGAATGTCGAAGCCCCTGATTGTAGCGGAGTTCCGCTTCGTTCTCCAGGTCCTCGAGCTGGATCCGGTGAGACTCGCGAAGAGACTCAAGCTGGGCCTCGTACGTGGCTTTCTGCCTTCGCAGTTCTTCCTGCACCCTGGTCAGTTCATCGTCGAGAGTGGCGGCTTTAGCTGTGGCAAGGGCCTCCTTCTCCTGCAACTTCAGATTTTTGAGGTTCAGGTCCCCAGGTCTCTTCTCGGCCTTGTCGGCCCTGGTGACCGCCGCCTTATTCTCCTCCTTCATCTTTTTCTCCTGCCGATTCGACTTGGCCTGGTAATACGCGAGCATGCAGCTGAGATGGATAGCACCGAACTGCATGGCCCCCATCAGGTCGGGCAGGGTCAATCTGGAAAACTCCTCCACATCCTTTTTGCTCACGAGTACGGAAAGGTCATTCATGAAGGAGACCAGGTGGTCTGGAATTCGGGGGGTGGGCTTCCTCGAAGCAGAGGAGGAGCCTGGCTTGGTTGCTGCTCGGCTACTCTCCTCAACAACCGCAGAAGGAGGTGGCAGGGTTTTCAGAGGAGAGGTCCGCTCTTCTGTTACGGCTCACTTTGCAGCGGGAACCTCCTTATCCTCACCCTTCTTGGAAGTCTGAGAGCGGGTGCGCTTCTTGGTCAAAGCTGCAATCACGGCATCTTCCATCGGAGGCTCAGGGACTACCAGACCAGATGCAATCAGATTGGCAAAGCTTAACAGCTCGCGGTAGGAGCAAGATTTAGCCAACACAGACTCCACCCGCTTCAGCGGTCCAGGCTCAAGAGGGAAATGAACACCCCAAGAAACTGCAAAACGAGCAGACATTCGGTTAAGACCAAAACGACAAAGTGAGAGCTATTATGGAGTAAAGACATCTAAGGCGAGCAGGCAACCTGGGACCATAAATCGAGATGGGACGCGGTAGTCCTTCCCGTCGACCCGTGCAACCTGACCCCAAGGACCCCCAGCAAAGAAAAACTTGCTCTTCCAAGACCTACCTCCCCCCGTCGGAAGCCCAGTCACGGGTTTCCTGCCTTTTGAACTAGATTGAAAGTAGTATCACCCGGGATCTTTGGGGCTGCTCTTTAACTGATATAGATGACGCAGCTCGTCAATGGTAGGCTCGCTCTTACAACACCTATGCCACAAGACGAACAGACCAGATAACACCCTCCACCCGTTGGGGTTCAACTGACCAGGAGCTAGATGCAACTCGCTAAATATCCGGGCAAAGTAGGGACGCAAGGGACACCGCAACCCATGCTTGAAGCTCTCCAGGAACAACGTGACGTATCCCTTAGGAGGCCGACTAGGGGTGTCCTTTTTCCCGGGGACCCTAAGGGATATAGCATCGGGGATCCCGTATTGATCCCGAAGAGCTTCAAGCTCGTCTACCGTGGTCGTGCAAGTGATCAGATCGATCGCATAATGGTACGACTGTGCCCTACCCCCGGCCATACTCCTAGTCTCTGGTTGGGACGACTCTGGTAAGGGCTCCCCCCCTGCATCACCCTTCTGCTCGTCACTTAAGGTGTCTGACGAGCCAGATATCCCCACTTCACCACTGTTTCGGCTCGAGGAGGTCGTTTCTGGGGACATCCTTCTAGCCCTAGTTGCAATGTCAGGGTTACTGGGCTCTAGAGGGATCCTAGGGTCGAAGGCGGCGTCGGCGAGCAGACTAGGTAAGAAGTCTAACTCGTCGTCGTCGTCTATCTCGATGATTTTTTCCTTACCTCTCGATATCTCTCTCAACCTACCACCCTAGCGTCACCGCCGACCACTACCCAGACAAAAACGAAGAAAGAAAGAGGTGTTTACTACTATTGAGGAACGATAAAATAGAAACGATACCTGAAAAATCGGCCGTCGAGGAGGAAGTCCTAGCCGGGATAAGTGTTTTAACTGGAAAGAATCGAGGGGGAGGTATATTTGCCAAAATTCATTCGCCGGAAAACAGAGAAAGCGGCGGATGCGCTGGGTAAAAAAGTGTTTTGAAATTTCCAAATGAGGGAAACCGTCTGGGCTGTCAGCACTTAAATGGGCCCGAATTCCGAGGGCTTGCGACTCTTGGTTTGAAATTCAAATGGAAGGCTCGAATTCCGCCACGTCGCTTCACCCGCGATTAAATGCGACACGACTCTTGGCAACTTTTCCCACCCAACGTAAGCCGCGACTGTTGAGTTTCTACTGTCGGTTCACTTTGTTACCCAACACCAGAAACTGGGGGACATGTGTTTGGGGGTATTCTAACGAAACCCGAAAATACGAGGAGGATTATACGAGCAGGAAGCTGGAAGTAGGGCTCGCTTGGACAAAGATGAGCAGAGGACACACGCAACCACCTACCACCGCAGTCGGGAGGATACACGCAACCACCCACTACCGCAGTCATGTAGACACACACAATCACCTACTACCGCAGCAATCGAGTTACACGCAACCACCTGCCGCAGCAGTGATGAAGTCACACGCAACCGCCTGTCACAGAGAGGAGGAAAGATCCTCAGGAGGCCTATAAAAAGGCAGCCCGCGAAGGTAAAAGGGTTGGACTTTTTACGATTCAAAGGGACTAGAAAAACAAAAGACTGAGAACTGATAAAAAACCTAAGGCCAAGAGATTCACGGCCAATCTTTTCCCAAATAAAAACCTTCTTATCTGACTTGAGCGTCGGGGGGTTTACGCCGGGAAAACACCCGGCGCACTCTGACTTGTTCTGTGAGTGCAGGAAACCCATAAAAGCAACTGGGCGAGGAGAAGTTCTGGTCGACATAAAGTTGAACGAGCAGGAAGCCTGGTCTCAGAAGAGCGCGACCAGAATTCTGCATCAACACCCGCTTCCACTTGATCCATTGGGCATCGCTTGATCTGCGCAAAGCCATCCAAGGTTGTTCCAATGAGATCGAGATCGACAACCACCATCAACAAGTCCTCCAAAGTCCAAGCTCTCGAATTTTTCAATTCATATTTCAATTAATATTTTTTATGAGAATTAGTGGAAACGGACTAAAATGAAATAATTTCATAAAAGTAATCTTGTAATAACTAAATAATTATAAAACCCCCCCAAAATTAACAAAAACAACTCAAAATTGTCCTTGATCCAAAATGAACTGAACTTAACCTGAATTTTAGACCCGATCTGATTTGAAATTAATCTGAACCCATCCAAAAATATTCTATTAAGGTAAGGATATTTTTGTACATTTATAAGTTAATGACGGTCAATGTTTAAAGATAATGGATTTTGGGGGGTAACTTAATATTTTTAATAATAAGGGGGTGATTTGAAGATTATTACTTCACGAGGGGGTAGGTCTAAATTTTCCCTATAAATAACACAAATAATCAATTTAGTATTAATGATGTATATTAGTTATTTTTTTCAAAATTAGTAATATTAATTAATATGTGTCATAAATGTGTTATGTGTAATTGTGTTGAGATAGTTTATTGCGGATACGATATAATTACTTATCATGTCAACTCATTTATTAATCGTATCAATATTTATCAACATGAATATAGAAAAAATTGTGTCATGACCCACTTTGCTACCTCTAATAACAACTAAAATTGTTTGTAGACATGAGATTTTGCAAAAACTATAGTAGTCAAGCTATATTAAACAAAAAAAGATACCCTTCATGTAAGAGTTATTTAAAATAATAATACAATGAAACTTTGATAAACTAATATTATCAAGATCAAGAAAAATTTATTAACGAATCACTAAATTAATGGTTTATGAATATATTCATTATCTTCACTAAATCATATTCATAACAACCAAGTAAATTAATCAATGTAGAACATCTTGTTGAGATGATAAAATCTCTAGCTTGTGTTGAAAATAAAATGTTTAGGAATTAGAACCCCACTCACAAGGGTAGGAATAAAATTGGATTGGCGTTAGAAAAAAATTAAAAATAAACATAAAACATATTGTGGATGGGTGGACTGTTTGTCTTTTTGGTCGGTTTTAACAATCACTAAACCAAACAAAACTATTTGGGTTGAGAAATGCTAAAAAAGCCTCAAACAAAATTTTTAGATAAATTGTTATTTGAATTTTTAATGATTTGTAGTTTAGAGTTTGGAAGACTGTATTTTGAAACTTTAAAAATTATTAAGATTGAATATGTATTTTGTAGGATATTAAATTTGTGATATTTTTCTATTTTATTTTGCTTATTAATTATTATTTTATAAATAAATTATAAAGATATCATAAATGAATCTAGAATATTTGGTTTGATTCATTTATTAATTCTACTAAAAGAACTAAATGAATTATAAACGAAAGAAAATTTGATTCAATTTATTTATTAATTCTATATTATGAATTAAATGAATTAAGTCCAAAAGTCATTTATTAAACCAATCAAATTTTAATCTCGAGATTAAGATTGTTAAATAAATAAACCAAATTTATTGAAGTTTGACTCAATTTATTTAGGATTCAATTCAAATTTGATTTGGGGAGAAAGGAGAAGGTGAAAATGATGTGGCCTAAAGATGGAAAAATCCAGATCTAGATTTAAATATAGATGCATTCGGATAAAAATTTTCATTGCTATTTTGGGATTCGAATCTATAATAAATAATGCAGATCCAGATGTAGGTAATATTAGAATGGATTTTGGGTATCCGAATCTGAACATTTAAAAAATTTATTTACAAATTTATAAAATTTTACTTATTTAAAATAAAAATAAAATAATCATCAAATATAAAACAAATCTTAAATAATTGTTAATAACAATCTAAGTGTCTGATTAGTATGACTTATCTAATAGTTATAAGTACTTATTTAATCCCAAAAGCTCTTATGAAATTTTTTGTTATTGTTTGATTTTTTTTAGTAAAGTTTTTGAATATTAAATAAGTTATTTTGTTTTTATTAGAAAAGATTTTCTTAAATGTTAAAATATCTAAAATATTCTTTACATATTTTTTACAATCTTATTTTATCTTTTCATAATATAACTTTAAAAAACTTACTTATTAAAATAATTTTATAATTTTTTTATAAAAGCTCTCATTGACAACCAAATAACTAATTTTTTTTTGTGCAAGCTCTACTTTTTAAAGTACTATTAAACAAAAGCTTGATTTAAATAAGCTCTATTTGAAAAGTTATAACAAACAGAGTCTAAGTTAATAAAAGGGAAATTATCAGCCATATACCCTTAAATAACACCCGTATCAAACGTGTTACAATATTTTTTAAGTGTATCACTTGTATACCCTAAGTTGATAAAACACTTCCGCTATCCACTAATTTGTTAACTTCCGTTAGAAAATTAACATAATTGTGGCAAATTGACTATTTCACCCTTGAAACTCAAAATGAGGTAAAAAGATAAATTTTTCCAAAAATTAACATAAATTTTCAATACACAATTTTTTATTTTGTTATTAACAATATATGAATTATTAATGGTACATATTATTAACAATTATCCATAAAAAAATCCATATTATACCATAAAAAATTATTCACAACATATTATTTACAATTATACATATTATACCATAAAAAATTCCAATTGGAGCTTGGAGGAGTAGATCTTAAAAAATTTAGATTAAATTTTGGAGGAATAGCTCAGTTGTAAAGTAGTTTTTTTAACAATTATTAACAATTATCAGATAAATGAGATGACATATCATTTTTATCAATATATATCATATGACATGTCATTTTTCATTAGGTAAATGGAATGACATGTCTTTTTTAAAAAGACTAGATTACCCCTATGATGTCAGCGCTTGCAAACGACAGTTAACAAATTGGTGGACAGCAAAAGTGTTTTGTCAATTTAGGGTATACGAGTGATATACTTGAAAAGTATTGTAACACATTTGATATTAGTATCATTTAAGAGTATATGACTGATAATTTTCCTTAATAAAACCACAAATGATAAATCTAAAATAATCTAAAATACTGGACAAGTCTAAAATAATCTAAAATAATATTTATGGGTACTTAGTGTATTATAATGTTTATGCATAACACATTTTTAGCATAAGATTTGTGTTTTCTTATATATTTTCTACTTTTTATTTAATTATTTTAAAAAATACAAATCCATATATTCGATTTTTTGAATGCAAGTGCATTTGAATCTGTGTGAATCCCCAATTTCTACATCCGACTCTGTATTTTTTATTATGTAGATCCGAATTTTTTTAATTTGGACGAATCTTTTGAATTTTTACGAATGCAGGGAAAACCTAGATTTTCTTGCTATCTCCACTGTCGCCAAGTGGTGGTGTGAGTTTGTTATTATTTACATTGATGAAGGGCAACACTGTAATTCTACAATACTATAAGTCTATAGCACAACTATTCAGCATCACTTAAATAAAATTACAGGGAGTAATAACTTAGGAGGTGTTTTTTTAATTAATAATTAGTTTAATTTCAATAAGTTAAGTTATTAAGTCCGTTTGTTTTTTTAACCTAATGAAAAATTTCACTCATTAAATCATTAAATTATTAAGTTAATTTATTTTTAGGTTTTTTGTCTAATCTAGGAAGTCTGAATGATATTATTAAAAATATTCTCTAAAATATGCTTATCTAATTCATTGATTTTCATCCTTACATAAATAAAATTTAATAATTAGTATTATTATCCATTTCTATAACTTGTGATAATATAGTGGTAGACTACTATTAGTTTTATCTTTTTATTTTCTTCAAATTAGCATTATTTATCTTTGCAAATTTTTATGAATATTTTCATTTAAAAACATGATAAACTACAATAAAATTTATTAACATATACTAATTTAGAAAATAAAGGGTTGTATTCAAGTGAACATAATTTATATTTTGATAATATATTATCTTATTTAACTTCTCTGAATTGTTTATTATTTTTTTAACATTTATAATTTGTAAGAGTATAAATGTAAAAATATTAGTTTTCAAACTTTTTAAGTTAAAAAAATAAATTAATATTTATTTCTAGTAATTCAGATAAAATACACAAATATATTATTTAGATTCAAAATTCAATTCTATTCAAAATTTAAATCCATTTAAATTAAAAAAATCATACTTAATCTAAAGAAAAAATAAGTATCACTTAAGGGCAATAACGTCATTGATAGAAAAGTAGCTCAAAATGCTGACTTAACAGAAATTGTTGAGACATGAGACAGAAATGGAGGTTGACCAAATTTTTCCGCCAATTTCAAACAAAATTTTGTTTAATGACAAAACTCTTCCAAGGAAGCACGGCAGGAGATGAAGATACGCAAACGCAAGATTTGGTCCACACACTCTTTGGCCAAACAAACTTCCAAGTTCCAAACACCCCTTGAAAACAACATCCAAACAAACTTCCACCACTCTCTTTATTTATTTATTTATTATTATTATTATTATTAATTCTTTCTTCTATTTTTCAAATTTCTCATCCCACTGGAACAAAGTAGGTTTAATTTCATATGAACCCCTAAACTAAATTATTACTTAGTGCTACTTATTCTCTTTATTTATGTTCTCTTGTCATTTATTTATCTTTTTAAAATTTCTTTTTAATTTTCACTCTTACAGCCATCAAAAAATTCAAATTCTCCACTTTATGAATAAGAAAGTAGATATTAATTAAATAAATTAAAAAATTATTGGTATTGCTTTTACATATTCATGTTTTAAATTTATTTTAAAACACTTATATTCTTTCATAATTTAAAATTTTAAACTCAGATTTTAACTTTTGAATACACTTATCATTGTTAATAATATATGATTAAGACTTAGGAGGCGTTTGTTTTTTATCTAAAATCTGAATAGACATGAATTAATCTGAATTCTAAATAAATCTGAATGTCTGAATCTGAATAGTATGTTTGTTTTTTATCTGAATCTTGAAAAATAAGTATTAAGTTGTTTGTTTTTCCAACTTGAAAAGTTGAAAATATGTACTTTTATATTTGTATCCTTATTAAATTTGAATGTCAAATAAATAAGTTAAATACCACAATATTTTAACATTTATAAGTAAAACTATATTCAAGTGAATATATAAAATATCATAAATTTTAAATTTTATTGTATATAATATAAGAAAGAAAAAATAGGAAAACTTTTATGTAGTGTAAATGTCTATGAGTGAGTTTTGGAATAGACATGAAAAATAAATTATAAAGCAGAGATATTTTTGAGATTAGCAAGCAATTGACTTAATTCAAATTTCTCCATTAAGTAAAAAGTCAAAAAAATTAGCTTATTTTATTAAATCAAAATTATCTAAAAAATCTCATGAAGTTATAAAAATAAACACCTTTAATTAACTTAAATAATTAAGTTAAGTCACTTTAAATCATTAAGTTAAAAAACAAACGCCACCTTAGTTAGTAATCTATTTAATTTACTCACCATCAATCACCATGTGTATTTTATTGAAAACATTAAATACTGATAATATCCTTGTTTAATTGAAATCAACAAATATCAGTTAAAACCCAGATGATATTCAGAATCTAACAAGCCAAGGGGCGAAAAAGCAAAGAGACCAAAGAGGGTAAGTGACAGAAAGAAAACAATTGGGGGTCAAATTAGAATTAAGAAATAATAGTAAGACCCAAACGAAATTCAGATGTCCTTGGATTTGAAAACTGAGAGTCCAAACTCCAACCAATCAGGATGCAGAATTTCGTATGTAGATCTCCTCTCCCTTCCTAACCACAAATTCAGATACACGCGTGCCACGTGGCTCACTCCTTGCCACCATTCTGTCCACATGGCAAGTGTTGCCGACTGTTCCCACGTGAATCTCACGTGTACCAGGTCCCACTACCCTGGAAAACTCGTTAGTGTTTTGAAGCACTTTTGTTTTCTGTAATTTGAGCGTTTTTTTTTCCCTTTTAACTTTCTCATCGTTTTCTCCATTAATTTTCTCTTTCTTTCCTTGTCTGTGAATGAACTAAGAAAGTGTTTTGGATCCTTGTTTAGTTTTACTAAATATTGATGCTTACGTGGATAATCTCAGTAATTTTCCTTTAGTTCTGCACTTTCTTCATTTTCTTTTTCTGGAGAAAATTTGGCGATGCGTGGATTAATACCATACGAGCTTGGTTCTGTATTTTTGTTTTTCTGCAGGATTTTTAACTATGTTTGATTGGAACGACGAAGAGGTAACACTTCTTTTACTTATAAAAAAAATTATTTTTATTATTTTGTTAGCATCATGGAGTTTTATTTTTTTGAGTATTTTTTTGTTTTAGGATAATATGAGGACGAAATTGAGCTGAGGAATTGAATTGGCCTTTGGCCTTTTTTTTTTTTGGATTTACTTATTCTTTCAAGTGGCTGTTTCTGTTACTCTTTTTGGGTTGACTGTTTTCTCTATTAAATGCTCATGCATGAAATTCTAATTTTGCTGTATTTTGCTCAAGTTTATGGATGTAATTACTGTTTTTAGTCAATAAAGGTGTGTTTCTTTATATGATGTTAAAGTTTCGTTGTAATTATGCTGTATAGGAGGTGTGAACATTTTCTGTAGTTTATACTGAATGGTTTTGAGAAACGTTGAATGCGGCTATTCTTTGTTGAACAATGTCGCATGACATCTTGTCATGACTTAGTTCAGAATGAAATGGGTTGGAACCTTGTTTCTGAAGATCCACAGATCTTCTATAGTTACAAAATATGGAATCTCGGAGGTGGGCTAAAGCCTGCTAGGGTTTCTGATCCACTGGCTGCATACCTTTTGAGGCCTTTTTGTTTAATTTTGCTGAGTAGAAGTACTTCACTGCAGGGCTTTGCAGCATTTTGTCACTGGGATTTCTTTTCCCTGTTTTTGTGGACTTCTAGTTCCGTGGTATACAGTTTTGTTGTTTGCATATTCTTCTTCTGTTTCTGAGGAATAAACTACAGAACTTAGACATGTTATTTCGTGGTTTTTGGGAGAATACCAAAAAAAAAAAAGAAAAAACCTGAAGATTGTAGTTTCAGATTCAAGCACTCGAATTAGAAGCTTGATTTTCTTTCAGAGATTGTAAGTTGTCTAGGCTCACTATCTGTAGTGAAAAACTATTTCACTCTTTTGAAATGTTTGAATCCCTAGAATTTCAGTGCCATATGAATTAAGTTGCCCTAGGGGCTTAACTGAGTGGCTTTCAAGCAGTTTTATTTGGCTGACCACCCAAGTTTGAATCCTTGGGGAGGTAGGGGCTAAGAAAGTAAATACCTTGAAGAAGTTAAATAAGTTATTCAGTTACTGTTCATCGTGTAGAAGTGATGTTGTCATTTTATGTTTAAGAAGTGAAAGTTCATTAGATGGTTGCATCCCTCTTCCCCCCCCCCCAAAACAAAAAAGAATCACTTTAATATTTTCTTCTGTTCTTTTTGAGACCTCATAACATAATTATCATGATTATTATTAGTTGGCTAATTGAACAGTGTAATCTTGAACTGTTTGAAAATTTTCTGTCTGGCAATTGTTACTTGTTCTGCTGAAATTCGACACTTCATTTTCAGCTTACAAATATAATATGGGGTGAGAATGGGAAAAGTGATGACCATATTGTGCCATATCAAGAAGAAAATGAAGATTATGGAAACAAGAAGGAATGGAGTCAAGAAATTACAGCCATTAAGCCTGCGGAGAGGAAGATGCCGGAGGTTAAAATTGATTTTAATGGCGGAAAGTTGGAGTGCAGTTCCAATTTTAACTCACGTGAAAGGAATTCTGTCTCTGGAATTGGCATGGGCTCAAGGTCTGATCTATCTTCATCTAATGCTGCCAAAACTGATGAGGAACCCATGGGTACAAATGTTTCTAATAGAATAGCTGAAATCACCAAGTCTAATTCCACAAGTAATGGTAAGAACATTTACTGGAATAGACAGTAGATTGATGATTTGGTTAATGATTACAAGACTTACAATAACTAATACTTTAAACAGCTGTGAAAGCTGACCTTGACAAAGATTCTGAAATTTTTGAAAATCCACAAGACGGTAAAGATCAAGGTGATTTTGTCGACTATAGCTGGGCTAACATTGGAAGCTTCGATGACCTCGACCAAATATTTAGGTAATAAGGAATCTCTATATCATTCTTTCTGCCTTAGTGAAACTTCTCACTTGCAATTCTGAACTGGAACCTTGGTGGTTTTGCAATTATCCAAAAAGTACTGCTGTTCGTTATCTCTGTCTCTATTGGAGAGTATAACACAAACCATGATTTTGGAGAGTTTTTATTGCCAACGAAATGCAATCACTCTTATAACCTAATAGTTTATCCTTTTGAGAGAAACGCATCCATAACTTGAGACATGTGCCTATGCCATTGTTATCTCCTGAGATCGTGTGATTCTTGAAGATTTTTCAAATTGTATTACTTTTTTTTTTTGGGTTTTACAATAATGTTTTCAATGAATTCCATCTGACTCAATATCCTCACAAGTGATATTTTGCAGCAATGATGACCCAATATTTGGCAATGTAAGTCTTGGAACTGCTGAATTGTGGTCTTCTTCTAATGATGTTACTAACAGCCCTATAAAGTCTTTCCCCTTATCTGAGGACCATCCAAATTTGGAGTTAGGAGCACTGAATAATACATCTGAACATGTGGTAGTCAAATCCGAATTTGAGCAACAAGGTAACAAGTCACTAACCCTCAGCAATGGGAAATTGAATGATCCTGCTCATGATCTGCAGAGTACACATTTGACCCTAGATCATGTAGAATATGCTGGGGTTAAAAGTACGCCTTTCGAGAAGGATCAGGTAATAAAATTCATTTTCTAAGGGGATAGGTTCCTAAAATATATTTATTTTTACGTGATTGGAGGAAGCAATATAAATTTCCTAAATTTTATTTTGGTTTTGCAGACAGATTTGTGCACAAGGAGAAATACCACTGCATCAAACTGTGGCCCAGTTGCTGAACATGTCGTGACTTCTGAAAAATTTCCCAACAAGGTACCTCGATCTCGCTTGTATTTGCTAAATTAGCCCTGAAATTTTTAGGATCTATAGGTTTCCAATCTTTCATTCGCTGTTTTTTTTTTTTTTTTTCCCGAGATCTCAAAAGATTACTCAGCTGACAGTGGAAAATAGTTATTTCCATTTAACTCACAGACATGCAGAAACCTAGAAGTCAGGAGAACTTGGAAAAGGAAACATATTTATTATTATTCTGTCATGGATGTGAACATAATCTACTCAACAGTCTTTTGAGTATAAACTACAACATATAAGCTTGATATTCTGTGGCAAAAACTTAAAATGCGAGCAGAACATCAGATTACAAATGGCTGCAGGGGCAGCTCAACGCTTGGGCAAGTAAGGCAATTGCCTGAGGCCCCACCAAAAGACAACTTCAATTCATTATCAAGAGGGCCTCCATTTTATTAATCAAAAGGGTCCTGCATTTGATAGATAATAAAAATTTATTAGTATTTTATTAAATAAATTAAAGTTGATATATTTTATACACATAAAAAATTACTATATACTTTTCCTCCTCATTTATAACTGATTTTAATATCTTTCTCTTTATTCAGTACATTTTATATTCTTTATTTACAATAAAAGCTAAGATTATTCACTTGTGTTTCTCAAGAAAATCGTGAATAGAGGAAAACGTTTATTTACTTATCATACCTTATTTTTTGTATGAATATCTATTTGATACAAAAATTATCAATATATGAAATTCAAATAAAAAGGCTCTGCATCTTAAGAAGCATGAGTGAAAAACTTAAAATAGAAATTTATCATCTTTGTTTAGTAAGTTCTTTTATTCAATTGTAAATGCATTATTTGTTCTTTTTTGGATTTTTCTAGGGCTAGCCCTGCATGCCTGTAGACATCCAAATCAATAGAAATACTACTGGGAGAATGGTGGTCAAGAAATTCTGTTTCCTCAGTTGTTGACATCCCAACATTCTGAACTCATACTTTTTATTGTAAAAGCATTTGTTGTCATTAATATAATTAAAACAAGTATTCATCATGATATTTTGAAACTTATGATTCTTCATGTAATGATAGGATCCTTAGCCTTATTGCAATGAAATGAATCTTGATTATGATTATTGCATGCAAGATAAGATGTGTAATAAATGGAACTTCATGGTTTTTATGGTAGCACACAGAGCCATATGCTAATGGTTTATTTGGTTTTTTAAGGAAAGTAATAAATGAAACTTTCTAATTTAATGGTAAAATTTGCATCCATTTTGGAGAAGGGGGAGGAGAAATCCACAAGTAATATATGAACTTCTCTGGTAGGCTGTTTTCTAAAGGCCGTGTATGTGCAGGCACAGGGTGTCTTTTTGTTCAAGTAGATTAATGAACGTTATGCTAGCATTTTGGGGCAGTATGTTAAATTTTCTGTTGAAAAAAATACTAAAGAGTTGTATGATGCTAAAATTTGTACATAGTATTATTGCAGTACAGGACCTTAGATTTTTAACAGAGTTGGATAGAGCTTCAGGGGACAGTCTGTCTATCATGCATTGGCTCCAACGTTACACAACCACAAGTTTTTCATTGAATTTCATAAGATTTATGTTTTGCACGTGATTAGTTTTTTGTTATAGACAACTTTTCTGCCACAGGTTATTTTTTGCAAGATGTGTGATAGAAAAGTTGGGAAGGCAATGATGAACTTGTGAAGTTCAATAAAAAACTTGTGGTGATGTAACACTGGATCTAATGCCTGGTAGATTGATGAGTTTTAGTGCCAAAAAACTGGTGGATGCTTGGGATACTTACAGAAGATTTGTGGTGAGTTAATCCCTTAAACACCAAACAAGTTGGCATTGAGACAGGTACCATTTGCTGACTTTCAATTTAAAACAACAACAATTGTTGCCTAAACAATTAATTCAAAGTGGTTGTGGCTACTATTTGAAGTAGTCATTATCTTGACAGACCAACTACTTCTAATTCAAAATAAAGAGAGCTTCGTACCTGGATCAGTTAGCTCTCTTTTTGCTCTTGCATTTCTACTAGGGCTGGCAAAACATTCTGACGTGTCACATCTCATTCCATGCTAGGGGAGCATTTCAAGTCCAGACCAGACCACCCAGCTCAGCCCCCAAAGACATGCTTTTACTAAACTCAGGTCATATCAAGTCACATGCTCATGTTAAACAAAACGCTGACAGGATTGTGCTATACTTTGCCATCCTGATCTATGTGCTTTTGTACTTCTTGGTCCTCGCTAGTAACATGACATGACCATATGATGTGTTAATTATTTGGTACTTCTACGGAAAGTTTTTGGACAGAGAGAGTTCCTACCAGTATCTCTTCATTTTTATGGACAAAGTGAGGGGATTTGAAGGGGGAACAATATCTGACTGGTTAGTGTTTTAAGTGCAAAGATAAAAGATAAAGAGTGATGCAACATATCACAAAAGTTATTCCAGAAAGAACATGGGATGACTTTTGGGTATTTAGCATTACTCAAAGATATGGTGGACCATCTCTTTGTTCATCGTCCAATTATATGTTCTTTTTATTCCCTGGTATTTATGTGATATTGTTAAGTTGACAAGGGAAGTTAGGAATGGCAAGGCATGATGTTGTTGGCCTTGCAGAGTTGCCTACTTTGATGTGGTATTTGTGGATGTAGGAAGATTGTAGACCATCTGATGATGATAAACATCCTATGTAGCTCTTTTTGCTTGGGTTGGTTTGGTCCTTTTTCTGGTTTGTGGGTCATTTATTATTCAAACTTAAGAAATTCCTCCACCCTTTTCCTCTTGGTACTTCTTTGTTTTACTTGTATGGTTCCCCCAGCCTGCAGTTACTTTACCCTTTAGAATATTCACTGTAATTTTATATTAAATGTTGTCCAAGATTTTGCTTAAGTTTGAAATACTTTTCGAAAGAGATAGCATGTTCAATAGTTTTACTTCTGTGAAAGGAATTTTCTAGGACCCTTTTAGACATTTTTACAAAGGATCTAATTTCTTAATTTGGAAGAACTTATCTTTAGAAATTTATTACATCTTTAGAAATTTATCACACATAATGGAATGGTCTCTTATTCATATTGTGATGTCAGATCACCTACGGTTTGCCCAGAAAAAGACTTGCTTGTTTAAAAACTCGCAAAAGATTCACTGCTGAGAATATCCGAATCCTTGAAATCTTCCTATCAGATTTCTTGTTTGTATTTGCTTCGCATCACTTATTCTTTCAGCTCTGGTTAATTAAATTCCTGATGCATATATAATCTTTTGCTCGAATATCTCCTTAAAGATTTTGACTTATAACTGGATTCTGATCGTAGAAGCTGGTGTTGTTCTAAAGATGATTTTAGCAAATTATGGACATAAAATTCAGAACATCATTTGCTGAAACTCTAAAGCAAAAAGATCCCTTACACTTGCAAAATCTACGAGTTTTATTGTTAGTTCTTCTCCAAATTTTTCTAACTTTTTTCTCTTTAACCTTTTCTGAGTATTTACAGGGATACAAACAGAAGAATCCTTTGAGAGGTCAGAGAAAGTTGGAAGAGAATAGTGAGGGAAAGTTATTGCAAGATTTGTATGGTACCCGGCCGCTAACTAGAAGCCTATCTGTTAAATTTGAGAACCAATTGGCTCACCCCGTCGTACAGTCTTCACCCTCTTCAGTTCACAGTCAACAGAGGCAGCTTCCCAAATCTGAGACTTTGCAGTACCAACAGATTTCTAATTCATTTGTGACCCCGTCTGCATATGGGAATCTTACAAATCCATATCCTGCCATGCCTGTGCTCTCTCACATGCAGTCTGGGGAATTTAAGCACCAAAGTTTCTCCTCTTGCTACAATGTTTCACCAGGTAAAGCAAAACATGTAAACAAGTCAGCAGCTGCTCCTGCAAAATCTTTGACTATGACACCTCAAGAAAAAATTGAAAAGTTAAGGAGGCGGCAACAAATGCAGGCAATGCTTGCCATTCAGAAACAGCAGCAGCAGTTCAGTCATCAAGTCTCCAAAGATCATTCCAACCCTCAAAATTTCCAAGAAAACAAAATTCAGCTTGTTGATGGAGCTGATCTTGAAGTTGGAGACTTGAGTGCTCTTCCCTCTTTTGACCCAAATTCACCTGTAGAGCAGGATGACTCAAATACAAGTTGTTTGGCTGTTGATAATAATCCAGTGGCAGACACAATACTTTACCGCCTTCAAGTTGTCATTGCCCAGGTATGCTCAATTTTTTTGTTTCCTTTTACATTAACCACTTTATTTCCTTACATAGGGATTTGAGCTCTGTAAAATTGCCAAATAATCGTGTTGCTGTTTTGACAGTTGGATCTCAGAATAAGACTTTGCATACGGGATAGCTTGTTTCGATTGGCGCAAAGTACGATGCAGAGGCATTATGCTAGTGATACTGGCAGTACTAACAAACGTAGCAGGGATGAACCTGAAGTTGTTACAGAAGAAGATAGTACGCCCTCTAGCAGGTTAGTGACCCTATGAAGTTGTCATGTAATGCCCTTCAAGTTGGTTATTCCCTTAATTTACGTAGTATAGAATTAGGTTACTTTGACAATCTTGAACTCATGATTTGGTAGTTGTTAGTTCATAGATAGGGAAAACGTTATCTGCAACTATTGAGTTTTGGAAATTAACAATGACACAATTAGGAATCTGACCTAAAAACCCTATCAGATACCCCCATCAGATCAAAAATACCCAAGTAAACCCTCTTTGATGGCAAAATTTCATGACTTGGATAGCTTATCTACTTTTTTTCATTTCAAAAACTACAACACCACCATTTAAAATCTAAAAGAAAAAAATACCATAATTTGGAGCCTCAGTTTATGGCAAAAGCTGACATGGGGACTTAAATGAAGGTGTCAGGCAAATTAGGTCCACTTATGATATATAATGTATTTTATTTATGCATTTATTATTATTATTATTATTATTTTGGTGTGATTTACTCTATTAGAAACTTAACTAATTTTTACAAAAAATTGTTGATACGTTGCATAGGTTTTTGTTTCCGGAATATTGATAAAGTAAATCTATTGTTTGCTATAAAATAATATCAAATAAATACATTATAGAATAAAATTTATAATTAAAAATAATATGTTTAAAATTTTATAAAAATTATGAAGTAAATGTAAATGACATATCATAATTTTAAAAATTATTTACTGTACATTTACAATATGGTGTATTTGTTTTTAATTATAAAAAAAATGTATTTGATTTTAATTAAAAAAATGTTATATTATCAGTAAACAGAAAAAATAGTGGAAAAGTAAAAAAAAACCTAGCAATGTCAACTGCGACATTTTGGTGAATTGTTTATACTACCAGATCCCTAATTTTCTGATCTATTGAACGTTGGGATCGTTTTTGGAAAACCAACTGATTGAGGGGATGAAAATGCATTATGTGGGACTGTAATGCCGCATCGGTTTACCTCATACATAGGTACCTTTATCAGTGTTGCTGATGGGCCAGATTATGACATGAGTATTTATTATAAGTCAGACTCTGAAGCTAAATTGCCCCTTGTATCTTGTTCAATTCTAATAGTTCACATTCTTAGGTTTAGTTTGTTGAAAGTAAGACCGTCTCCCGATGCAACTCCACACCTCTCTATCCTTGTAGACCAATCTTCTTCTTCCAAACCCAGAAACCCCCAACACCAGCCACTCCCTAATCCAAAAGAATAAAAAAAAAAAATAATTAAAGAGAGAGAGGGAGAGAAAGGTTTCTATCATTGTTGGATTTCTTTCTAGCCCACATGCACAATCTATTGATAAATTGCTATAGACTAATTGTTATTTTGAATATCAAGAAGAAGTGAACTAGAATCCGGAATGCATTGAAAGAAAATTCAGTACACAGGAAACACAGGATTGTAAAATCAATTTAGTGTAGGAGAGGAGACCCCGATTATGTGTTATTTTCTGTCCCAGCAAAACTAACCCAGTATTTAGCAAGCACGTTCATCATGCACACAGCAATGAAATTGCTCAAGAAGAAATAAGAGAAAAATCACAATCACTGAGCACGCTTGTTTAATATACTTGTTGCAATCATTGCTTACAATGTTCTTCACAGTGACAGAATTAATTAACAAAAATGACTTATCCTATCAAGAGCGAAACAATATGTGGTTCGGGCATTAAATGCTTCATAAATACCGCAGAAGTTAATGCATTCAAATCATGTTAGCTTTGAGTGTGCCCAATAGAAGGATCAGCAGCATTTCACAACGGTTTTATATGAAGAACACAAACCTTGTTGAATGGCGAAGTGGCTCGCTCTATTATTTGAATAATTAAATATTAATTTGCCATAGTCTTAACTGATACCCTCCTTTTTTTCCCCTGGATTTTTATTCTAACTATATTTTGCTCATGCCCTATCTCTCACTTTAATCAAATCCATTTGTGAGTGCTGGGTGTGCTAACACTATAATTATCAGCTTGGCGATGGTTATTGCTAAGACATATTCTCAAGGAAAAAAAAAATTGTTGGAACTTTATAATTTCCTTTCTTATTCCTTTTCCAAATTTAAAATTTTAATTTTTTCCAACTTTTTTTAATAATATGTAAATGTAAACCATGCAATACTCCTCCCTCCTTTTTCTAGCTTTTGTGAGCAAGATTCAGATCTTAAACCTCTTCCATGACCTGAGAGATATCACTAATTGAACCAATCAACTCCAACGCTGGTCATATTCTTGTTATAATGAAGAAAGAAACATATAATTAATGGTAAGAAGTTTCTCTGTCCCTCTTTCCCCTTGACAGAAACTTCTATTTCTGTCCTTTCATGTAGGTTGAAAAATTTAATAAAAGAAAAAATAACCTTCGATGCCTGTTTGATTTTAATTATTATAATGCCCTTTTTGGAATCTGTAGTGCTGTTCTCACTTTATCTACAAAAGCATCTCCAAGGATTTGTAAACTTTCTGTTTTACCATCTTTTAAATCTCTTTCGTCAGTTGCTTTAGTAGTGGTGAATTGATGAATGATTAATAACTTGATTGTATGTGTAGGAGAGACATCTTTTGATTGATAGTGTTTTGAAATTACTTTGCAATGGATCCAAAAACAAAAACAAAAAAAATTACAAAACGGATAAACAAATGCACATTTGTTGAGAACCATCAAAGACCACTAAAAGAAAATACTTTCTTCGGTTGCTTTTTCTTATTATCATCCCAAGTCACCTTTTCTGAAAGGGATGATGCAGTTATGACTATTTCATACAAGGATCTCAACATTCATTTGAAATTGCTTTTCTTATTTTTTACGGCTATGCAGGTATCCTCGAATGCCTGATGCGGAAACAGAAACCAATCCTATTGATCGAGCTGTAGCTCATTTGCTCTTCCATAGGCCCTTGGACTTACCAGGAAAGTATCTAGAGACACCTGAATCACCGGTTTCTGCTAAATTCTCATGTGAACATGCAACAATGAGTTTAGCAAGCTTGCCAAATAGCTGCATGCCCAAGAGTTCTAAAATTACGCAAAACATTTCTCAGCTAGGGCCCAATGATCCTTGTTCAGTGCCTGAACCCCAGCTTCTGGATCAGTTTAAAACCAGTCCCTGTATGGACACTTCAGAGAATGCATCATACTATGGACCCACAGATATTGGAGCTGCTGAGGTCGAAGCCTCTCAGTAAAGTACAAGTTTCACAATTCTGCAAGGGTAATTCCTTCCTTTATTACTTCCATGTTAATTGATATACTTTCCTTGTATAGCTGTACGGATTTGCTTGTAATGCCAAAGTTTTCTTTCATTGTCAGCCAACTCGATCTTCACCAAGTGTGGTCTTGGAGTTTGTCGGCCTACCAAACCTTATCAAGTGCATTGTGGAGTAAGATTGTCATATTGGAGATCTGATTATTATCATTGTCTGGAACTATGTGCAAGAAGTTTCACAAATGCATGTCAGAATTGCAGTCATATAATTAAGCATCTTAATCTAAATGTTGCTATGAGATCACCATATCAAAGGTGAGGCCTTGTTTATGCTGTGTGATGTATTATGGTGTTAAGTATTCTGTATACTTAAAATAATGTCGTGCCAAGACTACTGTCGCCAAATTCCTTGAGCTGTTTGAATAATTTTATGTAAGCCGAAAGTTGCAAAATTTAGTAGCAGCTAATCAAGAAATTCCATACGCTGCTTGGAGATACTGTAACTCCTATTATATTTTGTTTTCTAAGATTTAAATCATATTCTGCTAGCCATGATTTAAAAGTAACTTTGTTCATCCTCAGCATGGAGTTATTAGCATTCCTCTCAAACCGCATTAATCTGTGGATGCCAGTATTAACTTCTGGTGTGGGTAATACTTAGTTATTACATTAAGCATAATGTCATGGATGAGCATTTTGCATAGAACATCCGTATGTTATCTAGATAATTCTTGTCTGCAAGTTGTTAAGCTAGGATGCTAGAGCTTGAGAGAAAAGAGAGCGGGCAGAAGAGTGTTTTATTCACAAGAGTACTGCTTTACAATGTTAAAGAGCTGGCTTAGTTGCTTTAGATTTGCTGTTCCGAAGGTGTACTTTTCTTCCTACAATACGATGTATTTCCTATACTGCACCATGTAAGTATGTATTATTTGATCACTCATTAAATCTCTTACCTTTGTTTTTAATGAATTCCATTTAAATTTCAAATGGGGGAATTTTAAGTATATTTAAAACTAGATAGGTCTCAACAACACGACTTCTATACTCTGCTTTTTTAGGAAGTATATTATGCTTTTTGCTCATATCTAACATGTTTCTGTATACATCATTTTGTTACTAGGTGGATTACTTCATTAAAATTTATATGCACACTAACAAACTTAAATTATTGGTTTTTGGACAAATTGAAATTTGAAAAGAAATCCCTGAGGAGCATTTTAGAATATATAATTGGGAAAAAAGTACTTTTCTTGGGGGGGGGGGGGTTGCATTAGGAACACGAAACATTGAAGTTTAAAGATATAACGTTCGATGCAAAAATGAATCATGACATTTATACGTGAAACAAATTGGACAAATTATGCAACACTTAATAGACAACATGAAATAATGGATACAAATTGGACAAATTATGCAACACTTAAGACAACATGAAATAATGGATATTGAAAATGAATAAGAAGTTAACATGAAACATTTAGCTCTGCACAGGTACATGAATGTTATATGTGAAACATAAACGTTGAATGTGAAACCTCAAAATAGAATGGGAAAAGTAGAAAATTAAAAATGGGGAAAATAGAAAAATTAAGGGGCATTTAGAGCATGAAACATAGAACACTAGATATGTAAATATTAACATTATGTATGAAATATTGAAGACAAACATGAAACTAGAGGAGGGTGGAAAAACAATGAAGTATAACTTTTGGAGGGCACTTAAAATTTGAAACATTGACATTCAATTGCGCAACATGTGATATTAATATGAAACATTGCCTTTTATATGAACATTGAACACAACTTATACAACAAATAAAGTTAAAAATGTAATGACGTTTATCTAACATGAGTTCGATATCAACTGGCAACATTTAACTTTATACACGTAACTAAGAAACGTTATATATGAAAAATGAAAGACAGACATGAAATAGTTGAAAAAATAAAATTTTTGACGTTATTTACTACATGTAATAATGAATGTTTAATATGAAATATGAACCCTAATATAAAATGTGGATAAATTTTTGGGGGCGTTTTAGAACATGGTATTCTTAATGTAAAATGTGCAAGTATTGGTAAATATAAAATATTTCAGGGAAATTGTTAGCTGCGAAACATCAACATCAGACATAAAACGACATAAAAAAATAAAATTTTAGATGTATTTGAAATATGAAGCTGAGATAGAGAACAAACTACATGAAAAATTAAAAGTTAAATATGAGACATCACTTATGAACATGAAACAAACATTTATCTTTCGCTATATAAACTTTTAATTAGATTTCTTTATTTTATTTTTGCTTTATTTGTCTTTTTTTTTCTTATTAGTAATACTATTTTTAAAAAAAATTATGATTAATTAATTATTTTACTTTAATCTTAACTTGATTAATTTATGAATTAAATAGAGGAAACTGGTTAAAGTAACAACTTGCTCTAAGTCTTAGACAGCCAATGCATGCTAGGATCTCTTTTTGCGAGCGACCGGTTAAATCCTCAGCTTCAAACTTGTTCATCGAGATTGTTCAAGGGCAACTACGATTCATAGAGGATCATCAAGATTCAAGAGGCAAGTGGTATTCGCCATGGAGTAAATGAAAATGGAGATGGGTAAAATTAAAAACAATGGCTGTCGCTTTTGGAGATTTACGTCGAAATAAAGAGTAAAGGATGATTTATTAAAGAAAGTAGAAATGTAGACTTGTATGATGTATGGTGAACGATTGTGAGAGCTCTAAAAATAGAAGAGATGAAGAGTTTTCTAGAGAGAAAATGGAGAAACCCGGGCCAAAAGAGAGGAGCTTCCAAAATGGAGAAGAGAAGAATTCAGAAGAAGCAGCTTTTACCTTGACCTTTATACCTGAGCGTCCTTGAAGACGTCTTAAGCCTGTTTAAACACACGGCGCCTTGCCACTGGGAGTTTTGCTCAAGTAGGGGTGTTTTGGTAGTTCCAAATTAGAGTTTAAATCTTTCAATACTTTTGCCTCTCTCTTTAGCGTTAACCATGTGGGTAATACATGAAAGGAGGTGGCACGCGGCATGGAGAGAGGTTTTCGGTCTTAGGGATGGCAATAGGGTGGGGGTGCTAGGCTTACTTTATTTTTCCACATCATTAAAAATTTGTCTTTATTTTTCATTTTATTCTCTAATAAATCTAGTAGAGTGGGAATAAAAAATTTTTATGTGGAGAATAATTTTTTTATCCCCAATTATTTCTCATTTATTTATTTTATAGTAGGTATAAATATATGATTTTAGTAAATTAAAAATTAAAGAGTTAAAATAAAATCATTACCATATTATAAAGTATTTAAATTATTTTTAAAAAATCTTTAAAAGTTTGAAACAATATCTTAAAATACTATTAAAGCTGAAAAATATTTGAAGAGAACAGCACCTTAAAAGAGAAAAGAAAATATAACAATGTTTTAGAGTTGAAAAAGAATTATATTATAGGATTTTTTTTTATTCATGTCATGTTTATATTACATAAAAATAAAAAAATTTATTAATTGACATTATAGTTGATAAAATAAAAATTATTAAATAAAAATTAAAAACATATTTATATATAATAAGATTTGGGTGTGGAGTACAAAATCAAACCCAACTCCGTTAAGAATTTAAAAATTATTTTTCCTCATTCTCCACCTTATTTCCTAAAAATTATTTAAAATTTTTTTTATTTGGGGTAGAACTCTATGAGACTCCAAATCCGTGAAAAATTTTACCATCCTTATTCGATCTTCTCATTCGTGATATGTAGAATTTTAAAATATATTAAAAATAATATAAATAATTAATATATGCATAATATGTATAATTAAATTTAATATAATTATTATTTATATAATATATTTTTAAAAGAAATTTATGTAAATACTAATATTATTTATTTATTGTATAATTAATATAATATTTTCATGTAAAGTTTTTTGGGAGGACACGTGGAGACCAATCAGACCATGCACACAACAAGAGCCTCAGGATGCTTGCATGTGACTGAGTGCATGTCCTGTCCATCCTCCACGTGTTTTTGTTTGGTTGATCCTGGAAGAGATGAGGGCTGCATGCACATTGGCTCATGTCATGCGCCTCGAGGCACTTGCAACGAAGGCACGCCATGATTTTTTCTCTTGCACCTATCCTAGTCTTGTCCTACTGGGTAACTGGATCTCTATTGCGATCCTCCTCTTAAGTTTACACATGTAAGAGTGTTTACCCAATTAAATTAGAAAAATTTACAAAAATTGTCATAAAATTTATGCTTTTTTCAACTTTAATCTCTCTAAATTTTTTGTATTAACATTAGCCAAATCATCAAATTAGAGATGAAATTACCCTCATCATTCTCACATTTCTCTCAAGCCAAATTCCTCCCCCTCTCACCAAAATCTCATCATCAGAATCCCATATACATTGTCGGTGGCGTAAATCGGTAGCAGAAGAAGTTGTTGGCGGCTGAAACAAGCTAAATTACTTTGAAAATCTTCGGAGATCTCCAAAATCAAAGACAAAAATTGGAAACCCTAAGTGAGTTATTCAAAACCCGTTGTTGTTATTGTTGGATTAAGTATTTGGGTTGTTATTAGTGTTTAATGGCAGTGGTGGATGAGATGCATGTGGGAAAGGGAAGGGAAGAGAAAGGGAAAGGAAGAGAAAGGGAAAGGAAAGGGAAGTGAAAGGGAAGGCCATGGTGCATCCCGCGAACGAGGCCGCGTCTGGCGAACGCGAGATGCGCACGGCATGCGCATTTCACGCGCGAGACGACGCACCTATCGTACACTAGATGCGTAGGACATGCCCATCTGCACGCGGGATAAGCGTGTCACACGCATCTTGCATGCGACCGGCGCGGTCTCGCTCGCGGAATGCGCGTGCCAACCTGCGCGCCTGAGTTGCATGCTAGCCTGCGCACTTGGTGCTGCCTCTTGGTGCCTGTCGCACCAAGAGGTGCTGCCTCTTAGTGGAACAAGGTGCTACAACACCTCTTGGTGTGACAACAACACCTTTTTTTTTTTTAGCTTTTGTTCATAATTTATTAACATGTAATACTTTTAATTTGTATCAGATAAATGGGCAAATAAAAAATAGCATTGCATAACCCACCCAGACGGAGGAAAGAACCGGGGATGAAGATACATTATGCTGATCACTTTCCCGGGCGTATCACGAGTATGTGCAAATTATATGTCGTTGTTAATGCCATCCGGGAAAAATTAACAAAGCAACAGTTGCAACTGTTCAAAGAAAATATATTTGGACATTTCCTACAGTGCCGAAGCTATCCATTCAGTGGCATAATTGTGCACAATATATTGCTTTGGCAAGTGTTCCATGGCGCTGGAAATGAAAAAGATGAGTTATGGTTTCAAGTTAGCGACCATTTGATACGGCTATCGATTGGAGAGTGGTGCCTAGTAACGGGACTTTGCTATGGCGAAGATGTTGTCTTGACGAAGCATAAAAGAATGCATAGGTTACTTAAGAAGTATTTTGGAGGCAGGAATCGCGATATAAATCTTGGTCAGTTCGAGCAAAGATTTATGAACTTAGACTTCAAGACTATGGATGACAATGATGTGCTAAAAATTGCCATGTTTTAGTTTGCTGATGAGCACTAAACGGAAGAAAAGATCATTGTCAAATCAATTTTCAATTTGCTTTATGAGGTAGATGACATAAATCACTTTCGAAGTTGTCCGTGGGGTCATTTGTCATGGGAAACAATATATGAAAGCATTGATAATGCATTGAATGACAAAGCAAATAAATTTAAGAGGGCAAACGTAGAAAATCCCTTACATAGAATTGAGAAATATAATTTTTCGACTTTACGTCTGCAGTGCACGTGAGTGAAGAATTTTTTTTATAACTTAGTTTTGTTATAATAATTATTTAATGACACGTTTTTTGACTTCATATCTTTCCTTGTTGAAGGCATAGATTTTTGAAGCGATTGGAGGACTACCATCACAGTGGGTGGTGAAAAATAAGAGGAATGGTCCTCAGATCGTGCGATGGAAGCCCATGGCTTCTTTAAATATAAACTTCGGCGAAGTCTATTCATACCTCAACCAACATCTTGTAAGTCATTTATATGTATGTCTGTATATAACTGTTAAATACTAGATGGTTATATTAATTGAAAATTTGGTATTCTTTACGATAGGATGATACCATTTTCCAAACCCTCAAACCGGATGTCAAGGAGAGAGCCATAATTATTGGAAGAGTGTCGAGGATTACATGCCATATTTACCAAGTTGGGTTCTTAATGTGAGTATCCTTTACAGTATCATTTAAAATATAAACAAAATTGAATTTTTTTTTGGTATTTACTGTTTTTCTGTTTTACTTGGTGCAGCACCAGCCTTTAATTAACGTGCCATCTATTACGAGGACAAAAGAGGCGGATCATGACACCATGAGCCAAATAGGACTGCAGCAGAGTCCTGTTGAGGATGATTGTGCTGCCGACGACCATTACGAATCCGCACATGATTCAGATGACAGAAATGAGTTGGAGGTTACTTCTGTCTTCCTGATCATTTTGTTTTATTACATATACCTAATTTCAGTACTTTCTTATTTTGTAATAATAGGCAAGGACTAAGTTCCGCAATGATTATTTCACTCAATAACTGGACAAAATAGAGTCTTCCATTCACGAGTTGTGGTCAAAACTTCAGGCTAGACACAGTTCCATTAGCAAACTGAGGTCAGAACTTCAGGCAGAACGTAGAGATGCACAACAATATAGAGAAGCGATCATGGGGTTTATGGCTTCGTTTAGCGAGGGTTCTTTAAAGGGCGAGTACAGTGATTCTCAATTTGGCCTCTCGCACACGGTGAGCAAGTTTCATATGCTTTTGTCATGTTATTATAATTTGGAACCCAAAATTAGTTTTATATGTTCATCTCCTCGAAACTACAGGCCCTAGATAGATATGGTCCAAATGTTAATGTTGGCTATGGTACACATACTGATGCCGGTAATGACGACGAGCACACCCCCATGTTGTTGTACAGTCTCTATGGGGACATAAGTGGTGACAGTGTATAGCTATTCACAGAGGCACCGCCTGGCGTTAGTAAGTTTGAACGTTCATACAGACCGTCATATATCTTTGGCAGTCCTTACTTCATTCCTCTTTTCAAGAGAGTTAGGAATGTCAGGTCTTTACCCGCACTCAACATTACGGACTATGAAATTGATGAAAAATCGAGTGTGGATATGAATCCGCTTAGGGGACTAGAAGATTCCAGGCTATGTGAGGAGTTTGATTAGTGGTTTGCCGGCAATATTTTCATGGATCGGTCCGTCCAATAGTCTAAAAATTTCTTTGAAATACTTATGGGCAATGCTTCGATGAGGTGGCTTGGTGACGAGGTAAGTGTGTTTAATGGTCAAAACATTACAATATTGTTCATCGTTCCATTGGCATGGATTATGTTATAAATTTACTTGGTTTAATCCCTTCACAACATATTCACACGTTTTATCGCTTGATCAGCGAAAAGCAACGAAGGTTTTCAAATGCACTACTGGAGCGTGTTACACATACAGATACATACTTTTAGGCATGTTTACAAACTCTATAATCATTAACTATAGTTTCGATGTTTTAAATATCTAGAAATCTTATTAATTTCCTACTCATCGTGTAATAGGTGTTCCTAAAGCAATTATGGAATAATGGTAGTTGTGATGTCCATTCATTACAATATGACAACAACTTGAACAACTATATGGATGGGCGAGAAGATATCATGTCCAAACTATTTGTCAACTCTTCTCACTACCGTATTCTTGCTGCATGTCTGCTCTAATGTCATTCAGCGTGTATATCTGTTTGTCCTGAATAAATTTATCCACGATAAGATGTCCAACCACCCGGCTCCTTACTTAACGGAGACCACTAGACAAAACCTCATTAGAGCACGTATGAACATTGTCAGCTCTTCTCACTACCCAAGGAACATTCTGCTCATCCGAACCTCTCATTGCAAGAAGACGCCAATTACATGATTTCGAAGAACAGTGAGCCTCAAAGCATGTCGTTGTGGACCGTGCAATCTTGAAATCAAACTTTTCCCGCAAGGCCACTTTGCGCAATTCCAGTATTAACTCATTCTTCTTAGCGAACAACTTTCTCACACCAATGTCAGCAGAATTACAGCTTCTAACTAAGTCTGGAGCAACCAAGTTTAAAGGAAAAACTAGAGCAAGTCTCACCAGGGGATTAACTGTTGTCCTCCTCCTCGAACGGGCCATCGGAGGAATAGGTCGATTGTCTCTATTGTTAATAGGAATATCATACTGATGCCCATCTTCATCATTGATAGGAATATCGGAATGACCAATGCCCCTATCATCAACTTCAGTATTGGAGTTCATGCCTTGCACACCATTAGAAGGTTCCAAACAAGCATTATCAGCTTCTGTGTTGTTGGTGTCATAACCAGGATCATCATAACTGCTGAACTCATTATTGTGAAATGGAGAGTATTGTTGCCCTAATGACGTCCCTAATGGTAACACATCTTCTTCAACATCTGCTAACATAATGTCGTTATCATCAATAGTGTCATTGTTTTCATTGAGTGGAGAGTAACGTTGTTGGAACGACATTTGTTGTGGTAACACCTCTTCCTCAATATCGGGGACATACTCATTTGCTCTAAACAAAGTTTTACTTTCCACAAGTGGTTCAGGATTTTCAGCCGAAACTCGAGGATATGTGGTGACAAACATAGGGATGCATACAAATTGACCACATCAGAGGCTGCGTGCAGCACAACATTAACCATTTCATCATTAAATATGTTCATAGGTAGTGAACATGCACGATACATTGTGTTACTAAATTTCAAAGTTGTCTTTATCGTCAAACTATATTCATTAGGATTTATATGTAAAACTTCATACACTCTTGCCAGAAATTGCTCAAACGTACAATCTTTTCGAACTAAAAATGCTGTATTTTTCCCATTCACGTACTCCGTATGACCATCTGCTAACATCTTCCACCAACCGTCGTAACATAATTGAAGTACAACGGAATCCATTAAACCTAAAAATTATAAAAAAACAAAAGAGATAAGATTATACGCTACAAAACCTAGTAAAGTGAATATGCAGTACATTTATGTGGATGAAATGAACTATACAATTTTAGATTTGATTCATTTCATCGTAAGCTTTGAAACAATATATTATACACCTAAAATGGACACATATAGCCCAAGTTATTACTTTCGGAAATAACTGAAATTTAGTGAGATAGGCAGTGGGACAAGTGCATGTCTCACATAAAACCAGTGAGTTTATATGTGCGACAGGCACCTGTCCCACTTGTTTGTCGCACATATTTTGGTGAGACAGACAAGTGGGATAAGTGCTTGTCTCACATAAACCTACTGGTTTTATGCAAGACAGGCGTTTGTCTCACTTGTTTTGGGCTTCTGTTTTGCTCGATTTTTTAGGGGTTTCAATTATTGATCTTCATTTCTCAACTCAAACTAACTACTTGAACAAGTCACATTGTTTTGTTAATAAAAAATAACAACATTTGCAATAAAAACCCACTTCAATTTCGAACTCAAATAATAAAATCAATAGATTAAAAGTTTAAGTTATGTTAAGAGTATAAACTAACCTTAAGAAGCTCTCCAATTGATAATTATATCTTCAATTATGCAATGCTTGTTTGATGGAATTTGTTAATTTATTGAGAGTGATGGAGTTTGTTGAGTGATGAAGTTTGTTAAGTTGTTGAGCTAAGGTTTAGTATTGTTGGAATTGAAAAGGGAAAAGTGGCATACTTTTGTAAATCCGATGAAAGTGATGAGGGTAATGTAGTCCAAAAATAAGGTGTTTGGCTAGTTATGATAGAAAAAACTTTGGGGTGTTAAAGTTAAAAAACACTAAATTTTATGGCTATTTTTATAAATTTCCCATTAAATTAAAACCTTTCAACCCCGTCATTTCCATGCTTTGCATATCTTAGCACACGTGTCGACTTCCTGTCGGGACTTACAAATTTTCATTGCCATCAGATATCGACTTTTGAACTTTTGATTCTAATATCAATATAAAAAAATTAATAAATAAGCTTTCTTTACTTATCAACTAGAAAAAAAAATGAATACAACTTGTTCATGTAAGGTAACAAATATAGGAAAATGAGAAGTGTTGGATTTGAAACTTCAAATCTAATGGCTGAAAAGAAAAGGTAGTGTAGCAGGGGAAGCGTGCATGGAGAAGCGGGACAAATTCAGATTTGAAAGTTTTCTCTTTCTTATTTTAATTTAATTTACTTATCCCCAAATAATCTAATGCTTGCATGATCATGAAATTAGATGTGGTCCTAATGTAAATCTTAATAAATTTATGTAAATATGCTAGGTTAATTAAATATGTGTAATAATAATAATGACATTAATAAATAATAGTAACAACAATAATAATGATGATGATGAAATAATAATAACATTTATAAATTTTAATAATAGTAGTAGTAGTAATAATAATAATATCAACAATAGCAATAGTAATAATAATAGTAATAAAAATAATATTGAAAATGAAAATAATAACAGCAAAGACAATAATAATAATAATAATAATTAAAATATAAAAAAATAAATCTTAGGGTTATTATCATTTCACTACATCAAAAATTGACAAATATCAAATGATTACAAGAAGTATTGTCCTTTATCATTTTCCTACTATATCTTTACAAAAAAAATCATTTTACTACTTTTCCGTTACAACCGTTAGTTGATCAGTTAGTTGACTAATAAAATACCAATTTTATCCTTCATGATAAAAAAAAAATACTTGAAGCTTATTTACAGAATCAACTCTTGCACATTTATTTGATCATCCAAGTTTCATTTCCAACATTAGGATATAAAAATGGAATCATTAATAAGACAAATTTATAATCCATATATCATAATTCCGGCAAAAAGAATTATGTTGGTAATTTGTATCCATTTTTATAAATGAATTACAAATTCATCTTATTAATGATTTCATTTTTATATCATAATGTTGGAAATGAAACTTGGATGATCAAATAAATGTGGAAGAGCTAGTTTTGTAAATAAGCTTCAAGTTTTTTTTAATCACAAAGGGTAAATTTGGTATTTTGTTAGTCAACTAACTGGTCAACTAGAGATGGCAGAAAAGCCCGTCCGAATCGTATTCAGACCGGACCTGGCACATGTGGTCCAGGTAAAACCCAGACCGGATGCATGAAAAAAGTGGATCCAGGCATTGATTTTCAATGCCCAACTGTTTCCTGGCATGGGTCCGGTCACAACTCCAAGAACCCGGAACTCGAACCCGTGGCTACTTTTTTATTAAGTAAAAAAAATGAAAATATAAAAACAAAAATTGAATTTTCATTTGCCCAATTTCCCTCAAATCCAACCGGCCAACCCTAAATCGCGAATTCGTGAAAAGTCTCAGAATCGGCACCTCTTCAGTCCTCCCTCCGCCTCTCCCTCCACGAACCGCAAAGCACAGTCGCCAGTCCGTCAAAGAGCTCTTCACTGTTTGGTCAACTTCTCAGCGGCAACCACCGAGCGACGGCGTCCGCCACCATAGCTAGTCTCACACTCTCACTCTATTGTTTTGTCACCATATCAGCTGCAAGCCTGCAACCCCACCATCACAGCCACGACTCACGAGGTAATTTTTTTTTTTGGCTGCTCATCTTCTGAAGAAACAACTAAAAGATCTGCATAGAAATTTGTATAGCAATGTCTAAGATACGATCCAAATATTATGCAAAGAACAAAATATTAACATTTTGAACTACTGACATCCCAGGCAAAAAAAAAAAAAAAGGATCAGAACTGTTGAGCATAATACTAGAATATGAAAAAGTAGAGAGAGAACTTCACAACAAATTTCAAATGCTCACAAGCAACAAGATGGTCAAAAGCTTCATGCTTTGAATTCATCATCACTCAAATCTGGGTAGAGAAAACCCCAAAAAAAAACTCGTGCTCGGATAGTGCCGGGCATGTGCCCGGCCGGCATAGAAAAATTTTGGGTACGGTACGGGTCCGGGTAGCTACGTGTGACATCCGGGTCGGTCTTGGGCAACCCCAAACCCAGACCCGACCTGGACTTTTGCCATCTCTATGGTCAACTAACGGTTGTAACAGAAAAGTTGTAAAATGATATTTGTTGTAAAGATATAGTAGGAAAATGATAAGAGACAATATTTCTTATAGTCATTTGATATTTGTCAAATTTTTAAGTAGTGAAATGATAATAACCCTAAATTTTATAGTAATGATAATAACAACATGAAGGACAATAATAATGACGACGACGACGATAATTTATTAATTTTATTATTATTTATTATTATTGTTATCATTATATTACGATTTATTATTATTACTTATTAATTTTATTATTTTTACTTTTTAATTATTATTTTAATTAAGGATAAAATGGGTATTAAGAAATTTAGTTGGGGGTAAAACAATATTTCTAGAAGTGGAGTTTTGATTCCCAACATCCCAAAAATCAGAATTGGTAATGATTCCTAAATTTGACAAGGCCTTATATAATTAGGTAACAAACAAAAGAGTTTTAACAAGCATACCATCAAAATTTCGGCACTTGTAGCTGGTAAAAATATAAGTTTACCAGTTGAATCTAGTTGAAAAGATGGTCAAATCGTAAGGCAACAAATGCTTTTAGTTTTATAAATTTTAAAAGTGAAATAATAATCCCTTGTAGGGGTGTTCACGGATCGAATTTTGCGGATTGAACATCAATTCATATCCGATCCACGATTTTGCGGATTATAAATTTTTAATCCAATCCAATCCACAATTGGTGAACTTCAATCCATACATTTGCGGATCATATGCGGATTTGACCTAATGTATATCAAATCCACCATTTTGTGATTGGCTTGCGGGCTAAAATTTTTTAATCATGTCATATCGACGAATTAACTAAATAAAAAAATAATATAAAAATGATTTTATACCAATCAAATTCAAAATTAAATAAGATTTAAATAAATAAGTTGTTTAAATACAGATAGAAAATACATTTAAAATTTCAAAATATAACACATCAAAAAGAAAAAAAAATCTAATTTGTTTAGATTAGTACATGAAAATTAACTACTTGAGAAGCTATATTTTTTATTTAGTTTTTTTATTTATATTATTTCCGAATAAGACATTATAGGTGTTAATGTAACTATATTTTAATTTATTTATTTATTAGTAACTATAATGCCATATTTACAAGTTTAATTTTTATTAAATAAACATTTTTTTTATTTTTTTGCGAATTTGCAGATTTTTACAGATTCATAGAAGTAAATCCATATTCAATCCACTGATTGCGAATTTTCAAATTTTCAATCCAATTTAATCCACTAATGCACAAATAAGATTTTTACGGATAGAATTTCTAAACATGTCTAATCCCTTGTGTGTGTCTCATTCACACCCATTCTTAATTACTAGACAATCATTAACCATCCAAGTAAAATACATCCATAATGGTTTTGGTTAATAAGAAGAATAAGAAAAGTGTCATTCTATTCTTACCATTAGTAAGCCTAATGTTGTGTTTACTAAAAAATAATGTGAATTAAAATGAAGGAATTATAATCAATAAGTTGTTTACCTACAAAATGAAAGCTTGGGATCGGAATGGGACAGTGTGGACCCATAAATTTAAGAATCATTACTAGAGTTTTGATTTCCGGGGGGTTAGGAATTACAATTCTATTTCAAAAAATTACTTTTTTACCCTTGAAGGAGCAAGAATTTACCTTCACACATACTTTTGATTTGTGGAGAACTTGTGATACTTGTTGGACTCGAATTCGGCGTGGTGGGTGCCTAAAAAGGCACTCCGACGCCCAAGTCACTGTTTGATTTTTTAAGATTTAATGGAAGTAAGAACAAAAATAAGATTAAGGTTTTTTGGCATAGGAGGGATCCCTCTTTCTTAGTGGGATGGTCCGTATTTATAGTTGATGGATGACATGGGTCTAGGGTTTTCCCTTGGTCTATCTCCTTGATGACACGTGCCACCCACCATTATTGCACATGTAAATGTGAATTTGTTCGTAAGGAAATAAATATATTTATCTTGGACCTACATTATTTATTCAGTGCCCATGTGCTTCCCTACTCTTATGATCTTGGGCGTGGTTCCCTCAGACCTCGAAATTCCGGAATTAGTCATGGTTCCCTCAGATCCTGGAATTCTGAAATTAGAATGTGTTTTTGTTCTTAGTTATTATCGTAAGTTCCAGGGAAATTTTGTTCTAGTGTTACTTTCTCCGGAATAGATTAAATATAATTTATTTACTTATTTGATTTTCTGAGATACTTTCTTTCTTTCTTTCTTTTTTATTTGGACATTTGGTGTAATTTGGTGCCTCTAAGTTATGGTACATACATCACTCCCCCCACAAGTGTATTTTTATTTAAAAATACTTTATTCAAAAAGTGGCAATTTTGTAATATACGTTATTCTTTTCGAAATATTTTCTAGAAGTAATAGGATTTGTCGTACCTTTTTTTTTTTTTAAGATACACATTATACTTGAATGTTTAATTACCAGGTGAAGTGATTAACAAAAATGTCTTTCTCAACTTCCCGGGTTACTTAGGCTTTTGGCCCTTTTGGATTTATTTAAATAATTATTTTAACCCCCTTTCTAAGTCACTACTTTTTCTTCATCTCCTTTTTCACGCTTTTCAAAAATGCTTCTCCTGCAACTTTTCGTGGCTCCAAGGCCTTTACTTTTTTCATCACTCTTTTTTTTTTTTTAGCTCAAGGCTCTTTCTTCATCCTTTCTTTTGCTCAAGACTTTTTTAGTAAAATTTAGAACATGCTTTGTTTCTCATTTTTCATCATCATTCATTATTATTATTTTATTTTTTGTTCTTCTTTCTCACCTCCTTTTTTTTTGGTTTCTTCTATCCGTTCTCTTTCTTTTTGTCTCTTCTTTTGCTCTTTTTTTGTGTGTTCTTCCTCCCCGTGGCCTTTTACCTTTTTGCTTTTTTGTTTGTTTGTTTCTCCTCTCTGTTTCTGCTTTTTTTTTTTATTTGGCTTTGAATTTTTCTCAATTTGATTTTTTTTTATAGGAGCATGGTTGCTCCTAGAGTAGAGAGGCTCTCATTTGACTGATTTATGGAATACGTGGACCTTGGCCTTGATGTCCAGTTGAGAGAGCTTGTGGATAATGTTGATATAATGGACCCCGGAATCGACATGAACTCGATTTTACTTTACCGCCAACAAATTGAGGTATTATCATTCCCTATTCCTCTACTGATTATGGAATTTTTTACTTGTTGTGGAGTTTTGCCCTTGATGATTAACCCTTGTGTTCTAATATCATTACAAGCCTTTGCCACCACTAATTTGGCTCCTAAGGGGTCTTATTTCCTCTCCTTGTATGATTTCTTAATATGTTATAGACTTAAACTTTATAGCGGTCCTAAGGACAAAAAGGATTCATGGTTCACCGCCATGAGGTTTGAGGATAAAGGCGTTTTTTACAAAATTCCTTCTTCGATGAAAAAGGACCAGTTTAGGGAGTGGTCAATCAACCGTCCTTTAATAGTTACTGGCTATGGTGTAGGAGGGAGCATATGGAATCTTATGTTCTTAGTTGTGCCTTTCGGAAAAAAAAACTCTGTAAGTTTGTGTTCCTTTTTGATTTGCTATATATTAATACTTTTTGTTTTGTTATTTACGTTACTCACCTTTTATTTTTTAGCTGGGCCTATTGTTGATCCTTCTTTATTGGGTTTTCGAGTGGCGTATTTGGAAAGGAATTTTTAGGGAAAGGATTTTCTGTGTGTTACAAAATTGATTTCGCGTCAATGTTTGAGACGAGTTGGTCGATTTTACTATGTTCGTTATGTTGATAGCTTGTGTTTGGGAGAATGCTACATTATTTTTCCTCTTGGACTTGCCCACTTTCCTGGTAATGATGAAATAAATGAGGATGCGAGGAAAATACTTGACTTATATGTGGCTGGTGAAGATGACAATCCTGACATTCCTCTTCTAGATGGGATTCCTATAGACTTAGGGGCCAAAGAGCCTATATCAAACACAATGCCTCTTCCCTACGGGTCTAAGGAATTATATATTCCAAGGAAAGTTAATAAAAAGAAGGCACAACTTAGAGAGAAGATTCTTATTGAGAGACAAAGTAGTGAAGCTAGCGAGGTTGCTAGGAAGCGATCTATGGAAAAAGGTGATGTTCCCATCTGAGGGGCTTCATCTGGGCGTAGGAAGACAATGGTTAATCCTACATAAAAAATGCATAGCGAGAAACCTGGGAATGTTGGTCCACGAAAGGAGAAATATTCCGATTCTTCGAGAGAGGTGCAAAAAGAGGGGCTAAGCAAAGTTCTTCTTGCAACCGATTCTGATGAGTCAGAATCTGATGGTATATAAGTTCATTCGCCCCTGCTTATGTTGTTATTTTTTGTATACACATATATTATTCTCTTAATACTTTTTGGTTTTAGAAAATCATGATGAATATCTTTTTCAATCCACCAAAGGAGTAGTGACGAAAGAGGACCATAAGATTGATGGCAAGGAAATTTTATCTAAGAGTTGCTCGAGTAAGGAAGCTTTTTCCGGTGATAGAGAGGATAACAATGCTTATGTAAGAAAAACATCAAGAGGAGGAACTATGATAAGTGTTGGATTTTTATGACTTTTTCTTTTGTTATTGGTTTTTTCTATTTATTCTTACCTGACTTTATGTTTTGTTTTAATTGTGTAGCTATCTGCTCTAGTGAAACTTCTCTTTTGGGGAATGCTGAATGCGGAAAGCAGGGCGTGGTTGTGGAGGAAGTAGTTCCTACTACTATAGGAACTTCCGAGGGAGGTACAACTATTCTGATTGTAGATTTAAGTAAAGTACAAGCTTCCGGATTGTTAAAGTCTAAAGTACCGAGACTTCCATATCCGACGCGCTAGGCTGATCCCCAGAAGGATTATGCTTCAAAGAAGGCAAAATCAAGTGTGTAATTCATTCCTCGACAATTCTTGTTGGTGACAATTTCCATAATTTATTTTAAGTAGTTGTTAATATATAGTAGGGAATTTTTTTTATTTTAGTTTTGTTTTGGTTTCAGCGTATATTTCCAATGCTATGGAAGAAATATCTTAGTCTTCTGGAAGTCACCATGAGTCTGTTCTTGCTGGAAAAAATAAAGGTGCTTCAGGTGCGGAGTATCCTTTTTTTGAGAAAAAGAAGGTCGTGGATGATTCATCAAAGGATCAGAAGGTTTTTGAAGCAACAATGGTGCTTGGAATTCCGTTGCATCCAAGGCTGGAGAATCCTTTGGTATTAATTTCCCCCCTTCGTTGTTGGATGCAACGGTTATGGGGGACTTGTTAGAGGTGAAAATGCTCCTTGGCTATAAGCCTAAGGAAAATGTGGGGAGCACTTTAGGCATTGTATGGAGCAATGTATGAAGGAGAGTGCATTGATTCTCCGCTCGTATTTTAATATAGAATTAAAGATCGTAGAATTACAACGTTTGAATGATAACTGTAAAGGGTTTGTGGACTCCTGCAAGAAATTATCATTCGAGTTAGAAGGTGCCAGATCTGGTATTATGGAAAGGAACTTCCGAATTGCGAACTTAGAGAGAAAAGCTAAAGAGGCAGAGTAGGAGCATTCATAGTTACTTCTTTTGAGGCAAGAAAAAAAGGAGCGGGAGAAGGTAGAGGGTGTCCTTAGGAAAGAAGGAGTTGGCCGAGGAGCAAGAAAGTCATCGTATTGCCGAGGAAAAATTGTCTATTGCTGGGGAAGTTTTGATCAAGCCTTTAATGCATATATTGCATTGTACTATCATTGTGGGTGGCATGGTGGCTGTAATAGGAATGATGTGAAGCCTTGAGAGTTCAACAAGTTGATTGGTTATGAGCCCGGTTGGTCGTTGCACCATCTTGGCAAGGATGTTTCTACTATTGATTTAAGTGAGAAATGTGGGATTAGTTTTGATGATGATGAGGATGGTTATGGAGATAGTGTGATTCCTAACCTAGATCCAGAGGATGGTGAGGAAAGAGGTACCAGTGATAGTACTTCAAAGGGTGCAGAAGGTGGAGTTCCATGAATTAGTAGATTTCTATTTGACTTCGTATTTGCTCATGAAGGACATTTCCTTTAGGTTTTATGTAGTAAGAATTCTTCTTTTTCTTTGTTTTTTTTTTGGCTTTTCGGAATTTTTGTAGAAGTGCGAATATTTTGTGTAAGACTTATGTTTGTTTGCAGCTTGGATTTGCTATATATACAATTTTTGTTGCTGTACTGCCTTTGCATGTGGAATGATTATATTAAGCTGTGTACATATATGTGTTTCCATTAAGCTTTTAGGAGAGCCGTACATATTCTTTATTTATAAGTATTGGTAGAGAATTATCTCCTTCGAGTAAATAATGTAGTCATTGAGCTCTTTTGTGGATTATAATTTCTTTATGTTCATCGCAAATAACTTTGCTCTCGGAAGAATTGTTTACAAAATCATTCATGTGAAAGAATCATGTTCTCTTATACTAAACAGAATAAGCCTTTTAGGAGAATTATTTCTTTTAAGCTTATAAGGAATAATTGTTCCGAGATAATTATTTAACCTAAGCTCAGACGAAATAATTTTTCCGAGATAGTTATTCAACTTAAGCTTATACGAAATAATTCTTCCGAGGTAGTTATTTGACTTAAGCTTATACGAAATAATTATTATGAGATAGTTATTCAACTCAAGCTTATGCGGAATAATTCTTCCAAGGTAGTAATCTGACTTAAGATCATACGAAATAATTATTCTGAGATAGTTATTCAACTCAAGCTTATATGGAATAATTCTGGCTTGGGTCTTATTTTCTTTTAGGGTCATAAGGATCCGTGGTTACGACAAAATGGTGATGTTTTTGGAAAATATAGCGGGCTTTCCTGAATACCATCTCTCATTGATAATCTAAGCAGGAAGCTCAGAATAGCATTCATATCTACATTGGCATAGCGTTGGGCGAAATAAAAACAGTACTTACAACAAACAAATAAACTAGTGGACTAATAGTAGGAATTAAAGGAGATAAGATGGTGCCAAGTAAATTTCTTCCTAGGCATAGAACGTTTTCAAGTGAATAACATTCCAAGCAGTGGGGACTTTTTTCCCATCAAGTGTTTGAAACTTGTAAGCCCCTTTGCCAAGTACCTTCATGATTTGGTATGGTCATTCCCACTTTTCTACCATTTTTCCAGCATTGACCTTTCCTGACATCCATCACTACTCTGAGCACAAGTTCCCCCTCCTTGAATTTCTGGAACTTGACATGCTTGTTGTATAGCATTTCAATTCATTGTTTGTAAGCAACCATGTGTACTGCAGCTGCGTCTCGAGCTTCGTCAACCAAATCCTTGTCCAGTGTTAGGGAGGCATTGTTTTCAACAAGATGGGCGAGTTTTGACCTCAAGGTCGGAAGGATAGTTTCAGTTGGGAGTATAGCTTAAATGCCACACACAAGGGAATAAGAGGAATCCCCTGTTGGTCGACTTTCCGATGTTCTATAAGCCCACAAGACATTTGAAAGCTCTTTTAGCCATCACCCCTTCCGACTTTCTAGCTTCTTTTTTAAATTGTCAAAAATGGTTCAGTTGGTAATTTCTACTTGTCAATTTCCTTGCATATAGCTGCGGGATGAAAATCTATGTTCTATTCCATGCTCTTGAAAAATTTTTTCCATATCAACTTCTGGAATTGTTTTTCATTATCAAAAACCAGGATTTATGGAAGACCGAATCTTGTGGTGATATTGCATTTGAGGAATTTGATTACCTCATTTCCCGTGATACTTGAGTAAGCTGAAGTTTCAACCCACTTAGTAAAATAATCGGTTGCTAGAAGTACGAATAGTACTCCTCCAGGGGCAGTTGGTAGTGGACCCACAATATTTATTCCCCACTATAGAAAAGGCCAAGGACTTGTCATTGAGCTGAGGAATTCCGATGGTTAGTGGATTAAGGAACCATGCTTTTGGCATTTTTTGCATTTACGAACAAATCCCTTGGCATCACTTCTCAATGTTGGCCAATAATAGCCATACTTTAGAACTTTGTGTTGTAAAGCTCTTGCCTCGGAATGGTATTTGGCCTGCCCTTCATGGATTTCCGATAGCACTTCTTCCCCTTTTTGCTTAGTTACACACAAGAGTAAAGGTCCAACGAAGGATTTTTGATAGAGCTCATCATCAATGACCAAGAAGCGACTTGCTTTCATTATGAGCCTTTGTGTTTCGCTTTTATCCTCCGGAATTTTCCTTCATTGATATAGGATATGTAAAGATCCATCCAGCACACATCCTACTGGATTGACAACACCTTTTGCCCTTCTTCTTGTATGAAAGAAAATTGAGAGTTGTGATATACACATGCTGAAAATTTATGTAAGTGCCTAATGGCCAGTTTATCTGCTTTCACATTTTCATTTCTTAGGATTTACTGGAGGGTTATGTTTTCAAAGTTTTGTTCCAAGTTCTTAGCCAAGGCTAGATAGCTAGTCATGCGATCATCTTTTGAAGTACATTCCTCGCTCTATTGAAAGGCTACTAATGCGGAATCAGTATAGACTTTAAGATGCTTTATCTGAAGGCCAATAGCCAACTTAAGTCCCGCAATGAAAGCTTCATATTCTGCTTCATTGTTGGAAGCATGGAAATTCAACCGTAAGGCATCTTTGACAATGATTCCCTCTAGACTTTTTAAATACAGATCGATTCCTGCCCCATCACTATTGTTCGAGCCATCAATAAACAAAAGCCATTCCTCCCGTTCTGTTGCTAAGACCCGCAAAGACTGATCCTCAATTGATGGTTCATATTCGAGGAGGAAATCTGCAAAGACTTGCCCTTTTTTTTTTAAGTTCTGGGCTTCTATTGAATGTCAAAAGTGCTCAAACTCATTGTTACTTTACTATTTCTTCCCATTATGTATGGCTTAGAAAGAATAACTTTGAAAGGGTAAAATGTCGCTACAATTATGCGATGGCTTTCAAAGTAGTGCCAGAGTTTCTCTTTTGTATGGATCAGTGCCAAGACCAACTTTTCTACAGTAGATACTTTGTTTCCGGATCTGACAAAGTTCTACAGTGAAAAAGATAGGCTTTTGTATCTCGTCCTCTTCCCTTAAGAGTACTGCATTTATTGAAATATGGGATATAGTAAAATACAAATAAAGTTCCTCCCCAAACTTTGGTACGGAAAGTATAGGAGGGTGGACAAGATAACTTTTCAACTGCTTCAAGGCTTTAGATTATTCCTTCCCCTATACTCCATTTTTTCCAACTTTCTTAAGCTTCAAAAAGCTTTTACACTTATCCGAATTCAGGAAATGAACCTATTCAACGATGCAATTCTTCTGGTTAGCACCTGAATCTCCTTTATTGTTTTTGATTCTGTAGTCTCCAATAATGCTTTACTTTGGGCCGGATTAGCTTCTATTCCCTTTCGGCTAACTATATGACCCAGGAAGTTACCTGAGGAACCCCAAAAGTACATTGAGGGATTGGGCCTTATATTGTAGTTCCTTAGAACATCAAAAATTGTCTCCAAGTCTGCAATGTGATCTTCCACCCTCCGGCTCCTGACTACCGTGTCATAAACATAGGCTTCCACAATACTCCCTAATAGCCTGGCAAAGATTTTGGTGATAAATCTTTGATAGGTGGATCCAACCTTTTTCAATCTGAAAGCCATGACTCTATAGACAAATACGCCCCTCAGAGTGATAAAACTTGTTTTCTCCTCATCCTCCAGATGCATAGGGATTTGGTTATATCCACTACATGTGTCCAGGAAAGATAGCCTTTGATAACCAATGGTGGCATCAACCAATTGATCAATCTTTGGCAGAGGGAAATGATCATTTGGACAAGCCTTGTTGAGGCTCGCATAATCTATGCATACCCTCTGTTTTCATTTTTTTTTGTACCACAACAACATGAGAGTTCCATTATGGGTAATGAACTTCCCAAATGAATCCTGCCTCGAAGAGGCGTTCGACTTCATCATTGATGACTTTGTTTCTTTTTGGAACGAATTGCCTTTGTCTTTGTTGCACATGTTTTACTATAGGGTCAGTTGGTATCCAATGACATACAACTTTCAGATCTATTCCAGGCATGTCTTAATGTGATCATGCGAAAAAATTTTGGTTTCTTTTGAGCATAGAAAGGAGATGTGCTTTTTCTTCCGACAATAATTCGGTTCCAACTTGCACTTGCTTTTTTGGGGGCTAAAGGATCTAAAGATACCATTTCTAGTCTTCGACAATCGGAGCCTCATAGTGCAAGTAACGAGACATCCACTTTGGCCTCGGATCCTGTAATTGCTATTTAGCCCCATCCTCCACCACTTTTTGTTTTGAAGGAACAAATTCCTTAATCAATACATGCTCCGGAATAACAATTTTCCCTTTTTCTTCAGTTCCTGACTTTTTCCTGTCACCCAAAATGAGTTCTAATCTAGGAGTTCCCTTGCAATTTAATGGCAATAGAATAACATTGCTTTGTCATCATTTGATCTTCTTTTATATCAAATATTCCCCTCCCTATTAGAGAGACACATCAGACTACTTGGTGTGGTGTTGAGGGAACTGCCTCCATGTAGTGAAGTCAATACCTCTCCAAAATTGCATTGTATGATGATGAAGCATTAACAACTAGGAAATCAATTGAAGCAATCTTATCTCTAGCTTTAATGGGGAGGTTGATGATTCCTTTTGCCGTTAGTCTTATCCCTCAAAGGCCACAAGAGGGGCATAACACTTCCGCAAGTCTGATTCTTTAAATCTCATTTTTTGAAACGCATCCTAATAAAGGATTTCTGCACTATTCCCCCATCAATGAGGATTCTTTTGACCGTAATATTGTGATTTCCAAAGTAACCACCAAGGGGTCTATATGGGGCATATCAATCATTTCTAAGTCATTTCGAGTAAAGGTAATCGGAGAGATCCTCTGAAATGAACATGATAACAGATGGGGAAATTTCAATAATTCCACACTGCTGCATCTTTAGCGCCCTTTTGTATTGAGCACACCAAACTTCTCCATCGAAATTTGATACCGGCCGTCCATGGATAGCCGCAGAGTGCAGTTCATTAAGAGTCATTTGCATCAATTTTCCTGCAATGCGTGCAATTTCTCCATTCTATGGTTCTTTAAGGTAGTCATAGATGGAATCATGGATTGCATGGATTGTTGTTGGGGATTTGGGTTTCGATGCTGCTTCATCATCTTCGGTTTGTGATTCTGCAAAACTGTCTGGCTACAATGAGATAGAAAAATTCCCTATCTCGGAAATCGATTAATAGGGAGAGTTTGATTCCGAGATGTCATTGCTTTTTTCCAGCCCCTGTATCAGATGCACAATGGAATGTGTTTCCTCCTCTTCCGGGATTGCCTCAAGGGCAAGAGGAATAGTAGGTTGGACCGCACTTTGCCCAGCAACCATTTTGTATTTTAAGAGCATGCATTTCCTCATCAAGGCCTCAACCTAGATTCATAAAGTGCGGCATTTGTTGATGACATGTCCCTTATCATTATGGAAGAGACAATGTTGGACTGATTTCATTTTTCAAGGGGTGTTTTGATAGGCCATGGGGTACGGAATATTCCGGAGTCCTTGTTTTCCATCTAAATTTGATATAAGGAAGCATTCAAAGGCTCAAATTCCTATTCATCTGGTTTCCTTCTCTTTTTTGCTTTTTCCATGTGCTGCGGGATTGGACGCTTGCCACCACCTTGGGGTGTTGGAGGTGGTGTTACAGAAACTTTTGTAGCCATTTGTTGTTGTAAGGCCTCATTATCTTCCAACCTTATATATTGTTGAGATTTTAAATTGATTAGCTCCATGGTTTTAAAATTCTTCTAAAGAATGTGCTTTCCATATTCCGTGTTCAGATTTACTGCCTTGGAAAAAGCAGCTACAACAACTTCTGTATCAACTTTCCTTATCAAGGTCATCTCTTAATTGAAGTGGAAGAGGAAGTCTTTCACCCTCTTTTTCCCCCTATTTGAGGTTAAAGAGATGGGAAACAGTTTTTGGTTGCTTTCTATTGCAGAAATATTGTGCAAGGAATTGTGTGCACAAGTCATGGAAATTCTTGATAGAATTGGGAGGCAAGCCACATAACCAATTTAGTGCTGGTTCGGTCAAGCTGGTGGGGAACACCTTGGAAACTGTGGCATCATCATCAGTTTCGAATGCCAATTTTTGTTTGTAATAGTTTAGATGATCCTCATGATTTGTTTTCCCGTTGAATTGTTGGAAGTTCGGAGCCTGAAATTTTTTTGACTTAGGAGCGAAAATAATACTTTCCTCGAATGGGGTGGCATTGATTTTAAGAGTTGCCATGGCAACATCATCAGTAGTGGAAGCCATCCGAAAATTTTTTCTGGAGTCGCCCAAAACCTTTTGAATTCCTATCTGTAAATGTTCCTGGAGCCGCTATTCCTCACTTATATCGGTCTCTTGCTGGCCTTTTAGAAATTGATTAGTGTGGGCTCCTACCTTTTCTGTAAAAGGTCTCAGGTTCCGTTCCTTTCGTTCCGAGTTCCCTCTTGGCTCTTTTGGTTGTTACTCTAGTGCAAAGAGTCTAGCCTTTAGTTGCTAATTTTCCTTCTTTGTTTCTTCTAATTGTTGCAAGATTTGTGCCGAGGCATCATCGGGTGGCGCTTCGCGCCTTTCAGCAAATACTTCCAGCTCTTCTAGTTCTAGATTTTCCTCAAGGGGTAGCTCGCTGGAAAAAGCTGTGGGAAATTTGTTTGAGGAGGCCTGGCCATTGATTGCCTGCATTTACATTCATTTTCCCTTTTTAGCCTTTTATTTTGCCTGTTTTAAACAAAATTCAAAAGTGGTTGAACCTTACGAAAGAAATTTAATACAGAGAAGTATTGTGCTTTCAAGTACTTTTTTCCCCCTCTTTCTTTTGCTTGCTTAGGAAAAATTTATGCTAAGGCATTTTGAGAGCTCTTGAGGATTATTGTATAGAGATATAATCCATGCTTAAAAAGCCTTCTGCTAAAGGGGAAACAAAGATATACTTAGTAGGAAAGATAAATAAAGAAAAAAGAGGGAGTGGGTAATGTCCACTTTCCTCTAGAATCAACATTTAACGTTATAAAATTTACATATTATTAGAATACTAAATGTGAAAAATGTAAAAGTTAGATGCGTAGAAAGTAATGATTAGTTACACAATATGCAAGAAAAGTTAGATTAGTCCACGTTGGCGTGACACCCATATGTTTACTCCCCGTTAAGATGTGAATATATGGGGTTTACTTAGCCTCACTCGTGGGTAAATCAAGTAAAGTCAGAAGTGAAATAAGAAAATTAAAAAGAAAATATGTTAATATGTTAGATGCAGAATCATAATTGTTAATTTAGAGCATAGAGTTATGTTAATCCACGTCGGCCTAACACCCACATATATGCCACAGGATAAGGTAAATGCTTAGGTTTTTCTTAGCCTTGGGAAAAAATAGAGAAGTACTATAGAGTAGTCAGAATGGCAGGAATGTAAATAAGTTAGCATAGCTGTGTAGAATAAACAAAATAAAAGGAAAATAAAGATAAAATAAATAATAATGGGTTTTCATCTTCTTTATTCTTTCTCTGCTTTTTTAGCAAAGTATTTGAAGGACAAACCTCCATTTGTGAGTATTTTTTAGCATGCCTGAGGTTTGGGTCTCACACATAAACCCATTTTTCATAAGCATATGTGAGTATTTTCCTCTTTTTTCAATTATATCCAAACAGATTCAATCTAAAAAGATGATGACAAGTGGTCTTCATATCGGTTTTAGTGAGAGAAAAAAATTTTCCATCCAAGTTTCCCCACAGACAGCGCCAATGAAAGAGTAAGAATTTAGCTTCACATGTACTTCTTGATTTGTGGACAACTTGTGTCACTCGTTGAACTCGAATCCAGTGTGGTGGGTACCTGAAAAAGGCACTTTGACGCCTAAGTCAGTGTTTGATTTTTGGGAAATTTATAACCGTCCACCTGTTTGTTTTCTCTTTTTCAAAAATACACAAACACTTTTTTTTTTCAGCGCGCCACCTGAAGTTTGCTTTTTGTTGCATTTTTTCACTTCCGTCTAATTTCCGTTAGTGGATTTAACGGAATGTTAACGAAATGACCTTTTTACCCCTCAAAATTACAATTTAACTCAAAATAAATGGAAATTGGAGATAAATTGGATGGATTTAATTTTTTTCAAAGGTGGATGCTAGAAATTGGAGGAAAATAGTGTTTGTTGCTTGCTAAATTTAAAAATTTGTATTTATTTTTTTGAAAGAGAAAAAATAAATATAAATTTTCTAAATCTAGCAAGTAACAAACACTAGTTTTCCTCTAAAAAAATAAATACAAATTTTCTAAATTTAGCAAGCAACAAACATTATTTTCCTCCAATTTCTAACATCCATCTTTGAAAAAAATTAAACCCATCCAATTTATCTCCAATTTCTATTTATTTTGGGTTAAATTGTAATTTTGAGGGGTAAAATTGTCATTCCGTTAAATTTGCTAACGGAATTTAGACGGAAGTGGAAGAATGCAACAAAACTAAACTTTAGGTGGCGCGCTGAGAAAAAAAAAAAATGTTTGCGTATTTTTGAAAAAGAGAAAACAAATAGGTGGACGGTTGTAAATTTCCCTTGATTTTTTAAGATCTAATGGAAGTAAGAACAAAAATAAGATGAGGATTTTTTGGCTTACGAGGGATCCCCCTTTCTTAGTGAAATGGTCCCTATTTATAGTTGATGGATGACATAGGTCTAGGGTTTTGCCTTGGTCTCTCTCCTTGATGACACGTGCCACCCACTATTATTGTACACGTGGACGTGAATTTGTTTGTAGGGAAATAGATATATTTATCCCAGACATACGTCATTTATTTCGTGCCCATGTGCTCCCCTACTCTTATGATCTTGGGCGCAGTTCCCTCGACTCCGAAATCTCGGAATCAGAATCGGTTTTTACTCTTAGTTATCATCATAAGTTTTAGGGAAATTTTGTTCCAGTATTACTTTCTCCAGAATAGATTAGATATAATTTATTTACTTATTTGATTTTCCGATATAGTTTCTTTCTTTCTTTCTTTTTTATTTGGACACTTGATGTAATTTGGTGCCTCTAAGTGGTGCTACATACAACCCCCAACTAAATTTTTTAATACCCATTTTATCCTTAATTTAAATAATAATTAAATTTTAAAATTTAATAAAATTAATAAAGAATAATATAATAATTTAATAAAATTAATAAATTATAATAATATTTTAATAAATAATAATAAAAATATTAATTATCATTATTTTAAATAATAATAATAAATTAAAAATGAATTTAATAAATTATTATTATTATTGTCATCATTATTATTGTTGCTATTATTATCTATTAATGTCATTATTATTATTACACATATTTAATTAACTTGACATCTTTACATAAATTTGCTAAGATTTACATTAAGAGCATGATTAATTTTATGGTCATGCAAGCATTGGATTATTTGGATAAATAAATTAAATAAAAAAGAAAACCTTTTAATTTGAATTTATCCCGCTTCCCCACACTTACCCACAACCCCAGATACATTACTTTTCCTTTCCGGCCATCACATTTCAAGTTTCAAATCCAACGCTTCTCATTTTGTTATGCCCCTTGATTAAATAAAGTAGTAAAAAAAACTAATAATAAGCTAACATAAATTACAGTAGATATTAAAGATCTCTTACTCGTAAAATAAAGACAAGAAACTATATCATAATCACAATCGACGAAACAGAGCTGGGAGATTACAAAATATATCAAGCTCTCGGATTGCCAATAGTTGTTTTTTATTTTCTTGAGAGATATTTTTATATTATTGGCAACTTATGAGTAAGATTACACGCAATTATATCGTAATCAGAATAACTGATAAAATAAAAGATGGGGAAGTTACACAAGAAAAAAAAAAAAACTAACCCGAGTTTTTTTGGCATCTCCGCAAGAATTATCTATCAAACATAGAAGAATAATTGTCAAACAAGAATTTTTTTTTTTTTTAAATTGGACTTGAGTTTGGGCAACAACGCAAAGATGAAAGTCCTTGCAGTTCACCTAAATTGATCAAAAGAAACTTAAGTATCATCAAATGAAGGAAAAAGAAGGCTACTGACTGGTAAAACTTTATTATAAATCAAGGGAACAAACCAAAATATTACTTGACCCAACATAAATTGCAAAAGATAAGACATCTTTCCAAGTCAAGAAGATTAAGTTTTTCCAACCAAACTCTGGAATAACAGAACCAGCTTGAAATAACCAAACAAAAAACAGAAAAATTATAACATATTTCATTCAACATCAGCTTAAACCAAAGTCTTATGCAATATAAAAGGTTAATTCCTCATCCACGAGTCCAAGAACATTGGCAGACTGCAGTCATAGATTCAGCGCAAGGGTTATCCTAAAACTGTAAACAATAGCAATAATTTATCCTTAAAAGCCACACTAGCCATGGGAAAACAAAACAAAGCCATATATACAATCATGTTTGTGAGCTAATCTTATACCAAAATTTAATCAAATTGGGAGATAAGTAAACCAGACAGTAAGATTAACAGACGTTCTAAGTGTTGGGATTATAAGCTCTTTTAAAGCATATTAATTTATTTTCTGATTAATAAAATATTGGAGATATTTTCAATTGCATAAATATTTTGAATAAGGTCCGTTTAATAATATTATATGTATTTATGTAATCATCATATGGATTCATAGAAGACATAATACAAGTTATCTTATGATTAAATAAATTAAGTTCGCAATTGATAAATAGAGTTCGATGCTCTATTTATTTTTAAACTGTGCCACCTGCATCTCCACTTTGTTGTCGACTTCTTTTCCTTTTCGCAAGGTCATGACTGCTTTGACCTCTCCATGCTGCTGTGGTGAACTGGTACTTACTTTATGCACTCCTTTAGGATTAGGCACTGGTTAACTTGGAAACTTGCCTTTCTCCACAGTTATTGCCAAGGTCTGAACTGAAGAAGCAAGCTATCCCACCATCTTCTCGAGGCTTGAAACTGATTGGCCTTGTGTGTTGAAGCCTGCTCTCATCTCATTTCGTAGTTCATCAATGGTGCGGTTCTGTTGTTCAATCGTGGATTGAGTAACTTTCTTGAAATTCTGGAATGCATCCTCCTATGGTCTGGGTTGAGAGTAGTTTTAGTTCTGATCGTATGGTCTAAATAGTGGCTGAGAGGCTTGAGGAACTTGAGGAATTTGTTGCATTGGTGGAGCGGTGTGAAGATGATGAGTTGATGTGTCGGGGTCACATACTCAATACACTTTCTGACAGGCTCTATGATCTCTACAATTCTATGGCTTCTTTAGTGGAAATTTGGAATGCTCTTGAGTACAAATATAAAATAGAGAAGGAAGTTGCTGATAATTTCTTGTCTCTAAATATATTGAATTTATTATGGTAGACACAAAATCCATTCTTGATCAAATACATGAGTTACAAATTATAGTTGTTAAGCTTCGAGAGTTAAAAGTTTAAATTTTTGAATCATTTCAAGTTGGGCCTATTATTGGTAATTACCTCAAAGTTGGAATGATTATAGAAAGAAACTCCTTCATAGTAAAGAGAACATAACTTTAGAAGAATTACAAAAACACTTGGTAATCGAAGAAGAGACAAGGTCTCGCGAATCCAAGGATAAGCATGATTCTGCTAAGGTTAATGTTGTTAAAGCTAGTAAATTTTCAAAGAATTTTAAAGTCAAGAATAACAAGAAATTCAAGAAGTCCAGCACACAAAAGTTTTATGGAAATTGTTTCTTTTATGGCAAGAAAGGCCATCGCCAAAGTGATTGCAGATTCAAGAAGAAAAAGGAAGAAGTGAATTCCGATAAAGCTAATGTTATTGAAGACAAATGTGAAAAGATTTGTGCTATGGTTTCTGAAATGCAAATTGGCATATTACCGAAACCAATATGGCTGAAACTAAGTCCTATGATTGGTGGCTCGATTCGGGTGCAACAATTCATGTTTGTAATGATAAGAAATTTTCTCATCATACAAAGAAAAAACAGAAGGACAAATGGTTTTCATGGGGAACAATAATGCAGCCATGGTAGTAGGGAAAGGAGTAATTGAGATTAACTTCACTTCTAGAAAGAAAGTTACATTGTATAATGTCTTTCATGTACCTTCCGTTAGGAAGAATCTTGTTTCTGCTAGTTGTATGTGTAAGCATGGGCTTAAGATTCTGCTTGAGGGTAATATTTGTATTATCTCAAAGAATGGATTATTTGTTGGGAAAGGGTATTCTTGTGATGGAATGTACAAACTCAGCATTTATAATAATGATATTAACTTAGCTTATATTGTTGAGTCTTGAATGTTTGGCATGCTAGATTAGCACATTTGAATTTTAGATATTTGAAATACATGTCTAAGCATGGTTTGATTAATTGCAATGATGTTAAAGGTCATAAGTGTGAAATCTACATCCATGCTAAAATAACTAAGAAACCTTTTTCCTAAAGCCGAACAAAATACTCAAACATTGGATTTAATACATACCAGTATTTGTAAGTATAATGGTGTTTTAACAAGAGAAGGTAAGAGGCATTTTATCACTTTTATTAATGATTGTTCTAGATGCACTTATGTGTATTCACTTAGAACAAAAGATGAAGCTTTTGATAAATTTAAAATTTTCAAAGCTAAAGTTGAGAACCAAAAAGATAAGAAAATCAAAATGGCTCGAAGTGATAGAGGTGGGGAATATTTCTCAAATTGAATTTAATTATTGTGAAGAGTTTGGAATTATTCACCAAAGACCAGCTCCATTTACTCCTCAACAAAATGGTTTGGCTGAAAGGAAGAATATGATCTTTACGGATATCATAAATTCCATGATCCTTAATGCAAAACTACCAAATAATTTGTAACGCCCATTTTATTTATTTATTTATTTTCCTCTTTTACCTTTATTAAATTAAATTGGATAGTTACTATTGAGTGTTTGTGTGTGAGTACAATTTATCAAATTGGTTTAAATAAGTTACGTAAGTTATTAGTTTTTTTTAAAAAAATATTATTAATTACCAAGTATTTAAGAGGAAGCCATCTTTTTAAGAAGCCGTCATTTATTTTCTGCACCGTTACAAACCCTAGAAAGAAAAAAAAGAAACATAAGTTTTTGGAGAAGGAAAAGAAAGTTTTATTACTTCTTTTCTTAGTGTTTGCCTTAAGGTATTAAGTATTTCTTAGACTTATATGGTTTATTTTTATGAATTGTTTGCCTTTAATTACTTGCAGTATGATTTGGGTAATATATGTGTGTTTGTAATGTTGTGATGATATGACCAGTCTCTATTCTTTGCTTGAAAATCATTTTCTTTATTTAGAATCACGTGAATATGCTTACATATCATGGAACTAGATATCCTAAGCTTTCCATTGATAGGTTTTGTGTTGGAATCGTTTGAGTATGCAAATTGTTATGGGTTTTTGAAGTTGGGTTACTGGTGCTGGAAAATTCCAATTTTCAGCAGCGGTTCTCAATTCTGGAAATTGTTCTATAAGGTTACACATCCTTAGAAATTATGAAGATTTTTGTATCAACATATCTATATCTCCTATGCTTGCATGTTTAATTTCGTAGTTTTATTCTTTATGGTTGAATTATTAAAAATCGTAACATTTGGCCGCTGCAAATCTGGTTGATTTAAGAATATTTTTATGTGCAGGATACTCGTTGGTTGTTCTTGAGGTATTAAATTGATTGCTACGGATCAAGGTAAGTATATTCATGCATGATGTGCTGTATAACAAATGCAATTTATGTTATAAGAATTATGTTTAAATGGAAATTTTTACAAAACTGATTTCTAAAATATTTAAATGAATTTTGTAAAATAAAAATATTTTGCAGATTGATTAGAGATATGGCTTGAGTTCTCAGATGGATTTTCTTAGTGGATCTTTGGAGTTGCTTTAAAGATTAAATTTGGCTAGACTTCCTATTTTGGATTAAAGACTTTTCTTTGGAGACCTTATTTCATATGTTTTATGTAAGGATTCAGTTGGAGTATGAATAATAATTGTCTATCTTGAGATTTATTAATAAGAATAAATGATGTAAGGTTTCATTCCAATTTTACCCTTGTGTTTTCATGGGTAATTTTTAGGGTGTTACATAATTTGTGGGGGGAAGCATTACTCACTGCATGTCATATTCATAACATAATTACATCTTTGAAAACACATGTATCTCCTTATGAAATTTGGAAAGGAAGAAAACCAAACTTGATGTATTTAAAGGTCTGTGGTTGTTTAGCTTTTTATAAAATACATGATCCTAAATCATCAAAGTTAGGTGCTAGAGGTATAAAAAGTGTTTTCATATGATATGTTGAAAATTCCAAGGCTTATAGGTTATTAAATTTAGATTCTAATATATTGTGGATAGGGGTGTTCAGAATCCAATACGATCTGCTCAATCCGTCCGATCCGTTCAATCCGACCCGTATAAATCTGATTTGTGGATTGGTGGATTGGATATGGATTGAAAATTTAAAAATCCACAGTCGATGGATTGGATATAGATTTACTTCTGTAAATCCGCAGAAATCCATGAATCTGCAAAAACAAAAAAAAAATATAAAATTAAAAAATTATTATAAATTTAATTAAAAAAATTATAAATATGACATTACATGGTTACATAAGGACTATAACAAATCTTAACCATTACCCAATAATAATATAAAATGAAAAATAATTAAATAATCAAATATACAAATTTAACTTGTAAAAATTGTAAAACAAAATAAAAGCAAAGTCACACACACTAGCAAAAGCAAAGTAACATAACATCAAGTCACCAAAAATTTGCAAAGTCATCCAAAAACAAAGTAACATGACACCAAATCACAAACAATTAGCAAACAAAAGACCCTAAGCTTCCCTGGTGTCACACACATTAACAACATTCAATACTGGTTGGATACACTCTCGACATGGATTTGAAGGACATCAACCGCGTAATTACGGCGAGAGCAAGCCATCTTTTTTCCCAAGTCTATCGAGCCACTTCACATTCACTGGTTCTAGCTGAATAATTTCTCTATCACAACCTTCAAGATCGCCACCTGTACGGCTTCTCCTGGTTCCCATCGTGGACGGCTCCGTATTCACCACTTTTCGACAAGCACAACAGCCCTGGTGAAGGATCAGACTGTGTTTGGTTTCCGAAACTTTGCCATTTCAATTTATTGTGGCTTTATTTGAACAATTAATTTCGGTATTATATTAGCGTATTATTGTAACTTTATTTGAACAATTAAGCTTAGTGTGTTATATTTTGAAATTTTGAACGTATTATTGTAGCTTTATTTGAATAATTAGTCTTGATGTGTTATATTTTGAAACTTTAAATGTATTATTTTAGCTTTATTTAAATAATTAATTTATATAAATTTTATTCAATTTTAAATTTAATTGGTAGCAAAATTCTTTTTATATTAGATTTTTTTATTTCATTAGTTGGAGAGAACTAAAAATTTTTAATTCGAAAACTAATGCGCAAAATGGTGGATTGGATATGGTTGTAATTTGATGGTTTCCTCATTACACCTATGGCATTGGCTTGATCTGGGTATGAGTCATGGTCATGTGGTTCTGTTGATTTAGAAGTCGATAATGATGCTATTTATCGAGAAAGACCTTCAACCATCTTCTTGACTTCTTTGATTCCCGAAGTTGACTCGCCAATGTGAACCTCATTCACTCCTTTAATTCTTTTAGTATTCCCGAGTGATCGACTCCATTATTGGGAATTATCCGCTTGTCGCTGGAAGAATTCCCAAATCTCTAATGCATGTTTTGACATTTGCTCTCCTCCACTCGTTGCCATTAGTCATTCTTGCACATTCGGCAATAACCTTTCTAAAAAGTATTGGCATTGGTGCCATTTCTCGTACCCATGATGTGGACACTTCAAGAGTAGCCTATTGATTGCTCCCATGTTTCGAAAAACTGCTCGTCTTCTCTCTGGGTAAACTCTGAAGTTTCCCTGCGAATAACAATAAGATTAATCATTTAATGATGCAAAATATGGGCTTCATGATGTTGGCTCATGCAAATTCAAGACCTAGTTATGGTTACCAATAAGAATAATAAGTAGGAATTTTAATCAATGTTGTTAGTTTTGAAATACAAGTGTGCAACCCAAGAGGGGGTGAATTGGGATTCTAAAAAATTATTTGATTCTAAACTAATTATCAATCCAATCTAAAATGAATTTAATGGAATAACACTTAAATCAATTAAAATATAAAAAGATAAGGGAAGAGAGATTCAAACACGAAGATTTTTATGTGGTTTGGCCAACCTCGCCTACGTCCATGCCTCCAAGCTTTCTGGGCTTGCGGATTTCACTAAGCATGTCTCCAAGGCTTCAAATGGTTACACTTGACTTCCAAGGTGTCAATGAACCTTTATAACAAGAGATTATCCCCAATCTCTTAACCCAAGTGTATCCCAACACTTACAATCACTCAAAGTAAAAGATTAAAAATTATTTTTCTCACACACAGCATTTAAGATTACAAATCAATGCCCAATGTGTGAAGATGAAGCAATAATGTGTTTTAAAGCTCTATGAAGATTGTATTCTCGAATATAAGCTCAATAGTCGTGTTGTGATCAATCTTGTTTGAATTTGAATGAGCTTATTTATAGTTGGAGCTGAAAAACTAGCTGTTACAAACTATTTGCCCAAAAACGATTCGCCGTTAACCATTAATAGTTAACTGTTTAGGCCGGTCAAAAGTTTACCGTTTATGGTTACCCTTTCGCTATTAATTCCTAGAGACCTGCAAGATGAACATTAGTTATCTGTTTATATTAAACGGTTAAGGATTTGTATAAAATGACTTCTCTGAAAATTATCAGTTAGTTGTTTCTAATTAACGGTTCGCCGTTTGTTTCTAATAACCTGCAAAACAAATTAGCTTTATTCGTATTAGTTAAGCTTTTGCCGTTTGTTCCAGGTACAATCTTTCATTCTGGATTTTATCAGTTAATCGTTTCAATAAACGGTTAGCCGTTAAATTCCAGTAGCCTTCCCAGCTTTTTGTGTTTTCCGTTTTTCTTAATTAGTTAGAGCTTAGGCAATATGTTGCTCTCTGTTTTTAGTCGGTTAACCGTTTAAATAAACGGTTCACCTTTTAAATAAACGGTTCACCGTTTATTTCCAGAATAACAGTTTAGGCTAGATTTTGCTGAGAATCATTTTTCAATTTAAAATTTAATAGTGATCCATCTTTTATGAATATAATTAGAATGTTTGTAAGGCTCTCATTTATTAAGAAATAGCTCCAACATTTAAATAAAAAATCATTTAAAGTTTGTTATCATCAAAATTAATATTATTAACATATTCATGTTAACAATCTCCCCATTTTTGATGATGACAAACTTCAATTAATATTTTACTCCCCCTTAATATATGACCAACTTAAAAAATATGTCCAATAAAATGATTTTTGCTCAAAGGAATCATTTAAAAAAAAAAATTCATTTCAAATCTCCCCATGTTATCTCCCCCTTCATCATTAAAAGAAAAGAGAGAAAAGAAATCCGTAAATCCGAAGAATAAAAATATATTACCAATACAAAATGAGATTAAGAGACTTCCAAAATATATTACCAACAACTCCATCATCCAACAAACTAACAACTCCATCAACCAACAAACCAACAACTCCATTAACTAATAAACCAACAATTTTATCAACCAATATCAAGTCACCCAACATCAAGAACATCACAAAAATATGTCATTAAAATCCATCAAGATCATATAGAGGTAGCAGTGTATATAAAAATATAAATGGCAACACACAAACAAATAAAATATGAAATGTATGTGTGAAAATAGAACTCAGAAACTATAGAGGTGGAGAAGATGTGCTCCCTATATCATAACCAAAATAATGAAGAAGAGTGCGTTGTCTAGCTATAAGCTCAAGCTGCTGATCAATGCTCTGCTGCTGGAAAGTCTGAAAGTCAGAACATAACTACTAGTGGTCACGGGAAAAAGTGTCCAACTGATCGAGAATCAACTGCTGGCACTTCGAAATCCGATGAACATAAGCAATCAACTGCTACACAGCGTCTAAAACAGAGGGCTGAACTGGAGCTGGAGGTGGCTCAGAGGCAGAGGGCTGCTGAAGAATAGCAAATGGCTCAGGAACAGGAGGCTACTCGCGAGCTAGAGGCGGCTCGGAAGAGGAGGGAATGTCAGGATCCATCGCACGCTCCTCAGAGTCAGAGTTAGCTGGAGGCCGGGGGACAAAATAGAGACGTGGAGGATAAGGATGAGCTCCTAATATAAAATGTGGAAGCTTATTAGGAGGATAGACATCGTTGAGCATCCAATTGTCTTCTGGAGCAATCAAGGTATCCCGGTTTTTTGAGGTTTTAGTCTTTATCCACTCTTCATTCTTCCAAGAAAAACCGATACTAGTCATGGCCTCTGGACCAATTCGTCTAGTCTCCATATAACCGGTATCGAGAAGAGGCACCTCAAAGTGTCGCAGTATCATAGTAATAATACTGCCATATGGAAGCAAGCAGTGGTTAACCACGGGAGTACTCAAACATGTGCCGCACAATAACATAGCCGAGGCTAATAGGACGACCTGTAATGAGGTTGTCTAATAAGCCAACATTCAACCTCGTAACCTCATCAGAGTGACCCTTCCTAGGAGTCACTATGTGCTGCAAAATAGTATGAAGAATGCGAACTTGGAGAGGTAAAAGTTGAGACCAAAAAAGTAGATTACAGATCTTATTAGACAAGTCTCGATGGCGACAAATATTACAGACTCCATCAAAATGACTAAAACCGTCAAACAAAAGGGCTTTCCTAGAGGTATAAATTTCATGACCCTCGCTAGAGATACCAAGAAAGCCATTTAAGTCCTCATCATCAAATTCTATAGGCACACCGCCGACTTGAGTAACTATCCTATCTAGGCGAGTTGTGGAGATTTCCATGTGCGAATAAAAGACTCGCATTAAATTGAGATAAATTCGGTCATCAAAGTCAATGGCAGACTCCCAAGGCTGAAGCATATCCCTAATGCTTTTACCATAAACAACTAAAGTACTGAAATCATCTATTTCAACATAGGAATAGTCAAGTACCTTGCAACCATTGAAGCGATCCTCGAACCGCTTGGCCAAGAAAGGCATGGGGAAATGAATTCTTCTGAATTCAGAGACTTCCCGTGGTGGTATAGGATTCCTTGGAGGCACAGATTTTTGCCTGAGATTTCTCCAAGGGGGTGCAGCCAGGTTGAAGAATAAAGGACTTTGAAAATTGCGAGAGAGATGTGATGAGAAGAAGATGAACCGATTATTTGCTTAGGAATAAGTAAATGATGTGATTTTGAGGCTCAATTTGGTTGAAGAAGGGCAAGAATCAGGTTCAAAAAAGAAGAAACCCGAACGGTTGCAGTTAGCGTTTTGATTTGGGATTTTTCAATTTTGGGCTTGATTTGAAGATTTGAATCGGTGAAAGTGTTCTAAAGGTGATTAGAAATAATATTATGGTTTGATTTGGCAAGGAAAAAAAGAAAAATAAAGGTTTGAGGGCAAAGGAAGCTTCAGCTGCGTAACAATGGCTGAAATGGTGAAAGGGCAACTGGAGAAGGGAAAGAAAAACCTTTGAACAGTTTTATAATCACAAAAATGATTTTAAACAGTTAAAGGGTAACTTTCAGAGGTTAAAGAATGGGAAATGGTCAAAGTTTAAGCTCTTTACGGCTAAGGAGTAACTGTTAGAGGACTCTCTGTTTTAAACGGTTTATCGATTACATCAAACGGTGAAATGGTAAAAAGACAGACATATAATCTCATTTCTAGAATAAAACATTTCACCGTTTATTGGAAACGGTTATCCGTTTATTTTATCTATAATTTTATACATTTGATTTAATTTTTGGCCAGCAAATAATACATTCCAAGATCATTTAATTGATCTAAAAATGTTTTATGAGCCATTTTAATTCATGATTCATGAACATGTATTCTACCTATTAATTCATATAATCAATCAAGAATTAACAAGGCAAATACATCATTTGAATATCAAGCTTAAGCATTTCATAAATATTAAATCACCAATAAGTCAATCAATTCAATATACTCAATAGCATGAGTAGAGACGTTATTGCCAAAATTTCATCATGCCAAGTTCATGCCGAATTTTCGAAAATTGTTCTTTGCCAAGGGGTTTGGTAAAAATATTGGTGAGTTTTTTTTTTCTGTAGAAATAAACTCTAATACAATATCTCCCTTTTGAACATGATCTCTCACGAAATAATGACTTATTTCTATATGCTTGGTTCTAGAGTGTTGAATGGGATTCTTTGAAAGATTTATAGCACTAGTATTATCACACTTAATAAGAATTTGTTCTAGGTTAATACCATGGTCTCTAAGTGTTTGTTTCATCCAAAGAGCTTATGCACAATAACTTCCTGCAGCTATATATTCAACCTCGGTAGTTGAAAGTGCAATAAAATTTTGTTTCTTGCTAAACTATGAAACAAGTGAGTGACCTAAAATATAGCAAGTTCGACTAGTGCTTTTCTTATCAACTTTATAACCGGCAAAGTCCGCATCCGAATAGCATGTTAAATCTATATGAGTTCTCCTAGGATACCAAAGGTTGATATCTATGGTTCCACTCAAATAATGGAAAATTCTTTTAACAACAAGCAAATGGAATTCCTTGGGACATAATTGAAATCTTGCACACAAACATACACTAAACATGATATCGGGTCTGCTTGCAGTTAAATAAAGTAAAGATCCGATCATACATCGATACATTTTGATATCCACTTCCTTGCCTTTTTCATCTTTGTCAAGTTTGGTTGTTGTGCTCATTGGAGTGTTTTTGGTCTTTAAGTCATCAATGTCGAATCTTTTGAGTAGATCTTTTACATACTTAGCTTGATTTATGAAAATTCCTTCCTCATTTTGTTTTATTTGCAGCCCAAGAAAGTACTTCAACTCTCCCATCATACTCATTTCAAATTCATTACTCATGCAAGATGAAAATTCTTTACACAACAATTTATTAGTAGACCCAAAAATAATATCATCAACATAAATTTGAACAACAAGTATGTCTTTGTCCTTATGTTTGATAAAGAGAGTAGTATCCGCTTTACCCATGGAAAAGTCATTTCTAACAAGAAATTCTTAAGCCTATCATACCATGCTCTAGGTGCTTGTTTTAATCCATACAAGGCTTTAAACAACTTATCAACACGATTTGGAAATTTTTTATTTTCAAAACCAGGGGGTTGTTTTATATACACTTCTTCCATAATATACCCAATTAAGAAATCACTTTTCACGTCCATTTGAAATAAAATGAAATCTTTATGATATGCAAATGCCAATAACATTCTAATTGATTCTAGTCTAGCAACGAGTGCAAAAGTTTCATCAAAATCAATTCTTTCTTCTTGGTTGTAACCTTGAGCTACTAATCTAACTTTATTTCTTACAACCACACCAGATTCATCCATCTTATTTCTAAATATCCATTTAGTACCTATGACGGATTGATGTTCCAGTTTAGGAACTAATTCCCACACATTCTTTCTTTCAAATTGATTTAACTCTTCTTGTATTGCCATAATCCAAGATTTATCATTTTCCGCATCCGCAAAAGAATTTGGGTTCAATTTGAGAAATGAATGCATTGTGCTCACAAATATTCCTAAGTGATGATCTAGTTGTAACACCTCATGATGGATCTCTTAAGATTACATCTTTAGGGTGAGAAGAAACATACCAACACTACTTAGGGAGTGCTTGAGAAGTACCTTCATGTTGCTCCATATTTCTTTGCTCTTCTTGTTCATCCTCTTGATTTCTTTGTGGTGCATTCTCTTGATTATCCTTTGATGGTTTATCTTGTAACTCTCCATATGTATCATCATAATTTATTCCTTTCTCCGCAAAGGAGGGGTTAGACTCATCAAATGTAACATGCATAGATTCTTCTACAACTAGTGCATTTTTGTTATAAACTCTATAAGCTGTGCTTGAGTTTGAATAAATAAGAAAAATACTTGTTGAGTGTTAAAAGATGCATATTTATAAAAGAGAAAATCATCATTTTATATTTCACATCTTACTAACAACCCTTACTTTTATGTATTTAAGCTTCTTGTAATTTAATTATGTGTGTTTTATTTTAATTAAGTATTTTATGTATTTTAGGGGCATTATGGTCATTTCACAATAAACGAGAATCAGATGGCAAAACAGACATTACTTTTGAACTTAGGACAGTCGAAAACCTTAGAAGGAGCATAAAAGTAAAATTGGCACTGTTCACATGTGCAGTACGGTCTACGTTACTGTTCACGACATTGTTCACCTAAACAAATTGATGACGTGGCATTGACTGATGATGTGGCATTGACTGATAAGGTATCACGATCTTGTTGCACTAAAATTTTTATATACTATTGATCAGTGACGTGGCAGCATATCAGTGGACTAAAAATCTCGCGTACGGTACATGCATTACACAAGATTATTTTCAACTAAACCACATTACTGTTCAAGCCGGGTCAAACCGTGTTACTGTTCAAACCGCGTGGGCAAACCGCGTACTGTTGACTGATGACGTGGCACAATCCTGAGCGTCCAAACTATTTTTAATCTGGTGGCCATGATTTACTCAATGTATCTATAGAAAGGGGGCCTCCCCCTAATTTAAGAGCTCTGAATCTATTTTCAGACTCCATTTTCTGTAATTCCTTCTCCATCTTGTATTTTCTACGTATTTTAATTAATTTCCTTTTTGCCCCTAGTTCAATTGTGAGTAGCTAATTTTGTTTCAAGCTTGGGTTGAAGGTGAAGTCTCAACATGTGTTATGGGATTTATTTGGTAAATTTATTGTCTTGTCGACAAATAATAATAATTTTGTCTAAATACTGTGTTGGTTTCACCGGCTCTCTAGTACAAGATTGTTATTACTTGGCAAGATAAGCCCTTAGAACCGTATTGATACAGATCTAGATACCCAAGTACGTCAATTTAATAGATTTTCACTTCAATTTACTCTTGCCATCTCAATTCGAATTTTAGGATAATCCAAATCATTTTCACCACAAATCCAATCACTCATTTAGAAAATTAATTCTATACACAATTAAAATCCACCTCTTCGTGGAATCGACACTCGTCACCGTTGATCTACACTACAATAGATTCGTGCACTTGCGAGTTCAATAAAATTTGCACAATAAGATTTTGGTGCCGTTGCTGGGGAGGTAAGTAATTTTAATTCATAAAATTAATTTTTATGAATAATTCCATTTAATTGTTTTCTTGCATTTTTTTTAAAAAGTGAATCTACATTTAAAGATTAGTATTTCTTTCATTTTTCTCTTCCTTAAAATTCTGTAATTTAATTTTCAATTTATTTTTAAAATTTTTTGTTTATCTTATTAATTTATTTTTAGTTAATTTATTTCACTTATTTATTTTTGTGTATTTTTATAGAAAGGTTTTAGCAGCGTGATAAGGTTAGTAACGTAATTTCTCCTTCTTCTTTATTTTTATTTGTTTTGTTCCCATTTATTTTTGTATTTCTTGCATGCATGGTCGTAGGTCATTATTACCTAATCTTGAACCTATGGACCTTAAACTAGAAAAAACACTTCGCACACACAAGCACGTTAAAAATAAATTTGGAATGGATTTACAAGCACCACAAGAGAGGCCATTTAAGGACTATTTTAGTCCCTTAGATAATTTGAGCACATCATGTATAAGATACCCAAATGTAGTTGGTAGGAGTTTGAACAAAAACCTAGTGTACTACATTATCTCCCCACATTCTATAGCTTAGAAAATGAGGACCCATATAATCATTTGAATGATTTTCATGTTGTTTGTCAAACATTTAGATATGAGAATTTTTCAGATGATGATGTTAAACTTAGACTATTCCCATTTTCTTTAAAGGATAGAGCTCGTTCATGACTCAATACATTGCCTGCTAATAGTATCACATCATGGGAACAAATGGTAACAAAATTTTTGAGTAAATATTTCTCAGTGCATAAAACCAATGCTATTCGCAGGGAAATTTCAGAGTTTACCCAGAGAGAAGATGAGCAGTTTTTCGAAACATGGGAGAGATTCAATGGGCTATTCTTGAAGTGTTCACATTATGGGTACGAGAAATGGCACCAATGCTAATACGTTTTAGAGGGATTATTGCCGAATGTGAAAGAATTACTAATGGCAACAAGTGCAGGAGAGCTAATGTTAAAAAGTGCATAAGAGATTTGGGAATTCTTCCAACGACAAGATGATAATTTCGAACAACGGAGTCAATCATTCAAGAATACTAGAAGAATTAAAGGAGTGAATGAAGTTCACATTGGCGAGTCAACCTCGGGAATCAAAGAAGTCAAAGAGATGGTTGAAAGTGTCTCTCAACAAATAGCATCGTTATCGACTGCTAAATCAACAGAACCACATGACCATGACTCATACTCAGATCAAGCCAATGCCATAAGTGTAATGAGAAAACCATCAAATTACAACCCATACTCCAAAACATATAACCCTAGATAGAGAGACCACACCAATTTTTCATGGTCTTAAGGATTCCAACAAAATGGACCAGTAATTCTAGCTACACCAATGCAACAAATTCCTCAAAATTCTCAAGCCTCTCAGCCACCATTTAGACCATAGAATTAGAACCAGAACTACTCTCAACCTAGACTATGGGAGGATGCATTCCAGAATTTTAAAAATGTTACTCACTTTACGATTGAGCAACAAAACTGCACCATTGATGGACTACGAAATGAGTTGCGAGCAGGCTTTAACTCACAAGCTTAAACAGTTTCAAACCTCGAGAAGATGGTGGGATAACTTGCTTCTTCAGTTCAGACCTTGGCAATGACTGTTGAGAAAGGTAAATTTCAAAGTCAACCAGTGCCTAATCCTAAAAGAGTACATGAAACAAGTACCAATTCACCATAGTAGCATGGAGAGGTCAAAGCAGTCATGACCTTGCGAAAAAGAAAAGAAGTCAATAATAAAGTAGAGATGCCGGTGACAAAAGAAAATCAAATTGTACCAGTGAGTGTTGAGGACTCACCACTGGAGGAGAAAGAAGAAACCAACCCACGAGAATATATGCCCAAAGCTCCATTTCCTCAGAAGTTAGCTAAAGGAAAGAAGGGAAAGGTCACAGGTGAGATTCTTGAAATCTTCAAATAGGTGAGAGTTAACATCCCTTTACTTGATGCCATAAAACAAGTTCCATCTTATGCCAAGTTCCTTAAAGACCTTTGTACAAAAAAGAGAAACATTCATGTTCAAAAGAAGACATTTTTGACAGAAAATGTTAGTTCTATACTCCAATTGAGAATGCTTTGTTGGATTTAGGAGCTGGTGTAAATTTGTTGGCTGACTCTGTATTCGTGAAACTTGGACTAAGAGAATTACACCAAACTCTATTGGTGTTGCAGCTTGCAGATCGGTCCACAAAAATATCTCGTGGTATTGTGAAGGACGTGCTTATCTAGGTCGACAAGTTTTATTTTCCTATTGATTTCATTATAATTTGACACTCAACCAATACAGGATTCAAGAAAGCATGTCCCCATTATCCTAGGCCGACCTTTCTTGGCAACTGCCGATGCTCACATTCAATGCAGAACTAGAAATATACAACTGTCCTTGAGCAACATGACTATGGAGCTAAACATCTTTAACATTACCAAATAACCTCACAATGCAGATGATGTTATTGTTGATGTGGATTTAATAGAAACATTAGTTGATAATACTTTTGTTTCAAACCTTTGTGATAACCCTTTACAAACATGTTTAACTAACTTTGGTTTTGGTTTTGATATTGACAGATCAGTTGATGAGCTCAACACTCTACTTGACTCAGCACCATCTATGGACACTAATAAATGGAAGTCAAGAGTTGAACAACTAGCATCATCAGAGAAGAAACTCATCCCATCATTAGAATCACCACTGAAACTCGAGCTCAAACCATTGCCCAACACTTTAGAATATGCATTTTTTGGAGAAGAAAGTACTCTGCCGGTAATCATCTCATCATCCCTAAACAACGAACGAAAAAGTAAGTTGTTGGATGTTTTAAAAGAGTACAAAGGAGCATTAAGATGGACCATAGCAGACATTAAAGTTATAAACCCTATAGACTGCATGCATTACATTCACCTCGATAAAAATACTAAATTTACTAGGGAAATGCAACATCTATTAAATCCTAATATGAAAGAAGTTGTTAGAACTGAAGTCTTTAAGCTATTAGACGCATATATCATTTACCCAATTTCTGATAGTTCATAGGTCAATCATGTACAAGTTGTCTTTAAAAAGCTAGAAGTCACAGTAATTAGCAATGCTGATAATGAATTGATACCAATTAGAGTAACTACAGGATGACGTGTATGCATTGATTATAGAAAGTTGAATTCTGTCACACGTGAAAACCATTTTCTTTTATATTTATTGATCAAATGCTTGATAGATTAGTAGACCATGAATTTTATTACTTTCTAGATGGCTATTTAGGATATAATTAGATTCTCATAGCACCAAAAGATCAAAAGAAAACCACTTTCATTTGCTTTTTTGGCACTTTTGCATATAGGAGGATGCCATTTGGATTATGTAATGCACTTGTTACATTTCAATGATGCATGTTAAGCATTTTTTCTGATATGGTTGAACGATTCCTTGAAGTCTTTATGGATGACTTTTCTATTTTTTGTGACTCATTTGATCAATGTTTACATTATCTAACACTAATTCTGTAGAAATGTATCGAAAAGAATTTGGTCTTAAATTGGGAGAAGTGCCATTTTATGATAACACATGGTATTGTTCTTGGTCACATCATTTCGAACAAAGGTATTAAGGTTGACAAAGCCAAGGTGGATCTCATTTCTAATCTTCCTCCACCCAAAATAGTCAGAGAAATAAGATCTTTTCTTGCGCATGCTGGTTTCTATAGACGTTTCATTAAAAATTTTAGCAAAGTTTCTAAACCTTTATGCAATTTACTTACTAAGGATGTACCTTTTGCCTTTAATGATTTATGTCTTATGGCTTTTGAAAAATTAAAGCAATTGTTGACATCATCACCCATCATTCAGGCCCCAAACTGGAGCTGACCATTTGAACTCATATGTGATGCATCTGATTATGCAGTAGGAGCAGTGTTAAGATAAAGAGTTGATCGCATTCGCCATGTTATTTACTATGCTAGTATGACATTGAATGATGCATAGTTGAACTATTTAACTACTGAAAAAGAAATGCTAGAGGTAGTGTTTGCATTAGAGAAATTTCGATCTTATCTCATTAGTTGTAAAATAATTGTATTCACAGATCATGCTGCTCTTAAATATCTTCTCACAAAAAAAGATGCAAAAGCTAGACTAATTCGTTGGGTGTTACTTTTGTAGAAGTGCGACTTGGAATTTAAAGATAAGAAAGTCACAGAGAATGTTGTAGCTAACCATCTCTCTCGTCTCCATTTTGACACAATTACAGAGCCATTAACATTGAATGAGTCATTTCCAGATGAATAAATAATGAGTGTGGAAATATTACCTTGGTATGCTGATATAGTTAATTATCTTGTTATAGGTCAACTTTCAAAGCATTGGACCAAGCAAGGCAAGGCTAAATTCTTTGCAAAAATAAAGAATTTCTTTTGGGATGACCCGTATTTGTTCAAGTATTATGCAGATTAAATTGTTAGATGATGTGTCCCAGAAAATGAAATTCAGAATATTCTTTCATTTTGCCATGAACAAGCTTGTGGACGCCATTTCAGTGCTAAAAAAACAGCTAAAGTTTTACAATGTAGTTTCTATTGACCAACTATATTTCGAGACGTTTATACTTTTTGATGTATGGGGTATCGACTTCATGGGACCCTTTCCCCCTTCTTTTGCCCATCAATACATATTGGTTGCTGTTGACTACGTATCGAAATGGGTAGAAACAATTCCATGTGAAACCAATGATCACAAGGTGGTGATAGGATTTTTGAAAAGCAACATTGTTTCACGCTTTGGATTCCTTCAAGCAATAATCAGTGATGGTGGTACCCACTTTTGTAACAAAGCATTTAAGGCTCTTTTGATGAAGTATTCAATCACTCACAATGTGGCGACCCTATATCATCCACAAACCAGTGGCTAAGTTGAGATCTCCAATCGAGAAATATAGCACATATTAGAAAAGATGGTGAAGCCGGACAGAAAAGATTGGTCATGAAGACTTGATGATGCATTATAGGCATATAGAACGGCTTTTAAGACCTCGATTGAGATGTCACCCTACAAGCTAGTGTATGGAAAAGCTTGCCACCTACTTGTGGAGCTCGAGCATCGTGCATATTAGGCCATCAAGAAATTCAACTTTGACATGAAGCAAGCCAGCTAAGAAAGAATATTATAGTTGGCAGAATTTGAAGAAATTCGTAATGCTGCATATGAAAACCCAAGATTTACAAATAACAAATGAAATTCTTCTATAACAAGCAAATTATGAGAAAATTGTTCACTCCAGGTCAGAAAGTGCTTTTATTCAATTCTCACTTGCACCTATTCCCAGGTAAATTACACTCTTGATGGTCTGGTCCCTTTATTGTTTATACTATTTTTCTACATGGAGCAATTAAAATTAAGGACCCAAAGAATGGTGTCACGTTTAAAGTTAATGGTCAAAGATTAAACCCATATCTAGAGTACCAACCACATGGAGAGGATATCGAAATAAATTTGAGTGACCCATCAAATTTGAATTAAGTTTTTTTTCTTTCTTTTCGATGATTTGATTTTTTTCTCTCTTTTTACTATTTTTTCTAATTGAAATTATTTTTGCATAAGTGTGTTTGTTTAACCATTAAGCTTTTTTTTTCTTATCATTGTTAATCATGAGCATTATACTTAACCCCTTCCTCCTGAACATTCTTAAACCACTTTAACGTGTAAAATCACATCTCAAAAGACAGATTCAATTTTGTAAAACACATTGTATTTGGGCTTTGCAACCACCAAAGTTAGCATCCTATTTTGAGGGTTTAGAAAGCCAACTCAGAGACATTAAGAGAAGTGTTTACGACATCCAATTGGAACTTGAGGTAAATTCAATAAGAAGACGATTTTAATTTTCTTTGTGTATTTTAATTTGTTTTTCTGTTTGTGTGCTTTAGTTTGTTACCCCGATAAAGTGGCGGATAACGGTAATCCGTGATAATCAAGTCAGTTACTTTAGTTTTCCCATAATAACTGATATTCTGAGGTGAAGGTATGAACAGTAAGGAGATTCTAGCGAAGCTTCACAAGTGATTCCCTTCACTTCCTCAGAATGCCCTCCGTACAATCTATAAAGCCTAGTCCGAACGCATGCGATTGCTCATGAGGAATAACATACCTGCTGACATTCGTTGGTTAATCGAGGCTAAAGTACGATTGGCAGGTTAGTTACCTCCAAAATTTATTGCATATATGCCTGGTTGTGGTAAAGGAAATTATGCAAGAAAACGACAAGCTCGAAGAATTTATGTTGCGTGTCATAAGTATACCAGAATGAGTTGTGATAAAAATCCATGTTCTTTAGGAATGATGTCTGATAACAGAGAATATAATATTCAATTCATTAAGGATGGCTTGAATAAGGAGTCATTGGATGATATCCTTCTGTCTCTTGAAACGCATCCCAGTGGATATGTGAAAAAAGCGATTCTCCAGTTATGGCCATTATTCCAGAAAGTGCATGCACGATATAGTATCAAGAATCTGACTATAAACGACCTTATTTTCCAATTTATAAGAAAACTGGATGGGAAGCCTATCCTTGACCCATAGAGGGCGTTCAAGCTATTTCTGAACCTAAAACCAGAGGAAGATGTGAGCCATAGTCGAAACTATCGGTAAATATCCTTTCACTTCACTGTTATTTTATCTTTTCCATTATTGTCTTTGACAATTTTATTTTATCATTATTTCTTTTTCTTTTTATTGTTTCCTTTTTTACTCGCGATCCATGTGCTTTACGCGTTATTTGACATTGACATGCCACCTCATACACAGCTGTGACCTACTGTCACCAAGATTCTTAAATATGACTTTTTGTTAAGCACTCACAATTTTTTTTAAAAAATATTCCAATGGTAGCAACTCCCAATAGACAATTCAAGAACATTTGTGTGCTTTCTGGATTTAACTATAACAAATATAAAGAGTTCGTTAAGGCAGCCGTATATCTTAGTCGAAGCATAGCAGAGAGAAAATTACACTTGGTGTATGGAGGAGGTAACCGAGGATTATCTAAATTGGTCTCAAAAGCTTCTTTTATCAGAGGAAACCAAGTGTTAGGCATCATCACAAGAGCCCTAAAACCTTTGGGCAGTTTGACTGACTCATCGACTGGAGAAGAGTTAGTTGTCTCAAGTATGCATGAAAGAATAACTGAAATGCTTAATCATACTGATGCTTTTATTTTCCTTCCAGGAGATCTTGCAACACTAAAGGCACTTATCACACTAGCATCTTGGGCCCATCTGCACATTCACTAGAAACCCATCGGTTTGTTAAATGTCAATAGATTTTATAATGGCTTCATCGCATTTCTTAACCATGCAATAAAAAACTATTTTGCTCTTTCCAATGCGAAAAAGCTTTTTATTTGTGCTCACACTACTAATGAGCTACTTAACATGTTATAAGCTTATAAACCAGAGTCAGACTCCTGGACCTTTGTGTTGGAACATCCAAATAATGACGGTAACAATAGCCGCAATAAGAATTACAAATTAGATTTAACCCTCCGCCTGTAAATATTTTCTTCTATGTTGCACTATCCAGGTGAAGTCTTCTAAACTCTATTTATTTCCTTTAGAACATTGAGGACAGTGTTTTACTCTAGTTGGGGGGAGGGAATAGTCGACAATTGTGGAATCTTGGTTAAGTTTTTACTGATTTCTTATTGTAAAAACTAACTGTTGCTAACTTTTTATGTTGAAGATGGATGAATATGAAGTGTAGTGACTCTAGAAACGCATCTTTATCGTTTGAAAAAAAACCAAAATAAAATTCAGACATTTTCTTTTTCTTTATTATGTTTTGATGTTCATATTTCTTCTTCTTTTTAATTTCTATTTTATAAATATACATTTTTAATTTTTTTTGAGTCAAAGATGGTCGAAAATGGATTGTAATGCCTCTAGAAACACATCTTCTTAAATTAAAAAAAAATATTTTCATTTTCTATATTTTCTAATTAGTTTTTCTACATCATTTTCACATTTCTGCATGCATATTTTCCTTTTATGTTTAGAATAGGTTGGGGGGTAGGATGTTGTTTAAAAAAAATTGTGTGATTTGTTTTAACATTGGATGGGATGATTAATTTCAAATTTTAATATTTGTATTATCTTTGGTCTTAAGTGATGTTGTGCTATATTTGCTACTTTACATGTTGATGTTGGAGATAAATATGAGTTGCTTGAAAGAATGAACATGTCATAATAAGTACCAAGTGAATTTTTGAGCCTATTATTTTTCTTGGAGAGTAACCCTTTTGCCCATTCTTTATACAACTTAGCAATTTATTATTTTATACACGATTTCTAGATTTCTTTTGAGTTAACCCTTAAAAAAGTTGTAAAATTAAAAAAAAAAAGAGAGAAAAATGTGTGTTGCTACATTTGGAGGCCCATCTAACTAGTAGATATGAAAGATTATTTATAGCCCTAAAAGACGATGGAAATGCCATCTTTGATCCGTTTGAACCTTTCTAACCATCCCTTTTATGAAATATCCATAGTTAACCCTTTTGAGCCTTTAAAAAAAAAATATTTTCTTTGTCAAACTTATCATCTTGACCCACTCTGATTTGGAGTATTGCCCAATATCTTACGTGTTTCATCACCTATTTATGTTTGAAAAAAATGTAAGTAATTATTTTGTTCAGTGAAGTTGTGCCAAACAAAAAAAAGAAAAAATTGTTGTTTAAAAAAATAATAATAGGTGAAATCTACCTTGCAACTTCTAAAAAATATTTCTACATATTTCTCAAACATACACTTTATTTTCCTTATTTTTCCTTATCTGTTAGCCATGTCCCTATCCTACGTTACGTCCTAATAAAAGTCCTTCTTGATTTTAGGGAACTATAGTATGAAGTAGAAGCTAGTTATATGGGCTAAAAAGATGTAGTGGTGCATAAAAAATAAATGAATATATTGGGTTGACTAGCATTTTTATTTGACTTGAGATCGTATTATTTATAAGCTAAATGCATATTTCTTTCATCTTGGTGAGAGCATGTGATATCACTTCTTTATTATTTTCTCTTAATTACCATTCATTGGAGGGACTATTTTTATTGGGTTTAATTTCTTTGTGAGAGTGTCACTACTTCTAGTGAGATTTTGAGGTTTGACATTTTATTCTTGAAAGTAGCTATGACAAAGTCTACTGGGCTGATTCATGTGGATGGTTGATGTGGGTGTGATGTTTCTTTAGACTGGAGATGATGCTTATACTTTTGTTTGATTACTATCATTAGTCTAATTGAATAAACGTGATTGCTAAAAAAATATTTTCGATTTGAATTTTGTTTTCGCTTTATTTGTTAGGGACTAGTAATAAGCTGGTTGGGGGGGTGTGTTGAGTGTTAGAAAATGCATTTTTATAAAAGAGAAAATCGTCATTTTACATTTCACGTCTTACTAACAACCCTTACTTTTGTGTATTTAAGGTTCTTGTAATTTAATTATATGTGTTTTATTTTAATTATATTTTATATATTTTAGGGGTATTATAGTCATTTCACAATAAACGAGAGATCAGATGGCAAAACGGACATCACTTTTGAACTCAGGATGGTTGCAAAACCTTAAGAGGAGCATAGAAGGAAAAAGGCACTGTTCATATGTACGGTACTGTCTACGTTACTGTTCATGACACTGTTCACATAGACGGATTGATGACGTGGCATTGACTGATGATGTGGCATTGACTGATGAGGTGTCACGATCTTGTTGGACTAAAATTTTTTTGTACTATTGATCGATGATGTGGCAGCATATCAGTAGACTAAAAATCTCGCTTACGGCACATGCATTACACAGGATTATTTTCAACGAAATCTCATTACTGTTCAAGTCGGGTCAAATAGTGTTACTGTTCAAACCGCGTGGTTAAACCGCGTATTGTTGACTGATGATGTGGTATAATCTTGAGCGTCCAAACTGTTTTTAATCCGATAGCCATGATTTACTCAATATATATATAAAAAAGGGGTCTCCCCCTTAATTTGAGAGCTCTGAATATATTTTTGGACTCCATTTTCTGTAATTTCCTCTCCATCTTGTATTTTTTACGTATTTGAATAAATTTCCTTTTTCCCCTAGTTCAATTATGAGTAGTTAATTTTCTTTCAAGCTTACGTTGAAGGTGAAGTCTCAACATGTGTCATGGGCTTTATTTAGTAAATTTATTTTCTCTTTCCCTCTGGTTTGTGTGGAGTTTTGAGTTCTTGTCAACAAATAATAATAATCTTGTCTAGATACTGCCTTGGTTTCACCGGTTCTCTAGTACAAGGTTGTTATTATTTAGCACGATAAGCCCTTAGCACCATATTTGATTAGAGTGAGGTTCATGAGGTGTGGATTCCCCCCTCATGATTTAATTGGTATTAATAAGAAATATTTAGCCCATGATATATGTTGATATGGATCCAGATACCTAAGCACCTCAATTTAATAGATTTTCACTTCAATTTACTCTTGCCATCTTAATTCGAATTTTAGGATAATTCAAATCGTTTTCACCACAAATCTAACCACCCATTTAGAAAATTAATTCTACACACAATTAAAATGCACCTCCTCGTGGGATCGACACTTGTCACCATTGATCTACACTAAAATAGATTCGTGCACTTGCGAGTTCAATAAAATTTGCACAACAATACCAACATTAGATTTTGGATCAAATTTGCCAAGATTGTCTTTTGTGTTCAAAATAACACATTTGCATCCAAAAACTTTGAAATAACCAATATTAGGTTTTCTATGTTTCCAAAGCTCATATGGAGTTTTGTTAATGTTAGGTCTAATCAACATACAATTTAAAACATAATAAGCGGTGTTGACGGACTCGGCCCAAAAATACATAGGCAATGAATTTTCATTTAACATAGTGCTAGCCATTTGTTGAATGGATCTATTCTTTTTCTCAACAACTCCATTTTGTTGTGGAGTTTTAGGTGATAAAAATTAATGCTCAATGCCAAAATTATTACAAAAAATCTCAAATGCATGATTTTCTAACTCTCCTCCATGATCACTCCTGATGCATGCACTACCATAACCTTTTTCATTTTGTATTTTCTTACAAAGCACTTTAAAGGCATCAAGAGCATCATCCTTATTGGCTAAGAATAATACCCATGTATATATAGAATAATCATCCACTATCATAAATGCATAATATTTTTCATTTAGACTAGCATATCTAGAAGGCCCAAATAAATATATGTGAAGAAGTTGAAGTGATTTTAAAGTAGAAATATGATTTTTATTTTTGAAAGATATTTTGATTTGTTTTCCAAATTGACCGGCTTCAGAAATCTTATCTTTTTGAAAATCAATTTTTGGAAGACCTTTAACTAAATCATTTTTCGAAATTTTCGAAATCAAATCCATACTTGCATGTCCTAACCTTCTATGCCATAATCAACTATCATGATGCAATGCCGAAAAACATTTATCAAGAGTAGATACACATTCTATGTCAATGATATAAACGTTACCACATCTATTCCCAATAAATAAGATCTTGCCATCACATGAATTCTCAATAACACAACTAAATTTATCAAAGATAACTTTATAACCTTTATCACATAATTGACTAATACTAATTAAGTTGTGTTTCAAGTTCTCAACCAAACAAACATTCTCAATTAGAGTTGAGGAAACTGTACCAACATTTTGAATCCCAAGAATTTTTCCTTTTGAATTGTCTCCAAAAGATACATCTCTAACATTTTTAATTTTGGTGAAGCTTGAGAACCATGCATAGTTTCCGGTCATGTGCCTTGAACAACCACTGTCCAAGTACCATTTATTTTTCTTCTTCTTCAAGCCCTACAAAGAAAAACTCAAGTTTTAGGTACCCAAAGCTTTTTAGGTCCTTGAGAGTTAGTAGTGATTCATTTTGGAATCCAAATGCATTTCATACCATAATATGCATTTCTTTTTACTGGACATCTATTTTTCATATGACCATTTTGATTACAAAAATGACATACAATCTTATGATCACTTGTGGAGGTAGCTTTAACAAAATAATTCTTATAATAATTTACTTCAAGTTAGGCTTATACCCAAGTCCTCCTTTATCAAAAACACATTTTTGTAAGTTAAGCATATTGTCCAACATCTTTTGCCCATTTGTAAATTTCAAAACAACCTCATTCAACTCATTGCTCTTTTTCTTAAGCATTTGGTTTTCATTTTTCAAATCATCTATGTGTGATTCTAAATGCTCATGTGAGATGCTAGGTTTCTCATTTGATGATGCAATTTCATCATGCAATGTTTTGTTCTCTACTTCTAGGCATGCAATTCTTGCATTTAGAGATTCATTTTCATTTTTAAACTTTCTCATTTCCTTTTTAAGACATACATTCTGTTTACCTATCTTCATCAACTCATTATGCAATTCTTTAAAAGCATCATACAATTCATCATAGGTGGAATCACTTACCTTTTTGAGATCATCATCCCCTCCTATTGCCATAAGCCCTAGGTTTGATACTTCTTGCGACCATTCTTTATTACTTGAATCTTCCTCGCTATCATCCCAAGTTGCAACCATGGCTTTTTTCTTGAGTTTGTTGATAAGTAGGAACTCTGATCTTATATGGTCAGGCTTCTTGTATTCATAGCATGTGATTACCTCTTTCTTCTTCCTTTGGTTCTTGAAGTTTTTGAAATTTCTTCGCTCTTTGGTTTTCTTGAAGAATTTTTTGAACCTTATTGCTAGCATGGCCAGCTCTTCATCATCTGGTTCACTCTCCCCATCACTCTCATATTTTGACGCTTTGAGAGCAATGCTTTTTTTCTTCTCCTCATACCTTTTTTATGTGGCCAAATCTTCTTCACATGATATGTGAGAACCAATTAAATCATCACGAGGCAAAGCATTTAAATCTTTAGCCTCTTCAATAGCGGTTCTTTTAGGTCTCCATTATTTTGGAAGTGACCTAATGATTTTCTTAACTTTCTCACTATTTGAGAAGACATTTCCTAAGGCTCCTAGGGTGTTTATTATGTCCGTAAATCTCGTATACATAGAGTACACACTCTCATTTTATTCCATTTGGAACACAACTCAAATTGTTGAGTGTACCTACTAATTTTTGACTCTTTCACTTGATTTGTGCCTTCATAGACTACTTCAAGTTTGTGCCAAATTTCATTGGCACTTTCACAACTAGAGACTCGATGAAATTCTTTCTTATCAAGTGCACAAAATAAAGCATTCATAGCTTTGGAATTTAGAGAAACTTTTCTCTTTTCCAATTCATTCCATTCCCTTGAAGGTTTTGGAATATCTTCCCCGACTTCATTTTTATTTAGGGGCAAAAACGGACCATCACATATAACTTCCCAAATTTCATAATCTAGTGCTTGTAAATAAATTATCATACTAGTTTTCCAATACAGATAGTCATTTTCGTCAAAGAACGGTGGTTTAACTGTGGACTGTCCTTCCCTAGAGGTTGAATCATTTTGGTTTACCATGGATCTTTTACTCTAGACAATTAAGTCCTAACAAGAGAACCAAACTCTGATACCAAATGAAATACAATTATGCAACACAAGAGGGGAGTGAATTGAGATTCTAAAAAATTATTTGATTCTAAACTAATTATGAACCAAATCTAAAATGAATTTAACAGAATAACACTTAAATCAATTACAATATAAAAAGATAAGGGAAGAGAGATTCAAACACGAAGATTTTTATGTGGTTTAGCCAACCTCGCCTACGTCTACGCCTCTAAGCTTTCCGGGCTTGAGGATTTCACTAAGCACGCCTCAAAGGCTTCAAATGCTTACACTTGACTTCCAAGGTGTCAATGAACCTTTACAACAAAAGATTATCCCCAATCTCTTAACTCAAGTGTATCTCAACACTTACAATCACTCAAAGTAAAAGATTAAAAATTATTTTTCTTGCACACAACATTTAAGATTACAAATCAGTGCCCAATGTGTGAATAGAGGAAGCAAGAATGTGTTTTAAAGCTCTATGAAGATTATATTCTCGAATATAAGCTCAATGATCGTGTTGTGATCAATCTTGTTTGAACTGGAATGAGCTTATTTATAGTTGAAGCTGAAAAACTAGCCGTTACAAATTGTCTGCCCAAATACGGTTTGTCGTTAACCATTAACGATTAATCGTTTAGGCCAGTCAAAAGTTACCATTGGCCTAAATTTCAAATAAACGGTTTGCCGTTTATGGTTACCCTTTCGCCGTTAATTCCCAGAGACCTGCAAGATGAACATCAATTATCCATTTATATTAAACGGTTAAGGATTTGCATGAAATGATTTCTTTGGAAATTATCAGTTAGCCTTTTGTAATTAACGGTTCACCGTTTGTTTCCAGTAACCTGCAAAACGAGTTAGCTTTATCTATTTCAGTTAAGCTTTTGCCATTTGTTTCCAGGTACAATCTTGCATTCTGGATTTTATCGGTTAACTGTTTCAATAAACGGTTCACCGTCAAATTCCAGTAGCCTTCCCAGCCTTTTGTGTTTTCTATTTTTCTTAATCGATTAGAGTTTAGGCAATATGTTGTTTTTTATTTTTTGTCAGTTATCCGTTTAAATAAACGGTTTACCGTTTATTTCCGGAATAACTATTTAAGCCAGATTTTGCTGGGAATCATTTTCCAATTTGAAATTTAACAGTGATCCATCTTTTATGAATATAATTGGAATGTTTATAAGGCTCTCATTTATTATGAAATAGCTCCAACATTTTAATCAAAAATCATTTAAATTTTGTTATCATCAAAATTAATATTATTAACATATTCATGTTAACAAGTTTCAGCTTTTCTTTTCTTGTCTTTTTGTTGTAATGCTCTTGAGATGTTATGAATTAAACAAACACAAGTTCGTAATTACACGCTCTTATTAGATAGGAAGCATCATCAATAGAAGAATCAAATTCTCAAATCGAGTGGCCAAAAAGACTTGAGGCAATTAATTAAGTCTTTTGAGCAAGTTGGGGGATTTAAGCCTACTTGTGGGTTGAATAGAAAAGTAGCAGCAAGCGGATAACAAGTCCAATGAGCCAATAACTAATGCTCTTTTAATTTGGTCACCGTGTTGGGGGACTTGGACGTAAACTTGTCACCAGCCAGCATGTTAATGAAACGTAAAAATGTCAAAAATTTTAAGTTTCATCATCTTAGCTTTGCTTGTAGTAGGAAACACTAAAGGCACACCTATTTCAGCATGTCGCACTCGCCAAGAATCTAATCCAAATGCTTCATTTTCCTTTAATCTTGCAGCACACCTGACATTATTTATTGTTCAGGGTTTACATGGGAAGAGTATTTGATCGAGAAGTTAAAAAAGGCTCCTAAAGACTATATCTACCCTTGTTCTGCAAGGGATGCAAATGAATTTCATAATAAGTTATTTATTTTATCTTCTATGAATGCTTTTACAATAATGATCAACTGTAGTGGAATTATGTGTTTTGGTAAAAGAAGAAATTAATCCATTATAAGTTGCAATATTTTGTCATGTGTTTTTTGTGCGTGTGTCTAGTGTTGTTGACTCCTACAAATTCAAGACCCATATTTGGTTATCTCGAAGAGTAACATGTAGGATTAATTAGTACAAGGAATCTTGATCAAAAAGTTAGTATTCAACTTTTCTTGCTTTGTCTCTCTTCTGTAATGCTTTTGGATGCTATGATTAAGTAAATACAAACTCTAATTCATGAAGCACCATAAAAAGAAAAAAAGAAAATTATCATTGCACCACCTTTCTTTTACCTTATATTCATCCAACCACCGCAAAGGTCTAACATATTCATTACTTGAATATAATTAATTTCAATTTCATCACTTGAAATTATCATTGCACCACCTTTCTTTTGCCTTATGTAATTATAACCAAAATTTTAATTTCATCACTTGAAAATAAAAATATTGACTTTTAATTTCTTTTCCTTTATGTTATTTTATTTTATTTAAGAAAAAGTTTTGGTAATTACAAAATGGTTTAAAGCAGTAGTTTCTAAACACAAATATGTATTCTTTTATTTATTTACGATAGATAGTTTGGCTTTAATTTAAGATATGTCTTTTAATTTTAGACATTTCTTTATTTTTATTATATAACTAAATAATATAATATTTATACTTGATGGACGACTTAAAAATGATAATATGTTAATTTTTATGCAACTAGTATATAAGAAAAAACTTTTGATAAGACAATAGTGAAAGCAGAGATAACAGTAAGATTAATCATTTAATGATGCAAAATATGGGTTTCGTGGTGTTAACTCTTGTAAACTCAAGACCTAAATGTGGTTACCACTAAGAATAACAAGTAGGAATTTTAATCAATATTGTTAGTTTCAACTTTTCTTTTTCTGTCTTTTTATGGTAACGCTCTTGAGATGTTATAAATTAAATAAATACAAGTTCCTAATCACACACTCTTATTACATAGGAAGCATCATAAAAAAGAAGAAATAAATTCTCAAACTGAGTGACCAAAAAGACTTAAGGTAATTAAATAATGGTGTGTTTACTTCTTGGATTGGAGAATCAGAATCGGAATGATTGACAACGTTTACTTAGCAAAACTTGAGTAAGAATCGGAATCAAAATTGTGGGACCCATCACTATTTGGGAATGGGCAGATTGATTCCTATGGGGGGAGGTGGGAATCAATCTCTCATTCCCTAGAGTTCCCATTTTGCCTCCATTGACATTCAAATTTTCCTAAAATGCCCCTTCTTTAAATAAAAAATATAAATATCAAAAATAAAAAACCAAATATATAATTAATTAATATATTATTATAATTAATTAATTCGTATATTATAATTAATTAGTATATTGATACATTATTAACAAGAATTATTAATAATTGAAATTTTAAATAAATAATCACGATAATTAATATATTATAATTATAATTAATTAATTACTATACTATTATAATAATTATTGATATAGTTATTATAATTAATTCATATATTATCATTAATAATTTTTATAATTAATTAATATATCAATATATTATTGACAATAATTAATAATAATAATTCTGACAATAATTCATTAAGTACTTTTTAGCAATTTGTTACAATTTAACTCATTTCGATTTCGATTCCAAGACAAAGTTAACACATTTATGGTAATCCAGCTCATTCTGATTTCGATTCCTACAATTAAAGTAAACAACTTATTCTAATTCTCATTTCTTATTCCCATTTCAGTTCATTCTCATTCCTGCCCATTCTAATTCCAGCTGATTTCGATTCCAATTTAGTAAACACAACATAAGTCCCTTGGGCAAGTTGGGGGATTCAGCGCTACTGTGTGGATTGAATAGAAAAGTAGAGGCAAGTGGATAACAAGTCATCTGACATATAATTGATTTCTTCTCCAATTAAAATAATTCTTCTTTACATGTGATTATTGTAATCTCCTCTTCAGATGTGATCTGTTCGTACTTAGTTTTGATTAATGAAAGAGTGTGAAATTTTCCTTCAAATATGGTAACTTGTTCTTTCCAATCCAATTCTGTTTTCTATCATTTTCTCTGTTCTTTATCAATTTTGATTCCAAATCGATCTTGATTGATTAAATATTGAAGTATTGAGTCAGTTCTTGTAATTAGCCACTACAATTTACAACAAACATAATTACAAAAATTCTTAAGAAATAAGTTAGTAAGGCATGTAGAATACAAGATTGCCTAACATTTGATGATAATTTATCTAATCAGTTAGTTCATTCAACACGAGTTACCAATTGAATTGATGTGGGCATATCAACACGAAAAATGTGTCAAGAATAATATGAAAAGTTTTCTTATATTAATTGAGGTAAACTTTAATTCATCTCCCTCCTAATAACAATCTTCAGTTTACCCTCTAAGAGCATGAGAACCTCAATTTACACTAATTTGTTTTTTTTCAAAAAATGAGCTTAAATAGGGGGCATGTTGATGATCTTTTATTTATTTTCGTAGTAGTAAATGGGGGTGAATTGGTTTTTTCTCATTTTTTGTGGTAAATTGAAGTTCTTTATACATAAGTTGAATTTAGCTATAAATTAAATCAGATAGGTTAGAAATATAAGATTTTGATAAAAATAGGATCTATATAGCCTCACCCTAAAAGGAAATAGATTTAAAATCTAAATATTACATACGGTACTAACATTGTAGTTATGATTGCTTGATCAATATTCACGTTTCAACTAATTTTTCTCTCATAGATTGATTCAATGATACGTATAAAACAAAGCAAACCAAAAACACAAACAAAAAAAGCACATGACAAAACACTAAGCACTCATAACGGATTAATTTCTTCTTTAATTAAAACATAGTTTTAATTTCACTACGATTAATCATTATCATAAAAACACTAATAAAAGATAAAAGAAAAAATTGATTATCAAAATCTTTTACATTCCCCTCGAGGCATATGTAGGTATAGTAACTTCTCGAACAAATAATTTTCGCTTGTGAGCCTAGGGAAATAGAAAATGAAGCATCTAGGCTAGCATACATTTAGTGTTTGCCATGTACAAGCATGATGAAATTGAGCTCTTTGACATTTTTTTAATTTCTTAATTGAATTCTAAAAAGCTTAATTTGAATTAAAATGGATGTGTCATAAATAGAAAGGCATGAGTCTCTATTTATATAAAGGAATATTGAGAAATGTGTTGTAGTGACCTTAATGTAATTGAAAAGAATCCAAAATGAAGCTTTTATAAACTACACTACGTTTGTTTCAATAAACTATTGATTTTAATATCTTGATGCATTATGCAGGTAATTTCAACATGTATTTAATTAATTTTATCATTTTTTATCTTTTTATTTTGTTTAGTTTATTATTAGATTTTTTCCTCTTTATATTAATCGTCAGGCTGCTCTTTTTAATTAATAAAAATATTTCTATAAATGACATCCTCCAATGAAATTATCCACATCCTATATTTTAGGCAAGCAGTTGGTGCAATGTAATGCTAGATATTTATGTGGATATACAATAAAGCCTTTATAAATTAATAATGTCAAAATCATGCAATATCTATTAATATAAAGAGATATTCAAATTGAAGTTTAAATAACTTATGCTGCGTTGGTTTTAATAGACTGTTGATTTTAATTCTTATTGCATTATGAAGGTGATTTCAACATCTATTTAATTAATTTTATCATTTTTTCTTATTATTTTGTTTGTTTATTATTAATTTTTTTCTCGTTATATCAATCACTAGGCTATTCTTTTCAATATGTAAAAATATTTCTAGAAACGACGTCCTCGAATGAAATTAACCACAACCTATATTTTAGGTAGGCAAATGGCGCAATACATTGCTAGATATTTGCATGGATATACAATAAAGCCTCTATAAATTAATAATGTCATAATCATATAATATCTATTAATATAAAGGGATACAAACCTAAATTAATCTATTAGTTAATAATCTATTAATTCATTGTGTATATACAATTCAATGAACATATATTTAATCAACTAGATAATTCATAGTATTTTACCAATCTAGCCAATTCAAAGTTAGTTAATCCCCTAAATATAGATTACAATTAACAAAAAAAAAATAGAATCCATGTAGTTGTGAATTCAGCAAGAATAAGTAATATCAGATATGAGATCCCACTATGTTTAGATTTGAAGAAAAACAAATAATAATAGATTCATGTTTTATTTAATAACATATTATAACAATTATGTTTGTAAGCCTAGCAAATTATTATTTTGTAGTAAGAATGTGACCATAGAATTATAAAACATAATCTCTTATACAACTTATTGATTGATTAATATCAATATCTCTTTAAATTAATAGATGTTTTGTGATTTCTTTGTTATTAATTTATAAAACTATTACTATATATCCATGCAAATATATGGGATTGATTGTGTCACTAGCTTGCTTAAAATAGGATGTGGTTAATTTCATTGGAGGGCGTGGCTTATAGAAACGTGTTTACATATTAAAAAAAAAATTAGTTTGACAATTGATATAATGAGAAAGAATCCAATAAAAAATTAAACAAAAAAATAACACTAAAAACGATAGACTTAATTAAATGTATGTTAAAATTGCCGTCATAACGCAACATGATATTCAAGTCAATAGTTAATTTAAACAAACATAGCATAATTTATTTAATCCTCATTTATGAAATCTTTCAATTCCATTAAAGTCGCAACAACACGTTTCTCAATATTCATTCATATAAATGGAGACTTATGCCATCCTGATTGTTGTAGATCTCTTTTACTTCTAATTAAGTTACTGATAATTCACCTAAGAAGCATAAATATGTCGAGGAGCCTTAGTTTCATCATCTTGGCTTTGCTTGTAGTGGCAAACACTGAAAGTATACTCATTTTAGCCAGTCACATTGGCGAAGGATCTAACACAGATGCCTCATTTTCCATTAATCCTACAGCATCACCTGACATTGTTGATTGCTCAAAGCTTACAAGGGAAGAGTGTTTGATTGCTGAGTTAAAGAAAGCTCTCGAAGATTACATCTACCCTTGTCCCCCAGGGGGATGCAAAAAAATTGTGTAATCAATTATTTATTTTATCCTTTATGAGTGCTTTTACAATAATGATCAATTGTAGTGATATTGAAATTGTCTTAATAAAAGAAGAAATTAATCCATTATGAGTATGTGTTGTTATGTCATGTGTCTTTTGTGCATGCATTTGATGCTATTTTGTTGTATATTTATGATTGACTTAATCTACGACAGAGGAATCTGTTGAAATACTAATAATGATCATTATTACGTTCATCTTCTAAACAAAATTTGAGGTAAGTGGAGATTTCCATATTTTTGAAGGGTAAATTGAAGATTTTTATTGGCAAGGGGATGAATTGAAGTTTGCCCCAATTCATATAACAAAATTTTTCCTATTATTTGGGCCCATATTGGTTTTTTAAATTCTTTTATTTTATGTTATTTTATTTCATTGAAGAAAAAGTTTTTGGTAATTACAAAAAGGTTTAAAGTAGTTGTTTCTAAATGCAAATATGTATTCTTTTATTTATTTGGATGGCTAGTTTGGCTTTAATTCAATATATGTTTTTGAAATTTAGTTGTTTCTTTATTTTTGTTATATAATTAAATAATATAATATTTATACTTGATTGACGACTTAAAAATGATAATTTGTTAATTTGTTAATTTTTATGCAGCTAATATGATAAGATAAATTTTTTATAAGACAATAGTGAAAGCAGGGATAATAAGACTAATCATTTAATGATGCAAAATATGGGCTCCATGATGTTGGCTTTTCCAAATTCAAGATCTAGATGTAGTTACCACCAAGAATAACAAGTAAGAATTTTAATCAATGTTGTCAGTTCCAGCTTTTTTCTTTTTTTTATTTGTATTGTATTGTGCTTGAGATGTTATGAATTAAATCAATACAAGTTCCTAATTGTTGTGCAAATTTTATTGAATTTGCAAGTGCACGAATCTATGGTAGTATAGATCAATGGTGATGAGTGTCAATCCCATGAGAAGGTGGATTTTAATTAAGTGTAGAATTAATTTTCTAAATGGTTGGTTGGATTTGTGATGAAAGTAACTTAGATTATCCTAAAATTATATTAAAATGACGAGAATAAACTGAAGCGAATTCTATTAAAATGCGGCACTTGGGTATTTGGATCCTTATCAACATGTACCATGGGGTAAAGGCTTATCGTGCCAAATAATAATAACCTTGTACTAGGAAGCCGGTGAAATCAGAGCGGTATCTAGATAATGTTATTATTATTTGTCGACGAAAAGTTAAAACATCCATAAAAATTAAAGGGCAAGAGAAAATTAATTTACCAAATAAAGCCCATGGCACATGTTGAGACTTCACCTTCAACTCAAGCATGAAAGAAAATTAGTTACTCATAATTGAACTTTGGGCAAAATATAAATTTATTAAAATACTTAGAAAATACAAGATGGAGAAGGAATTACAGAAAATAGAGCCCAAAAATGGATTTGGAGATCCAAATTCGGGGGGAAAGACTCACTTTTTATAAATACATTGAGTAAATCATGGCCATCAGATTAAAAACAGTTTGGACGCTCAGGATTGCGCCACATTATTAGTCAACAGCACGCGGTTTGACCACGCAATTTGAACAATGACATGGTTTGACCACACAGTTTGAACAGTCAATCGGCTTGAACAGTGACGCGGTTTGGTTGAAAATAATTCTGTGTATATGCATGTACTGTATGCGCGATTTTTGGTCCACTAATATGTTGTCACATCGTCGATCAACAGTGCTCTAATGGAATCGTGACACCTCATTAGTCAATGCCACATCATCGTTCCATTTGTGTGAACGGTGTCATGAATAGTAACATGAACAGAACGGTATATGTGCATAGTACCATTTTTCTTTTTATACTTCTCCTAAGGTTTTCGACTGTCCTAAGTTCAATAGTGATGTCCATTTTGCAATCTGATCTCTCATTCATTGTGAAATGATCATGACACCCCTAAAATGCATAAAATACTTAATTAAAATAAACTACACATAATTAAATTACAAGAGATTAAAATACATAAAAGTATAAGTATTAGTAAAACTTGAAGTGTAAAATGACGATTTTTTCTTTTATAAATATAAATTTTCTAAAACTCAACACACCCCTCAACTAGCTTATTGCTAGTCCCTAGCAAATAAAGCGAAAACAAATTCAAATCCAATTTTTTTTTATAAAACACTCGTGTTTATTCAATCAGACTAATGATACCAATCAAATAAAAGTATAAGTATTAACTCCAGTCTAAAGAAATGTTATACCCACATCAACCATCCACATGAATCAGCCCGGTAGACTTTGCACAGTTACTTTCAAGAATGACATATTAAACCCTAAAATCTCACCAGAAATAGTGAAACACTCACAAAGAAATTAAACCCAATAGAAGTAGTTACTCCAATGAAATAGTAATGGAGAGAAAATAATGAAGAAGTAATATCACATGCTCTCACCAAGATAAAAGAAATATGCCCTCAGCTTAGAGATAATATGATCTTAAGTCAAATAAAAATGCCAGTTAGCCCAATTTATTTATTTATTTATTTTTATGCACCACTGCATCTTTTTAGCCCATATAATTAGCTTCCACTTCAGGCTATAGTTCCCTAAAATTAAGAAGGACTTTTATAAGGATGTAATGTAGGTTAGGGACATGGCTAACAAAGGAGGGGAAATAAGAAAAACAAAGTGTATGCTTAAGAAAAATGTAGAGATATTTTTTTTTTGAAGTTGCAAGGTGGATCTCACCTATTATTGTTATTTTTTTCTTTTTTTTTGTAACAACAATGTTTTTTTTGTTTTTTTACTTTTGTTCGGCACAATTTCACTGAACAAAATAATTATTCACATTTTTTTAAACATAAATAGGTGATGGAACTTGTAAGATATTGGGTAATACTCCAAATCGGAGTGGGTTAAGATGATATGTTTGACAAAGAAAATATTTTTTTTAAAGGCTCAAAATGGTTAACTATGGATATTTCATAAAAAGGATGACTAGAAAGGCTCAAACAGATCAAAGATGGCATTTCCATCGTCTTTTAAGGCTATAAATAATCTTTCATATCTACTAGTTAGATGGGCCTCTAGATGTACCAACACACTTTTTTTTCAATTTTATAATTTTTTTAAGGTTTAACTAAAAAGAAATCTAGTGATCGTGTATAAAATAATAAACTGTTAAGTTGTATAAAGAATGGGCAAAATGGTTACTATTTAAGAAAAATGATAGGTTCAAAAACTCACTTGATACTTATTATGACATGTTCATTCCTTCAAGCAACTCATATTTATCTTCGACATCAACATGTAGAGTAGCTAACATGGCGTAACATCAATTAAGACCAAAGATAATACAAATACTAAAATTTGAAATTCATCACATCATCTAATGTTAAAACAAATCACAAAAAAAAAATTTGTTCAAATAACATTCTACCCTCAACCTATTCTAAGCATGAAAGGAAAATATGCACGCAGAGATGTGAAAATGATGAAGAAAAACTAATTAGAAAAGTTATAGTTAAAATGATAGAAAAAGAAAATGGTTTTTTTTAACTAAGAAGATGCGTTTCTAGAGACACTACACTCCATATTCAGCCATCTTCGACTCAAAAATTTGAAAGTATATCTTTATAAAGGAGAAATTAAAAAGAAGAAGTTAGAAAAAAAATTATTATCAAAGCTTAATAAAGAAAAAGAAAATGCCAGGAAATTTTTTTTTTTTTTAATTTTTTTATTTTTTATTTTTTAATTTTTAAAACGAAGAAGATGCGTTTCTAGAGTAACTACACGCCATATTCAGCCATCTTCAACATAAAAAGTTAGTTACGGTTAGTCTCTACAACAAAAAATTAATAAAAATTTAACAAAAATTCCATAATTGTCAACTATTCCCTCTCCCCAACCAGAACGAAACATTGTCCTCAATGTTTTAAAAGAAAAAAGGTAGAGTTTAGAAGACATCACATGGGTGGTGTAACATAGAAGAAAATAGTTACAGGCGGAGAGTTAAATCTAACTTGTACTTCTTACTGCGGCTACTATTACTGTCATTATTTAGAGACTCCAACACAAAGTTCCTAGGGTCTAGCTCTGATTTATAAGCTTGTAATAGATCAAGTAGCTCATTAGCAGTGTGAGCACAAATAAAAGGCTTTTTTACTGTGTAAGGAATGAAATAGTTTTTTATGACATGGTTAAGAAATGTGATAAAACCATCATAAAAGTTATTGATATTTAACAAACCAATGAGTTTTTAGTAAATGTACAGATGGGCCTAAGATGATAATGTGATAAGTGCCTCTAGAGTTACAAGATCTCCTGATAGGAAAATAAAAGAATCAACATGATTAAGAATTTCAGTTATTCTTTCTTGCATACCTAAGACGACTAACTCTTCTCCAGTCGGTGAGTCAGATAAACTGCCCAGAGATTTTAGGGCTATTTGGATAATGCCTAGCACTGGACTTCCTCTAACAAAAGTAGCTTTTGAGACCAATTTTGATAACCCTCAGTTACCTCCTCCATACACTAAGTGTAATTTTCTCTCTGTTATCCTTCGACCAAGATCTATGGTTGCCTCAATGAACTCTTTATGTTTGCCATAGTTAAATCTAGAAAGCACAAAAAGGTTCTTGAATTGTCTATTGAGAGTAGCTGCCATTGGAATATTTCTCAAAAAAAATTTGTGAGTACTTAACAAAAAGTCATATTTAAGAATCTTGGTGATAATAGGTCATAACTGTGTATGAGGTGGCATGTCAGTGTCAAATAACGCGTAAAGTACACGGCTTGCTAGTCAAAAAGGAAAAATTAAAAAGAAAAAGAAACAAGGATAAAATAAAATTGTTAAAGACAATAATGCAAATGATAAAACAACAATTAAATAAAATAACAGTGAAGTAAAAGGATATTTACATGTAGTTGCAATTGTAGCTCATATCTTCCTTTGATTTTGCATCTAAAAATAGCTTGAATACCCTTTATGGGTTGAGGATAGACTTCCCATCCAGTTTTCTTATAAACTAGCAAATAGGGTCGTTTATAGTCAGATTCTTAAGACTATATCGTACATGCTCTTTTAGCAATAATGGCCATAACTGGAGAATCGGTCCTTGCACATATCCATTGGGATGCATTTTAAAAGACAAAAGGATATCATCCAATGACTCCTTATTTAAGTCATCCCTAATGAATTGAATCTTATCTTCCCTATTATCAGACACCATTTCTAAAGAACATGAGTTTTTATTGCATCTCATTCTAGCACATTTATGACAAGCAACAAAAATTCTTCAAGCTCTTCGTTTTCTTGCATAATTTCATTTACCACAACCAGGCATGTATGTAACAAATTTTGGAGGTAACTCACTTGCCAATCGTACTTTAGCCTTGATTAACCAACGGATGTCAACAAGTATATTATTCTTCATGAGCAATTGCATGCGTTTTGACTGATCTTTATAGATTGTAAAGAGGGCATTTTAAAGAAGTGAAGGGAATCGATTGTGAAGCTTTGCTAGAATCTCATTTTTGTCCATACCTTCGCCTCATAATATCAGTTATTATGGGAAACTGAAGTAACCGACTTGATTGTTACGGAGTACTATTATCCACCACTTTACTGGGGTAACAAACTAAAACACACAAATAAACAAAAATAAGCTAAAGCACATAAAGAAAATTATAATCGTCATCTTATTAAATTTACTTCAAGCTCCAAGTAGATATTGTAGACACTTCTCTCAATATCTCTGAGTTGGCTTTTTAAATCCTCAACATAGGATACTAACTCTGGTGGTTGCAGAGCCAAATACAATGTGTTTTACAAAATCAAATCTGCCTTTTAAGATGAGATTTTACACGTTGAAGTGGTCTAAGAATGTCTAGGAGGAACTGTTTAGCTTTGACACTCATGGTTAACAATGATAGGAGAAAACTTAATGGTTAAACAAACACACTTATGCAAAAATAGCAAAAGAATAATAAAAGGAAAGAAAAAAATCAAATCACCGAAAAGAAAGAAAAAAACTCAATTCAAATCTGGTGGGTCACTCAAATTTATTTCGGTGTCCTTTCCATGTGGTTGTTACTCTAGATATGGCTTTAATATTTGACCATTAACTTTAAATGTGACACCGTTCTTTGGGTCCTTAATTTCAATTGCCTCATATGGAAAAACAGTATGAACAATAAAGGGGCCAGACCATCGAAAGCATAACTTACCTGGGAATAGGTGCAATCGAGAATTGAATAAAAACACTTTTTGACCTAAAGTGAATAATTTCCTCATAATTTGCTTGTCATGAAAGACTTCATTCGCTGCTTGTAAATCTTGGCATTTTCATATGCATCATTGTGAATTTCTTCAAGTACTGCCAGCTGTAATCTTCTTTCTGAACTGGCTTGCTACATGTTAAAGTTGAATTTCTTGATGGCCCAATATGCATGATGCTCGAGTTCCACAGGTAAGTGGCAAGCTTTTCCATATACTAGCCTATAGGGTGACATCCTAATCGAGATCTTCAAAGCCGTTCTATATGCTCATAATGCATCATCAAGTCTTAATGACCAATCTTTTCTGTTTGGACTCACCGTTTTTTCTAATATGTGCCTTATTTCTCGATTGGAGATCTTAACTTGGCCACTCGTTTGCGAATGATATGGGGTCGCCACTTTGTGAGTGATTGAATACTTTGTCAAAAGTGTTTTGAATGCTTTGTTACAAAAGTGGGCACCACCATCATTGATTATCGCTCAAGGGAATCTAAAGCGTGAAACAATGTTACTTTTCAAAAATCTTATCACCACCTTCTGATTATTGGTTCTACATGAAATTACTTCTACCCATTTTGATTCGTAGTCAACAGCAACCACTATGTATTAATGGCCAAAAAAATAGGGAAAGGGTCCCGTGAAGTCGATACCCCAAACGTCAAAAATCTCAACCACTAAAATAGGATTTAGTCGCATCATGTTCCTTTGTGTAATGCTTTCTATTCGATGACACCTATCACATAAAGAACAGAAAGTTTAAGCATCTCGAAATATAGTTGGCCAATAGATACCACATTGTAAAACTTTAGTTGCTGTATTCTTAGCACTGAAATGGCCTCCACAAGCTTGTTCATGGTAGAATGAAAGAATATTTTGAATTTCATTTTCTGGGACACATTGTCTAACAATTTGATCAGCACAATACTTGAATAAATAAAGGTCATCCCAAAAGAAATTCTTTATTTCTACAAAAAAATTGGCCTTGTCTTGTTTAGTCCAATACTCTGAAAGTTGACCTGTAACAAGATAATTAACTATATCAGCATACCATGGTAATACTTCCACACTCATTAATTATTCATCCGGAAATGACTTATTCAATGTTAATGGTTCTGTAATTATGTCAAAATGGAGACGAGAGAGATGGTCAGCCACAACATTTTCTGTGCATTTCTTATCTTTAAATTCCAAGTCAAATTCTTGCAAAAGTAACACGCAACGAATTAGTCTAGCTTTTGCATTTTTTTTGTGAGAAGATATTTAAGAGCAGAATGATCTGTGAATATAATTATTTTACAATCAATAAGATAAGATCTAATTTTTTCTAATGCAAATACTACTGTTAGCATTTCTTTTTCAGTAACTGAATAGTTCAACTGTGCATCATTTAATGTCATACTAGCATAGTAAATAACATGAGAAATTCGATTAACTCTTTGTCCTAAAACTGCTCCTACTGCATAATCGGATGCATCACACATGAGCTCAAATGTTAAGCTCCAGTTTGGGGGCTAAATGATAGGTGATGATGTTAACAACTGCTTTAGTTTTTCAAATGCCACAAGACATGAATCATCAAAGATAAAAGGTACATCCTTAGCAAGTAGATTGCATAAGGGTCTAGAAACTATGTTAAAGTTTTTAATGAAATGTCAATAAAAACCAGCATGCCCAAAGAAAGATCTTACTTTTCTGACTGTTTTAGGTGGAGGAAGATTGGAAATTAGATCCACCTTTACTTTGTCAACCTCAATACTTTTGCTCGAAATGATGTGTCTGAGAACAGTACCTTGTTTTACCATAAAATGACACTTCTCCCCATTTAAGTCTATGTTCTTCTCGATACATCTCTGCAGAACTAGTGTTAAATGATGGAAACATTGATCAAATGAATCACCAAAGACATAAAAGTCATCCATAAGACTTTAAGGAATCGTTCAACCATATCAGAAAAAATACTCAACATGCATCGTTGAAATGTAACAGGTGCATTACATAATCTAAATGTCATCTTCCTATATGCAAAAGTGCCAAAAGGGCAAGTGAAAGTGGTCTTCTCTTGATTTTTTGGTGTTATAGGAATATGATTATATCCTGAGTAGCCATTTAGACAGCAATAAAATTCATGGCCTATTAATCTATCAAGCATTTGATTGATAAATGGTAAAGGAAAATGGTCTTTATGTGTGACAGAATTCAATATTCTATAATCAATGCATACAAGCCATCCTGCAATCACTCTAGTGGGTATCAATTCATTATCAGCATTGGTAACTACTGTAACTCCTAACTTTTTGGGGAAAACTTGTACAAGACTGACCCATGAACTATCAGAAATTGGGTAAATGATACATGCGTCCAATAGCTTAAAAACTTCAGTTCTAACAACTTCTCTCATGTTAGGATTTAACCGATGTTGCATTTCCCTAGTAGGTTTAGCATTTTCATCAAGGTGAATATAATGCATGCAGTCTACTGGGTTTATACCTTCTATGTCTACTATGGTCCATTCTAATACTCCTTTGTGCCTTTTTAAAACATCCAACAACTTACCTTTTTTTTCGTCATTTAGGGATGATGAGATGATTAATCGACAAAGTACTTTCTTCTTCCAAAAATACATATTCCAAAGTGTTGGGTAATAGTTTGAGCTCGAGTTTCGGTGGTGATTCTGATGATGGGATGAATTTCTTCTCTGATGGTGCTAATTGTTCAACTCTTGACATCCATTTATTAGTGTCCATGGATGGAGCTGAGTCAAGTAGGGCATTGACCTCATCCATTGATCTGTCAACATCAAAATCTAAACCAAAGTGAGTTAAGCAAGTTTGTAAAAGGTTATCACTAAGGTTCGAAAGAAAAGTATTATCAGTTATTTCTTCTATTAAATCCACATCAATAATTTCATCATCTACATTGTGAGGTTGTTTGGTAATGTTGAAGATGTTTAGCTCCATAGTCAAATTACCAAAGGACAACTGCATATTTCTAGTTTTACATTTAATGTGACCATCCGCAAAAGTATTATCAATTATTTCTTCTATTAAATCCACGTCAACAATTTCATCATCTGTATTGTGAGGTTGTTTGGTAATGTTGAAGATGTTTAGCTCCATAGTCAAATTGCCAAAGGACAACTGCCTATTTCCAGTTTTGCATTGAATGTGACCATCCGCAATTGCCAAGAAAGGTTGGCCTAGGATAATGGGAATGTGCTTCCTTGAATCCTGGATTAGTTGAGTGTCAATTACAATGAAATCAACAGGAAAATAAAACTTGTCTACTTGGATAAGCACGTCCTCCACAATACCACGAGGTATTTTAATGGACCGATCTGCAAACTGTAACACCACTGGAGTTAGGTGTAATTTGCCAGCCCAAGTTTCATAAACTAATAAGGTAACAAATTTACAGTAGCTCCTAAGTCCAATAAAGCATTTTCAATTGTGTGGTTCCTATGTTATATGAGATAATGGGGGAGCCTGAGTCTTTGCATTTGAGAAGAATTTTATGTTGGAGTATAGAACTAACGTTTTCTATTAAAATTGCCTTCTTTTGAACATGAATATTTCTTTTTTTAGTACAAAGGTCTTTAAGAAACTTGGCATAAGATGGAACTTGTTTTACAATATCAAGCAAAGGGATGTTAACACTTACCTGTTTGAAGATTTCAAGAATCTCACCTGTGGATTTTCCCTTCTTTCCTTTAGCTAACCTCTAAGGAAATAGAGCTTTGGAAACATATTCTTGTGGGTTGGTTTCTTCTTTCTCTTCCGATGGTAAGTCCTCAACATTCACAGGTACAATTTGGTTTTCTTTTGTCACCAGCATCTCTACTTTGTTGTCGACTTCTTTTCCTTTTCTCAAGGTCATGACTGTTTGACCTCTCCATGCTACTGTGATGAATTAATGCTTGCTTCATGTACTCCTTTAGGATTAGGCACTGATTGACTTGAAAATTTACCTTTCTCAATAGTCATTGCCAAGGTCTAAATTGAAGAAGTAAGTTGTCCCACCATCTTCTCGAGGCTTGAAACTGATTGGGCTTATGAGTTTAATCCTGCTCTCATCTCATTTCGTAGTCCATCAATGGTGTGGTCTGTTGCTCAATTGTAGAGTGAGTAACATTCTTGAAATTCTGGAATGCATCATCCCATGGTTTGGGTTGAGAGTAGTTCTAGTTCTGATTATATGATCTAAATGGTGGCTGAGAGGCTTGAGAAATTTGAGGAATTGGTTGTATTGGTGGAGTTAGAGCTGCTGGTCTATTCTGTTGGAATCCTTGAGACCATGAAAAATTAGGGTGGTCTCTCCATCCAGGATTAGATGTGTTGGAGCATGGGTTGTAATTTGATGATTTTCTCATTACACCTATGGCATTGGCTTAATCTAAGTATGAGTCGTGGTCGTGTAGTTCTGTTGATTTAGTAGTCGTTAACGATGCTATTTATCGAGAAAGACCTTCAATTGTCACTTTGACTTCTTTAATTTTTGAACTTAACTCGTTAATGTGAACCTCATTTACTCCCTTAATTCTTTTAGTGTTCATGAGCGACCAACTCCGTTGTTGGGAATTACCCGTTTGTCGCTAGAAGAATTCACAAATCTCTGATGTACTTTTTGACATTAGCTCTCATCCACTTGTTGCCATTAGCTATTCTTGCACATTCGGCAATAATCCCTCTAAAAAATGACATTGGTGCCATTTCTCATACCCATGATGTGGCCACTACAAGAGTAGCCTATTGAATCACTCCTATGTTTTGAAAAACTACTCGTCCTATCTCTGGGTAAACTCTGAGATTTTCCTGCGAATAGTATTGGTTTTATGCATTGGGAAGTATTTATTCAATAATTTAGTTACCATTTGTTCCCATGATGTAATGCTATTAGTAGGCAAAGTATTTAACCATGAACAAGCTCTATCCTTGAAAGAAAATGGGAATAATCTAAGTTTAACATTACGTTTGAAAAAATCTCATATTTAAAAGTTTGACAAACAACACGAAATCATTCAGATGATTCTATGGGTCTGAAATATAAATGTGCAACCCAAGAGGGGGGGTGAATTGGTAGTTTAAAAATTATTCTAGTAAATCCACACAACAAGCAATCTAATGTCTTAATAAAATTCGAAAATGATAAATTCAATAAAAACACAATAATTAAAGAGTAAGGGAGAAGAAAAACAAACACACGAATTTTACGTGGTTTGGCAATCCTCACCTACATCCACGCCTCCAAGCGATCCAAGCTTGAGGATTTCACTATCCAAGCCCTTCCAAGGCTTCAACCAATTACAATTGACTTCAAGGTGTCAATAAACCTTTACAATAAAGAGATATCTCCCAATCTCTTCACTCAAGTGTCTCACACACTCAAACTCTCACAAATGAGATAAATAAATGAAGAGTACAATGAAACTCACTCAATGAGTAGATAAACAAAAATGAAGAACAAGAAATGATTCAATGTTTGTAGTTTGGAAGCTTTGAAGACTAAGATATCACGTGTGCTTTTTGTTTTTGCTTGTTAGAGAGCTTCAAAATGAGTTGGATTTGAGTTTTTATAGTTAGAACTCAAAAATTAGCCGTTATGTTCATTTCTGGCCGGAACCGGATCGCCGGATATGGAATCCGGTTAGCCGTTTGATGTTACCGTTATAAGCACAAATTAAAAATTCTGAACATCCGGTTTGCCGTTTGTCGAATCCGGTTAGCTGCTTGAATTTTGCATGCATTCTGCCCGAAACCGGCTTGCCGGATTTACACAACCGGTTAGCCGGTTGCTACAATGACGGCTACAGTGAAATAGTTTCTAATTTTATAGTTTGACCCTAAAACTTCATAAAACTATATTATGGCCTAAAAGTTATGAAACTTTACAAATAGGTCCAATTTCAGAAGTTATAAATATTACTTTGTTAATCCCAAAACTTTCTGAAATTATGATGTTTCTCCCAAACTTTGTGGAATTGTACAATGACCCAAAATATTTAAATTATTTCAAATAGGTCCAAATCTGAAAATTAAAAGGAAACAATATTAAAGGTTTTAAAACATATTCATTTTAGTTCAACACTTTGATTTTAAAACCTTATTATAAAACACAATTTATAAATTTTTGTTTAATTAAAATATATATGTGGTTTGTTATCATCAAAATCAATATGTATAGCTTAAATAAGCTAACAATCTCCCCCTTTTTGATGATGACAAAACACATTACAAAAATTTAATCTTGTTATAAAAAACTCCCCCTAAAATCAATGCAAAGTTCAAGAAAAATTTAATTAAAACAAACTCCCCCTGGATACATGCATACTCCCTTTGGATACATGCATATTTTTAAAACACATTTTATAACACAAATTAAATAATTCTCCCCCTTCATCATCAAAAAGAAGAATAGAATTGAGAGCTCCCCCTATCAATTATCAATCATCACAATATAAGCATATTAGTCCAACAAAATAACCATAAGTACAAAGAAATCCATAAAATCCATGACAAACAATCAAACCAAATCCATATCATCGAAAAAAAAATACATATCATCCAAAACGAATACATATGATCCAAAAAGCATAATAATCATCCAAAAGCAAGTACATGATGTAGTAAACAAAATGTAGGTGTGTCTAAGTATAAGCATGAGAAAAAACTAGTTAGGTGGTGAGGATGGTGGTGATGGAGCTGGATATGGATATGTAAGGCCGAAATGCTCAAAGAGAAGGCGCTGTCCATGAAGAAGCTGCTGTTGTCCATGAATGAGCTACTGCTGCTGCTGCTGAAACTCAGTCTGCCGCACTGAGAGTGTCTGCACCTCATCCATGAGCTGCTGAAGAGTAACCTCTGTAGAGGGAGGAGGCTGTGGAGGTGAGGAAGCGGATGTGAGAAAGTGAGAAAGTGGGTAACTGATCAGCTGGAACCACATCATTAAGTGATCGATCGTCACTTGGAGCCAGAAAAGTAAACTTGTTCTCTGAGTATTTGACCCAAGTCCCATTTTACCAAGCAAAGCCTAAGTTGAGAATAGTGTCTTCCCCGATACTCTTAGAAGGTCGACATGAAGGTTCTTTAATAGGTACTTTGAAAAATTTCAGAATTCGGGTAATGAAAGAACCATAAGGAAGTGAACGGGTAATCAGTTTAGGAATGCTGAGCATGTTTCGGATAATGAGATATCCTAAGTTGACTGGACGTTGTCGAAGAATACAATCAAGTAGGACAACATCCATATTAGAGACCTCTTCCAAATGGCCGGACCTAGGAAGGATAATACCCTGAATAAATCGGAGTAAAATCTGGGTTTGAAGACAAAGACATTGAGCACGAAAATGAACAGTACAGTCTTCATCGGAAAGATCGACACGACGAAAAATGTTCTTAACGGCATTAATATAAAGAAAGTCAAGAATATCAGGGGCTTTCCTAGGAGAGAAAAAGCGTAGGCCATCATGGGAAGATCCTAGAATAGAGTTCAATTTTGAGACATCAAATTCAATCGAAACTCCTCCAACTGTGGTGATTACTCGATTTTTTTTCTCCGCGGAACAATCCATATTCGAGTCGGGATAAACACTCTCCTCAACAACAACAGCATCAAACCAACCAACAACTTCCAACAATTGCACCAAGGATCTATTATTAATAAAGACATGATAAAAGCTATTTGGTATAAGAAAAAAGCTTGGGAGTACCTCACGAGTCATGAATTGTTGACGAAAACGTTTGGCAAGATGTTTTTGATTCTGAACGTGTGTGGACTCGAAAAGAGATAGATTGGTGGTACTCCTTGCTTTATGTGGCTGGTTGGTTTGTTGAACCGGCTCCTTGCCCTTTATTCGAACCGGCCGAGAACTAGACATTTGATTTTGGTTTATTTGAAGTAAAAGATGATTAAGATAATGAAGATGTTGAGGATTGGAAATGGTTTCGTGAAACAATTTGCTCAACACACGGCTTGAGGAGGAGAAGAAATTTAGAGAGATAAAATATGAAGATAAACCCTAAGTTGAGATTAGGATCTAATGATTTGGATGTTAAAAACAAGTTTTGAGAGTGATTTTAGGTACAAGAACACATGGGGAGTAAGATTGAAGGATTAATTTGCATTAAAAACAAGGTTGAAATGGTGGATTTTGATGAGAAAAGAGAGAGATGAGAATCAGTTTTTAGAGAGAGAGAGAACCGGATAGCCGAAAGTGAGAGGGAGATGAACAGTTTTATATGTTGCGAAACCGGCTTACCGGTTGTCACTAACCGGCTAGCCAGTTTTGACCAGAAATGATGCAAAACGCAACCGGTTTGCTGGATGCATATAACCGGTAGACCGGTTTCGTCCAGAGAGCAAATAACTCGATTTTGGCTTGCCGAAAGAGCTAACCGATAGACCGGTTTAATCCAATAACCATGCAAGATAATTCGGTTTTCCGGAAATGACAAACCGGTAGACCGGTTTGAGGCAGAAAGGGTGCTCAGCAAATTCGGCTTTCCGGATGCAAAATCCGGTCATCCGAAAGTTGTCCCGAGAGCAATCAAAACTAATCCTGTTTTCCGGATTGAAAATCCGGTTATCCGGAATTTGTCCCGAGAGAATTCAAGAAAGGAAAGAAAAGAAATGGTTTTTTTTTTTGGATGGGTGAAAAGAAAAAAAAAATTTGCTAGTTTTTATACTTGTACTACACACACCATTTTATTTTTGGCTTTAAGATTGATTAATTCTAAATCATTGAGATTTAAAAATTTTCAATTAGCCTTGTAATGCATGAGACATGAAATCATAAAATCATAAAATTACAAGCATATCACGCAATCTAACTCATGAAGCATAAATCAATATAATAACAAATATATCAAGTCAAGTAGTAGAGCATAAATTAAGATGCAACATTCATCATACCAAGCTCATGTCTTATTTTTATAAAATACTCTTTGCTAAGAGGTTTTGTAAAGATATCCGCAAGCTGATTTTCAGTAGAAACAAATTTGATTACAACATCCCCTTTTTGAACATGATCTCTAAGAAAATGATGTCTAATTTCTATATGCTTAGTCCTAGAATGTTGAATGGGATTCTTGGAAACATTTATAGCACTAGTATTGTCGCATAAGATAGGAATTTGATCAAGCTTAATACCATAGTCTCTAAGGGTTTGTTTCATCCAAAGAATTTGCGCACAGCAACTACCTGCGGCAATATATTCTGCCTCGGTGGTTGAAAGCGCAACTGAGTTTTGTTTCTTACTAAACCAGGAGACTAGAGAATGACCTAGGAAGTGACATGTTCCACTAGTACTTTTTCTATCAACCTTATATCCAGCAAAATCGGCATCCGAATAACAAGTTAAATCAATATGAGTACCTCTAGGATACTAAAGACCAAGATTAATAGTGCCAATTAAATATCGAAAAATGCGTTTGACAGCAAGCATGTGAGACTCTTTAGGACAAGATTGAAATCTAGCACACAAGCATACACTAAACATAATATCAGGCCTACTAGCAGTCAAATAGAGTAAGGATCCGATCATACCTCGATATGTCTTGATATCAACTTCCTTACCTTTCTCGTCTTTGTCCAGCTTTATAGTAGTACTCATGGGAGTGCTTTTAGCCGTTCCATTGTCATGGCCAAATCTCTTGAGTAGATCTTTTACGTACTTGGCTTGATTTATGAAAATGCCTTCCTTGTTTTGTTTGATTTGAAGTCCAAGGAAGTACTTCAACTCTCCCATCATACTCATCTCAAACTCTTGGCTCATACATGATGAAAAATCTTTACACAACAACTCATTAGTAGAACCAAAAATAATATCATCAACATAAATTTGAATAATAAGTATGTCTTGGTTCTTATGCTTGACAAAAAGAGTTGTATCCGCTTTTCCCATTAAAAAATCGTTATCCAACAAGAAGTTTTTAAGCCTATCATACCAAGCTCTAGGTGCTTGTTTTAAACCATACAAAGCTTTGGATAACTTATACACATGATTGGGAAATTTTTCATTTTTTAAAACCAGGAGGTTGTTTCACATAAACTTCCTCCATAATATATCCATTCAAGAACGCACTCTTAACATCCATTTGATATAAAATAAAATCCTTATGACATGCATATGCTAATAGCATCCTAATGGATTCTAATCTTGCTACAGGTACAAATGTTTCATCAAAATCAATTCCCTCTTCTTGGTTGTAACCTTGAGCTACTAATCTAGCTTTATGTCTTACAACCACGCCGGATTCATCCATTTTATTTCTAAATACCCATTTAGTGCCTATTATGGATTGATGTTCTGGATTAGGGACTAACTTCCACACATTGTTTCTCTCAAATTGATTTAACTCCTCTTGCGTTGCCATAATCCAGGATTCATCATTTTCCGCATCCGCAAAGGATTTTGGTTCAATTTGAGAAATGAATGCAGCATGCTCACATGTGTTCCTAAGTGATGATCTAGTGGTAACACCTCGTGAGGGATCTCCTAAAATGACATCTTTAGGGTGAGAGGAAACATACCTCCACTCCTTGGGGAGTGTTTGAGAAGTACCTTGATTTTGTTCCTCATTTGGTTTTTCATGATGCTCCTCTTGAATTCCATTTGTTGTGTCTTCTTGATTGTCATTTGGTGCTTCTTCTTGTGGTTCTTCTTCTGCATTATCATCAACAATGGCTTTCTCCGTAGAGGAGGGGTTAGACTCATCAAAAGTAACATGCATAGATTCCTCCACAACCAAAGTTCTTTTGTTATAAACTCTATAAGCCTTGCTTGAATTTGAATATCCAAGAAAAATACCAACATCAGATTTTGAATCAAATTTACCAAGATTGTCTTTCATGTTTAAAACAAAACATTTGTATCCAAAAACTTTAAAATAGCCAATATTGGGTTTTCTATTTTTCCAAAGCTCGTAAGAAGTTTTATTAAGATTAGGTCTAATCAACACCCGATTTAAAACATAACAAGCGGTGTTGACGGCTTCGGCCCAAAAATACTTAGGCAAAGAGTTTTTATTCAACATGGTCCTAGCCATTTCTTGAATAGATCTATTTTTCCTTTCTACTACTCCATTTTGTTGTGGAGTCCTAGGTGATGAAAATTGATGTTCAATACCAAAGTCATTACAAAAATTTTCATATGCATGATTTTCAAACTCTCCACCATGATCACTTCTAATACAAGTAATGGAATAACCTTTTTCATTTTGAACCATTTTATGGAAAGTTCGAAATGCATCAATGGCATCATCTTTATTAGCTAAGAACAATACCCATGTGTATCTAGAGTAATCATCCACAATCACAAATGCATAATATTTGCCACTCAAACTAGTATATCTAGAAGGTCCAAACAAATCTATATGGAGCATTTGAAGTGGTTTTGAAGTAGAGATATGATTCTTGCTTTTGAAAGAAGTCTTGATTTGTTTTCCAAATTGGCATGCTTCACAAATACTATCTTTTTGAAAATTGATTTTTGGAAGACCTTTAACTAAATCATTTTTCATGATTTTTGAAATCAAATCCATGCTTGCATGACCTAATCTTCTATGCCACAACCATCCATCATCATGTAATGCGGAGAGACATTTATCATGTAATGATGCACAATCTATATTGATGGTATAAACATTAACACATCTATTTCCCACAAACAAGACTTTTCCATCACATGCATCCTCAATAACACATTTTGATTCATCAAAGATAACTCTATATCCTTTATCACATAATTGACTAATGCTAAGCAAGTTGTATTTCAAGTTTTCAACTAAACACACATTTTCAATGAGAGTAGAGGATACATTACCGACATTTCCAATTCCAATGATTTTTCCTTTTGAATTATCTCTAAATGATACATCTCCACCATTTTCGATCTTAGTGAAGCTTGAAAACCAAGAATAATTCCCTGTCATGTGTCTTGAACAACTGCTGTCCAAGTACCACTTATTCTTTTTCTTCTTCTTCAACCCCTGTAGAGAAAATTTTAAATTTTAGGTACCCAAATCTTTTTGGGTCCTTGAGAGTTAGAAATGGTTCCTTTCGGAACCCAAACATATTTCATACCATAATGTGCATTTCTCTTCACTACACATCTATTTTTTATATGGCCATCCTGATTACAATAATGACATACAATTTGATTATTAATAGATGTATTCTTAACAAAATAGCTCTTGTAAGATTTTTGTTTCAAATTTGGTTTATAACCAATGCCACTTTTGTCGAATACACATTTTTGTGAGTTTAGCAAATTATCCAACATCTTTTGCCCATTTGTGAATTTTAGCACAATTTCATTTTATTCATTGCTCTTCTTCCTAAGCATTTCATTTTCATTTTTGAAGTCATTCATGTGTGACTGTAAGTGCTCATGTGAAGTGCTAGAGTTCTCAAAGAAAGCCATGCTATCATGCAATGTCTTATTTTCTAATTCTAGGCATGTGATCTTTGCACTAAATGATTCATTTTCATTTTTAAGCGCTATCATCTTCATTTTAAGACATATATTCTTTTTACCAATCTTCATTAACTCATCATGCAAATCCTTAAAGGCATCATGTAATTCATCATATGTAGGAAAAACACTTACCTCATCAAGTTCACCATACGATTCTTCCCCAACGGCCATGAGAGCTAAGTTTGTTATTTTTTATTGCTCATCTTCATCACTTATTTCCTCTTCGCTATCATCCCATGTGGCCACCATAGCTTTCTTCTTAAGTTTGTTGATAAGAGGGCATTCCGGTCGTATGTGTCCCAGCTTCTTGCATTCATAACAAGTGATTGGCTCCTTCTTCTCCTTCTTATTCTTGTTGCCTCTGAACTTTCTCTGCTCATTATTCTTCTTGTAAAATTTTCTGAATCTTCTAGCCAACATGACCAACTCCTCATCATCCATTTCGCTTTCCTCATCACTCTCACGTTTTGAGGCCTTGAGAGCAATGTTTTTCTTCTTTTCCTCATGCCCTTTTTCAGCTGCCAAATCCTCTTCATAGGAAATTAGAGAACCAATTAAATCATCAATAGGTAATACATCCTTTGCTTCCTCAATGGCAGTCCTTTTTTGTCTCCATTCCTTAGGAAGTAATCTAATGATTTTCTTGACTTTTTCGCTATTGAAAAGGTCTTTCCTAGAGCTCCTAGAGTGTTCACTATGTCCGTAAATCTAGTATACATAGAGTACACATTTTCATTTTGTTCCATTTAGAACAATTCATATTGTCGAGTGTACCTACTTATTTTAGATTCCTTCACTTGGTTTGTCCCTTCATAGACAACCTCAAGTTTGTGCCAAATCTCATTAGCACTTTCGCAACTAGACACTCTATGGAACTCTTTCTTATCTAAAGCACAAAATATGGCATTCATGACCTTGGAGTTTAGAGAGGCTTTCCTCTTGTCAAACTCATTCCAATCTCGTGACGATTTTGAAATATCTTTTTCGACTTCATTTTTAATCAAAGGTATGAAAGGACCATCATTAATAATTTCCCATATCTCATAATCTAAGGCTTGCAAGTAAATTCTCATCCTAGTTTTCCAATATGGGTAATCATTTCTATCAAAATAAAGTGGTCTAGTGGTGGATTGTCCTTCCCTAAATTGAGAATCGTTTTGAGTTGCCATTGATCTTTAGCTCACGACGGTTAAGTCTAAATAAGAGCACCTTGCTCTGATACCAATTGAAATGTAAATGTGCAACCCAAGAGGGGGGGTGAATTGGTAGTTTAAAAATTATTCTAGCAAATCCACACAAAAAGCAATCTAATGTCTTAATAAAATTTGAAAATGATAAATTCAATAAAAGTACAATAATTAAAGAGTAAGGGAGAAGAAAAACAAACACACGAATTTTACGTGGTTCGGCAATCCTCGCCTACGTCCACGCCTCCAAGTGATCCAAGCTTGAGGATTTCACTATCCAAGCCCTTCCAAGGCTTCAACCGATTACAATTGACTTCAAGGTGTCAATAAACCTTTACAATAAAGAGATATCTCCCAATCTCTTCACTCAAGTGTCTCACACACTCAAACTCTCACAAATGAGATAAATAAATGAAGAGTACAATGAAACTCACTCAATGAGTAGATATACAAAAATGAAGAATAAGAAATGATTCAATGTTTGTTGTTTGGAAGCTTTGAAGACTCAAGATATCACGTGTGCTTTTTGTTTTTGCTTGTTGGAGGGATTCAAAATGAGTTGGATTTGAGTTTTTATAGTTAGAACTCAAAAATTAGCCGTTATATTCATTTCTGGCCGGAACCGGATCCCCGGATATGGAATCCGGTTAGCCGCTTGATGTTACTGTTACAAGCACAAATTTGAAATTCTGAACATCCAGTTTGCCGTTTGTTGAATCCGGTTAGCCGCTTGAATTTTGCATGCATTCTGCCTTAAACCGGCTTGCCGGATTTACACAACCGGTTAGCTGGTTCCTACAGTGACGGTTACAGTGAAATAGTTTTTAATTTTATAGTTTGACCCCAAAACTTCATAAAACTGTATTATGGCCCAAAAAGTTATGAAACTTTGCAAATAGGTCCAATTTCAGAAGTTGTAAATGTTACTTTGTTAATCCCAAAACTTTCTGAAATTATGATGTTTCTCCCAAACTTTGTGGAATTTTACAATGATCCAAAATATTTAAATTATTTCAAATAGGTCCAAATTCGAAAATTAAAAGGAAACAATATTAAAGGTTTTAAAACATATTCATTTTAGTTCAACACTTTGATTTTAAAACCTTATTATAAAACACAATTTATAAATCTTTGTTTAATTAAAATATATATGTGGTTTGTTATCATCAAAATCAATATGTATAGCTTAAATAAGCTGACAGAGTCCCCATTTTCTAAGCCATAGAATGTTGGGAGACAATTTAGCACATTAGGTTTTAGTTCAAAACTCCTAGCAGCTACATTTGGGTATCTTATGCATGATGTGTTTAAATTAGCTAAGGGACTTAAAAAGTCCTTAAATGACCTCTCTGATGGTGCTTGTTGTTATTGCAAATCCATTTCATTTTTATCCTTAATTCCAACGTGTTTGTGTGTGCGAACTGTTTTTTCAAGTTCAAGGTCTATAGACTAAAGATTAGGTAATAATGACCTTCGACCATACATACAATGAATGTAAAAAAATGAGAACAAAATTAATAAAAATAAACAAGAAGGAGAAATTACGGTACTAACCTTATCACGCTGTTACAACCTTACTATAAAAACACACTAAAAAAATACGTGAAATAAATTAACTAAAAATAAATTAATAAGATAAACAAAATTACAAAAAAATAAATTGAAAATTAGATTACAGAATTTTAAAGAAGAGAAAAAGAAAAGAAATTCTTACTTTTAAATGTAGATTCACTTTTTTTCAAATAAGAAAAATTACAAGAAAAAAATTAAAAGAAATTATTTATAAAAATTAATTCTACGAAAAAAAAACTTACCTTCTCGGCAACGGCGCCAAAAACTTATTGTGCAAATTTTATGAACTTGCAAGTGCACGAATCTATGGTAGTATAGATAAATGGTGACGAGTGTCGATCCCACGAGGAGGTGGATTTTAATTAAGTGTAGAATTAATTTTCTAAATGGATAGTTGGATTTGTGGTGAAAGTAACTTAGATTATCCTAAAATGTGAATTAAAATGGCAAGAATAAATTGAATCGAATTCTATTGAAATGCAGCACTTGGGTATCTGGATCCATATCAACATGCATCATGGGCTAAATATTCCTTATTAGTGCCAATTAAATCATGAGGGGGATATCCACACCTCATGAACCATACTCTAATAAATATGGTGCTAAGGGCTTATCGTGCCAAATAATAATAACCTTGTACTAGGGAGTCGGTGAAACCATGCGGTATCTAGACAATGTTATTATTATTTGTCGACGAAAAGTCAAAACATCCACAAAAATTAGAGGGAAAGAGAAAATAAATTTACCAAATAAAGCCCATGGCAGATGTTGAAACTTCACCTTGAACCCAAGCTTGAATGAAAATTAGCTACTCATAATTGAACTAGGGGTAAAATGTAAATTTATTAAAATACATAGAAAATACAAGATGGAGAAGCAATTACAGAAAATAGAGCCCAAAAATGGATTCAGAGATCCAAATTAGGGAGGAAGACCCCCTTTTTATAAATACATTGAGTAAATCATGGTCATCGAATTAAAAATAGTTTGAACGCTCAGGATTATGCCACATCATTAGTCAACAGTACGCGGTTTGAACAGTGATAAGGGTTGACCATGCGGTTTGAACAGTCAACCGACTTGAACAGTGATGCAGTTTGGTTGAAAATAATCCTGTGTATATGCATGTACTATACGCATGATTTTTAGTCCACTAATATACTTCCACGTCACTGATCAACTGTGCATAAGAATTTTCTCCAATGAAATCGTGACACCTCATCAGTCAATGCCACATCATCGGTCAATGTCACGTCATCGTTCCGTCTGTGTGAATAGTATCTTAAACAGTAACATGGATAGTATGGTACATGTGAATAGTGTCATTTTTTATTTTATACTCCTCCTAAAGTTTTTGTTGAGTGTTAGAAAATGTATATTTATAAAGGAGAAAATCATCATTTTACACTTCAAGTTTTACTAACACCCTTACTTTTATGTATTTAACCTTCTTGTGATTTAATTACGTGTGTTTTATTTTAATTAAGAATTTTATGCATTTTAGGGGCATCATAGTCATTTCACAGTGAACGAGATATCAGACAGCAAAATGGATATCACTTTTGAACTCAGAATGGTTAAAACCTTAGGAGGAGCATAAAAGAAAAAATGACACTGTTCACATGTACGATACTGTTGACGTTCCTATTCACAACACTGTTCACATAGACGGATCAATGACGTGGCATTGACCGATGATGTGGCATTGACTGATGAGGTGTCATGATCTTGTTGGACTAAAATTCTTATGCATTGTCGATCGGTGACGTGGCAGCATATCAGTGGACTAAAAATATCGCGTACGGTACATGCATTACATAGGATTATTTTCAATCAAACCGCATTACTGTTCAACCCGGGTCAAACTATGTTACGGTTCAAACCGCGTACTGTTGATTAATGACGTGGCGCAATCTCGAGCATCCAAAATTTTTTTTATCCAATGGCCATGATTTACTCAATGTATCTATAAAAAGGGGGCTCTCCCCCTTTTTGACTGAATATATGTGTTGCTACATGTTTGCTGTAGCAGTTTATTTTGATGGTATTAATTTTTATTCATTATTTCGGTTGATCACCCATTTAATGATACAAGTTAGGAGAAAGCCGTAAAAGGACATATCTTAGTGGAACATATGAGAACAATACTTGATCTTAAACTAAGTTTCCTGAATTGAGTTTTACTTGAGTCCCAAAAGGGCCATGCTTGAATTAAGATTAGTGATGAACTAGACATAAGGATTCACCTTGTAGGGTAAATAGAACCTAAGCGTGTAACGCTATATCTTATGTTGGCATAACAACTGATCACTGTTAGGTTGCATATAGATATAAGATATCTAATATGCGACGGCGGAGGATGCATAAGGATTTTGCCCAGTGCTGTAGCAGATACTGCAGCAACTGAGCCAACCATTAGAAACTATTTTTAGGATCCGTTTTCTGTAATTCCTTCTCTATCTTGTATTTTCTACGTATTTTAAGAAGTTTCCATTTTGCCCTTAGTTCAATTATGAGTAGCTAATTTTCTTTCAAGCTTGGGTTGAAGGTGAAGTCTCAACATGTGTCATGAGCTTTATTTGGTAAATTTATTTTCTTTTGCCTTCTAATTTTTGTGGATATTTTGACTTCTCGTCAACAAATACTAATAATTATGTCTAGATACTGCTTTGGTTTCACCGGCTCTCTAGTATAAGGTTATTATTATTTGGAACGATAAGTCCTCACCACCATATTGATTAGAGTGTGGTTCATGAGGTGTGGATTCCCCCCTCATGATTTAATTAGTATTAATAAGGAATATTTAGCCCATGATGCATGTTGATACAGATCTAGATACCCAAGTACGTCATTTTAATAGATTTCTATTCAATTTATTTTCACCATTTAAATTCCAATTTTGGGATAATCCAAATCATTTTTACCACAAATCCAACCACCCTCATATAAAATTAATTCTATAAATAATTAAAATCTACCTCCTTGTGGGATCGACACTCATCACCATTGATCTATTCTACAATAGATTCGTGCACTTGCGAGTTCAATAAATTCAAAGTTAGTTAATCCCCTAAATATAGATTACAATTAACAAAAAAAAAAAAAGAATCCATGTAGTTGTGAATTCAGCAAGAATAAGTAATATCATATATGAGATCCCATTATGTTTAGATTTGAAGAAAAACAAATAATAATAGATTCATGTTTTATTTAATAACATATTATAACAATTATGTTTGTAAGCCTAGCAAATTATGATTTTGTAGTAAGAATGTGACCATAGAATTATAAAACATCATCTCTTATACAACTTATTGATTGATTAATATCAATATTTCTTTAAATTAATAGATGTTTTGTGATTTCTTTATTAATAATTTATAAATATATTACATATATCCATGCAAATATATGGGATTGATTGTGTCACTAGCTTGCTTAAAATAGGATGTGGTTAATTTCATTGGAGGGCGTGGCTTATAGAAACGTGTTTACATATTAAAAAACATAGTTTGACGATTGATATAATGAAAAAGAATCCAATAAAAAACTAAACAAAAAAATAACACTAAAAATGATAGAATTAATTAAATGTATGTTAAAATTGCCGTCATAACGCAACATGATATTCAATTCAATAGTTAATTTAAACAAACATAGCATAATTTATTTAATCCTCATTTATGGAATCTTTCAATTCCATTAAAGTCACAACAACACGTTTCTCAATATTCATTCCTATAAATGGAGACTTATGCCATCCTGATTGTTGTAGATCTCTTTTACTTCTAATTAAGTTGCTAATAATTCACCTAAGAAGCATAAATATGTCGAGGAGCCTTAGTTTCATCATCTTGGCTTTGCTTGTAGTGGTAAACACTGAAAGTAGACTTATTTTAGCCAGTCACATTGGTGAAGGATCTAATCTAGATGCCTCATTTTCCATTAATCCTACAGCATCACCTGACATCGTTGATTGCTTAGGACTTACAAGGGAAGAGTGTTTGATTGCAGAGTTAAAGAAAGCTCTCGAAGATTATATCTACCCTTGTCCCCCAGGGGGATGCAAAAAAATTGTGTAGTCAATTATTTAATTTATCCTTTATGAGTGCTTTTACAATAATGATCAATTGTAGTGATATTGAAATTGTCTTAATAAAAGAAGAAATTAATCCGTTATGAGTATGTGTTGTTATGTCATGTTTCTTTTATGCATGCATTTGACGTTATTTTGTTGTATATTTATCGTTGACTTAATCTACGACAGAGGAATATGTTGAAATACTAATAACGATCATTATTACGTTCATCTTCTAAACAAAATTTGAGGTAAGTCGAGATTTCCATATTTTTGAAGGGTAAATTGAAGTTTTTTATTGGCAAGGGGATGAATTGAAGTTTGCCCCAATTCATATAACAAAATTTTTCCTATTATTCGGGCCCATATTGGCTTTTTAAATTCTTTTATTTTATGTTATTTTATTTCATTGAAGAAAAATTTTTTTGTAATTACAAAATGATTTAAAGTAGTTGTTTCTAAATGCAAATATGTATTCTTTTATTTATTTGGATGGCCAGTTTGGCTTTAATTCAATATATGTTTTTGAAATTGAGTTGTTCTTTATTTTTGTTATATAACTAAATAATATAATAATTATACTTGATTGAAAACTTAAAAATGATAATTTGTTAATTTTTATGCAGCTAGTATGATAAGATTAATTTTATATAAGACAATAGTGAAAGCAAAGATAACAATAAGACTAATCATTTAATGATGCAAAATATGGGCTCCGTGATGTTGGCTTTTCCAAATTCAAGATCTAGATGTACTTACCACTAAGAATAACAAGTAGGAATTTTAATTAATGTTGTCAGTTCCAACTTTTTTCTTTTTTTTTATTTGTAATGTAATGCTATTGAGATGTTATGAATTAAATAAATACAAGTTCCTAATTGTTGTACAAATTTTATTAAACTCGCAAGTGCACGTATTTATGGTGGTATAAATCAATGGTGACGAGTGTCAATCCCACCAGAAGGTGGATTTTAATTAAGTGCAGAATTAATTTTCTAAATGGGTGGTTGGATTTGTGGTTAAAGTAATTTAGAATATCCTAAAATTATATTAAAATGGTGAGAATAAATTGAAGCGAATTCTATTGAAATGCGGCACTTGGGTATCTGGATCCATATTAACATGCACCATGTGCTAAATATTCCTTATTAGTGCCAATTAAATCATGAGGGGGGTATCCATACCTCATGAACCACACTTTAATAATTATGGTGCTAAGGGCTTATCGTGCCAAATAATAATAACCTTGTACTAGGGAGCCGGTGAAATCAGAGTGGTATCTAGACAATGTTATTATTATTTGTCGACGAAAAGTTAAAACATCCACAAAAATTAAATGGCAAGAGAAAATAAATTTACCAAAATAAAGCCCATGGCACATGTTGAGACTTCACCTTCAACCCAAGCTTGAAAGAGAATTAGTTACTCATAATTGAACTATGGGCAAAATTTGAATTTATTAAAATACATAGAAAATACAAGATGGAGAAGGAATTATAAAAAATAGAGCCTAAAAATGGATTCAGAGATCCAAATTAGGGGGGAAAGACCCTCTTTTTATAGATACATTGAGTAAATCATGGCCATCAGATTAAAAATAGTTTGGACGCTCACGATTGCGCACGTCATTAGTCAACAGTAAGTGGTTTGACCATGTGATTTGAACAGTGACACGATTTGACCACGCAGTTTGAACAGTAACGCGGTTTGGTTGAAAATAATCCTATGTATATGCATGTATTGTACGCGTGATTTTTGGTCCACTAATATGCTACCACGTCACCGATCAACAGTAAATAAGAATTTTCTCCAATGAAATCGTGACACCTCATCAGTCAATGCCACATCATCGATCAATGGCACGTCATTGTTCTATTTGTGTGAATGGTGTCGTGAACAATACGTACATGTAAATAGTGACATTTTTCTTTTTATACTCCTCCTAAGGTTTTCGAATGTCCTAAGTTCAAAAGTGATGTCCATTTTGCAGTCTGATCTCTCATTCATTGTGAAATGACCACGACACCCCTAAAATGTATAAAATACTTAATTAAAATAAAATACACATATTTAAATTACAAGAGACTAAAATACATAAAAGTAGAAGTGTTAGTAAAACTTGAAGTGTAAAATGATAATTTTTTCCTTTATAAATATAAATTTTTTAACACTCAACACACCCCCAACCAGCTTATTGCTAGTCCCTAGCAAATAAAGCGAAAACAAAATTCAAATCTAATTTTTTTTAAACACTCGTGTTTATTCAATCAGACTAATGATAGTAATCAAATAAAAGTATAAGTATTATCTCCAGTCGAAAGAAATATCACACTCACATCAACCATCCACATGAATCAACCCAGTATACTTTGTCACAGTTACTTTCAAGAATGACATGTTAAACCCTAAAATCTCACTGGAAATAGTGAAACACTCACAAAGAAATTAAACCCAATAAAATAGTTACTCCAATGAAATAGTAATTGAGAGAAAATAATGAAAAAGTAATATCACACGCTCTCACTAAGATGAAAGAAATGTGCCCTCAGCTTAGAAATAATACGATCTCAAGTCAAATAAAAATGTTAGTTAACCCAATTTATTTACTTATTTATTTTTATCCACCATCGCATCTTTTTAGCCCATATAATTAACTTCTACTTCATACTATAGTTCCTTAAAATCAAGAATGATTTTTATTAGGACGTAACGTAGGCTACGGACATGGCTAACAAAGGAGGGGAAATAAGAAAAATAAAGTGTATGTTTGAGAAAAATGTAGAGATTTTTTTTTGGAAGTTGCAAGGTGGATCTCACCTATTATTGTTATTTGTTTCTTTCTTTTTTTGTAACAACAATTTTTTTTGTTTTTTATTTTTGCTTTTGTTTGGCACAACTTCAATGAACAAAATAATTATTTGCATTTTTCTCCAACATAAATAGGTGATGGAATTTTTAAGATATTGGGTAATACTCCAAATTGAAGTGGGTTAAGATGATAAGGTTGACAAAGAAAATGCTTTTTTTAAAGGCTCAAAAGGGTTAGCTATGAATTTTTAATAAAAGGAATGACTAGAAAGGCTCAAACAGATTAAATATGGTATTTCCATCGTTTTTAGGACTATAAATAATCTTCCACATCTACTAGTTAGATGGGTCTCCAGATGTATCAACACACTTTTTTTAAATTTTATAATTTTTTAGGGGTTAACTCAAAAGAAATCTAGAGATCGTGTATAAAATAATAAACTGTTAAGCTGTATAAAGAATGGGCAAAATGGTTACTCGTCAAGAAAAATGATAGGTTGAAAAACTCACTTAGTACTTATTATGACGTGTTCATTCCTTCAAGCAACTTATATTTATCTCCGACATCAACATGTAGAGTAGCTAACATGGCTTAACATTACTTAAGATCAAAGATAATACAAATACTAAAATTTGAAATTCATCATGTCATCCAATATTAAAACAAATCACAAAAAAAAAATTTGTTCAAACAACATTCTACCCCCCAAGCTATTCTAAACACGAAAGGAAAATATGCATGTAGAGATGTGAAAATGATGAAGAAAAACCAATTAAAAAAGTTACACTTAAAATGATAGAAAAAGAAAATGGTTTTTTTAACTAAGAAGATGTATTTCTAGAGACAATACACTCCATATCCAGCCATCTTCGACTCAAAAATTTGAAAGTGTATATTTATAAAGGAGAAATTAGAAGGAAGAAGTTAGAAAAAAATTATTATCAAAGCTTAGTAAAGAAAAAGAAAATGCTTGGAAATTATTATTATTATTATTATTATTTTTTTAAACGAAGAAGATGCATTTCTAGAGTAACTATACGCCATATTCAGCTATCTTCAACACAAAAAGTTAGTTATGATTAGTCTCTACAACAAAAAATTAATCAAAATTTAATCAAAATTCCACAATTGTCGATTATTCCCTCCTCCAACCAGAACGAAACATTGTCCTCAATGTTTTAAAGGAAAAAAGTAGAGTTTAGAAGACATCACATGGGTGGTGCAATATAGAAGAAAATATTTATAGGTGGAGAGTTAAATCTAATTTGTACTTCTTACTGCGGCTACTGTTACCGTCATTATTTAGAGACTCCAACACAAAGGTCCTAGGGTCTGGCTTTGGTTTATAAGCTTGTAACAGATCAAGTAGCTAATTAGCAGTGTGAGCACAAATAAAAAGTTTTTGAGCTGTGGAAGGAATGAAATAGTTTTTTATTGCATGGTTAAGAAATGCGATAAAGTCATCATAAAAGTTATTGACATGTAACAAACCGATGAGTTTCTAGTGAATGTGTAGATGGGCCCAAGATGCTAATGTGATAAGTGCCTCTAGAGTTACAAGATCTCCTGATAGGAAAACAAAAGCATTAGCATGATTAAGCATTTCAGTTATTCTTTTTTGCATACCTAAGACGACTAACTCTTCTCCCATTGGTGAGTCAGACAAACTGCCCAAAGATTTTAGGGCTCTTGAGATAATGCCTAACACTTAGCTTCCTCTGACAAAAGTAGCTTTTAAGACCAATTTTTATAACCCTCAGTTACCTCTTTCATACACTAAGTATAATTTTCTCTCTACTATCCTTCGACCAAGACCTATGGCTGCCTCAACGAACTCTTTATATTTGCCATAAGTAAATCTAGAAAGCACACAAATATTCTTAAATTGTCTATTGAGAGTAGCTGCCATTGGAATACTTCTTAAAGACAATTTGTGAATGCTTGACAAGAAAAATCATATTCAAGAGTCTTGGTGACAGTGGGTCACAGTTGTGTATGAGGTAACATGTCAGTGTCAAATAATGGGTAAAGCACATGGCTCGCGAATTAAAAAGGAAAAAGTAAACAGTAATAAAATGAAATTATTCAAAACAATAATGCAAATGATAAAACAAAAGTGAAATAAAATAACAATGAAGTAAAAAGGATATGTACAAGTAGTTGCAATTGTGGCTCAAATCTTCCTCTAGTTTTACATCCAGAAATAGCTTGAACGCCCTCTATGAGTCGAGAATAGGCTTCCGATCTAGTTTTCTTATAAACTGGCAAACAGGATTGTTTATAGTCAGATTCCTGAGACTATATCGTGCATGCTCTTTCTGGAATAATGGCTATAACTGGAGAATCGCTCCTTGAACATATCCACTGGGATGCGTTTCAAGAGACAGAAGGATATCATCCAATGACTCCTTATTCAAGCCATCCCTAATGAATTGAATCTTATCTTCCTGTTATCAGACAACATTCCTGAAGAACATGTTTTTTATCGCAACTCATTCTGGCACACTTATGACAAGCAACAGAAATTCTTTGAGCTCGTCATTTTCTTGCATAATTTCCTTTACCACAACCAGGCATGTATGCAATAAATCTTGGAGGTAACTCACCTGCCAATCGTACTTTCACCTCGATTAACCAACAAATTTCAGCAGGTATATTATTCCTCATGACCAATCGCATGCGTTCGAACCGAGTTTTATAAATTGTAAGGAGGGCATTCTGAGGGAGTGAAGGGAATCGCTTGTGAAGCTTCGCTAGAATCTCGTTTCTGTCCATACCTTTGCCTCAGAATATTAGTTATTATGGAAAAACTGAAGTAACCGGCTTTATTGTCACGGAGTACCATTATCCGCCAATTCACCGAGGTAACAAACTAAATCACACAAACAGACAAATAAATCAAAACACATAAAGAAAATTAAAATCATCCTCTTATTGAATTTACCTCAAGCTCCAACTAGATGTCGTAAACACTTCTCTCAATGTCTCTGAGTTAGCTTTCTAAATTCTCAACATAGGATACTAACTCTGGTGGTTGCAGAGCCCAAATACGATGTGTACTACAAAATTGAATCTGCCTTTTGAGATGAGTTTTAACATGTTTTAGTGGTTTAAGAACTTTCAGGAGGAACGATCTAAGTATGGTACTCATGATTAATAATGATAAGAGAAAACTTAATGGTAAAACAAACACATTTATGCAAAAATAATTTCAATTAGCAAAAGAGTAATAAAAAGAAAGAAAGAAAAATCAAACCACCAAAAAGAAAAAAAATCAATTCAAATCTGGTGGGTCACTCAAATTTATTTTGGTGTCTTCTTCGTATGGTTGGTACTCTAAATAAGGCTTTAATCTTTGACCATTAACTTTAAATGTGACACCGTTCTTTGGGTCCTTAATTTCAATTGCCCTATGTGGAAAAACATTATGAACAACAAATGGGTTAGACCAACAAGAGCATAACTTACTTGGGAATAGGTGCAAGCGTGAATTGAATAAAAACACTTTCTAACCTAGAGTGAACAATTTTCTCATAATTTGCTTGTCATGGAAGACTTTCATTCATTTCTTGTAAATCTTGGCATTTTCGTATGCATCATTGCGAATTTCTTCAAGTTCTAGGAGCTGTAATCTTCTTTCTAAGCTGGCTTGCTGCATGTCAAAATTGAATTTCTTGATAGCCCAATATGCACGATGCTCGAGTTCCACAGGTAGGTGGCAAGCTTTTCCATACACTAGCCTATAGGGTGACATCCCAATCAGGGTCTTGAAAGCCGTTCTATATGCCCATAATGCATCATCGAGTCTTAATGACTAATCTTTTATGTCTGGGCTCACTTTCTTTTCTAAAATGTGCTTTATTTCTCGATTGGAAATCTCAACTTGGCCACTGGTTTACGGATGATATGGGGTCACCACTTTGTGAGTGATTGAATACTTTGTCAAAAGAGCTTTGAAAGCTTTGTTACAAAAATGGGCAACACCATCACTGATTATTGCTCGAGGGAATCCAAAGCATGAAACAATTTTGCTTTTCAAAAATTCTATCACCACCTTGTGATCATTAGTTCTACCTGGAATTGCTTTTACCTATTTCCATACGTAATGTATTGATGGCCAAAAGAAAGGGGAAAGGGTCTTATGAAGTCAATACCCCATAGTAAAAAATCTCAACCACTAAAATTGGATTTAGTGGCATCATGTTCCTTCGTGTAATGCTCTCCATTCGTTGACACCTATCACATGAATAACAGAAAGTGTAAGCATCTCAAAATATAGTTGGCTAATAAAAACCATTTTGTAAAACTTTAATTGCTGTTTTCTTAGCAATGAAATGGCCTCCACAAGCTTGTTTATGGCAGAATGGTAGGATATTTTGAATTTCACTTCCTAGGACACGTCGTCTAATAATTTGGTCTACACAATACTTAAACAAACAAGGGTCATCCCAAAAGAAATTCTTTATTTCTGTAAAGAATTTGGCCTTGTCTTACTTGGTCCAATGCTCTAGAAGTTGACCTTTAACAAGATAATTAACTATATCATCATACCAAGGTAATACTTCCATACTCATCAATTGTTCATCTGGAAATTACTCATTCAATGGTAATGTTTTCATAATTGTGTCAAAATGGAGACGAGAGAGATGGTTAGCCACAACATTCTCTGTGCCTTTCTTATCTTTAAATTCCAGGTCGAATTCCTGCAAAAGTAACTCCCAATGAATTAGTCCAGCTTTTGCATCTTTCTCTGTGAGAAGATATTTAAGAGCAGCATGATCTGTGAATATAATTATTTTACAACCAATGAGATAAGATCAAAATTTTTCTAATGCAAACACTACTGCTAGCATTTCTTTTTCAGTAGTTGAATAGTTCAACTGTGCATCATTCAATGTCATACTAGCATAGTAAATAAGATGGAGAATTCGATCAACTCTTTGTCTTAATACTGCTCCTACTATATAATTAGATGCATCACGCATGAGTTCAAATGGTAAGCTCCAGTTTGGGGCATGAATGATGGGTGATAATATCAATAATTGCTTTAATTTTTTAAAAGCCACAAGATATGAATCATTAAAGATAAAAGGTACATCCTTAGCAAGTAAATTGCATAAGGGTCTAGAAACTTTACTAAAATCTTTAATGAAACGTCTATAGAAACCAGCATGTCCAAGGAAAGATCTTACTTCTCTGATTGTTTTGGGTGGAGGAAGATTAGAAATGAGATCCACCTTGGCTTTGTCAACCTCAATACCTTTGCTTGAAATAATGTGACCGAGAACAATACCTTGTTTTACCATAAAATGACACTTTTTCCAATTTAGGACCACGTCCTTTTCGAGACATCTCTGCGGAACAAGCGTTAGATGATGTAAACATTGATTAAATGAATCACTAAAGACAGAAAAGTCATCTATAAAGACATTAAGGAATCGTTCAACTATATCAAAAAAATGCTCAACATGCATGGTTGAAATGTAGCATGTGCATTACATAATTCAAATGGCATCCTCCTATAGGCAAATGTGCCAAAAAGACAAGTGAAAGTAGTTTTCTCTTGATCTTTTAGTGTTATGGGAATCTGATTATATCCTAAGTAGCCATCTAGAAAGCAATAAAATTCATGGCCTGCCAATTTATCAAGCATTTGATTGATAAATGGTAAAGGAAATGGTCTTTATGTGTGACAGAATTTAACTTTGTATAATCAATACATACACGCCATCCAGTAGTTACTCTAGTTGGTATCAATTCATTATCGGTATTAATAACTCCTGTGACTCTTGACTTTTTAGGGACAACTTGTACAGGATTGACTAATGAACCATCAGAAATTGGGTAAATGATACCTGTGTCTAACAGCTTAAGGACTTCTGTTCTAACAACTTCTTTCATATTAGCATTTAACCGATGTTGCATTTCCCTAGTAGATTTAGCATTTTCATTAAGGTGAATGTAATGCATGCAGTCTACTAGATTTATACTTTTTATGTCTGCTATGCTCTATCCTAATGCTCCTTTGTGCTCTTTTAAAACATCCAATAACTTATCTTTTTGTTCGTCATTTAGGGATGATAAGATGACTATCGGCAGAGTACTTTCTTCTCCCAAAAATGCATATTCCAAAGTGTTGGGCAATGGTTTGAGCTCGAGTTTCGGTGGTGGTTTCGATGATGGGATGAGTTTCTTCTCTAATGATGCTAGTTGTTCAACTCTTGACTTTCATTTATTAGTGTCCATGGATGGTGCTGAGTCAAGTAAGGGGTTGACCTCATCGACCAATCCGTCAATATCAAAATCAAAACCAAAGTGAGTTAAACATGTTTGTAAAGGATCATCACTAAGGTTTAAAAGTAAAGTGTCATCAACTAATGTTTCAATTAAATCCACATCAACAATTTCATCATCTGCATTGTGAGGTTATTTGGCAATGTTGAAGATGTTCAGCTCCATAGTCATGTTGCCGAAGGACAACTGCATATTTCTAGTCCTGCATTGAATGTGAGCATCCGCAATTGCCAAGAAAGGTCGACTTAGAATAATTGGGATGTGCTTCCTTGAATCTTGTATTAGTTAAGTGTCAATTATAATGAAATCAACAGGAAAATAAAACTTGTCTACCTGGATAAGCACGTCCTCCACAATACCTCGAGGTATTTTTGTGGACCGATCTATAAGCTGTAACACCACTTGAGTTGGGTGTAATTCTTCCAGTCCAAGTTTCACAAATACAGAATAAGGTCAAGACTGCTTTGACCTCTCCATGCTATTGTGGTGAACTGGTACTTACTTCATGCACTCCTTTAGGATTAGGCACTGGTTGACTTGGAAACTTGCCTTTCTCAACAGTCATTGCCAAGGTATGAGCTGAAGAAGTAAGTTGTCCACTATCTTCTCCAGGCTTGAAATGGATTGGGCTTGCGAGTTAAAGTCTGCTCTCAACTCATTTCATAGTCCATCAATGGTGTGGTTCTGTTGCTCAATCGTGGAGTGAGTAAGATTCTTGAGATTCTAGAATGAATCCTCCCATGGTCTAGGTTGAGAGTAGTTCTGATTTTGATTATATGGTCTAAATGGGGGTTGAGAGCCTTAAGGATTTTGAGGAATTGGTGGAGCTAGAGCTTCGAGTCCATTTTTTTTTAGTCCTTGAGACCATAAAAAATTGGGCTGGTCTCTCCATCCAAGGTTATATGTGTTGGAGTATGGGTTGTAATTCGATGTTTTTCTCATTACACATATGGCATTGGCTTGATCGGAGTACGAGTCATGGTCATGTGGCTCTGTTGATTTAGCAGTCGATAACGATGCTATTTGTCGAGCAAGACCTTCAACTATCTCCTTGACTTCTTTGATTCCTAAAGTTGACTCGCCAATGTGAACCTCATTTACTCTCATAATTCTTCTAGTATTCCTGAGTGATCTACTCCATTGTTGGGAATTATCTTCTTGTTGCTGGAAGAATTCCCAAATTTTTTATGCACTTTTTGACATTAGCTCTCCTCCACTTGTTGCCATTAGCCATTCTTCCACATTCGGTAATAATTCCTCCAAAAAGTATTGGTATTGGTGCCATTTCTCATACCCATGATGTGGACACTTCAAGAGTAGCCCATTGAATCGCTCCCATGTTTTGAAAAACTGCTCGTCATCTCTCTGGGTAAACTCCGAGATTTCCCTGCGAATAACATTGGTTTTATGCACTAGAAAATATTTATTTAAAAATTTCTTTACCATTTGTTCCCATGATCCAATGCTATTAGCAGGCAAAGTATTTAACCATGAACGAGCTCTATCCTTTAAAGAAAATGGGAATAATCTGAGTTTAACATCATCGTTTGAAAAATTCCCATATTTAAATGTTTGGCAAATAGCATGAAAATCATTCAGATGATTATAAGGGTCCTCATTTTCTAAGCCATAGAATGTGGGGAGACAATTTAGCACACTAGGTTTTAGTTCAAAACTCATAACAACTACATTTGGGTATCTTATACATGATGTGCTTAAATTAGCTAAGGGACTAAAATAGTCCTTAAATAGCCTCTCTTGTGGTTGCAAATTCATTTTATTTTTAATTTGTTTGTATGTGCGAAATGTTTTCCCAAGTTCAAGGTCTATAGGTTCAAGATTAGGTAATAATGACCTACGACCATGAATGCAAAACAAATAAAATAAAAATAAAGATAGGAATAAAACAAATAAAAATAAAGAAGAGTGAGAAATTACGATACTAACCTTATTGCGCTATTACAATCTTACTATAAAAACACACTAAACAAATACGTGAAAATAAATTAACTAAAAATAAATTAATAAAATAAAAAAATTACAAAGAAAAATAACTTAAAAATTAAATTGCTGAATTATAAAGAGGAGAAAGAGAAAAGAAATACTAAACATTAAATGCAAATTCACTTTTTTTAAGAAAAAAATACAAGAAAACAATTAAATGGAATTATTCACAAAAATTAATTCTATGAATTAAAATTACTTACCGCTCTGGCAACGGCGTTAAAAACTTGTTGTGCAAATTTTATTGAACTCGCAAGCGCATGAATCTATTGTAGTATATATCTATGGTGACGAGTGTCGATCCCAAAAGTGGGTGGATTTTAATTATGTAGAATTAATTTTGTCTGAGGTGGTTGGATTTGTGGTGGAAGTGATTCAAATTATCCTAAAAATTGGAATTGAAATGGCGAGAAGAAATTAAAGTGTAAATCTATTAAATTGACGTACTTGGGTATCTGGATCCGTATCAACATGCATTATGGGCTAAATATTCCTTATTAATACCAATTAAATGATGAGGAGGGAATCCACACCTCATGAACCACGCTCTAATAAATATGGTGCTAAGGATTTATCGTGCCAAATAATAATAACCTTATACTAGGGAGCCGGTGAAACCAGGGCGGTACTAGACAAGATTATTATTATTTGTCAATGAAAAGTAAAAACATCCACAAAAACTAGAGGGGAAGAGAAACTAAATTTACCAAATAAAGCCTATGACATATGTTGAGACTTCACCTTCAACCTAAGCTTGAAAGAAAATTAGCCACTCATAATTGAATTAAGGGCAAAATGGAAATTTATTAAAATACGTAAAAATACAAGATAGAGAAGGAATTACAGAAAATGGAGTCAAAAAATGAATTTAGATGTATCAAATTAGGGGGGAGGCCCCATTTTTATAGATACATGGAGTAAATCATGATGGCCATCAGATTAAAAATAGTTTAGACGCTCAGGATTGCGCCACGTCATCAGTCAACAGTGCACGGTTTGACCATGCGGATAAATGTTGTGCAAATTTTATTGAACTCGCAAGCGCACGAATCTATTGTAGTGTAGATCTATGGTGACGAGTGTCGATCCCACGAGGAGGTAGATTTTAATTATATATAGAATTAATTTAGTGAATAGGTGATTGGATTTAAAGTGGAAAATGATTTGGATTATGCTAAAACTTAAATTAAAATAACAAGAATAAATTCTGAAATTGGAAATAAAATGGCAGGATAAATTGAAGTGTAAATCTATTAAATGACGTACTTGGGTATCTGGATCCGTATCAACATGCATCATGGGCTAAATAATCCTTATTAATGCCAATTAAATCATGAGAGGGGAATCCACACCTCATGAACCACACTCTAATAAATATGGTGCTAAGGGCTTATCGTGCCAAATAATAATAATCTTATACTAGGGTGCCGGTGAAACCAGGGCAATACTAGATAAGATTAGTATTATTTGTCGACGAGAAGTCAAAACATCCACAAAAACTAGAGGGGGAGAGAAAGTAAATTTACCAAATTAAGCCCATGACACATGTTGAGACTTCACCTTCAACCCAAGCTTGAAAGAAAATTAGCCACTCATAGTTGAACTAGGGGCAAAATGAGAATTTATTAAAATACGTAGAAACTACAAGATAGAGAGAGAATTACAGAAAATGAATCCCAAAAATGGATTCAGAGGTACCAAATTAGGGGGGAAAGGCCCCCTTTTTATAGTTACATCGAGTAAATCATGGCCATCGGATTAAAAATAGTACCGTACATGTGAACAGTACCGTACGTGTGAACAGTGTCATTTTTCCTTTTATACTCCTCCTAAGGTTTTCGACCGTCCTGAGTTCAAAAATGATGTCCGTTTTGCCATTTGATCTCTCGTTTATTGTGAAATGACTATGATGCCCCTAAAATACATCAAATACTTAATTAAAATAAAACACACATAATTAAAGTACAAGAAATTTAAACACATAAAAGTAACGGTTGTTAGCAATACTTGATATATAAAATAACGATTTCTCCTTTATAAATATGCACTTTCTAACACTCAACACACCCCCCAACCAGCTTATTGCTAGTCCCTAGCAAATAAAGCGAAAACAAAAATTCAAAAAAATGATTTTTTTTTAAACCTCTTTTTATTCAATTAGATTAATGATAACAATCAAATAAAAGTATAAGCATTATCTCAAGTTTAAAGAAACATCACACCCACATCAACCATCCACATGAATCAGCCCAGTAGACTTTGTTGTAGCTACCTTTAAGAATGACATGTTAAACCCCAAAATCTCACTGGAAGTAGTGACACTCTCACAAAGAAATTAAACCCAAATAAAAATAGTCACTCCAATGAATGGTAATTGAGAGAAAATAATAAGAAGTGGTCTCACATGCTCTCACCAAAAAGAAATATGCCCTTAACTTAGAAATAATACGATCTCCAGTCAAATAAAAATGCTAGTCAACCCATTTTATTTATTATTATTATTTTTTTTTATGCATCACTACATCTTTTTAGCCCATATAACTAGCTTCTACTTCAGATTATAGTTCCCTAAAATCAAGAAGGACTTTTATTAGGACGTAACGTAGGCTAGGAACATAGCTAACAAAGAAGGGAAATAAGGAAGACAAAATGTATGTTTGAGAAAAATGCATAGAATTTTTTTTTTTTGAAAGTTGCAAGGTGGATTTCACCTATTATTGTTGTTTTTTTTTTAAGCAACAATTTTTGTTTCTTTTTTTTTTTTTGAACTAGGCATAACTTTAATATACAAAATATTTATTTACAGTTTTCTCAAACATAAAAAGGTGATGGATCTTGTAAGATATTGGGTAATATTCCAAATTGGAGTGGGTCAAGATAATAAGTTGAGAAAGAAAAGTTTTTTTTTTTTTAAAGGCTCAAAAGGGCTAACTATGGATATTCATAAAAGGGATGGCTACAAAGGCTCAAACGGATCAAAGAGGGCCTTTCCATCATCTTTTAGGATTCTAAATAATCTTCTATATCTACTAATTAAATGGGCTTCCAAATGTAACAACACACTCTTTTTTTTTTCTTTTTTTAATTTTTTTTTTGGGGGCTAACTCAAAAGCAATCTAGAGATCGTGTACAATAATAAACTGCTAAGCTATATAAAGAATGGGCAAAAAGGTTACTCTCCAAGAAAAATAATAGGCTCAAAAACTCACTTGGTATTTATTATGACATGTTCATTCCTTCAAGCAACTCATTTTTGTCTCCGACATCAACATGTAAAGTAGCAAACATAGTGTAACATCACTTCAGACTAAAGATAATACAAATACTAAAATTTGAAATCATCATGTTATCCAATGTTAAAACAAATAAAAAAATTTTTTTTTTTAAACAACACCCTACCCCATAACCTATTCTAAACGTAAAAAGAAAACATGCATGCAGAAATGTGAAAATGATGCAGAAAAATTAATTAGAAAATGATAGAAAATGAATTTTTTTTTTAAGAAGATGCGTTTCTAGAAGCACTACACTCTATATTCAGCCATCTTTGACTCAAAAAATTTTTGTTTGAAAATGTATATTTATAAAGGAGAAATTAAAAAAGAAAAAGAAAAATGAACATCAAAACAAAGAAAAAGAAAATATCTAAATTTTTTTTTAAATTTTTTTTCAAACGATGAAGATGCGTTTCTAGAGTCACTACACACTATATTCAGCCATCTTCAACACAAAAAGTTAGCAACAGTTAGTTTCTACAACAAAAAATTAGTAAAAACTTAACCAAGATTCCACAATTGTCCATTATTCCCTCCCCCCAACCAGAACGAAACATTGTCCTCAATGTTTTAAAGAAAAGAAGTAGAGTTTAGAAGACATCACCTGGTTGGTGCAACACAGCAGAAAATATTTACAGGCGAAGAGTTAAATCTAATTTGTACTTCTTACTGCGGCTATTGTTACCATCATCATTTGAACGCTCCAACACAAAGCTCCAGGGGTCTGGCTCTGGTTTATAAGCTTGTAACATGTCAAGTAGCTCATTAGCAGTGTGAGCACAAATAAAAAGTTTTTTCGCACTGGAAGGCATAAAGTAGTTTTTTATTGCATGGTTAAGAAATGCGATAAAGCCATCATAAAAATTATTGACATTTAACAAACCGATGGGTTTCTGGTGAATGTGCAGTTGGGCCCAAGATGCTAGTGTGATAAGTGCCTCTAGTGTTGCAAGATCTCCTGGTAGGAAAATAAAAGCATCAGCATGATCAAGCATTTCAGTTATCCGTTCTTGCATACCTGAGACGACTAATTCTTCTGCAGTCGTGGAGTCAGACACACTGCCCAAAGGTTTTAGGACTCTAGGGATGATGCCTAACACTTGGCTTCCTCTGACAAGAGCAGCTTCTGAGACCAATTTTGATAACCCTCGGTTACCTCCTCCATACACTAAGTGTAATTTTCTCTCTGCTATGTTTCGACCAAGATCTATGGCTACATCAACGAAATCTTTATGTTTGCCATAGGTAAATCCAGAAAGCACACAAATGTTCTTGAATTGTCTATTGGGAGTAGCTGCCATTGGGATATTTCTCAAAAACAATTTGTGAGTGCTTAACAAAAAGTCATATTTAAGATTCTTGGTGACAATGGATCACAACTGTGTATGAGGTGGCGGGTCAATGTCAAAAACGCGTAAAGCACATGGCTCGATAGTCAAAAAGCAAACAGTAAAAACAAACAGTAAGAAAATTATTAAAGACAATAATGCACTGATAAAGCAACAGTGAAATAAAATAAAATAACAGTAAAGTAAAAGGATATTTACAGGTAGTTGCGACTGTGGCTCACATCTTCCTCTGGTTTTACGTCCAGAAACGGCTTGAACGCCCTCTATGGGTCGAGGATAGGCTTCCCATCCAATTTTCTTATAAACTGGCAAACAGGGTCTTTTATAGTCAGATTCCCGAGACTATATCGTGCATGTTCTTTCTGGAATAAAGGCCATAACTGGAGAATCGCTCCTTGTACATATCCACTGGGATGCGTTTCAAGAGACAAAAGGATATCATCCAATGACTCCTTATTCAAGCCATCCCTAATGAATTGAATTTTATCTTCCCTGTTATCAGATACCATTCCTAAAGAACATCGGTTTTTATTGCAATTCATTCTGGCACACTTATGACAAGCAACAAAAATTCTTCGAGCTCGTCGTTTTCTTGCATAGTTTCCTTTCCCACAACCAGGCATGTATGCAATAAATTTTGGAGGTAACTCACCTGCCAATCGTACTTTTGCTTCAATTGACCAACGGATGTCAGCAGGTATGTTATTCCTCATGAGCAGTCGCATGCGTTCGGACCGAGTTTTGTAGATCGTAAGGAGGGCATTCTGAGGGAGTGAAGGGAATCGCTTGTGAAGCTTCGCTAGAATCTCGGTTCTGTCCATTCTTTCACCTCAGAATATCAGTTATTATGGGAAACTGAAGTAACCGACTTGATTGTCACGGAGTACCGTTATCCGCCACTTCACCGGGGTAACAAACTAAAGCACACAAACAGAAAAACAAATTGAAACACACAAAGAAAATTAAAATCGTCCTCTTATTGAATTTACCTCAAGCTCCAACTGGATGTCGAAAACACTTTTCTCAATATCTCTGAGTTGGCGTTCTAAACCCTCAACATAGGCTACCAACTCTGGTGGTTGTAGAGCCCAAATGCGATGTGTTTTACAAGAGTGAATCTGTCTTTTGAGATGAGTTTTGACACGTTGAAGTGGTTTAAGAATGTTCAGGAGCAACGGTCTAAGTAAGAGACTCATGATTAACAATGATAAGAGAAAACTTAATGATAAACACACTTATGCAAAAATAAATTCAAGTAGCAAAAGAATAAAAAGAAATAAAGAAAGAAAAATCAAACCACTGAAAAGAAAAAAATCAATCAATTCAAATCTGGTGGGTCACCCAAATTTATTTCGGTGTCTTCTCCATGTGGTTGGTATTCTAGATATGGCTTTAATCTTTGACCATTAACTTTAAACGTGACACCGTTCTTTGGGTCCTTAATTTCAATTGCCCCATGTGGAAAAACAGTATGAACAATAAATGGACCAGACCAACGAGAGCGTAACTTACCTGGGAATAGGTGCAAGCGAGAGTTGAATAAAAGCACTTTCTGACCTGGAGTGAAAGATTTTCTCATAATATGCTTGTCATAGAAGACTTTCATTCGTTGCTTGTAAATTTTGGCATTTTCGTACGCGTCATTGCGAATTTCTTCAAGTTCTGCCAGTTGTAATCTTCTTTCTGAGCTGGCTTGATGCATGTCGAAATTGAATTTCTTGATAGCCTAATATGCACGATGCTCGAGTTTTGGTGATGATTCTGATGATGGGATGAGTTTCTTCTCTGATGGCGCTAGTTGTTCAACTCTTGGCTTCCATTTATTAGTGTCCATAGATGGTGCTGAGTCAAGTAGGGCGTTGACCTCATCGACCGATCTGTCAATATCAAAATCCAAACCAAAGTGTGTTAAACATGTTTGTAAAGGATCATCACTAAGGTTTGAAACAAAAGAGTTATCAACTAATGCTTCAATTAAGTCCACATCAACAATTCCATCATCTGTGTTGTGAGGTTGTTTGGCAATATTGAAAATGTTCAGCTCCATAGTCATGTTGCCGAAGGACAACTGCATATTTCTAGTTCTGCATTGAATATGAGCATCCGCAGTTGCCAAGAAAGGTCGGCCTAGAATAATGGGGATGTGCTTCCGTGAATCCTGTATTGGTTAATTGTCAATTACAATGAAGTCAACAGCAAAATAAAACTTGTCTACCTGGATAAGCACGTCCTCCACAATACCACGAGGTATTTTCGTGGACCGATCTGCAAGTTGTAACACCACTGGAGTTGGATGTAATTCTCCCAGTCCAAGTTTCACAAAAACTGAATAAGGCAACAAATTTACACTAGCTCCTAAATCCAACAAAGCATTCTCAATTGTGTGGTTCCCTATACTACATGAGATAGTGGGGGAACCTGGATCTTTGCATTTTAAAGGAATTTTATGTTGGAGTATAGAACTAACGTTTTCTGTTAAAAATGCCTTCTTTTGAACATGCATATTTCTCTTTTTAGTACACAGATCTTTAAGAAACTTGGCATAAGATGGAACTTGCTTTATAGCATCAAGTAATGGGATGTTAACACTTACCTGTTTGAAAATTTCGAGAATCTCACCTGTAGATTTTCCTTTCTTTCCTTTCGCTAACCTCTGAGGAAATGGAGCTTTTGGAATATATTCTCGTGGGTTGGTGTCTTCTTTTTCCTCCGGTGATGAGTCCTCAACGTTCACAGGTACAATTTTATTGTCTTTTGTCACTGGCATTTCCACTTTATTGTCGACTTCTTTTCCTTTCCGCAAGGTCATGACAGCTTTTACCTCTCCATGCTGCTGTGGTGAACTGCTACTTGCTTCATGCACTCCTTTAGGGTTAGGCACTGGTTGACTTGGAAATTTACCTTTCTCAACAGTCATTGCCAAAGTCTGAACTGAAGAAGCAAGTTGTCCCACCATCTTCTCAAGGCTTGAAATTGATTGAGCTTGTGAGTTGAAACCCGCTCTCAATTCATTGCGTAGTCCATCAATGGTGCGGTTCTGTTGCTCAATCATGGAGTGAGTAACATTCTTGAAATTCTGAAATGCATCCTCCCATGGTCTGGGTTGAGAGTAGTTTTGGTTCTGATTGAATGGTCTGAATGGGGGATGAGAGGCTTGAGGATTTTGAGCAATTGGTTGCATTGGTGGAGCTGGAGCTGCTGGTTCATTTTGTTGGAATCCTTGAGACCATGAAAAATTGGGGTGGTCTCTCCATCCAGGGTTATATGTGTTGGAGTATGGGTTGTAATTTGATGGTTTTTTCATTACTCCTATGGTATTGGCTTGATCTGGATATGAGTCAAGGTCATGTGGCTCTATTGATTTAGCAGTCGATAACGATGCTATTTGTCGAGAGAGACCTTCAACTATTGCTTTGACTTCTGTGATTTCTGAACTAGATTCGCCAATTTGAACCTCATTTACTCCCTTAACTCTTCGAGTATTCCTGAGTGATCGACTCCGTTGTTGGGAATTATCTGCTTGTCGCTGGAAGAATTCCCAAATCTCTGATGCACTTTTTGACATTAGCTCTCCTCCACTTGTCGCCATTAGCCATTCTTGCACATTTGGTAATAAGCCCTCTAAAAAGTATTGGCATTGGTGCCATTTCTCGTACCCATGATGTGGACACTTCAAGAGTAGCCCATTGAATCGCTCCCATGTTTCGAAAAACTGCTCGTCATCTCTCGGGGTAAACTCCGAGATTTCCCTGCGAATAGCATTTGTTTTATGAACTGGGAAATATTTATTTAAAAATTTTGTAACCATTTGTTCCCATGATGCAATACTATTAGCAGGTAATGTATTAAGCCATGAACGAGCTCTATCCTTTAAAGAAAATGGGAATAATCTAAGTTTTACATCATCATCTGAAAAATTCTCATATTTAAATGTTTGACAAATTGCATGAAAATCATTCAAATGATTGTATGGGTCCTCATTTTCTAGGCCATAGAACGTGGGGAGACAATTTAGCACACTAGGTTTTAATTCAAAACTCCTAGCAGCTACATTTGGGTACCGTATGCATGATGTGCTCAAATTAGCTAAGGGACTAAAGTAGTCCTTAAATGGCCTCTCCTGTGGTGCTTGTAAATCCATTTTGTTTTTAATGTTTTTGTGTGTGCGAAGTGTTTTCTCTAATTCAAGGTCTATAGGTTCAAGATTGGGTAATAATGACCTACGACCATGCATACAAGAAATACAAGAATAAATGGAAAACAAAACAAATAAAATAAAAATAAAAATAAGAGCAAAACAAATAAAGAAGAAGGAGAAATTACGATACTAACCTTGTTGCGCTATTACAAACTTACTATAAAAACACAAGAACAAATACGTGAAATAAACAAACTAAAAATAAATTAATAAGATAAATAAAAATGACAAAGAAGAAATAAAAATTAACTTGAAAATTAAATTGCAGAATTTAAAGTAGAGAAAAAGAAAAGAAATACTAACCTTTAAGTGTAGATTCACTTTTTTTTTTTAAATACAAAAGAAAATTAAATGGAAATATTCACAACAATTAATTCTAAGAATTAAAATTACTTACCTCCCCGGCAACGGCGCCAAAAACTTGTTGTGCAAATTTTATTGAACTCGCAAGCGCACGAATCTATTGTAGTGTAGATCTATGGTGACGAGTGTCGATCCCACGAGGAGGTAGATTTTAATTATATATAGAATTAATTTAGTGAATAGGTGATTGGATTTAAAGTGGAAAATGATTTGGATTATGCTAAAACTTAAATTAAAATAACAAGAATAAATTCTGAAATTGGAAATAAAATGGCAGGAATAAATTGAAGTGTAAATCTATTAAATGACGTACTTGGGTATCTGGATCCGTATCAACATGCATCATGGGCTAAATAATCCTTATTAATGCCAATTAAATCATGAGAGGGGAATCCACACCTCATGAACCACACTCTAATAAATATGGTGCTAAGGGCTTATCGTGCCAAATAATAATAATCTTATACTAGGGTGCCGGTGAAACCAGGGCAGTACTAGATAAGATTAGTATTATTTGTCGACGAGAAGTCAAAACATCCACAAAAACTAGAGGGGGAGAGAAAGTAAATTTACAAAATTAAGCCCATGACACATGTTGAGACTTCACCTTCAACCCAAGCTTGAAAGAAAATTAGCCACTCATAGTTGAACTAGGGGCAAAATGAGAATTTATTAAAATACGTAGAAACTACAAGATAGAGAGATAATTACAGAAAATGAATCCCAAAAATGGATTCAGAGGTACCAAATTAGGGGGGAAAGGCCCCCTTTTTATAGTTACATCGAGTAAATCATGGCCATCGGATTAAAAACAGTTTGGACGCTCAGGATTTCGCCACGTCATCAGCCACTATTTGCACAGTACAGTCAACAGCCACTATTTACACAGTACAGTCAACCGCCACTATTTGCACAGTACAGTCAACCGCCACTATTTACACAGTACAGTCAACAGTACCCGTATATGTGAATAGTACCGTACATGTGAACAGTACCGTACGTGTGAACAGTGTCATTTTTCCTTTTATACTCCTCCTAAGGTTTTCGACCGTCCTGAGTTCAAAAATGATGTCCGTTTTGCCATTTGATCTCTCGTTTATTGTGAAATGACTATGATGCCCCTAAAATACATCAAATACTTAATTAAAATAAAACACACATAATTAAAGTACAAGAAATTTAAACACATAAAAGTAACGGTTGTTAGCAATACTTGATATATAAAATAACGATTTCTCCTTTATAAATATGCACTTTCTAACACTCAACAATAAACATTAACACGGTTTGACCCGGGTTGAATAGTAATGCTGTTTGGTTGAAAATAATCCCATGTACTGTACGCGCGATTTTTGGTCTAATAATATGCTGCCACGTTACCAATCAACAGTACATAAGAATTGTCAGTTAATCTCACATCATCGGTCAATGCCAAGTCATCGATCCGTCTATGTGAACAATGTCGAGAACAGTAACGTAGACAGTACCGTACATGTAAACAGTGCCATTTTTCCTTTTATACTTCTCCTAAGGTTTTCAACCGTCTTGAGTTCAAAAGTAATGTCCGTTTTGCCATTTGATCTCTCGTTTATTATGAAATGACTATGATGCCCCTAAAATACACAAAACACTTAATTAAAATAAAACACAGAAAATTAAATTATAAAAACCTTAAATACATAAAAGTAAGGGTTGTTAGTAAGACTTGAAATGTAAAATCATGATTTTCTCCTCTATAAATATACATTTTCTAACACTCAACACACCCCTCAATCAGCTTATTGCTAGTCCGTAGCAAATAGCAAAAAAAAAAAAATTCAAACACAATTTTTTTTAAATAATTTTGTTTATTCAATCAAGCTAATGATAGCGGTCAAATAAAAGTATAAGCATTATCTCCAGTCTAAATTAATATCACACCCACATTGACCATCCACATGAATCAACCTAGTAGATTGTCATAGCTACTTTCAAGAATGACATGTCAAACCCCAAAATCTCACTGGAAGTAGTGATACTCTCACAAAGAAATTAATCCCAATAAAAATAGTCACTCCAATGAATGATACTTGAAAGAGAAAATAATAAAAAAGTTATATCACATACTCTCATCAAGATGAAAGAAATATGCCCTCAGCTTAAAAATAATATGACCTTAAGTCAAATAAAAATGTTAGTCAACCCAATTGATTTATTATTATTTTTTTATGCATCACTATATCTTTTTAGCCCATATAACTAGCTTTTATTTTAGACTATAGTTCCCTAAAATCAAGAAGGACTTTTATTAGGATGTAACGTAGGCTATGGATATGGCTAATAAAGAAGGGAAATAAAGAAAACAAAGTATATGTTTGAGAAAAATACAGAGAATTTTTTTTATTTTTTGTTTTTTTTTTCTGTAAGGAAGTTGCAAGATTGATTTCACCTAATATTGTTATTTTTGAAACAACAAATTTTTTTCTTTTTCTTTTTCTTGAAACAACAATATCTCTTTTTTTTTTTGTAGGGCATACCTTCACTATACCAAATGTTTATTTACATTTTTCTCAAACATAATAGGTGATGGAACTTGTAAGATATTGGGTAATACTCCAAATCGGAGTGAGTCAAGATGATAAGTTTGATAAAGAAAAGATTTTTTTTTAAAGGCTCAAAAGGGTTAACTATGGATATTTGATAAAAGAGATGTCTAGAAAGGCTCAAACGGATCAAAGATTGTCTTTCCATCATTTTTTAGGGCTCTAAATAATCTTCCATATCTACTAGTTAGATGGGCTTCCAAATGTAGCAACACACATTTTTTTCTTATTTTTTCAATTTTACAATTCGTTTTAAGGATTAGCTCTAAAGAAATCTAGAGATCGTGTATACAATAATAAACTGCTAAGCTGTATAAAGAATGGGTAAAAGGGTTACTCTTCAAGAAAAATGATAAGCTCAAAAACTCACTTGACACTTATTTATGACATGTTCATTCCTTCAAACAACACATATTTGTTTCCAACATCAAAATGTAAAGTAGCAAACATAGTGTAACATCACTTAAGATCAAAGATAATACAAATACTAAAATTTGAAATTAATCATGTCATCCAATGTTAAAACAAATCACACAATTTTTTTTTCAAACAACATCCTACCCCCCCAACCTATTCTAAACATGAAAGGAAAATATGCATGCAGAATTGTGAAAATGATGTAGAAAAAGAAATTTTTTTTTAAACTAAGAAGATGCATTTCTAAAGGCACTACACTCCATATTCAGCCATCTTGGACTAAAATATTTGAAAATGTATATTTATAAAAGAGAAATAAAAAAGAAGAAGAAAAATGAACATCAAAACTTAATAAAGAAAAAGAAAATGTCTGAATTTTTTTTTTCAAACGATGAAAATGCATTTCTAGAGTCACTACACTCCATATGCAGCCATCTTCAACACAAAAAAGTTAGCAACAGTTAGTTTCTATAACAAAAAATTAGTAAAAACTTAACCAAGATTCCACAATTGTCGACTATTCCCTCCTCCCAATCAGAATGAAACATTGTCCTCAATGTTTGAAAAGAAAGAAGTAGAGTTTAGAAGACATCACCTAAGTGGTGCAACATAGAAGAAAATATTTACAGACGGAGAGTTAAATCTAATTTGTACTTCTTACTATGGCTACTGTTACCATCATTATTTGGAAGCTCAAACACAAAGGTCCAGGGGTCTGGCTCCGGTCAATAAGCTTGTAACAAATCAAGTAGCTCATTAGTAGTGTGAGTACAAATAAAAAGTTTTCTCGCACAAGAAGGAATGAAGTAGTTTTTTATTGCATGGTTAAGAAATGCGATGAAGTCATCATAAAAGTTATTGACATTTAACAAACTAATGGGTTTCTGCTGAATGTGCAGATGAGCCCAATATGCTAGTGTGATAAGTGCCTCTAGTGTTGCAAGATCTCCTGGAAGAAAAATAAAAGCATCAGCATGATTAAGCATTTCCGTTATTCTATCTTGCATACGTGAGACGACTAACTCTTCTCCAGTTGATGAGTCAGACAAATTGTCCAAAGGTTTTAGGACTCTTGGGATGATGCCTAACACTTGGCTTCCTCTAACAAAAGCAGCTTCTGAGACCAATTTTGATAACCCTCAGTTACCTCCTCCATACACCAAATGTAATTTTCTCTCTGCTATGCTTCGACCAAGATCTATGGCTGCATCAACGAACTCTTTATGTTTGCTATAGGTAAATCCAGAAAGCACACAAATATTCTTGAATTGTCTATTGAGAGTAGCTGCCATTGGAATATTTCTCAAATAAATTTGTGAGTGCTTAACAAAAAGTCATATTTAAGAATCTTGTTGACAGTGTATCACAACTGTATATGAGGTGGCATGTCAATGTCAGATATTGCGTAAAGCACATGGCTCGATAGTCAAAAAGTAAACGGTAAAAAGAAAAAATAAACAGTAATAAAATTATTAAAGACAATAATGCAAGCAATAAAACAACAGTGAAATGAAATAAAATAACAGTAAAGTAAAATGATATTTACAGGTAGCTGCAACTGTGACTCACATCTTCCTCTGGTTTTACATCCAGAAACGGCTTGAACGCCCTCTATGGGTCGAGGATGGGCTTCCCATCCAATTTTCTTATAAACTGGTAAACAGGGTCGTTTATAGTCAGATTCCCGAAACTATATCATACATGCTTTTTCTAGAATAATGACCATAACTGGATAATCGCTCCTTGCACATATCCACTGTGATGCATTTCAAGAAACAGAAGGATATCATCCAATGACTCTTTATTCAAGCCATGCCTAATAAATTAAATCTTATCTTCCCTGTTATTAGACACAATTCCTAAAGAACATGGATTTTATCGCAACTTATCCTGGCACACTTATGACAAGCAACAAAAATTCTTTGAGCTCATCGTTTTCTTACATAATTTCCTTTACCACAACCAGGTATCTATGTAATAAATTTTGGAGGTAACTCACCTACCAATTGTACTTTAGCCTCGATTAATCAATGGATGTTCGCAGGTATGTTATTCCTCATCAGCAATCGCATGCGTTCGGATCGGGCTTTATAGATCGTAAGGAGGGCATTCTGAGGAAGTGATGGGAATCGCTTGTAAAGCTTTGCTAGAATTTCGGTTTTGTCCATACCGTCGCCTCAAAATATCAGTTATTATAGGAAACTGAAGTAACTGACTTGATTGTCACGGAATACTGTTATCCGCCACTTTACCGGGTAGCAAACTAAAACACACCAACAGAAAAACAAATTAAAACACACAAAGAAAATTAAATCGTCCTCTTATTCAATTTACCTCAAACTCCAACTAAATATTGTAAAGACTTCTCCCAATTTCTCTAAGTTGGCTTTCTAAACCCTCAATATAGTATACTAACTCTAGTGGTTGCAGAGCCCAAATACAATGTGTTTTACAAAATTAAATCTGTCTTTTGAGATGAGTTTTGACACGTTGAAGTGGTTTAAGAATGTTCAGGAGGAACGGTCTAAGTACGGTACTCATGATTAACAATGATAAAAGAAAACTTAATGGTAAAACAAACACACTTATGGAAAAATAATTTTAATTACCAAAAGAATAATAAAAGAAAGAAAGAAAAATCAAACCACCAAAAAGAAAAAAATCAATTCAAATATGGTGGGTTACTCAAATTTATTTCGGTGTCTTCTCCATGTAGTTGGTACTCTAGATATGAATTTAATCTTTGACCATTAACTTTAAATGTGACACTGTTCTTTGGGTCATTAATTTCAATTACACCATGTGAAAAAATAGTATGTACAATAAATGGGCCAGACCATCGAGAGCGTAACTTACCTAGGAATAGGTGCAGGCGAGAATTGAATAAAAATACTTTCTGACCTGGAGTGAATGATTTTCTCATAATTTGATTATCGTGGAAGACTTTCATTCGTTGCTTGTAAATCTTGGCATTTTCGTATGCGTCATTGCGAATTTCTTCAATTTTGCCAGTTGTAATCTTCTTTCTAAGCTGGCTTGCTGCATGTCAAAGTTGAATTTTTTGATGGCCTAATATGCACGATGCTCGAGTTCCACAGGTAGGTGGCAAGCTTTTCCATACACTAGCCTGTAGGGTGACATCCCAATCGGGGTCTTGAAAGCCGTTCTATATGCCCATAATGCATCATCCAGTCTTAATGACCAATCTTTTCTGTCCAGCCTCACAGTCTTTTCTAATATGTGCTTTATTTCTCGATTGGAGATATCAACTTGGCCACTGGTTTGCGGATGATATTGGGTCACCACTTTGTGAGTGATTGAATAGTTTGTCAAAAGAGCCTTGAATGCTTTATTACAAAAGTGGGCACCACCATTACTGATTATTGCTCGAGGGAATCCAAAGCATGAAACAATGTTGCTTTTCAAAAATACTATCACCGCTTTGTGATCATTGGTTCTACATGGAATTGCTTCTACCCCTTTCGATACATAGTCAACAGCAGCCAATATATATTGATGGCCAAAAGAAGGGGAAAAGGGTCCCATAAAGTCGATACCCCATACATAAAAAATCTCAACCACTAAAATTGGATTTAGTGGCATCATATTCTTTCGAGTAATGCTCCCCATTTGTTAACACTTATCACATGAAAAATAGAAAGTGTAAGTGTTTCGAAATATAGTTGGCCAATAGAAACCACATTGTAAAACTTTAGTTGCTGTTTTCTTAGCACTAAAATGGCCTCCACAAGCTTGTTCATGGCAGAATGAAAGTATATTCTGAATTTCATTTTCTGGGACACATCGTCTAACAATTTGATCTGCACAATACTTGAACAAATAAGGGTCATCCTAAAAGAAATTCTTTATTTCCGCCAAAAAATTTATCTTGTCTTGCTTGGTCTAATACTCTGGAAGTTTACCTATAACAAGATAATTAACTATATCAGCATACCAAGGTAATACTTCCACACTCATTAATTGTTCATCTGGAAATGACTCATTTAATGGTAATGGTTCTGTAATTGTGTCAAAATGGAGACGAGAAAGATGATCCGCCATAACATTCTTTGTACCTTTCTTATCTTTGAATTCCAAGTCAAATTCATACAAAAGTAATACTCAACGAATTAGTCTAGCTTTTGCATCTTTCTTTGTGAGAAGATATTTAAGAGCAGCATGATCCGTGAATATAATTATTTTACTACCAATGAAATAGGATCGAAATTTTTTGAATGTAAACACTACTACTAGCATTTCTTTTCAATAGTTGAATAGTTCAACTGTGCATCATTTAATGTCATACTATCATAATAAATAACATGGGGAATTCAATCAACTCTTTTTCCTAATACTGCTCTTACTTCATAATCAGATGCATCACACATGAGTTCAAATGGTAAGCTACAGTTTGGGGCCTGAATGATGGGTGATGATGTCAACAACTGCTTTAATTTTTTAAACGCCACAAGACATGAATCATTAAAGATAAAGGGTCTAGAAACTTTGCTAAAATCTTTAGTGACACGTCTATAGAAACCAGCATGCCTAAGGAAAAATCTTACTTCTTTGACTATTTTGGGTGGAAGAAGATTAGAAATGAGATCCACCTTGGTTTTGTCAACCTCAATACCTTTGCTCGAAATGATATGACCGAGAACAATACCTTGTTTTACCATAAAATAACACTTCTCTCAATTTAAGACTAAGTTATTCTCAATACATCTCTATAGAACTAATGTTAGATGATGTAAACATTGATCAAACGAGTCACTAAAGACAGAAAAATCATCCATAAAGACTTCAAGGAATTGTTCAACATATCAGAAAAAATACTTAACATGCATGGTTGAAATGTAGTAGGTGCATTACATAATCCAAATGGCATCCTCCTATATGCAAAACTGCTAAAAGGGCAAGTAAAAGTGGTTTTCTCTTGATCTTTTGGTGTTATGGGAATCTGATTATATCCTGAGTAGCCATCTAGAAAGCAATAAAAAGTTCATGGCCTGCTAATCTATCAAGCATTTGATCAATAAATAGTAAAAGAAAATGGTCTTTATGTGTTACAGAATTCAACTTTCTATAATCAATGCATACATGTCATCCTGTAGTTACTCTAGTGGGTATCAATTCATTGTCGGCATTGGAAACTACTGTGACTCCTGACTTTTTGGGGACAACTTGTACAATAAATCCAACAAAGCATTCTCAATTGTGTGGTTCCCTATATTACATGAGATAGTGGAGGAGCCTAGGTCTTTGCATTTTAAAGGAATTTTATGTTGGAGTATAGAACTAACGTTTTCTGTTAAAAATGCCTTCTTTTGAACATGAATGTTTCTCTTTTTAGTACAAAGGTCTTTAAGAAACTTGGCATAAGATGGAACTTGCTTTATAGCATCAAGTAAAGGGATCTTAACATTTACCTGTTTGAGATTTCAAGAATCTCACCTGTGGATTTTCCCTTCTTTTCTTTAACTATCCTCTAAGGAAATGGAGCTTTAGTAACATATTCTCGCGGGTTGGTTTCTTCTTTCTCCTCCGATGGTGAGTCCTCAACATTTACATGTACAATTTGATTTTCTTTTGTCACCGGCATCTCTACTTTGATGTCGATTCTTTTCCTTTTCGCAAGGTCATGACAGCTTTGACCTCTCCATGCTGCTGTGGTGAACTGGTACTTGCTTCATGCACTCCTTTAGGGTTAGGCACTGGTTGACTTGGAAACTTACATTTCTCAATAGTCATTACTAAGGTCTGAACTATAGAAGCAAGTTGTCCCACCATCTTCTCGAGGTTTGAAACTGATTGGGTTTGTGAGTTGAAACCTGCTCTCAACTCATTTCGTAGTCCATCAATGGTATAGTTCTGTTGCTTAATCGTGGAGTGAGTAAGATTTAACAGTCGATAACGATGCTATTTTTCGAGCGAGACCTTCAACCATATCCTTGAATTCTTTGATTTTTGAACTTGACTCGCCAATGTGAACCTCATTTACTCCCTTAATTCTTCTAGTATTCCAGAGTGATTGACTCCGTTGTTGGGAATTATCCGCTTGTCGCTGGAAGAATTCCCAAATCTCTGATGCACTTTTTGACATTAGTTCTCCTCCACTTGTTGCCATTAGTCATTCTTGCACATTCGGCAATAATCTCTCCAAAAAGTATTGGCATTAGTGCCATTTCTCGTACCCATGATGTGGACACTTCAAGAGTAGCCCATTGAATCGCTCCCATATTTCAAAAAACTGATCGTCCTCTCTCTGGGTAAACTCCGAGATTTCCTTGCGAATAGTATTGGTTTTATACACTGGGAAATATTTATTCAAAATTTTTGTTATCGTTTGTTCCCATGATGTAATTCTATTAGCAGGCAAAGTATTTAACCATGAACGAGCTCTATCCTTTAAAGAAAATGGGAATAATCTAAGTTTAATATCATCGTCTAAAAAATTCTCATATTTAAATGTTTGATAAATAGCATGAAATCATTCAGATGATTATATGGGTCCTCATTTTTTAGGCCATAGAATGTTGGGAGACAATTTAGCACACTAGGTTTTAGTTCAAAACTCCTAGCAGCTACATTTGAGTATCTTATGCATGATGTTCTTAAATTAGCTAAAGGACTGAAGTAGTCTTTAAATAGGCTCTCCTATAGTGCTTGTAAATCTATTCCAAATTTATTTTTAAAGTGTTTGTGTGTGCGAAATGTTTTTTCAAGTTCAAGGTCTATAGGTTCAAGATTAGGTAATAATGACCTACGACCATACATGCAAAACAAATAAAATAAAAATAAAGATGAGAACAAAACAAATAACAATAAAGAACAAGGAGAAATTACGTTACTAATCTTATTGCGCTAATACAACCTTACTATAAAAACACACTAAAAAAATACGTGAAAATAAATTAATTAAAAATTAGTAAGATAAACAAAAATCACAAAGAAGAAATAAAAAATAACTTGAAAATTAAATTACAAAATTTTAAAGAAGACAAAAAGAAAAGAAATACTAAATGTAGGTTCACTTTTTTTTCTTTTTTTAAAAAATACAAGAAAACAATTAAATGAAAATATTCACAAAAATTAATTCTATGAATTAAAATTACTTACCTCCCCGGCAACGACGCTAAAAACTTGTTGTGCAAATTTTATTAAAGTCGCAAGCTCACGATTCTACTGTAGTATAGATCAATGGTGACAAGTGTCGATCCCACGAGGAGGTGGATTTTAATTATATGTAGAATTAATTTTTGTATGAGATGGTTGGATTTATGATGGAAGTGATTCAAATTATTCTAAAAATTGGAATTTAAATGGCGAGAAGAAATTAAAGCGTAAATCAATTAAATTGACGTACTTGGGTATTTGGATCTATATCAACATGCATCATTGACTAAATATTCCTTATTAATACCAATTAAATCATGATGGGGGAATCTACACCTCATGAACCACACTCTAATAAATATGGTGCTAAGGGCTTATCGTGCCAAATAATAATAACCTTATATTAGGGAGCCGGTGAAACCAGGGCAGTACTAGACAAGATTATTATTATTTGTCAACGAAAAGTCAAAATATCCACAAAATGAAGAGAAAATAAATTTACCAAATAAAGCCCATGACACATGTTGAGACTTCACTTTCGACCCAAGCTAGAAAGAAAATTAGCCACTTATAATTGAATTAGGGCAAAATGGAAATTTATTAAAATACGTAGAAAATACAAGATGGAGAAGGAATTACAGAAAATTGAGTCCAAAAATGGATTCAGAGGTATCAAGTTAAGGGGGGAAGGCCCCCTTTTTATAGATACATGGAGTAAATCATGGCCATCGGATTAAAAACAGTTTGGACGCTCAGGGTTGCGCCACGTCATTAGTCAACCATACGTGGTTTGACCACGCGGATGAACAGTAATACAGTTTGACCAGGGTTGAACAGTAACGCGGTTTGGTTGAAAATAATCATGTCTAATGCATGTACCGTACGCACGATTTTTGGTCCACTAATATGCTGCCACGTCACCAATCAACAATGCATAAGAATTTTAGCCCAACAGGATCGTGACACCTCATCAGTCAATGCCACATCATCGATTCGTCTATGTGAACAGTATCATGAATATTAACGTAGACGGTACCGTACATGTGAACAGTGCTATTTTTCCTTTTATGCTTTTTCTAAGGTTTTCAACCGTTTCGTTTATTATAAAATGACTATGATGTCCCTAAAATACACAAAATACTTAATTAAAATAAAACACATAAAATTAAATTACAAGAACCTTAAATACATAAAAGTAAGGGTTGTTAGTAAGACTTGAAATGTAAAATGACGATTTTCTCCTTTATAAATATACATTTTCTAACACTCAACAGTTATACAGATTTGATTGCCTACGCATTGATGAGTGCAAAAGAAATGTCAATTAAGGAGACTTTTAGCTATTCTAAGGCCATTAAAAGTGAGAACTGTGACAAATGGATTGAGGCAATGAGAAAGGAGATGGATTCTTTATAGAGAAATCAGATGTGGATACTTGTTCCAAATCCAAGTGACAAGAAACTGGTCATTTGTAAGTGGATCTTTAAGAAAAAGAATGGCATCCCTAGAGTTGAACCTTCAAAATTCAAGGTAAGGCTTATGGCCAGAGGTTTTATATAGAAAAAGAGTGTAGATTTCAATGAAATCTTCTCCCCTATTGTAAAACATGGCTCTATTAGAATTCTTTTAACTATGGCAACATTGCTTGTATAGAGCTTAAGCAAATGGATGTTATAACTGATTTTCTAAATAGGAAGCTTGAAAAGCAAATTTTGATGACTCAGCCTGAAGGTTTGCAAAGATAGGGAAAGAAAATCATGTTTACTTGCTGCATTAATCACTATATGGACTAAAGCAATTTCTTAAAGAGTGGTACAAAAGATTTGATGAGTTCATAGTAACTAATGGTTACCACATGAGTAGGTATAATAAATTTTTTCACTATGGTGGCTCAGATTGAGGCAGAGTGATATATTTGCTTTCTTATGTAGATGATATATTGATTGCAAGCAAACACAAAACTGAGATTGAAAAGCTTAAGAAACTGATGAACCATAAATTTGAGATGAATGATATTACCAGTGCCAAAACGATTCATAGGACGGAGATCATAAGGAATAAAGTGTCTAGTGTTCTTTTCTTGAGTTAAGAGATGTATGTTAATAAAGGTATTAGAGAGGTTTTATTATGCAATAGTGCAAACCTATTCTGACTTCTCTTGGCTCTCAGTTCAAGTTGACTGTGTCTCAAGCATCAGATGCTGTCAAAGATAAGTTCAAGATGAAAGAAATACCATATGCACGGGCCGTGGGGAGCCTTATATATGCAATTGTGTGTATCAGACCTGATAAAATTTATTCAATGGGTATAGTCAGTAAATCTTAAGCTTTCCAAGTAAGATCCATTGGGATGTTGTCAAATAGATATTAAGGTATCTCAGAGGTACCTCAAACCATGGCTTACTATTTGGAAGATCAAGTTAAGCTGTGAGTGAAGTGGCGGGGTATGCACTTTGACTTTGGTAGAGACTTCGATAGAAGGAAGTCAACCACTAGATATTTGTTCATGCCGAACAACTATATAATTAGTTAGAAATCATCTTTAAAGTTTGTGGAAGTTCTATATTCTATATAAGCTAAGTTTGTAGTAGTCACAGAAGCAACCAAAGAGTCTATGTGGCTTAAAAGTATCCTCAATGAACTTTGGTTAAATAAAAAGTTAGTTCAAATTTTCTGTGATATTCAAAATGCTATATAGTAAGCTAAGAATCAAATGTATCATGAGAGGACTAAGCATATAAATGTGAAGCTACAATTCATTAGAGATAAAGTTGCAAAAGGGACTATGGTGATATCTATGATTCATATGGATGTAAACCCAGCGGACATGCTTACTAAAGTTCTTCCAACAACTAAGTTTGAGTTATGTGTGAACGTGGTGGGCATCTTGCCTAAACCAAACCGAATGCATGAGTGGACCGCAATATTTAAAGGTTTTTTGAAGCACCTTTTATGATGTGCAATCAATTGAATCAAATTTGCAAGGTGGAGAGTGTGGAGATGTGGTGAACTGATTTTGGGGACTAAAGTGAAATTGAATGAGAGTTTTATGGGTCATTGTGTATATTGCACTCAGTTGGAGGGTGCTTATGAAATTTTCTGCTGACATGGCTTGGGTTGGTAAACTTTGTTACATGGTTTCTACAAATGTTCCAAAAATGAGATGATGGCTTGTAGCATATGATTTATAAGCCTTCTCTCACTCATTTCTTCTTCAATTAGAATAATTCTTCTTTACACGTGATTCTTGTAACTCTTCAGATGTGATATGTTTGTACTTAGTTTTTATTAATGAAAAAGTGTGCATTTTTTCTTCAAATCTGGTAACTTGTTCTTTATAATCCAATTCTTTTTCTGTTCTTTACTCTGTTTTTCATCAATCTTGATTCCAAATTGATCTTGATTGATTAAAGAGATATTATCATTTTCCTACCAAAGGTATTTTGACACATCATGTCAGTACCATGGTTTGGCAAAACTATCATTTTACCACCAAAGCTTTAATCTATTAGCATTTTACCACCATTCCGTTAAAACTCAGTTAGTATTTAACGGAAAATGCATAAAAAGTCAATTTTACCCCTGGAGCCCAAAAGACGATTTTGCCCTTGAAGAATGAACAGCAACAAGTGATGATTAAATTACAAAAATAACCCCAAAAGTAGCCGTTACATTCAAATAACGGCTACTTTGGGGGTTATAAGAACTGCTGCTGGTTGCCATTTCAACCAGCAACCAACAATCAACAAACCAGCAAACTAACAACCCCATTTGAGCACCAACAACCCAGCTGAAAAAGAAAGAAAATGGCAACCCAACTACTCAATTTTTAACGCACAACTACAAGCCACAATAAACATTTCCATACCACTGCACCAGCAAGCGCAAGACATTTTTAAACACCAGCAAGCTCAGCCATTTTTAAACACCAGCAAGCTCATGTTATTACTAGCAATTAGGTCATCTCAACCCCAACTAGCAAAACCCCATTTGAGCCCCAGCAACCCAGAAAATGACAGCTCAAAGACAGCAAAACCAAACATAGTTTATCATTCAAGGACAGCAACAATAAGCCTACCACTGCACCAGTAAGCCCAATCCATTTTTAAACACCAGCAAGCTCATTTTATGGCTAGCAATCAGGCCATTTCAACCCCAACTAGCAAAACCCCATTTGAGCCCCAGCAACCCAGAAAATGACAGCTCAAAGACAGCAAAACCAAACATAGTTTATCATTCGAGGACAGTAACAATAAGCCACTGTAAACACTACATTTCATCCAAGCTAAAAAAATCCAGCTCAGCTCTTCTTAGTTTCAGCCTTCATACACATAAATTCAAACAAAACAATGGCCTCCAGTAGTAACTTAAGTGTTAATACCAGGGTTCGAGCTAAGAAACATGCTGAAGTTACAGCCTACCCTAAATACTGCAATTGTGGAGTGCAGGCATGTGCGCTGGTATCTACAACCTCAGAAAATCCTAATAAGCTCTTTTGGACATGTAGGTTTAAAAAGTGTAATTTTTAGCAATGGGCAGCAAAAGAAGATATGGAAATGCGTAACATTACATCCGGTCATGGCATGAACCTAAATGAAGATGTGATGAAGATAAGTGAACGACTACGATGCATTGAAGCGAAACTGAAATTGGTCATAGTTTTTATTTGTGGCATTGTGATAGGCTTATTTATGAGGAAGTAATGTAATAACCATTTAAGCAAATATTGTAGCAATCAATCATTGTAGCTGAAGATGTAATGAAACATTATAGTTTAAGATGTCAGCAACTGGAAAGTAATATTTGTGAAGCTAAAATAAACATAAAGCAACTTAATGCAGTTTGTGGATTCCAGAAACAAAACAGCAACTTAATGCACTAATATAAAGTTTTGTGCATCTAAAATACATAACAACACCTTAATCTAATATCTGTGAAGCTTGTGAGCCTTGAGTTGGATTCGGAGAAACATTATCAGCTTCATATTGGCCTGGACAAAAAAATTATTACCTCATTATCTAAAGACCAGCAATAGTTATTTGCAAACATCAAACATTAATTTTAAACAATTAACATACCTCTGTTACGTCCTCTTACTCCATAGCTTCTTGCTCTTGCTCTATAACCCCCTTGGCCCCTTCGGCCTCTATTTCCTCCTCTTCCTCTATTAGCAGTACCTCCTCTTCCTCTATGACCAATAAAGTTGTCTTGTGAACCACCTACAGCCTATTTAAATAATCAAATCATCAATATTTGTAACAAATTAAAAATTTTCTCAATCAATAACAATAAACGAATTACCACTTTCTTTGTCCTCTTTGAAGCACGTGCTGCATTAGAACTTTCTCCCGGCCCACTAACTCCCTATTAAAAATTACATAGATAACAACAAAAAATTAATTTCATTACGCATAAAAACAATAAAAACATTAGGTTCAGTGGCTGTTACCTGCTGGGCCGTTGCTATCGATGGCCTTAATGCACATTTCCTGACATTGTGGTTCAGTCCACCACAAAAGGAGCAACATATATAAAATGATCTGTTTTTTTTTTATTGGCTCAGTGGCTGCCCTTTTCCTTGACTTTTTTGGTCTTCCAATCTTCTTGGTAATCTCAGGTGGAAAGAGCTTGGGCCTATCACAAGGGTCCCATGTAACTTTGTTAGGAATTGGCTTGAACATCACTGCATATGTGTTCAAGTACGCCTCTTTGGTGAAGTATTTTGGTAGATACTCTATTGCCGTGTGTCTAGCATGACTAATTACAGCCATAGCATGAGTACAGGGAATTCCAGCTAGGTCCCAATAACCACAACCACAGGACCTGCTCATGAGATCGACAATGAACCTCCTTGCTGGATAATAACCCTTGTCTTTAACCTAACAAAAATTACACAATGATTAAATAATAATTATAAGGTTGAGGAAAAAAATTGATTAACCTAACAAACATTCAAGTTCAGAAAAAAAATAATTATAAAGAACATGAGTTAGAATTATACTTGAAAGTGAAGATCCCCAGAAGCCATTACATTCATCTTGCTTCCACATTCATATGCAGCATCCAATTCTTTTTTCACTCTAGGTGGAATGTTGGTCCAAGATTGTGCTTCTTTTTTCCTTTCTGTGAAGAGTGTCATGAACATGCATCTAATCTCTTCAAGCATGGTCAAGCAAGGCTTCTCTCTGTGGGGTAATATCCAACTATTAAAACACTCTAAAGTGTTGTTAGTTGTACGGTCTACCTTACAAGTCTTGACCAAGTAAACCCAGCAAGCTCAGTCTCCAGCCACTGCCATGCCTCTAACTTCTCTTTTTTGAGCTTTTCCATTGCAATAGCATAATCAAACTTGTTAGTGCTACTGACAGCCCTCCAAAATAGATTTCTCAAACTAACACCAGGATGTTCTTTACAGAAGTTAGCATATATGTGCCTAGCACATGGTCTGTGATATGCAGTAGGCCATGTTATCTCAATGGCCCCCAACAAACCCTTTTGCCTATCTGAGCAAAATGTAATCTGGTCTAAGCCATTATCAAAATACTAATGCAGAATTTCTAAAAACCACGACCAAGTTTCAGTATTCTCTATCTCACACACTGTTAATGCTAATGGGACCATTCCATTATTAGCATCCATACCCACAGCGACTAATAGAACTCCACTGTATTTTGATTTCAAATGACACCCATCCAACCCGATATATGGCCTACAACCATTGTTAAGGGCATTTTTCTGTGCTGGAAATGCCATAAAGAATCTCTGAAAGAGCACTTTCTCAGGCCTAGTTACAGCATCACAAAGCACTTTACAGATTGCACCAGGATCATACTTATGAATCACGGCAGCATATTGAAACAAATCTTCGTATCCCCTCGTATGATCTCCATTAATGTCTTTTCTTGCCCTCTCTCTAGCCCTATATAGTTTTAAATCCCCTATCCGCATGCCATAAGTCTCCAGCATAAACTCATGAAGAACAGAAATCTTCACATGAGGATCTACAGCAACTTTGCCCTTAATTTTCTCTACTATCCATTTACTGTTGACAGCCACTGACTTTCTAGTCTTTCTACATTGATGATTCTTTTGCAACTCTTTGATTGCAAATCCACCCTTGCTCCTTATTTTACCTCTCATCACATACCATGGACACTCACTAATCTTACATTTTCCGTAAAATCTCCTAGGCTCATTGTACACCTTTGTAATTTGAAAGCCTTTATCCACCATCACTTTACCTAACACATATCTAAAATGCTCAACATCATCAAATACATCTCCTAACCTCAGCCTATGTTTACCATTACGCCCTGGCTTATATGCATGCACTTCAATATAATCCTTCAGTTGAGTGGTACCCAAATCATAATCTGAATCTGATGTGTCTGCTAGCAGTTGAGGATCTACTTCAGCTGTTTCATCGTCAGAACTAGAACCCCTAGCATCATCCATAATATCTGCACCATTATCTTCATTTTGGTCATCAGCATCATCATCATCAGTGTCATCAACACGACTCCCATCAGTTGAATATACTACATCATCATCATCATCATCATTCTCACATCCATCATTCTTATTCAGCTCTGTTGGTGGCCCTTGTATGCCTCCAGTCCCAGGTAGTGGTTCATTTCCACCACCATTCACCCACGTAATTTGCTCTGCGGATAACCGCACTCCACAGTTATGTAGCATCGCTTGTAACACCCCACAAAGTGGTAAATCAGGACGTAGGGTTGGCAAAATTGTGGCTTCAAACACTGCCACTTCCATTGAATCATGTGCAGCGAATTGAGCCTGCAAGACTGCCTCAAAATCTACAATAATCGAAAGCTTTTTCTTTGGGTTAGTAACTGATAACTGCACACTTTCAGGAGTCGTCAACCCATGCTCCCTGGTAATCTTCAATGCTTCATTCTTCATATGATGCGGAGTATATTCTTCAGGTTCAATCAACCCTATACGATGTCTTTCACCTTTGTAAAGTAAATGTAGTTGTAATGGTAGCATCATCTACAAGATTAAAAACGAGGAAACATTTTGAATAACTGAAATTACAGCCAATAACCACAATTTAATTAGGTAAACAGTAATGAAAAATAACTCAAATTATCGCCAATAACCACAATTTCAGCAAAACGGCAAATGCATGTAAGCTTGATGGTTACAAATAAAAAATTAATTAACAGTAAGCAATAACAACAGGTAATAGACATAAAATCATCCACTCCGGTTCTATATTTGTTAGAAGAAAATGTCCTAATTCTTTCCATTCTAACAAGGAATTATCTAGAATATTTCACAAATCTAGATCGGCTAATTAACAGTAAGCAAAAATAAATCAATAGCTCGTTTCAAAATTACAGCAAAACGGCAAAAATTCATTAACAGTAACGAATAACCAAGTAGTAATCCTACTTACAATAGACAGAGTAGAAGACAGTAGAGATGGAAGAACACTGCTGCGAGAGGAGACAGAGACACAATGAGCGAGAGAGGGGAGATAGACGGGATGAAGAATCGAGAGAGAGAGGGGGTTGAGGGGGGCTGCTTTCGATCTCTAGGGCTCTATGCCTAAATTGCCCATTTCTTTACAATTGCAAAACGCAGAGTTTTTGCCTCACGTGATATGTCCAAAATACCCTTATGACGTCAGCATAAATTTAATTCAGTTAACGGAATGGTGGTAAAATGCTAACAGATTAAAGCTTTGGTGGTAAAATGATAGTTTTGCCAAACCATGGTACTGACATGATGTGTCAGAATACCTTTGGTGGGAAAATGATAATATCCCTTGATTAAATATTGAAGTATTGAGTTAGTTCTTGAAATTAGCTATTTCAAATTACAAAAAAAAATACAATACAAAATTTCTTAAGAAATAAGTTAGTAAGGTATGTAGAATACAAGATTACCTAAGATCCTATGATAATTTATCTAATCAATCCATTGGTTCAACATGAGTTACTAATTGAATGATGTGGGCATATAAACATGGAAAATATGTGTTAGAAATAATATGACAAGTTTTCTTATATTAACTGAAGTAAACTTTAATTCATCCTCCTCGTAATAACAATCTTTAGTCTACCCTCTAAGAGCATGAGAACCTCAATCTACACTAATTTTTGTTCAAAAGATAGGTTAAATTGGGGAGGGGGGGAAGTTGATGATCTTTTATTTATTTTCGTAAAAGTAAATGAGGGTGAATTGATTTTTTCACATTTTTTATGGTAATTGAAGATTCTCAGGGCATAAATTGAATTTACCCATAAATTGAATCAGGTAGTTTAAGAATATATGATTTAGAAAAAAAAATTAGATTACAATAAAAAAAGGTTCCAAATAGCCTCACCCTGAAAGAAAATAGACTTAAAATTTAAATATTACGTATGTTACAAATATTAATTATGATTGCTTGATCATTATTAGCGTGTCAATGATTTTTTCTCTCATAGATTGATTCAATGATCCGCATAAAACAAAGCACAGCAAAAACACACACAAAAAACACATGACAAAACATTAGGTACTCATAGTGGATTAACATCTTCTTTTATTAAAACACAGTTTCAATTTCGCTACAATTAATCATTATCACAAAAGCATTGATAAAGATAAAAGAAACAATTGATGATCAAAATCATGAACATTCCCTCCAAGGCATGTGACTTCTTGATCAAACAATTTTCGCTTGTAAGCCTAGGGAAAGAGAAAATAAAGCATCTGAAATAGCATGCATTTAGTGTTTGCCATTACAAGCATGATGAAACTGAGCTCTTTGACATTTTTTCAATTTTTTAATTAAATTCTAAACAGCTTAATTTGAACTAAAATGGATGTGTAGGAATTAGAAAGGCAGGGCTTTTATTTATATAAAGGAATATTGAGAAACGAATTGTAGTGACCTTAATGTAATTAAAAAGAATCCAAAATGAAGCTTAAATAAATTACACTGAGTTTGTTTGAATAAACTATTGATTTTAATATCTTGATGCATTCAGAAGGTAATTTCAGCATATATTTATTAATTTTATCATTTCTTATTATTTTGTTTTGTTTATTATTAGATTTTTTCTCTTTATATCAATCGTCATGCTATTCTTTTTAATAGATAAAGATATTTTTATAAATGACGTTCTGCAATGAAATTAACCACATCTTATATTCTGTACAAGTCGTTGGCGCAATATAATGCTAGATATTTCTGTGGATATGCAATAAAGCCTTTATAAATTAATAATCTCAAAATCATGCAATACTCTTAATATAAAGAGATATTTATATTAATTACGAAACAACTCGCCCGAAACCACACGAGCCAAATGTACTTAATATTCTATAACATAATTAACAATATTCCATTTAATAAGTATTATGCCGTATCTCTCCCCTGTGGATGTAATATTTCCAACCTACAATTTATAAAACAAACACTCCTAAAATAGTTCAATACACAACCAACCTCCACATTCAACTTCCCTAATCAAAATACCAGTTATGATTCGAGCATTCGAATGTCAAAATAGAATAGGTTATACATAATCACAAATTATAACAAAATTATACAATCTAAAATATCCTAACAAAAATATCTACAACTCCAAACACCATCACGTGGCCATATTTCTAAAATAACTATTGTTGTTGGGCCGACTACTGTATTTGAGTGATTAAAATCACTTAGTGATAAATTAAATCAGTTGTTTCTAAAAGAAAATATGTATTCTTTTATTTATTGGCGATGACTACTTTGGCTTTAATTTAATATATGTTTTTGAAATTTAGATATTTCATTATTTTTGTTATATAACTAAATAATGTAGTATTTAAACTTGATTGATGACTTAAAAAATGATAATATGTTAGTTTGATAATTTTTATCCAGCTAGTATGGTAAGAAACAATTTTTGATGAGATAATAGTGAAAGTAGAGATAACAACAAGATTAATCATTTAATGATGCAAAATATGGGCTTCATCATGTTGGCTCTTGCAAATTCAAGACCTAGATGTGGTTACCACTATGAATAACAATGTTGTCAGTTTCAGCTTTTCTTTTCCTGTCATTCTGTTGTAATGCTCTTAAAATGTTATGAATTAAACAAATACAAGTTCCTAATCACACGCTCTTATTATATAGGAAGCATAATAAAAAGACGAAATAAATTCTCAAATTGGGCGGTAAAAAAGACTTAAGGCAATGAATTAAGTATTTTGATCAAGTTTGGGGATTCAAGCTTGCTGTGTGGATTAAATAGAGAAGTAGAAACAAGTGGATAACAAGTCAAATGAAGCCAATAACTAATGCTTCTTTAATTTTGTCATCGTATTAGGGGACTTGCAGGTAAACTTTTAGCTAGCCTGTTTATGAAGCTTAAAAATGTCAAAGATTTTTAGTTTCATCATCATGGCTTTGCTTGTAGTGGCAAACACTAAAGCCACACCTATTTCAACATGTTGCACTTGCCAAGAATCAAACCCAAATGCTTTATTTTCCTTTAATCCTACAGCATCACCTGACATTATTGATTGCTCAGGGCTTATAAGGGAAGAGTGTTTGATCGAGAAGTTAAAAAAAGGCTCTAAAAAACTATATCTACCCTTGTTCCCAAGAGGATGCAAATGAATTTGATAATTAGTTATTCCTTTTATCTTCTATGAGTGCTTTTGCAATAATGAGCAATTGTCGTGGAATTAAAACTGTGTTTTAGTAAAAGAAGAAATTAATTCATTATGAGTACGCAATATTATGTCATGTGCTTTTTGTGTGTGCATCTAGTGCTATTAACTTGTACAAATTCAAGACCCATATGTGGTTAGCACCAAGAATAACATGAAGAATTAATTAGTACAAGGAATCTTCATCAAGTAGTTAGTATTCAACTTTTCTTGCTTTGTCTCTCTTCTGTAATGCTTTTGAGATGACAAATACAAGCTCTAATTCCCACATTCTTATTAGATAAAAAGCACTATAAAAAGAAGAAATAAATTCTCAAAGTGGGCAACCAAAACGGCTTGAGAATATGAATAAACTCTTTCGACAAGAAGGGGATTGAACATTGCTGTGTGGATTGAATAGAGAAGTAAAAGTAAAGAGATAATGAGTTTAATGAAGCTAGCAGTTAATGTTCCTGTACCTTGGTCATAGTAATGGGGACTTGGATGCAAACTACTAGCTAGCTTGCTAATGAATTCCTCGTTTTGCGTAATTGAGCAATTGCCAAGGTAGCCAATATGCTTGGTGTGTGCAACATTATAAAAACTGATATGCTTGTTAAAAGCGGATTGAATTAATGGTAATAAAGATAGACGATGGTTGTGGTGGTGATGAGAGAGAAAAAAAACTTAAACAAGTTTAATTTAAAAACAAATGGGATTAATCGGAAGGTGGGATCAAATACTGCTACTCTTTTTTCTTGGCCAGAAATAACATTGCTAGACCAAGACCCATAGCCTTAGATTTTTTTTTTCTTTCTTACTTGATTGAGTGACAAATTAAGTGATAAATAAACTAGAGGAAGCTTGCAAGGCTCTAATGCTCAATATGATACCAATTAGATTTAATGATGTTTCAATTTCTATTTGTCAAAGAATATAGTTGTGTAACATAATTAACATTATGTCAAAAATTTTGAAACAAACTTTTTCAACATCGAAATTAGATCTGCAACAAATTGTACCAAGGCATGCTTGGGTAGCCAATTCTCTAAATATCTTTAATAACAACATTCTTAATAAATTAGTTAGTAAGGTATGTAGAATACATGGATTTGCTAAGATTCTACGATGACTTATCTAATCAATCCATTGGTTCAACATGAGTTGCCAATTGAATTTTTAATTTAATTTGTGGCTAATTACTGTTGCAAGTGTTTATGGTTGAAAAATTATTACATCTCCAAATAGGTCATCAAATTATTATTTATTCGGCAATCCTGCATCTATAACAAGAGTTGATGAATCAAGATTGATTGATATAGACATATCAATGGAGCAAACACGATTCAGATATAATATCAAACATATTGTTATATTAATCAAGGTAAACTTTAATTCATCCCCCTCCAAACAACAATCTTCAATTTACCCTTCAAAAGTATGAAAGCCTTAATCTGCACCAATTTTTGTTTAAAAGCCAAGTTTATGAACTTTGATTTGTTTTTGTAGTAGTAAATAGAGGTGAATTGATTTTTTTTCACATATTTTGTGGTAAATTAAAGATTCTCGAGGCAAAAGTTGAATTTACCCATAAATTAAATCGGATAGTCTAGTTATATAAGATTTAGAAAAAATTAAATTTTGATAAAAATAAGATCCATATAGCCTCACCTTAAAAGAAAAAAGATTGAAAATTTAAATATTACATATGGTACTAACATTATAATTATAATTATGATCACTTGATCAACATTAGCATTTCAACTAATTTCTCTCTCATAGATTGATTCAATGATATGTATAAAACAAAGCACACCAAGCACACACAAAAAACACATGACAAAACATTAAGTAATAATAATGGATTAATTTCTTCTTTATTAAAACATAGTTTTAATTTCACCACAATTAATCATTATCGCAAAAGCATTGAAAAAGATAAAAGAAACAACTAATTATAAAACTCATTTACATTTCCCCAAGGGCATGGGTAGATATGGTAACTTCTCGATCAAATAATTTTTGCTTGTAACCCTAGAGAAATGGAAAATGAAGCATCTGGGTTAGCATGCTTTTAGTGTTTGCCACTACAAGCATGATGAAATAGAACTCTTTGACATATTTTCAATTTCTTCAGTGAATTCTTAACAGCCTAATGTGAATTAAAATTGATGTGTAGGAATTAGAAAGGCATGAGCCTCTATTTATATAAAGGAATATTGAGAAATGTCCTGCAGTGCCTTAATGTAATTGAAAAGATTACAAAATTAAGCTTAAATAACGTATGCTGCGTAGGTTTTAATAAACTATTGATTTTAATTTCTTGTCGCATAATGAAGGTAATTTCAACATATATTTAATCAAATTTTATCATTTTTTATTATTTTGTTAGTTTATTATTAAATTTTCTTTTCTTTATATCAATCGTCAAGCTATTCTTTTTAATATGTAAAGATATTTCTAGAACGACGTCCTCGAATGAAATTAACCACATCCTATTTTTTAGGCAGACCATTAGCATAATACAATGCTAGATATTTGTATGGATACACAATAAAGCGTCTATAAATTAATATCAAAATCATACAATTTCTATTAATATAAAGAGATACTGATATTAATTAATCTATAAGTTAATAATCTGTTAATTTATAGCGTGTATATGCAATTAAGTGAACATATATTTAATCAACTAGATAATTCGTAATATTTTACCAACATAGCCAATTCAAAATTAATTAATCCCCTAAATATATATTACAATTAACAAAAAAAAAAGAGAATTCTTGTTATTTTGAATTCTGCAGGAATAAGTAATATCATAGATGAGAACCCACTATATTTAGATTTAAAGAAAACAAATAATAATCGAGTCATGTTTAATTTAATAGCATATTATAACAATTATGTTTGTAAGCCTAGCAAATTATTATTTTATAGTAAGAATGTGACCATACAATTATAAAACATAATCTCTTATACAACCTATTGATGATTAATATCAATATCGCTTTAAATTAATAGATGTTGTATGATTTCTTTATTATTAATTTATAGAAGTATTATTGTATATCCATGCAAACATATAGGATTGATTGTGTCATTGGCTTGCTTAAAATAGGATGTGGTTAATTTCATTGGAGGGCGTGGATTGTAGAAATGTCCTTACATATTAAAAAAATAGCTTGACGATTGATATAATAAGAAAGAATCTAATAATAAAGTAAACAAAATAATAACACTAAAAACGATCAAATTAATTTAATGTATGTTAAAATTGTCGTCGTAATGCAACATGATATTAAGGTCAATAGTTAATTTAAATAAACACAACATAATTTATTTAATCCTCATTTATGGAATCTTTCAATTCCATTAAAGTCACTGCAACTCATTTCTCAATATTCATTCATATAAACAGAGACTTATGCTCCCTTGATTGATGTAGATCTCTTATACTTCTAATTAAGTTATTGATAATTCACCTAAGAAATAGAAATATGTCGAAGAGCCTTAGTTTCATCATCTTGGCTATCCTCGTAGTGGCAAACACTGGAAGTAGACTTATTTTAGCCAATCATATTGGCCAACAATCTACCACAGATGCGTCATTTTCCAGTAATCCTACAACATCACCAGACATTGTTGATTGCTCAAGGATTACAAGGGAAGAGTGTTTGATTACGAAGTTAAAGAAAGCTCTCAAAGACTATATCTATCATTGTCCCCTAGGGGGATGCAAATGATGTTGATAATAAGTTATTTCTTTTATCTTTTATGAGTGCTTTTGCAACAATGATCAAGTGTAGTGAAATTGAAACTATATCTTGATAAAAAAAAGAAACTAATCCATTATGAGTGTGCAACGTTATGTTATGTGCCTTTGTGCGTGCATCTACGCTATTTTGTTGTATACAAATCGTGAACTCAATCTATGAGACAGTAATCTGTTGAAAATATAATAATGATCATTATTACTGTGTTAATACTAATAATATTTGTACATTCAATCTATTTCCTCTTCGGCTGAGGCTGCATCCTCACAAAAAGGGAAACAAAACCCTTGTATTTTATCAAAATCTTATATTACTTAACTGTTTGAGTTAATTTAAGGGAAAATTCAATTTAATTGCCTGAACTAATTTATGTATAGAACCCCAAAAACGTGAACACATCATCTTACCCATTTTTATTACTAAAAAAATAGATTAAAAATTCATTTACGCTTATCTTCTGAACAAAAATTGAGGTAAGTTGAGGTTTTCACAATTTTGAAGGGTAAATTGAAGATTTTTATTTGCAAGAGAATGAATTGAAGTTCGCCCAGTTAATATAACAAAATTTTCCTATTATTCTGGCACATATTGACCTCATCTACTAAAAATACAAAAGTCTTTCTCTAATTAGTTGCAATGTTGTCATGGCGGATTCGCAAATTGCGTTCTAGATGAAAAAAAAATTAATGCAAGTAAATGGACAATTTGTTGGCTAAGCCGCACAACAGAAGTCACATGTAATTGTAACCATAATTTTAATTTCATCACTTGAAAAAAAATATTGGCTATTAATTTCTTTTATTTTATGTCATTTAGAAAAACTTGTTAGTAATTACAAAATTGTTTCAAGCAGTTACTTCTAAATACAAATATATACTATTTTATTTATTTGTGATGGCTAGTTTGGCTTTAATTTAAGATTTGTCTTTGAAATTTAGATATTTCTTTATTCTTGTTATATAACTAAATAATATAATATTTATACTTGATTGATGACTTAAAATGATAATATGTTAGTTTGTTAATTTTTATGTAGCTAGTATGGTAAGAAATTGTTTTTGATAACACAATAGTGAAAACAGAGATAACAATAAGATTAATCATTTAATGATGCAAAATATAGGCTTCATCATGTTGGCTCCTAAGAATAACAAGTAGGAATTTTAATCAATGTTGTCAGTTTCAGCTCTTCTTTTTCGGTCATTCTATTATAATGCTCTTGAGATGTTATGAATTAAACAAATACAAGTTCTTAATCACACGCTCTTATTGGATGGGAAGCATCATAAAAAGAAGAAGCAAATTCTCAAATTGGGTGGCCAAAAAAAATTGTGGCAATAAATTAAGTCTTTTGAGCATGCTGGGGGATTCAAGCCTACTGTGCGGATTGACTAGAAAAGTAGCACCAAGTAGATAATGAGTCCAGTGAAGCCAATAACTAATGCTGCTTTAATTTGGTCACTGTATTAAGGTGCTTGGAGGTAAACTTGTGGCCAACCTACTAATGAAACGTAAAAATGTCAAAGATTTTTGGTTTCATCATCGCCCAAAATTATTTATTGCTCAAGACTTACCAGAGGAGTGTTTGATTGAAAAGTTAAAATAGGCTCTCAAAGACTCTATCTACCCTTGTTCCGCAAGGGGATACAAATGAACTTGATAATAACTTATTTCTTTTGTCTTTTATGAGTCCTTTTGCAATAATGATCAATTGTAGAAGAGTTAAAACTGTGTTTTAATGAAAGTAGAAATTCATCCATTATGAGTACGAAATATTATGTCATGTGTTTTTTGTGTGTGCACCTAGTGCTATTGAAACGACCCGCCTCGCACCCCCAGGGCGAGTCTATCTAAACTCGGATAATCGAATCGATAATATTAATGATATCTAAAAATTCTCTCAGAAATTCGATAGAATCTCCCCTATAAATACAACATTCTGAAACCTATGATTTACAAAACAATACTCCCAAAAATAACTCAATATCCATCCAATCTTCAAAACTAACTTCTCAAGTAAACATATCAAATATCACCCAAGTCATTCTAATATTAAAATACAATTTTTCTCCTTAATTACAAAATATAACAAATAAATACAATTCACAATATCCTAAATATCAAAATATTAAATCTACGACTCCTAGCATCATCACATGGCCACAATTTCAAATCTAACTATTAATACTGGGTCGACTGATGTACCTGCAAATCTTCTGTAGGAGGAAAATATAATAAAAACGTGGTAAGTATAAAACTCAGTGAGCTCAGTGAGTGGATGGTAGTTTTTGAAAAAATAAATTTATTTAAAATGATTTAATCTTTCTCAAGTCAATTCCATCAAAAAATCATAAGAACTTATATAAACATATTTAATTCAAATCAGTCATTTAAATAATATATTACATAAATCTGCATAAAATCAATGGAATCATAATACTTATCATATCAAATACTGAATCCCAAAAACTATCATCAAACAAGTACCCAGGGAAATGATCTCATCATATACGGACCTCGACGGACAGGCAATCAGGGAACCATCATGCCTCGAAGCTACAACGGATAGATGGGGAAAATCTCATCTCATATCTCATATATCTCAACATCTATATCTTTGTAATCATCATACTGCATGCATAAGCCCCCAAAAGGCAAAATCGCCCAAACACACGGCCCAAAGCCTCTATGTGTGTTCAGACGGGCCCCAAAGGCCTCTATCTCATCTCATATTTATCTCTGTATTCATTTCGTATTATATGTATCTCTGTATCTGGAGGGAAGGGTACTATCCAATGATTTTCCAAATAACATTTTATACATATGTACATAAACATATAATCACATCTGAAATCTCATTTTCTTTTTATTCAACATATCTCAAATCCATTCAGTTCTAACATCAAGCATTTACTCAAAAATGACAATAAAATCATTATTCAAACTCATTCTTAATAACAATAAATATCAACACATAGATAAAAATCAATTTTCTAGAAATCATTAAATCGAAGCATCAAATACTTATTTACCAAGACATATGACGGTCGGCTTCCAAGCTTCAGATCGGTACCAAGTTCGGCCGATGAGGTGGTCGAAATTACAAGATCCGTCCGGGTCAAAGTCGAGGATTCCAGGTCAAGTTTTCGGGTTAAACCGGGTCAATTCTCTCTCTCTCTCTTGTGCCTCTCTCTCTCTTCTTTAAAAAACAAAAACAGTTTCCCCCCCCGTCCGAATATAGAACCCGACGTCTTTTCTTCACTTACGCTTAATACAAATTAAGCTTATACCGAACCTGTAACGAAAATAAAATCTGACTACTCGAGCTTTTAATCGCGCTCAATTTATCTTGATTCAAAGAGAAAAAATCAAATCATACACTTAATTAAGAAAAATCAAAGTGCATATATTACAATCTCCCCCCTTATAAAAATTTCGTCTTCGAAATTTACGTACCTGCTAAGAAAAGATAAAGATATTGAGATCATATTAAGTCCTCGCGTTCCCAAGTAGCTTCTTTCTTGTTATGATTCGTCCATAGCACTTTTACTAACAGAATAATTTTTGAACGCAAAACTTGATGCCTCTATTTTAGTATTTCCACAGGCTCTTCTTCATAAGTCAAGTCTTCTTTCAGCTCAATTGATTGTCTTAATAACACATGACTAGGATCATATGTGTACTTCCGGAGCATGAAGACATGAAACACATCGTGGATTCTGGATAACTCAGGTGGTAGAGCTAATCGGAATGCCAACGGACCAATACGCTCCACGATCTCATATGGTCCAATGTAACTTGGACTTAACTTCCCGCGCTTCCTAAATCGAAGTACCCCTTTCTAAGGAGATATCCGTATAAAAACCTTATCACCTACTTCAAATTCAAGTTCCCACCTACGCTTATCTGCATAGCTCTTTTGTCTGTTTTGGGCTGCCTTTAATCTTTCCCGAATAATTTGTATCTTCTCATTAGTATTCGGGACCAAAAAGCTTTCGCTCTCCAACCTCATCCCAACATACGAGAGTTCTACATTTCCTGCCATATAAAGCCTCGTAAGGTGTCATCTCAATGCTAGCTTGATAATTGTTATTATAAGCAAACTCCATCAAGGGTAAATAAATGTCCCAACTACCCTTAAACTCCAAAACACAAGCTCATAACATATCCTCCAGGGTTTGAATAGTATGCTCTGACTGGCCATCAGTCTGTGGATAAAAAACTGTACTAAAATTCAATTTGGTGCCTAAAGCCTTTTGCAAGCTTGTACAAAACTTAGAAGCAAATCGGGATCTCTATCTGAAATAATAGATACAGGTGTTCCGTAAAGTCGAACTATCTCGGCCACAAAAAATATTTCCTAACTTGTCCATCAAATAGGTGGTCTTGAGTGGTAAAAAGTGAGCAGATTTTGTAAGTCGATCAATAACTATCCAAACACTATTATGACTACTCTGAGTACGTGGAAGTCCCGCTATAAAATCCATGGTGATGTGCTCCCATTTCTACTCAGGGATAGGAAGTGCCTGAGAAAACCCTGCAGGTCTCTGATGTTCAGTTTTAATCTGCTGACAAACTAAACACCGAGATACAAATTCAGCTATCTCTCTCTTCATACCTTGCCGCCAATAATGATCTCTCAAGGTACAGTATATCTTCATACTACCAGGATCCATTGCATAAGCTGAACAATGAGCTTCTTCCATGATCTCTTTTTTCAACTCCTTAATGTCGGGTACGCAAAGTCGATTACCCATAACTAAAACTCCATCATCTCTCACCATAAAATCAGTTCTTAAGCCTTTTTCCACATCCTCTTTCAACTTTCGTAATTGTAAATCCTGATCTTGCATCTGATGAACTTTGTCAATCAAAGTTGGCCAAACTCGGAAGTTGGCTATCAAAACTCCATGATTATCAGTATTCAACTCGAGTCTAAAAGATCTTAACTCGATCAACAAAGGCACATATTTCACTCGCAAGTGAGCGATCGAGCTGGAAGACTTTCTACTTAGTGCATCCGCTACCATATTCGCTTTGCTCGGATAAAAATCGATAGTGCAATCGTAGTCCTTAATCTGTTCGATCCATCTCCTCTGTCTCAAATTCAACTCCTTTTGAGTAAACAAATACTTCAAGCTCTTATGATCAGTGAAAATCTGGCATGTTGCTCCTTATAAATAATGCCTCCATATCTTGAGTGCAAATACCACTGCTACTAACTCTAAATCATGAGTCGGGTAGTTTTGTTCATGCTTTTTAAGTTGTCTAGAAGCTTAAGCCACTACTTTCCCATGTTGCATTAGCACACAACCCAACCTTTACCTGGATGCATCACTGTATACTACAAACCCTTCATTACCCGATGGAAGTGTAAAAACTGGTGCTGAAGTAAGTCGTGCCTTGAGTTCTTAAAAGCTCTTTTCACAATTTATCATCCCACTGGAACTTAGCATTTTTTTTGGTTAACCGTGTTAGAGGAGTAGCAATCTTGGATATCCCTCCACAAATCTACGATAATAGCCAGCTAATCCAAGGAAACTTCGAACTTCGGTCACATTTATAGGCCGTTCCTAACTTACAACCGCTTCGACCTTTTGAGGATCAACATAAATTCCTTCAACTGATATCACATGGCCTAGAAATGCTACTTTATCCAATCAGAACTCACACTTGTTAAACTTGGCATACAATTGCTTTTGCCTTAAATTCTGCAAAACAATCCACAAGTGCTCCTCACGTTCCTCCTGACTTCAAGAATACACTAAAATATCATCAATAAACACAATCACAAATCGATCTAGATAAGGGCGAAATACCCTATTTATAAGATCTATAAAAGTTGCTGGGGCATTAGTTAACCCAAATGACATAACCAAGAACTCATAATGTCCATAACGAGTTCTAAATATTGTTTTAGGAACATCGACCTCTTTAATTTTAAGCTGATGATATCCCGAGCGTAAATCAATCTTGGAAAACACCTTTGCTCCTTGAAGTTGATCAAACAAGTCATCAATACGCGGAAGTAGATATTTATTACACACGGTAACTTTATTCAACTGTCTATAGTCAATGCAGAGCCTAAGCGTACCATCATTCTTCTTAACAAACAAAACCGAAGCACCACATGGAGACACACTAGGTCTAATAAACCCTTTATTCACAAATTCTTGCACTTGAATCTTAAGTTCCTTTAGTTCAGCTGGAGCCATCCTATACGGTGCTATAGATATAGGAGTCATCCCAGGGACTAAATCAATGGAAAACTCAATCTCCCTGTCAGGTGGCATCCCTGGAAGTTCATCTGGAAATACATCTAAAAACTCCTGGACTATTGGAATATTCTCCAATCTCAACTCTTGAACTTTAGTGTCTATTATATATGCAAGATAAGCCGAACAATTCTGCCTTAGTAAACGTCTTGCCTCAATGGCCGATATGATACATGAGGGTAAAACTTTACGCTCACCATAAAATTTGACCATAATTTCTCCTGGCTTATTAATTACAACTTCTTTTTTGAAACAATCCACAGTAGCATGGTGAGATGTAAGCCAATTCATGCCTAAAATGGCATCGAAATCTTGAATGTCCAGAATAATCAAATTCGCCTTAAATTCATGCTCACCCAATCGAATCATACAATCTCGATACACCCTCTTAGCAAGTAGTGACCCTTCCAGTAGGTGTACTAACAACTAAACCATAATCCAACAATTCAGGCTCTCTCTCTATATGCATAACAAATGTACAAGAAATAAAAGAATGTGTGGATCCAGGATCAATAAGAATATGAGCATCATGGCCAAAGATAGATAATGTACCCATAATAACTTCTGGTGTAGCATAAGCCTCTTGCTAAGTCAAGGCAAAGACTCGAGTCTAAGTACGAGGTCAACTAGGTTGACCTCTTTGACTTAGAATAGTGGCCTGACTCCTAGATATAGAACCCCCTGTGTACATACCCCTTTGACCCTTAACTGGTCCAGCATGAGATTGATACTGTGGGGTTGTCCTTCGGGCAGAACTGTCACCCTGAGATAAAGTGGGGCAGAATCTCTTAATATGTCCAGGTTGTCCATATAAATAACACACATTGTCTCCCATACGGCATTGGCCCTGATGGTTCCTACCACACGAAGGGCAAGAGGTTTGCTGTATACTCCTACAGTGTCCTCTGCTATTCCTATCATACTGCCCCTGAGTCCTAACATTACTCCCTACTGATGGCTATGCCAAACTGTAATTGGCGGTTTGTCTCTAATCTCCCCTGCTACTCATACTCTGATTCCTTTGCACACCAGCAGAGTAATTTGTATGTGGGCCTCTCTTCGGCAGTCTGCTGCTTGAGCCACCCTCTATCCAACTCTGGCTATATTTTTGTTTCAGAGCCTGAACTCTACATCCCTCAGAGATACTGTGCTATACTCTTTTAGCTACCTCAACTACCTCAGCAAATTCAGTGTACCATGATGCTGTCACAGTTGTACGAATCTCAAATCGGAGACCCTCCTCAAAACGCCTACATCTCTCTCTCTCATCACCAACTGTTGAAATGGCGAATCTAAAGAGATCCAAAAATTTCTTATCATACTCTTCTACTATCATAGATCCTTGAACCAACCGAAGGAATTCACTTCGCTTAATATACTGATAGGCAGTTGGAAAATAATGATCGTAGAATTCCTTACGGAAAATAGCCCATGTAAGCGCAGCATGCTCTTGGTATCTACGCTCTACTGTTTACCACCAATGATAAGCTCTATCCTCAAGTAGAAAAGTGTCAAATGAAAGTTTATTCTCCTCTGAGCATCTCATCACATCAAAAATACGTTCTAATTTAATAAGCCATGACTCTGCCTCAGGTGGATCACCAAAACCATTAAAAATATTTGCCCCTAAACTTCGTACACGCTCGATAGTATTTGCATGACCGACATGCGGATGAGTCTGATTATGTACCACTGTAGTCACAATCTAAGCTAATCTATCAATAGCCTACTCAATATTCGGAGCATTTCCTCGTGTCTGTTGCATAAACTCGTGCGTTGAAGACTCAACTATTCCCTCGTCTACGGGATCATTTTCCCCTGCAGGTACATCTCCTGGAGTCAACCCAGCTACTAGTCTAGTACGGCCGCGACCACGGCCACGTCTATTGCTATGAGGAATCATGATGGTGCCTACAAAATATCAATTCCTACTTTAATAACAATAAAACTTATTCTATTTATGACAGTAAAGTCTACAGAATCTATAACCATGCTCTAATACCAACTGAAACGACCCGCCTCGCACACCCAAGGCGAGTCTATATAAACTCGGATAATCGAATCAATAATATTAATGATATCTAAAAATTCTCTTAGAAATTCGACAGAATCTCCTCTATAAATACAACATTCCCAAACCTATGATTTACAAAACAATACTCTCAAAAATAACTCAATATCCATCCAACCTTCAAAACCAACTTCTTAAGTCAACATATCAAATATCAACCAAGTTATTCTAATATTAAAATACAATTGTTCTCCTCAATTACAAAATTTAACAAATAAATACAATTAAAAATATCCCAAATATCAAAATATTAAATCTACGACTCCTAGCACCATCACGTGGCCACAATTTCAAATCTAACAATTAATACTGGGTCGACTGATGTACCTACAAATCTCATGTGGGGGAAAAATATAATAAAAACGTGGTGAGTATAAAACTCAGTGAGCTCAGAAAGTGAATGGTAGTTTTTGAAAAAGAAATTTATTTAAAATGATTTAATCTTTCTCAAATCAATTCCATCAAAATATCATAAGAACTTATATAAACATATTTAATTCAAATCAATCACTGAAATAATATATTACATAAATCTGTATAAAATCAATGGAATCATAATACTTATCATATCAAATACTGAATACCAAAAACTATCATCAAACAAGTACCCAGGGGAATGATCTCATCATATCCGAACCTCAACGGACGGGCAATCAGGGAATCATCATGCCCCGAAGCTACAACGGATTGATGGGTAAAATCTCATCTCATATCTCATATATCTCAACATCTGTATCTCGGTAATCATCATAGTGCATGCATAAGCCCCCAAAAGGCAAAAGCGCCCAAACACACGGCCTAAAGCCTCTATGTATGTTCAGACGGGCCCCAAAGGCCTCTATCTCATCTCATCTTTATCTCTGTATTCATCTCGTATTATCTATATCTCTGTATTTGGAGGGAAGGGTACTATCCAATGGTTTCCCAAATAACATTTTATACACATGTACATAAACATATGATCACATCTGAAATCTCATTTTCTTTTTATTCAACATATCTCAAATCCATTCAATTCTAACATCAAGCATTCACTCAAAAACGACAATAAAATCATTATTCAAACTCATTCTTAATAACAATAAATATCAACACATAGACAAAAATCAATTTTCTAGAAATCATTAAATCGAAGCATCAAATACTTATTTACCAAAACATACTGCACTGTATCATAAAATCATCATATACTATGGAAATAGGTTTTGTATATTCCATTCACAGTGACGATGTCCAGACTCGGTATCAACAACGTCCGCGGGTTGATTCTTGTTCGCAGATCCTCCTAATCAAGGAAACGACATAATCATTCTCTGTAAATTTGAAATACAACTAATCTTACATTATAATTCTCAAAATGAATATCTATCAACAATGACTATTCCCGCATGTACAAAATTACCAAAATATCCCTACATGCCAAAATTACCAAAATGCCCCCAACATCATTGTTTTACCAAAATATCCTCAAAATCTTCAATTACCAAATTGTTCTCAATTCAGATCACGAGAATAACCACATGTTAGAAATTACGAAATTACCCTCGGAGCGTAAAATTACCAAAATGTCCTTAACAACTTAAATTACCGAATTACCCTCGAAATCTCAAATTACCTCAATGTCCTAACCTAAAATTATCAAATTATCCACTGATTTCACAAATTACAAATTCGCCCCAAAGTTTTATGAATTTACCGAATTGCGCTTGTCGATCAACGGTGACCGGACTTCAGTCAATGACGACGGAAAGCTTAGGTCTGATAGTTCAGACCTCTGTGAGTCCAATGGTGGTGGCCGTGAGTCCCCACGCGCGGTGCCGACTGTGGATCGAGCTTCCCAAAACTGTGAGCTTTCGAAGTGCTGATCGGCGGCAATCCAGCGGTTTCAGGTGACGAGATTGGTTAGAAAATGATGTTGGTGATGTGAGGAGTAGAACCCAGCTGGACGTGTGCCCAAACTCCAGCGAAATCAACGATGATGAAAATGGGTCTTTGGCTGCGGGTTTCCAAGCTTCAAACGGCGGCATTCCAGTCATTTTCTGGCAAGGAGGATGGTTGGGTTATGACGGTCGGCTTCCAAGCTTCAGATCGGTACCAAGTTTGGCCGATGAGGTGGCCGAAATCGCGAGATCCGTCCGGGTCAAAGTCGCGGGTTCTAGGTCGGGTTTTCGGGTCAAACCGGGTCAACTCTCTCTCTCTCTCTCTTGTGCCTCTCTCTCTCTTCTTTCAAAAACAAAAACAGTTTCCCCCCTGTCCAAATATAGAACCCGACGTCTTTTTTTTTTCACTTAAGCTTAATACAAATTAAGTTTATACCGGACCTGTAACGAAAATAAAATCTGACTACTCGAGCTTTTAATCGCGCTCAATTTATCTCGATTCGAAGAGGAAAAAGTAAATCATAGACTTAATTAAGAAAAAATTAAAGTGCATATGTTACAACTATTGACTCCTACAAATTCAAGACCCATATGTGGTTAACACGAAGAATAACATGTAAGATTAATTAGTTCAAGGAATTTTCTTTAATGTATTTAGTATTCTACTTTTCTTATTTCGTCTCTCTTCTGCAATGCTTTTAGGATGTTATGAATTAAACAATACAATCTCCAATTCACACACTCTTATTAGATAGGAAGCATCATAAAAAGAAGAAATAAATTCTTAAAGTGGGTGACCAAAAAGACTTGAGATAGTGAATCACCTCTTTGAACAAGTAGGGGATTCAACACTACTGTATGGATGAATAAGGAAGCAAAAGTAAGGAGATGATGAGTCCAATGAAGCCTGCAGCTAATTCTCTTATAACTTTGTGGCAGTACAGGGACACTAGGAGGGTAACTGGTAGCTAGCTTGCTAATGAATTCCACCTCTTCCCCACTTGAGAAAAATGTAAATAATTATTTTGTATAGTGAAGTTATGCCCAACAAAAGCAAAAAAAAAAAGAATTGTTGTTTTAAAAAAGAAGAAAAAAAATAATAATAGGTGAAATTTGAAGGACAACATTTGTCCATGAGGTTCCTAATAACGCAACTATTGCACAGTAAAATTAAAACAGATGGCGGAAGCTCTAGAAACCTCGGATCAACTTCATTCAAAAACGAAAATCAAGAGGAAAGATTGAAGTTTAATTACCTCACTTTCAGTTTCGAAAACAACTTCGTGAAGTGGGAGAAAACGACTGAAAACAGCAAGCTCCGAACACTGTCCAGAAAAACAGCTCTGCACGAACAGCTTCTGTTTTGCCACGATCTGAGATCCTTTAAGCACCCCAATTGTGATGCCTCTAATCAGTCCACACTTAGAAATGTTCTAGGAGTTCAGAGGATTTGGAATCTCGAAATTTCATTAAGAAATGAGAGAGATAATGAAGAAACATGAGTGCTAGCTCATTTGATTCCATCCACCAAATAAAGCCCCATTATCTCTAATAATGGCACCAAACATTATCATGTGCTTAGACCCACCCACTTAGCCATTATTTATTGAAATTGATCTCATCACTTCAATAAACTATTTAATCAAATAAATAAATAGCTAATATTAATTAATTTCGGAATTAATTATTTAACCCCATTTTGATCACATCAAATGGTTAAATGTGGGCTTCTCTTGTGACATGTTCTAATGCTTTCTCTTAATCCATATTGGATTCAATAAAAGCCCATAATTCTAAACCCAAAATTGGTCTAGAAGTCCATAATCATATATGAACCCGAACATGTCCAAAACGGTCATTTTACGTGCTCGACATTCCATAATGTTTAATTGAGGATTTATGAAATTTATTTTGTTCCTTAAACTATTTATGAAACATCTAAATTTCTATCTTAAATCATATTTAAGATATATTTATATTTATATTCGTTCTCAATGAATTATAATATAAATATTGATTTTCCTAAAATTAGGAAATCTAACTTCTCATTTTCTTGTAACTCCTTTTTCATTTCTATATTGTGTGTGACCTTTTAGGTTCTTAGTTATAAGGTAGTAGAATTATTTTAATGATAACTCTTTATTCATTAAATGATGCTAAACTCTTTAGTCATCAATTAGAACCTTTCTAATGACCTTAAGATACATTGGTAGTACGCTTTACCAATATTGATCATAAGGTTTCTACAAGTCATGAGTGACACCTAGCAGTATATCACGACTATCCAAATAACAAGAATTGTTGGATCTATAGAACCTATTCCATTGTATCTCTATGTCTTGGTCTCTTCATCATCCATGTCCAGAGAAAAGCACAGCTTATGGTTTATTATGTTAAGCAGTTGTGCTTTATCTCAAAATAAATATAAATGAACTTGGCATGATAATATAATTTGAACTCCTTCAAAAAAAGTGTGTTGCTACATATGGAGGCTCATCTAACTAGTAGATATGGAAGATTATTTAGAGCCCTAAAATACGATGGAAGGCCATCTTTGATCCGTTTGAGCTTTTAAGAAAAAAACTTTTCTTTGTCAAACTTATCATCTTGACTCACTCCTATTTGGAGTATTACCCAATATCTAACACGTTCCATCACCTATTATGTTTGAGAAAAATGTAAATAAACATTTTGTACAGTGAATTTATGCTTTATAAAAAAAAATGATATTGTTATTTCAAAAAAAAGGAAAAAAATTGTTGTTTCAAAAATAAAAATAACAATAATAGGTGAAATTCACCTTGCAACTTCCCTAAAAAAACAAAAACAAAAAAAATTCTTTTCATTTTTCTCAAACATACACTTTGTTTTCCTTATTTCCCTTCTTTGTTAGCCATATCCTTAGCCTACATTATGTTCTAATAAAAATCCTTCTTGATTTTAAGAAACTATAGTATGAAGTAGAAGCTAGTTATATGGGCTAAAAAGATGTAGTGATGCATAAAAATAATAATAAAAAATAAACTGGGTTGACTAACATTTTTATTTGACTTGAGATCGTATTATTTCTAAGCTAAGGGCATATTTCTTTCATCTTGGTGAGAGCATGTGATATCGCTTTTTTATTATTTTCTCTCTCAAGTACCATTCATTGGAGTGACTATTTTTATTGGGTTTAATTTCATTGTGAGAGTGTCACTACTTCCAGTCAGATTTTGGGGTTTGACAAGTCATTCTTGAAAGTAGCTATGACAATCTATTAGGGTGATTTATGTGGCTGGTTGATGTAGGTGTGATATTGCTTTAAACTGGAGATAATGCTTATACTTTTATTTGATCGCTATCATTAGTTTGATTGAATAAACAAGATTGTTTAAAAAAAATTGTGTTTGAATTTTGTTTTCACTTTATTTGCTAGACTAGCAATAAGTTAGTTGGGAGGTGTGTTGAGTGTTAGAAAATGTAGATTTATAAAGGAGAAAATCATCATTTTATATTTCAATTCTTACTAACAACCCTTACTTTTATGTATTTAAGGTTCTTGTAATTTAATTATGTGTGTTTTATTTTAATTAAGTATTTTGTGTATTTTAGGGGCATCATAGTCATTTCACAATAAACGAGAGATCAAACAGCAAAACGGACATCACTTTTGAATCAGGACAATTGAAAACCTTAAGAGGAGCATAAAAGGAAAAATGACATTGTTCACATGTACGGTACTATTCACATAAACAGTATTGTCAACGTTACTATTCACGACACTGTTCACATAGACGGGTTGATGACATGACATTGACCAATGATGTGGCATTAACTAATGAGTTGTCACGATCCTGTTGGGCTAAAATTCTTGTACACTGTTGATTGGTGACGTGGCAGCATATTAGTGGACCAAAAATCGCGCATATGATACATGTATTAGATAGGATTATTTTCAACCAAACCATGTTACTGTTCAACCCGGATCAAACCGTGTTACTATTCATCCACGTAGTCAAACCGTGTACTGTTGACTGATGATGTGGCGCAATCTTAAGCGTCCAAACTGTTTTTAATCCAATGGCCATGATTTACTTCATGCATCTATAAAAAGGAAGCCTCCCCCTACCCCCCTAATTTGATAGCTCTGAATCCATTTTTGGGATCCATTTTTTGTAATTCCTTCTCTATTTTGTATTTTCTACATATTTTTATAAATTCTCATTTTGCCCTTGTTCAATTATGAGTGGTTAATTTTCTTCAAACTTGGGTTGAAAGTGAAGTCTCAACATGTGTCATATGCTTTATTTGATAAATTTACTTTCTCTTGCCTCTAATATTTATGGATGTTTTGACTTCTCGTTGACAAATAATACTAATTTTGTCTAGTACCGCCTTGGTTTCACCAACTCCCTAGTACAAGGTTTTATTATTTGGCACGATAAGCCCTTAACACCATATTAATTAGAGTGTGGTTCATGAGGTGTGGATTCCCCCCTCATGATTTAATTGGTATTAATAAGGAATATTTAGCCCATGGTGCATGTTGATACAGATCTAGATACCCAAGTACTTCATTTCAATAGAATTCTCTTCAATTTATTCTCGCCATTTCAATTCCAATTTTAGAATTTATTCTCACCATTTTAAGTTATGTTTTAGCATATTCCAAATCATTTCCACCACAAATCCAATCAGCTATTTACAAAATTAATTCTATACAAAATTAAAATCCACCTCCTCGTGGGATCGACACTCGTCATTATTGATCTATATTACAATAGATTCGTGCACTTGCGAGTTCAATAAAATTTGCGCAACAAAAGCCAAGTGTTAGGCATCATCCCAAGAGCTCTAAAACCTTTGAGCAGTTTGTCTGACTCATCAACTGGAGAAAAGTTAGTCGTCTTAGGTATGCTAGAAAGAATAACTGAAATGCTTAATCATGCTGATGCTTTTATTTTTCTTTTAGGAGATCTTGCAACACTAGAGGCACTTATCACACTAGTATCTTGGCCCATCTGCACATTCACCAGAAACTCACTGGTTTGTTAAATGTCAATAACTTTTATGATGGTTTCATCGCATTTCTTAACCATACAATAAAAAATTATTTTGTTCCTTCCAATGGAAAAAAGCTTTTTATTTGTGCTCACACTGCTAATGAGCTACTTGATCTATTACAAGTTTATAAACCGAAGCCAGACCCCTAAACCTTTGTGTTGGAGTGTCCAAATAATGATGGTAACAGTAGCCACAGTAAGAAGTACAAATTAGATTTAACTCTCTGCCTGTAAATATTTTCTTCTATGTTGCTACATATGGAGGCCAATCTAACTAGTAGATATTGAAGGTTTTTTAAAGCCCTAAAAGACGATGGAAAGACCATCTTTGATCCGTTTGAGTCTTTCTAACCATCCATTTTATCAAATACCCATAGTTAACCCTTTTGAGCCTTTAAAATATTAAAAAAATTCTTTGTCAAACTTATCATTTTGACCCACTCTGATTTGGAGTATCACCCAATATCTTACAAGTTCCATCACCTATTTATGTTTGAGAAAAATATAAATAATTATTTTGTATAGTGAAGTTATGCCTAACAAAAGCAAAAAAAATTGTTGTTTAAAAAAAAGAAGAAATAATAATAAAAATAGGTGAAATCCACCTTGCAACTTCCAAAAAAAAAATTTCTCTGCATTTTTCTCAAACATATATTTTTTTTTCCTTATTTCCCTTCTTTGTTAGCCATGTCCCTAACCTACGTTACGTCCTAATAAAAGTCCTTCTTGATTTTAGGGAACTATAGTCTGTAATAAAAGCTAGTTATATGGGCTAAAAAGATGTAGTGATGCATGAAAGAAAAAATAAATAAATTAGGTTGACTAGCATTTTTATTTGACTTGAGATTGTATTATTTCTAAGTTGAGGGCATATTTTTTTCATCTTAGTGAGAGCATGTGATATCACTTCTTGATTATTTTCTCTCAATTACCATTCATTGGAGTGAGTATTTTTATTAGGTTTAATTTCTTTGTGAGAATGTCACTACTTCCAGTGAGATTTTGGGGTTTGACATGTCATTCTTGAAGGTAGCTATGACAAAGTCTACTAGGCTGATTCATGTGGATGGTTGATGTGGGTGTGATGTTTCTTTAGATTTGAGATAATGCTTATACCTTTATTTGATTGTTATCATTAGTCTGATTGAATAAACAAGAGAGTTAAAAAAAAATCATTTTGGATGTGAATTTTGTTTTCGCTTTATTTGCTAAGGACTATTAATAAGCTGGTTGAGGAGTGTGTTGAGTGTTAGAAAATGTATATTTATAAAGGTAAAAATCGTCATTTGAAATTTCACGTCTTACTAACAACTCTACTTTTATGTATTTAAACTTCTTGTAATTTAATTATGTGTGTTTTATTTTAATTAAGTATTTTATGTATTTTGGAGCATCATGGTCATTTCACAATAAACGAAAGATCAAACGGCAAAACGGATATCACTTTTGAACTCAGGACGGTTGAAAACCTTAGGAGGAGTATAAAAGGAAAAATGGCACTGTTCACAAGTACAGTACTATTCACGTGTACGGTACTGTCTACACTACTGTTAATGACATTGTTCACATAAACAGATTGATGACGTAGCATTGACCAATGATGTGGCATTGATTGATGAGGTGTCACGATCCTACTGGACTAAAATTCTTATGTACTGTTGACGATGACGTGGCAGCATATCAGTGGACTAAAAATCTTACGTACGGTACATGCATCACACAGGATTATTTTCAACCAAATCTTATCACTGTTCAACCCGAGTCAAACTGTGTTACTGTTCATCCACGTGGTCAAACCACGTACTATTGACTGATGACGTGGCATAATCCTGATCGTCCAAACTATTTTTAATTCGATGGTCACGATTTACTTAATGTATCTATAAAAAAGAGGGCCTTCACCCCTTAATTTGATGTCTCTGAATCTAGTTTTGGACTCCATTTTCTGTAATTCTTTCTCCATCTTGTTTTTTCTATGTATTTTAATAAATTTCTATTTTGCCCTTAGTTCAATTATGAGTAGATAACTTTCTTTCAAACTTGGATTGAAGGTGAAGTCTCAACATATGTCATAGGTTTTATTTGATAAATTTATTTTCTTTTCCCCTCTAATTTTTGTGGATCATTTGACTTTTTGTTGACAAATAATAATAATCTTGTCTAGATACCGCCCTGGTTACACCGACTCCCTAGTACAAGGTTATTATTATTTGGCACGATAAGCCCTTAACACCATTTTGATTAGAGTATGGTTCTTGAGGTGTGGATTTCCCTCTCATGATTTAATTGGTATTAATAAGGAATATTTAGCCTATGGTGCATGTTGATACAGATCCAGATACCCAAGTTTTTCATTTGAATAGATTTCTCTTCAATTTATTCTAGCCATTTCAATTCCAATTTTAAGATAATCTAAGTCACTTTCACAACAAATCCAACCACCCATTTACAAAATTAATTCTACACACAATTAAAATCTCCCTCCTTGTGGAATCGACACTAGTCACCATTAGTCTATTCTACAATAGATTTGTGTCCATACGAGTTCAATAAAATTTACATAACAGTGATCAATTGTAGTGGAATTAAAACTATGTTTTAATAAAAGAATAAATTAATCCATTATGAGTACGAAATATTTATGTCATGTGTTTTTTGTGTGTGCGCCTAGTGCTATTGACTCCTACAAATTCAAGATCCATATGTGGTTAGCACAAAGAATAACATGTAAGACTAATTAGTTCAAGGAATTTTCGTTTTAGTATTCAACTTTTCTTATTTTGTCTCTCTTTTTCAATGTTTTTGGGATGTTATGAATTAAACAAATACAATCTCCAATTCACACACTCTTATTAGATAGGAAGCATCATAAAAACAAGAAATAAATTCTTGAAGTGGGTGACCAAAAAGACTTGAGATAATGAATCACCTCTTTGAACAAGTAGGGGATTCAACACTACTGTATGGATGAATAAGGAAGCAAAAGCAAGGAGACGATGAGTCCAATGATGCCTGCAGCTAATTCTCCTGTAACTTTGTGGCAATATAGGGACACTTGGAGGCTAACTGGTAGCTAGCTTGCTAATGAATTCCACCTCTTCCCCACTTGAGCAATTGCCAAGGTAGCCGATATGCTTGGTGTGTACAACACTATGAAAACCAATTGATCCAAAGTATTGAACAAAATCAACAAGAATTACGTCTAATATAAATGCTTAAATTATCCATACTTGAGCAATTAATTATTTAAGCTTTGCATACATACATAAATGTCAAACCATCCAGGAATTAATGTCGATGCTCATATATCTTGAGCTTTTATTATATTTTAATTAATGCTTTTATATTTGGTTCAATGCTCTGGTGAGTTACAGTAATTTCGCCTCCACATTTATGTCAGATAATGCTTTTCACTGTTTTCATATTGCATTATTACACAAATCTTAATCTAAAACTTTTCAATATTTGTGTAAAATGATATTAACAGATAATTTGATGATTCACAAAAATGATTGAGTACTGATGAAGCTTGGCTTGGACTTGGTCGTTTTATATTGAATAAATGTGTAGGACTGATTATATGCCATTTTTCGAAACCTTCTCAAAATATCTTTTCAGCCATCACCTTTTAATTAATTTACTTAATTGGAAAAAGTATCCTTTTCCTCGCTCTAGCATTTACTTTGTTGTTTTTGGCCTGTCTTATGATAGTGGTTGCAGCCATGAAGTTGAACAAAATCAGCTGCAATATAATATCAGCACATCCTCTCTTTAATTCTATCATAGATAATTACATTAATTTCTTTTTTAATAAATGGTTTTTGTAAATTCAGCGTCTTTAACACTAATGTTGTTTGTTTCCTTTGATCATGTTAAATTTCATTTGGAAAAAATGTTGGTTCTATAATATTCGGACTCAATATATAATGCTTATATTAGAATTTCAACTTGATGATATTGGATATTTGACATTATTATAGAGATTGATGTAATGTAATTGCATTTGAGGTGCTTTATTGATTTGCTGTTAGTGAGAAGTTAAAATGCGTATACTTGGAGGAAAATTAATGTAAAATTATTCGGTACTTTTTTTTTTCAATTGGTCTGCCACTGCTGTAGAATCTCATGGATATACAATACAACCTCTCTAAATTAATATCATAATCATACAATTCTATTAATATAAAGAGATGCTGATATTAATTAATCTATAAGTTAATAATTTTTTAATTTATAGAGTGTACATACAACTAAGCGAACATATATTTAATCAACTAGATAATTCATAGTATTTTACCAACATAGCCAATTCGAAATTAATTAATCCCCTAAATATAGATTGCAATTAAAAAAAGAAGAGAATTCCTGTTGTTTTAAATTGAGCAGGAATAAGTAATATCAGAGATGAGATCCCACTATGTCTAGATTTGAAGAAAAACAAATAAAAATCGAGTCATGTTTGCTTTAATAACATATGATAACAATTATGTTTGTAAGCCCAGCAAATTATTATTTTATAGTAGGAATGTGACCATACAATTATAAAACATAATCTCTTATACTACTTATTGATTGATTAATATCAATATCTCTTTAAATTAATAGATGTTGCATGATTTATTTATTATTAATTTATAGAAGTATTACTGTATATCCATGCAAATATATAGGATTGATTGTGTCACTGGCTTGCTTAAAATAGGATGCGGTTAATTTCGTTGGAGGGCGTGGCTTCTAGAAACGTCTTTACATATTAAAACAATAGTTTGACGATTGATATAATGAGAAAGAATCTAACAATAAACTAAACAAGATAATAACACTAAAAACGATCAAATTATTTTAATGTATGTTAAAATTATCATCGTAATGCAACATGATATTAAAGTCAATAGTTAATTTAAACAAACACAACATAATTTATTTAATCCTCATTTATGATATCTTCCAATTCCATTAAAGTCACTGCAACTCGTTTCTCAATATTCATTCATATAAATAGAGACTTATGCTGTCCTGATTGATGTAGATCTCTTATACTTCTAATTAAGTTATTGATAATTCACCTAAGAAATAGAAATATGTCGAAGACCCTTAGTTTCATCATCTTGGCTTTGCTCGTAATGGCAAACACTCTAAGTAGACTTATTTTAGCCAATCATATTGGCCAAGGATCTACCACAAATGCGTCATTCCAGTAATCATATAGCATACCAGACATTGTTGATTGCTCAGGGATTACAAGGGAAGAGTGTTTGATTGCGAAGCTAAAGAAAGCTCTCGAAGACTATATCTATCATTGTCCCTCGGGGGGATGCAAATGATTTTGATAATCAGTTATTTCTTTTATTTTTTATAAGTGCTTTTGCAACAATGATCAAGTGTAGTGAAATTGAAACTATATCTTAATAAAAAAAACTAATCCATTATGAGTGTGCAATGTTATGATATGTGCCTTTTGTGCGTGCATCTGACACTATTTTGTTGTGTACCCACAAACATCATTTTCAAAGAATTAAAATAAAAATAAAATGAAAAGAGCAACAAGCTTTAAACAAAACATGAAGATAGCCTCAAAGATTGCATAAATTATAGCTCAAAGAAAATTTCAAATATTGGCAAAGTTCTAACTGTAATTCAATAGTCAATCACATCTCTCTTTTGATTCTTATAGTGTGTGTGTGAAATCAGTTCAATCAAATTCATTCCCAAAATCCTCAATATCAGCAGCCTTCGCCTTAAATAAAGAAAGGAGTAGGTCAAAATAATCTTATCAGAAAGAAGTAGGACTGACCCATGAACTATCAGAAATAGGGTAAATGATACCTGCATCTAATAGCATAAGGACTTCAGTTCTAACCACTTCTTTCATATTAGGATTTAACCGACATTGTATTTCCCTAGTAGGTTTAGCATTTTCATCAAGGTGAATGTAATGCATGCAGTTTATTGGGTTTATACCTTTTATATCCGCTACGGTCCATCCTAATGCTTCTTTGTGCTCTTTTAAAACATCCAACAACTTAACTTTTTGTTCGTCATTGAGGGATGCTGAGATGATTACCGGTAGAGTACTTTCTTCCCCAAAAAATACATATTCCAAAGTGTTGGGCAATGGTTTGAGCTCGAGTTTCGGTGGTGATTCTGATGATGGGATGAGTTTCTTCTCTGATGGTGTTAGTTGTTCAACTCTTGACTTCCATTTATTAGTGTCCATGGATGGTGCTTAGTCAAGTAGGACGTTGATCTCATCGATCGATTTGTCAATATCAAAATCCAAACCAAAGTGAGTTAAATATGTTTGTAAAGGATCATCACTAAGGTTTGAAACAAAAGTGTCATCAACTAATGCTTCAATTAAATCCACATCAATAATTCCATCATATGTATTGTGAGGTTGTTTGGCAATGTTAAAGATGTTCAGCTCCATAGTCATGTTGCCGAAGGACAACTGCATATTTCCAGTCCTGTATTGAATATGAGCATCTATAGTTGCCAAGAAAGGTCGGCCTAGAATAATGGGGATGTGCTTCCTTGAATCATGTATTGGTTAAGTGTCAATTACAATGAAATCAACAGGAAAATAAAACTTGTCTACCTAGATAAGCACGTCCTCCACAATACCACGAGGTATTTTCGTGGACCGATCTGCAAGCTATAACACCACTGGAGTTGGGTGTAACGCTCCAAGTCCAAGTTTCACAAAAACTGAATAAGGCAACAGATTTACACTAACTCCTAAATCTAACAAAGTATTCTCAATTGTGTGGTTCCCTATGCTACCTGAGATAGTGGGGGAGCTTGGGTTTTTGCATTTTAAAAGAATTTTATGTTGAAGTATAGAACTAACGTTTTCTGTTAAAAATGTCTTCTTTTGAATATGAATATTTCTCTTTTTAGTACAAAGGTCTTTAAAAACTTGGCATAAGATGGAACTTATTTAATAGCATCAAGCAATGGGATGTTAACACTTATCTGTTTGGAGATTTCGAGAATCTCACCTATGGATTTTCCCTTATTTCCTTTCGCTAACCTCTGAGGAAATGAAGCTTTTAGAACATATTCTCATGGGTTGGTTTCTTCTTTCTCCTTCGGTGATGAGTCCTCAACATTCACAGGTACAATTTGATTTTCTTTAGTCACCAGCATCTCCACTTTGTTGTCGACTTCTTTTCATTTTCGTAAGGTCATGGCGGCTTTATAGCATTGGTTTTATGTACTGGAAAATATTTATTTAAAAATTTCATAACCATTTGTTCCCATGATGTAATGCTATTAGCAGGCAAAGTATTTAACCATGAACGAGCTCTATCCTTTTAAAAAATGGGAATAATCTGAGTTTTACATCATCATCTGAAAAATTCTCATATTTAAATGTTTGACAAATAGCATTAAAATCATTCAAATGATTATATGGGTCCTTATTTTCTAAGCCATATAATGTGGGGAGACAATTTAGCACACTAGGTTTTAATTCAAAGCTCCTAGCAGCTACATTTGGATACCTTATACATGATGTGTTCAAATTAGCTAAAGGACTAAAGTAGTCCTTAAATGGCCTCTCATGTGGTGCTTGTAAATCCATTTTATTTTTAACTTTTTTGTGTGTGCGAAGTGTTTTCTCAAGTTCAAAGTCTATAGGTTCAAGATTAGGTAATAATGACCTATGACCATGCATGCAAAACAAATAAAATAAGAATAAAGATGGGAACAAAACAAATAAAAATAAAGAAGAGGGAGAAATTACAATACTAACCTTATGGCGCTATTACAACCTTACTATAAAAATACACAAAAAAAATGAAAACAAATTAACTAAAAATAAATTAATAAGATAAACAAAAAAATTACAAAGAAAATAAATTGAAAATTAAATTACAGAATTTTAAAGAAGAGAAAAAGAAAAGAAATACTAACCTTTAAATATAGATTCACCGTTTTTCTTTCTTTTTAAAAAATACAAGAAAACAATTAAATGGAAATATTCACAAAAATTAATTCTATGAATTAAATTACTTACCTTCCCAGCAACGGCGCCAAAAACTTGTTATGCAAATTTTATTGAACTCGCAAGCACACGAATCCATTGTAGTATAGATCAATGGTGACGAGTGTCGATCCCATGAGGAGGTGGATTTTAATGTGTAGAATTAATTTTGTAAATGGGGTGGTTGGATTTGTGATGGAAGTGATTCAAATTATCCTAAAAATTGGAATTAAAATGGCGAGAATAAATTCTAAAATTGGAATTTAAATGGCGAGAATAAATTAAAGAGAAATCTATTGAGATGACGTACTTGGGTATCTGGATCCGTATCAACATGCATCGTGGGCTAAATATTCCTTATTAATATCAATTAAATCATGTGGGAGGAATCCACACCTCATGAACCACGCTCTAATAAATACGGTGCTAAGGGCTTATCGTGCTAAGTAATAATAACCTTATACTAGGGAGCCGGTGAAACCAAGTCGGTACTAGATAAGATTATTACTATTTGTCAACGAAAAGTCAAAACATCCCCAAAAACTAGAGGGGAAGAGAAAATAAATTTACCAAATAAAGCCCATGACACATGATGAGACTTCACCTTCAACCCAAACTTGAAAGAAAATTAGCCACTCATAATTGAACTAGGTGCAAAATGAAACTTTATTAAAATACGTAGAAAATACAAGACGGAGAAGGAATTACAAAAAAATGGAGTCCAAAAATGGATTCAGAGGTGCCAAATTAGGGGGGAGGCCCCATTTTTATAGATACATCGAGTAATTATGGCCATCGGATTAAAAACAGTTTAGACGCTCAAGATTGCGCCACGTCATCAGTCAACAGTATAATCAACAGTACGCGTGAACAGTATGCGGTTTGACTATGTGGCTTGAACAGTAACACGATTTGACCACGCGGTTTAAACAATGACACGGTTTGCACAATAACGCGATTTGGTTGAAAATAATCTCATGTGTTGCTTGTACCGTACGCGCATTTTTTGGTCCACTAATATCTTGTCACGTCATCGATCAACAGTGTATAAGAATTTTAGTCCAACAGGATCTTGACACCTCATCAGTCAATGCCACATCATCGGTCCGTCTATGTGAACAGTATCGTGAACTGTAACGTAGCCAGTACCGTACATGTAAATAGTGTCATTTTTCCTTTTATGCTCCTCCTGAGGTTTTCGACCGTCCTGAGTTCAAAAGTGATGTCCGTTTTTTCATTTGATCTCTCGTTCATGATGCCTCTAAAATACATAAAATACTTAATTAAAATAAAACAGACATAATTAAATTATAAAAAGCTAAAACACATAAAAGTAAGGGTTATTAGTAAGACTTCAAATGTAAAATGACGGTGTTCTCCTTTATAAATATGTATTTTCTAACACTCAACAGCAAACAAATGAAAGAAAATAATAATAATAATAATAATAACATAAATAATAAAAAGAAAGTTGGAGAGAACATACTTGAATGGATTGAGAAAGCTTAAAAAAATGACAACTAAAAAGAAAACGTTAGAAGAAATATAAATAATGAAATAAAAAAATCATATTAACTAACAAATTAATGTAAACAACAAATCAACCAGGATCAATAAGAATTTGGTGAAAACCAAAGCAATTATATAGAAAAATGCCAGAAAACATAATTGACTAAGCACTGGAGCATTTTATCTATATAAGGATGATGATAATGAAACTCCTCAATATCGCACTGCCTTGATCTCTTCTGTTCCATGCTTTCCTGAAAGTTATCTGAAGTAGTATAAAAATCTAATAATTTAAGCACTTTAGATCTTACCACATTTTTCATGTCAGAATGTGACATATGTTGCATTTTTTTAGGAAGTAATCCAACTTGAATGATTCAATTTTCTCTTCAGGAGGAAGTGGCTTAATCTTTTCTTTCCACTTAATTGGATCTATGATAAGAGTCGAATCAAGTAAAGCATTAACTTCTCCAATACCACTGTCAACATCAACAGAGATATCAGAGTTAGTTGTGCATGGTGTTAATGGATTATCACAGTAGTTAGAAATAAGTGAATCATCCATTGATGCTTCTATCATTACTTCAACGACTTCATCATCTTCTTGTGCCTGCTTTGGAACATTAAAAATGTTTAATTCCATGGTCATGTTACCAAAAGACAATTGCATGTTTTTAGTCCTGCAACTAATATGAGCATCAACTGTAGCTAAGAAATAACGACCTAGAATCATTGGAGTGTGTTTGCTAGGATCATGTACATGCTGAGTATCAATAACAATAAAATTAACAGGATAATAAAATTTATCAATATGTGTCAACACATCCTCTATAATACCACGAGGTGTTTTCATTGATCTATCAGCAAGTTGCAAAATAATAGGAGTTGATTTTAACTCACCTAGTCCAAGCTGCATGTAAACAGAATAAGGCAAGAGATTAACACTAGCACCCAAATCCAATAATACTTTATCAAAACATTGGTTCCCTATAACACATGAGATAGTAGGAGAATCAGGATCCTTAAATTTTGGTGGCATTTTACATTGAAGTAAATTACTAGTTTGTTCAGTTAAAAATGCCTTTTTGGTGACATGCAAATTTCTCTTTTTAGTGCATAAAATCTTTCAAAAACTTGGCATAAGAAGGAACTTACTTAATAGCATCGAGTAAAGGGATATTTATACTTACCTGTATAAAAATTTCCATAATCTCACCTGTTGAAGTCCCTTTCTTTACCTTTGCTAACCTTTGAGGAGCTGGCGGGCCAGTCTCTTGTAGATCATTTGTTAATGAGTCTTGTGATGGAACTGGATCTGAAGAAGTATGCTCAGATGTCTTTCTTTTTCGAACCTTCACTTTGTTGTCAAACAATTTTCCTCTTCTTAAGGTCACAATAGATTTTGCTTCTTCATGCTGATGACTTGAACTCGATCCAACTTTACGCACTCCTTTGGGATTGGGAATTGGTTGACTTGGGAATTTTCATTTTTCTTTATCAGCTATAGTAGTTGCTAATTGACCCAATTGATGTTCAAGTTTTAGAATAGCTTGAGTGTTTGATTGAAAAGTTTGTTGGGTTGACTAAATGAAACTTTGAAGTGTATCTTCTAGAAAAAGCTTTCTTTGTTGGGGTGCAACCAATTGAGATATAAGTTGTTAGGTAGGAGGATATACTTGGTTAAGAGGGACAAATTGTTGATTAGGCATGTTAAATTATTGCCCTCCTTGGTTTGACAAAGGTTGATTTTGTTTCCAAGAAAAATTAGGGTGATTCCTCAAATTAGGATTATATGTGGATGAATATGGATTATTGGATGTTTTCTCATATGATTGTAAGGCTTATACCTACTCAGAATAAGCCTCTTGATATGCTAGTAATGATGGACAATTATGTGTTGTATGAGACATGTTAGAACAAAGAGCACAAACCTCATTAGCTACACTAGGATGATGATTCATGGATTGGTTCAGAGCTAAGGCATCTACTTTCCTAGAAAGTATAGCTAGAGTGGATTTCACATCTAAATTATCCTTAACTTCATATAACCCCTTCCAAGAAACTTGAGATGATTTTTTCCTTTGATTTGAAAAATCCCACTGTTGAGCATTTTCAGAAAGTGAATTCAAGAAATCCTATGTGACACTTTCATGTAAGTTCAAAAATCTCCCACCATTCATAGACTCTACCATATGACGATTTAACATAGTTAAATCATTATAAAAGTATTGTATAAGTCTCCAATTTTCAAAACCACGGTGGGGACACTTGAGGAGTAAATCATTGAATCTTTTCCAACACTCGTAAAATTGCTCACCCTTTCTTTGATAAAAATCACTTATCTCTCTCCTAAGGGCATTTGTTTTAGACATAGGGAAAAACTTGGTGAGAAACTTATTACTCAATTCATCCCATGTACTAATATACCCAGCAAGAAGTGAATTCAACCAAGCTTTTGCTTTGTCTTTTAATGAGAAAGGGAACATACGAAGCGTAATTGACTCATCATTAAAATTTTGAAAACGGAATGTAGAGCATATGTCAAGAAATTCCTTACTGTTAAAATATGGGTCCTCTTTCTCTAACCCATGGAAGGATGGCAAAAGCTGAATTGCAGAGAGCTTAAGTTCAAAGTGTGATGCTGTAGTTTGTGGCAACACAATACAAGATGGTTGGTTGGCTGCAAGTGGTGAAAAGTATTCTCTAAGGGTTTTCTCTGCTTTCACTGGTGAAAGTATTGGCAATAATCTATTGGGGTCATCCATCACATCTAAAGAACTATCTCGACTACTATCAATTTTCGACTCTTTTTTTACCAAACGATTTATTGAATCTCATTTCCAAACACTCATAAACTAACTAGACAAAGAAGAAAAATAAAACAACAATAATAAAAATAAGCAAAATTAAATAAAAGAAATCAAACAACTAAACAATAAATTCAAAATAAAATGAAATTAAATTAAATTTTTTTTTTGTGTTTTTTAATAAAAATTGAATAAATAAAATAAAAGACAACCTAAATTATAACTAGTGGAAGAATCAAATTAACCTAGATTAAACAGACTTTCTAGCACAATCCCCAGCAATGGTGCCAAAAACTTGTTGTGAAAATTTTAATATACTCGCAAGTGCACGAATCTAGAAATAGAATAATGGTAACGAGGTCGATCCAACAAGGATTGTTATAAATTGAAAAGTCTAATTTAAATCTAAAATTAATATTAATTCTAACCTAGTTGAGAAAATTGAGATTTTAAGGGAAATCAAACTAATTAAACTAAGGAACCAATCAAAATAAAGGATAATTCAATAAGATAAGAATTATCAAGGTTCCAGAACCTACCACTATTCAACTAGTAATTATCTAATTATTAATTAATCTCCAATTTTAGAGTGACAACTAGAAATCAATCTATGTCATCTCATGAATATAACAATTAAGCCCAAGTAATTAAAGCTAATATAGGTTCTTTTTCTACTTAATAATATGATATCTAAGTGTCCCATGTAAACATATTGAATAACAAAGAGTCAAATTTTTCTAAGTAATCTGTGTAAACAATTTAATGAAAAACATAGAATCAAAGATAATCATGTATAAATTTTATAGATCCAAGCATAGATTTAATCGAATATTAATCCTAACAATCAATAATGCATGACAGAATTGATAAAAACATTTTAATAACATCAATTATTCATGTGAAATAAAAACCATAATCATCAAAAAACCTATATAGGGAATTAATTAAATAAAAAGATAATTATTTCATTGAATAGGGTTTCATCCTTAACCTCAATATAAAAAAATTAGCTAGACATACTTGAATTAGGTGTAACACAAAAAATAAAATCACTCATGGAAGCCGAACTGCTGCTGCCCAGCCTTGCGTCTTGCGTCTGCAGCTCTTGCTTCCTGGACTTTTGTTTCTGTCCTCTAGCGGCTCCTCTCCCTCTCCGAAAGTCAAGAGCTTAACTTTCTTATATAGCCTTTAAAATGGGCCCCACCATGTCAATCCTAAAGCCAAAAGGGTTTGGCCTTTTATTTGTTTTGCTTCACTCACATGGGCACTTTGAATTGTAATAGGTTTCCTTTTTCCATTTATGAAAGCCACGTGGAGTCCCTTCTTAAAGCTAAAATCAATTTCTCTCTTTTGTCTGCGTGTGCATGATGAATTAACTTGTTGAATTCGGTTCCTTGGCTTGATTTCCGCATGCATGTATGTCTAATTCCTTTCAAAAATCAATTAATCTTTAATGCTTACAAATTGAACTCCTTTATGTTCTTTTTATCCATAATCTCCACTTAATTTCCTATTCAATAAAATAATTTAATTAATTAAAAATAACAAATAAATATAACTAACAATTATTTAATTAATGGTAAAATATGTATGTATTATATGCTCAGCAAATACCCCCAAACTTAGATTTTGCTAGTCCTCGAGCAAAACTAAAATAATAAATAAATAAATAAATAAATAAATAAAAATAAAAAATAATAATGAAACAAAAAGTAAATCATTACTAAACCACTTTCGCAAGTAATCGCGATTGTGTTTAGCATATGCAAAAAACTTTTAAACCCCTAGGCGGCCCTAGTGGACGAGTTATAGTCTCGTGAGAGTTTCAGTGATGATACCCACAAACATCTTTTTTCAAAGAATTAAAATAAAAATAAAATGAAAAGAGCAACAAGCTTTAAACAAAACATGAAGATAACCTCAAAGTTTGCATAAATTATATAGCTCAAAGAAAATTTCAAATATTGGCAAAGTTCTAACTTTAATTCAATAGTCAATCACATCTCTCTTTTGATTCTTGTAGTGTGTGTGTAAAATCAATTCAATCAAATCCATTCTCAAAATCCTCAATATCAACAACCTTTGCCTCAAATAAAGAAAAAAGTAGGTCAAACTAATCTTACCTATATATGTTTTTTGATGATTATGGTTTTTAGTTCACATGATTATTTGGATGTTATTAAAATCTTTTCATCAATTCTGTCATGCATTATTGATTGTTAGGATTAATATTCGATTAAATCTATGCTTGGATTTATAAAGTTTATACAATATTATCTTTGATTCTATGTCTTTCATTAAATTGTTTACACAGAGTACTTAGGAAAACTTTGACTCTTTGTTATTCAATACATTAACATGAGACACTTAGATATCATATTATTAAGTAGAAAAAAAACCTACACAAGATTAATTTTATTTGGGCTTAACTGTTATATCCATGAAATGATATAGATTGATTTCGAGTTGTCACTCTAAAATTGGGAATTAATGAATATTTAGATAATTACTAGTTGAATAGTGGTGGATTCTGAAACCTTGATCATTTATATCCTATTGAATTCTCCTTTGCTTTAATTGTTTGATTTCTTTTATTTAATTTTACTTATTTTTATTATTGTTGTTTTATTTTTCTTCTTTGTCTAGTTAGTTTATGAGTGTTTGGAAACAAGATTCAATAAATCGTTTGGTAAAAAAAGAGTCGAAAATTGATAGTAGTCGAGATAGTTCTTTAGAAGTGATGGATGACCCCAATAGATTATTGCCAGTACTACCACCAGTGCAAGCAGAGAAAACCCTTAGACAATATTTTTCACCACTTGCAGCCAACCAACCATCTTGTATTGTGTTGCCACAAACCACAGCAACACACTTTGAACTTAAGCCATTAGTCATTCAACATTTACCACCTTTCCATGGGTTAGAGGGAGAGGAGCCACCAGAGGACGGAAACAAAAGTCCAGGAAGCGAGAGCTGCAGACGCAAGACGCAAGGCTGGGCAACAGCAGTTCGACTTCCATGAGTGATTTTATTTTTTGTGTTACACCCAATTCAAGTATGTCTAGCTAATTTTTTTATACTGAGGTTAAGGATGAAATCCTATTCAATGAAATAATTATCATTTTATTTAATTAATTCCCTATATAGGTTCTTTGATGATTATGGTTTTTATTTCACATGAATAATTGGATGTCATTAAAATCTTTTCATCAATTCTGTCATGCATTATTGATTATTAGGATTAATATTCGATTAAATCTATGCTTGGATCTATAAAATTTATACATGATTATTTTTTATTCTATATCTTTCATTAAATTGTTTACACAGAGTACTTAGAAAAACTTTGACTCTTTGTTATTCAATATATTTACATGAGACACTTAGATAACATATTATTAAGCAGAAAAAGAACCTATATTAGCTTTAATTACTTGGGCTTAATTTTTATATTCATGAGATGACATAGATTGATTTCGAATTGTCACTCTAAAATTAATTAATAATTAGATAAATACTAATTGAATAGTGGTGGATTTTGGAACCTTGTTAATTCTTATCTTATTGAATTCACCTTTATTTTAATTGCTTACTTAGTTTAATTAGTTTGATTTCCCTTAAAATCCCAATTTTCTCAACTAGATTGGAATTAATATTAATTTTAGATTTAAATTAGACTTTTCAATTTATAACAATCCTTGTGGGATCAACCTCGTTACCACTATTCTATTTCTAGATTCGTGCGCTTGCGAGTATATTAAAATTTTCACAACAAGTTTTTAGCTACAAATCATTAACTCAATCTATGAGAGAGTAATCTGTTGAAATACTAATAATGATCACTATTACTGTATTGGTACTAGTAATATTTGAACGTTCAATCCATTTTCTCTTCGGGTGAGGCTACATCCTCGCAAAAAGGAAAAAAAAACCCTTGTATTTTATCAAAATCTTATATTACAAAACTGTTTGAGTTCATTTAAGGGACAAATTCAATTTAATTGCTAATTTACATATATACTTCAATTTAAATTATGAAAATATCAATTTTACCCCAAGAAACGTGAACACATCATCTTACCCTTTTTATTACTAAAAAATAGATTAAAAAATTCATTTATGCTTATCTTCTAAACAAAAATTGAGGTAAGTTGAGGTTTTCGCAATTTTGAAGGGCAAATTGAAGATTTTTATTGGTAGGAGAATGAATTGAAGTTCGCCTAGTTAATATAACAAAATTTTCTTATTATTCTGGCACATATTGACCTCATCTACTAAACATATAAAAGTCTTTCTCTAATTAGATGCAATGTTGTCATGGCGGATTCGCAAATTGCGTTCATGATGAAAAAAATTAATGCAAGTAAATGGACAATTTGTTGGCTAAGTCGCACAATAGGAGTCACATGTAATTGTAACCAGAATTTTAATTTCATCACTTGAAAATAAAAATATTGGCTTTTGATTTCTTTTATTTTATGTTTTTTTATTTTATTTAAGAAAAACCTATTAGTAATTACAAAATTGTTTCAAGCAGTTGCTTCTAAATACAAATATGTCTTATTTTATTTATTTGTGATGGCTAGTTTGACTTAATTTAAGATATGTCTTTGAAATTTAGATATTTCTTTATTCTTGTTATATAACTAAATAATATAATATTTATACTTGATTGATGACTTAAAATGATAATATGTTAGTTTGTTAATTTTTATGCAGCTAGTATGGTAAGAAATTGCTTTTGATAAGACAATAGTGAAAACAGAGATAACAATAAGATTAATCATTTAATGATGCAAAATATAGGCTTCATCTTGTTGGCTCTTGAAAATTTAAGACCTAGATGTTGTTATTACTAAGAATAACCAGTAGGAATTTCAATCAATGTTGTCAGTTTCAGTTTTTTTTTTTGGTCTTTCTATTGTAATGCTCTTGAGATGTTATGAATTAGAAAAATACAAGTTCTTAATCACACGCTCTTATTAGATGGGAAGCATCATAAAAAGAAGAAGCAAATTCTCAAACTGGGTGGCCAAAAAAGCTTGTGGCAATAAATTAAGTCTTTTGAGCAAGCTGGGGGACTCAAGCCAGCTGTGTGGATTGAATAGAAAAGTAGGAACAAGTGGATAATGAGTCCAATGAAGCCAATAACTAATGCTACTTTAATTTGGTCACCATATTAAGGTGCTTGGAGGTAAACTTGTGGCCAACCTACTAATGAAACGTAAAAATGTCAAAGATTTTTAGTTTCATCATCGCCTAAAATTATTGATTGCTCAAGACTTACCAGGGAAGAGTGTTTGATTGAAAAGTTAAAATAGGCTCTCAAAGACTCTATCTACCCTTGTTCTGCAAGGGGATGCAAATGAACTTGATAATCAGTTATTTCTTTTATCTTTTATGAGTCCTTTTGCAGTAATGATCAATTGTAGTGGAATTAAAACTATGTTTTAACAAAAGAAGAATTAATCCATTATGAGTACGAAATATTATGTCATGTGTTTTTTGTGTGTGCGCCTAGTGCTATTGACTCCTACAAATTCAAGACCCATATGTGGTTAGCACGAAGAATAACATGCAAGATTAATTAGTTCAAGGAATTTTTGTTAATGCATTCAGTATTCAACTTTTCTTATTTTGTCTCTCTTCTACAATGTTTTTGGGATGTTATGAATTAAACAAATACAATCTCCAATTCACACACTCTTATTAGATACGAAGCATCATAAAAAGAAGAAATAAATTCTTAAAGTGTGTCACCAAAAAGACATGAGGTAGTGAATCACTTCTTTGAACAAGTAGGGATTTAACACTACTGTATGTATGAATAAGGAAGCAAAAGCAAAGAGATGATGAGTCCAATGAAGCCTGCAACTAATTCTCCTGTAACTTTGTAGCAGTGCCGGGACACTTGGAGGCTAACTGGTAGCTAGCTTGCTAATGAATTCCATCTCTTCCCCACTTGAGCAATTGCCAAGGTAGCCGATATGCTTGGTGTGTATAACAATATGAAAACCAATTGATCCAAAGTATTGAACAAAATCAACAAGAATTACGTCTAATATAAATGCTTAAATTATCCATACTTAAGCAATTAATTATTTAAAATTTGCATATATACATAATTGTGAAACCATCTAGTAATTAATGTCGATGCTCATAATATCTTGAGCTTTTATTATAGTTTAATTAATGCTTTTAGATTTGGTTTAATGCTTTGGTGAGTTACAGTAATTTTGCCTCTACATTTATGTGAGATAATGCTTTCCACTGTTTGCATATTGCATTATTACACGAATCTTAATCTAAAACTTTTCAATATTTGTGTAAAATGATATTAACAGATAATTTGATGATTCACAAAAATGATTAAGTACTGATGAAGCTTGGCTTGGACTTGGTTGTTTTATATTGAATAAATGTGTAGGACTGATTATGTGCCGTTTTTCGAGTGGTGATATTGAACCTTCTCAAAATATCTTTTTAGCCATCACCTTTTAATTAATTTACTTAATTAGCAAAAGTATCCTTTTCCTCGCTCTAGCATTTATTTTGTTGTTTTTGGCATGTCTTATGATAGTGGTGGTGGCCATGAAGCTGAACAAAAACAACTTCAATATAATATCAGAACATCCTCTCTTTAATTGTATCATAGATAATTACATTAATTTCTTTTTTAATAAATACTTTCTGTAAATTCAACATCTTTAACACTAATGTTGTTTGTTTTTTTATCATGTTAAATTTCACTTTAAAAAAAATGTTGGTTCTATAATATTCAGACTCAATACATAATGCTTATATTAGAATTTCAACTTGATGATATTGGATATTTGACATTGTTATAGAGATTGATGTAATTGCATGCTTATATTAGAATTTCAACTTGATGATATTGGATATTTGACATTGTTATAGAGATTATGTAATTGCATTTGAGGTGCTTTATTGATTTGCTGTTAATGAGAAGTTAAAATGCGTATACTTGGAGGAAAACTAATGTAAAATTATCCGGAACTTTTTTTTTGAAATGGTCTGCCGCTACTATAGAATCTCATGGATATACAATACAACCTCTCTAAATTAATATTAGAATCATACAATTCTATTAATATAAAGAGATGTTGATATTAATTACTCTACAAGTTAATAATCTTTTAATTTATAGAGTGTATATACAATTAAGTGAACATATATTTAATCAACTAGATAATTCATAGTATTTTACCAACATAGCCAATTAAAAATTAATTAATCCCCTAAATATAGATTACAATTAACCAAAAAAAAAAAGAGAATTCCTGTTGTTTTGAATTCAGCAGGAATAAGTAATATCAGAGATGAGACCCCACTATGTTTAGATTTGAAGAAAAATAAATAATAATCGAGTCATGTTTTATTTAATAACATATTATAACAATTATGTTTGTAAGCCCAACAAATTATTATTTTATAGTAAGAATGTGACCATACAATTATGAACATAATCTCTTATACAACTTATTGATCGATTAATATTGTTGAGTGTTAGAAAATGTATATTTGTAAAGGAGAAAATCGTCATTTTACACTTCAAGTTTTACTAACACCCTTACTTTTATGTACTTAAACTTCTTGTCATTTAATTATGTGTGTTGTATAATAATTAAGTATTTTATATATTTTAGGGGCATCATAGTCATTTTATAATGAACAAGAGATCAGACGGAAAAACGGATATTACTTTTGAACTCAGGACGGTCGAAAACCTTAAGAGGAGCATAAAAGGAAAAATGGCACTTGTAAGGTACTATTCACATGTATAGTATTGTCTACGTTATTGTTCATGACACTGTTCAAATAGACGGATCGATAACGTGGCATTGACTGATGAGTGTCACGATCCTGTTGGACTAAAATTCTTATGCATTGTTGATCGATGACGTGGCAGCATATCAGTCGACCAAAAATCTCGCGTATGTTACATGCTTTACACAAGATTATTTTCAACCAAACCGTGTCACTGTTCAACCCGGGTCAAATCGTGTTACTGTTCACCCACATAGTCAAACCGCACACTGTTGATTGATGATGTGGCGCAATCCTGAGCGTTCAAACTGTTTTTAATTTGATGGCCACGATTTATTCAATGTGTCTATAAAAAGGGGGTCTCCCCCCAAATTTGATACCTCTTAATCCATTTTGGACTATATTTTCTGTAATAGATTTCTATTCAATTTATTCTCGCCATTTAAATTCCAATTTTAGGATAATCTAAATCATTTTCACCACAAATCCAACTACCCATTTAGAAAATTAATTCTACACACAATTAAAATCCACCTCCTTGTGGAATCGACACTCTTCACTATTAATCTATTCTACAATAGATTCGTGTACTTACAAGTTCAATAACATTTCCACAACAAATATCAATATCTCTTTAAATTAATAGATGTTACATGATTTATTTATTATTAATTTATAGAAGTATTACTATATATCCATGCAAATATATAGGATTGATTGTGTCACTGGCTTGCTTAAAATAGGATGTGGTTAATTTCGTTGGAGGGCGTGGCTTCTAGAAATGTCTTTACATATTAAAACAATAGTTTGACGATTGATATAATGAGAAAGAATCTAACAATAAACTAAACATAATAATAACACTAAAAATGATGAAATTAATTTAATGTATGTTAAAATTGTCGTCGTAATGCAACATGATATTAAAGTCAATAGTTAATTTAAACAAACACAACATAAAGTCACTGCAACTCTTTTCTCAATATTCATTCTTATAAATAGAGACTCATACTGCCCTGATTGATGTAGACCTCTTATACTTCTAATTAAGTTATTGATAATTTACCTAAGAAATAGAAATATGTAGAAGAGCCTTAGTTTCATCATCTTGGCTTTGCTCGTTGTGGCAAACATTGAAAGTAGACTTATTGTAGCCAATCATATTGGCCAACGATCTACCATAGATGCGTCATTTTCCAGTAATCCTATAGTATCACCAGACATTGTCGATTGCTCAGGGATTACAAGGGAAGAGTGTTTGATTGCGAAGCTAAAGAAAGCTCTCAAAGACTATATCTATCATTGTCCCCCAGAGGGATGCAAATGATTTTGATAATCAGTTATTTCTTTTATCTTTTATGAGTGCTTTCGCAACAATGATCGAGTGTAGTGAAATTGAAACTATATCTTAATAAAAAAAAGAAACTAATCCATTATGAGTGTGCAATGTTATGATATGTGCCTTTTGTGCGTGCATCTAATGCTATTTTGTTGTATACAAATCGTTAACTCAATCTATGAGAGAGTAATTTGTTTAAATACTAATAATGATCAACATTACTGTGTTAGTACTAGTAATATTTGAACGTTCAATCCATTCCCTCTTCGGGTGAGGCTGCATCCTCACAAAAAGGAAAAAAAACCCTTGTATTTTATCGAAATCTTATATTACTAAACTATTTGAGTTAATCTAAGGGAAAAATACAATTTAATTGCCTGAACAAATTTATGTATAGACTTCAATTTAAATTATGAAAATATCAATTTTACCCTAAGAAACGTGAACACACCATCTTACCATTTTTTATTACTAAAAAATAGATTAAAAAATTCATTTACGCTTATCTTCTGAACAAAAATTGAGGTAAGTTGAGGTTTTCATTATTTTGAAGGGTAAATTGAAGATTTTTATTGGCAGGAGAATGAATTGAAGTTCGCCCAATTAATATAAAAATATTTTCCTATTATTCTGGCACGTATTGACCTCATCTACTAAACATACAAAAGTCTTTCTCTAATTAGATGCAATGTTGTCATGGTGGATTCGCAAATTGCATTCAAGATGAAAAACAAAATTAATGCAGGTAAATGGACAATTTATTGGCTCGGTTGAAGTCACATGTAATTGTAACCAGAATTTTAATTTCATCACTTGAAAATAAAACTATCGGCTTTTGATTTCTTTTATTTTATGTTATTTTATTTCATTTAAGAAAAACTTTTATGTAATTAAAAAATTGTTTGAAGCAGTTGTTTTTAAATGCAAATATATATTCTTTCATTTATTTACGATGGCTAGTTTGGCTTTAATTTAAGATATATCTTTGAAATTTAGATATTTCTTTATTCTTGTTATATAACTAACTAATATAATATTTTTACTTGATTGATGACTTAAAAATGATAATATGTTAGTTTGTCAATTTTTATGCAATTATTATGGTCAGAAATTTTTTTTATAAGACAATAGTGAAAGAAGAGATAACAATAAGATTAATCATTTAATGATGCAAAATATAGGCTTCATCATGTTGGCTCCTACAAATTCAAGATCTAGATGTGGTTATTACTAAGAATAACAAGTAGGAATTTTAATTAATGTTATCAGTTTCAACTTTTCTTTTTCTATCTTTTTATTGTAATACTCTTGGGATGTTTTGAATTAAACAAATACAAGTTCCTAATGACAGGCTCTTATTAGAATCATAAAAAGAAAGAAACAAATTCTCAAATTGGGTGGCCAAAAAGACTTAAGGCAATAAATTACGTCTTTTGAGCAAGTTGGGGGATTTTGGGCTAGTGTGTGGATTGAATAGAAAAGTAACGGCAAGCTAATAAGAAGTAATCTTATATTATTCATTTCTTGTCCAATTAGAATGATTCTTCTTTATATTGATTGTTGTTGTAACATATGCACTTTGAATTTCTTACTAAAGAGTACGATTTAATTTTTCTACTGTGAATCGAGATAAATTGAGTACAATTAAGAGCTTGAGTGGTCGGAGTTTAGTTCCGTTACGGATCCGGTATAAGCTTAATCTGTATTAAGCTTATGTTAAAAAAAAAAAAAAAAAGAGCCGGTTTATATTTGTGGACAAGGGGGAACTATTTTGGAATTAAGAGAGAGAAAGAGACAGAAGAGAGAGAGAAAGAGAGAGATAACCCGGTTTGACACGTTTGACCCGACCCGGACCCGCGACGTTGACCCGGTCGTTTCTCCCGATTCCGGCCACCTCACCGGCCGTGCTTAGTACCGTTTTGAAGCTTGTGAGACGAGCAACGTATCCCTGCCATCCTCGTCGCCGGAAACTGCCTGGAACGCCGCCGGTTGAAGCCCGAAACCCGCGGCCTAAACCCGTTTTCGTCGCCGTCGATTTCGCCGGATTTGTGGTACGCCACCACTTGAATCTTGTTCCTCAGCTCCCCAGCATCATTTTCCGACCGACCCCGTCACCTGAATCGGCCGGATTGCCGCCGATTTGCTCTTGGAAAACTCGCGGCTTTGGGACCTCGATCCGCCGCCGTCGCCGCGCGTGGGAGGTCACCGCCGCCACCATTGGACTCAGCGTGGCCGGAACTAGCAGACCTAAGCTCCCCGTTGCCGTTGACTGAAGTCCAGTCACCGTTGACCGGCAGGGGCAATTCGGTAATTTCACAAAACTTTGGGGGTGATTTTGTAATTTGTGAAATCAGTGGGTAATTTGGTAATTTGATGTTACGGCAGTAAGGTAATTTGTGATTTCGAGGTTATTTCCGTGATCCGAATTGAGAATACTTTGGTAATTGAAGATTCTACGGATATTTTGGTAAAATAATGATGTTGAGGGCATTTTGGTAATTTTGGCATGTAGGGGTATTTTGGTAATTTTATACATGCGAGAATAATTATTATTGATAGCTATTCGTTTCGAGAAGTATTATATAAGAATAGTTGTATTTCAATTCACGGAGAATGATTGTTGTTTCCTTGATTAGGAGGATCCGCGAACGAGAATCAACCCGCGGACGTGATTGATACCGAGTTTGGACATTGTCATGGTGAGTGGAATATACAACACTTATTTTTATAAGAATATGCCGATTTTATTAGACAGAGCAGTATATTTGAAAAATAAGTATTTGATGCTTTAATTGAATGATTTTCTAGAAAATTGAGATTTATTTATGTGTTGAAATCTATTGTTATTAAAAATGAGTTTAATTAACGATTTTTATCGTTTTTGAGTAAATGCATGATATTATAATTGAATAGATTTGAAATACGTTGAAGAAAGAGAAAATGAGATTTGAGATGTGACTATATGTTTTCGTACATGTGTATTACATGTTATTTGAGAAATTGTTAACAGTACCCTCCCCTCCAGATATAGAGAAACAGATAATATGAGATGAATACAGAGATACAGATGAGATGAAATAGAGGCCTTTGGGGCCTGTCTAACACACATAGAGGCTTTGGGCCGTGTGTTGGGCGTTTTTGCCTTTTGGGGGCATATGCATGCAGTATGATGAGTACAGATATACTGATATGAGATACAGACAGCTGTTGAGATACAAATGATACAGATGATATACAGGCCTTTGGGGCCGTCTGAGTACACACAGAGGCTTTGGGCCGTGTGCTTGGATGCTTTTGTCCTTTGAGGACTAGATTGATATGATGAGATATGAGATTTTCCCTATCTATCCGTGTAGCTCCGGGGCATGACGATACCCAGATAGTACGTCATTGCCTGTCTGTTGAGGTCCGGATATAATGAGATATGAGATTTATTCTGTCTATCCGTGTAGCTCCGGGGCGTGACGATACCCAGATAGTACGTCATTGCTTGTCTGTTGAGGTCCGGATATAATGAGATATGAGATTTTCTTTATCTATCCGTGTAGCACCGGGGCGTGGCGATACCCAGATAGCACGTCATTGCCTGTCTGTTGAGGTCCGGATATGATGAGATCATTTTCCTGAGTACTTGTTTGATGATAACTTTTGATATGAAAAGTATTATGCTTCCATCGACTTTACGCAGATTTATGTAATATAGTATTTCAGTGACTGATTTAACTTATATATGTTGATGTAAGTAAACTGGATTTCTAAACGAATCACAATAAAAAATATATATGTTTGACATGTTTGAAAAGTCTATTTTGAGATATGTACGAATATTGATTTATCTGTTATGCCCATGTGTTTATGTAATGTTTTGATATGAGATGTTGATATATATGTGTTTATTGACATGGGCATACATATGAATATTTCATTGGCATGAGCACGAAAATGCATTATGTTTTCCATGTTTCCTGGAAAATGAGAAAGTTGATTTTAGCAAATGAGATTTGAAAAGAAAGAAAGATTGTTTTACAGTTTTAGCTTGGATGCTTGAATTCGTTACTGGCTTAGTGGAGGACTCTCCAGATGTTTATATAGTTATGAGATAAGTGGGCGAGGGACGCATTGCGAGAAGCCCAAAGAGTATGAAAGAGAAAGTTATGAAAGTTAAGGGAGTGTCCTACTAAGCGGTAATCGAATGAAGGTAACTCAAGTAAGTGGTTTAAAAGAGAATGTGAAAGTTTGAGAAAGACAGAATGAGATTTCGATGATTTGTTTTACGATGTTTTCGAATACCATGGCACGACATTCATTTGATATGTATATGTATGTATGTATTTTGATATATACAAAACTGGTTTACTTACTGAGTTTTGTACTCATTATAGTTTATTGTGATTCAGTTTTTGTAAGCAGGATTCGTGTTGGGCGTCGATAAGGATTTGAATGGTGGAATTAGATGGTTTGGCATGAATTTTAAATTCTTCCGCTGCTTTGTATTTATTTTTAAGGATATGATTTTTATGGATTGTAAAAGGAGTATTTATTATTATTTTATGAGATTTAAGCTTCTAGCAGTAAGATTCGCCCTGGGAGTGCGAGGCGGGTCGTTACAGTTGTAATCTCTTATTTAGATGTAATTCTTTTGTATTCAGTTTTGGTTAATAAAACAGTGTGAATGTTTTCTTCTCATCTGGTAGTTTGTTCTTTGCAATCCAATTTTTTTTCCGTTCTTGACTCTATTCATTAGAAATCTTGATTCCAAATCAATCTTGATTGATTAAAGATTGAAGTACTAAATCAGTTCTTGTTATTAGCCACGACAAATTACAAGAAGTTGTATAAGACCTTTGGTAATTCTTGGGTATATCACTTCTAAAGCCAGAGATCGAGAAATTAACCATTAGTGGTGATTTCTCACTCTGGAAGATGAAGATAAAGGCTCTGCGCATTTATCAAGGCCATGAATTTGCTCTGGGAAAAGAAGATCCTAATAGAGCTACGAGTTCCATGCCTGATGAAAAAAAAAAAAGATCTAGAACAGAGCCCATATTACCTTGAATTTAAGTCTTAGTGACTTAATCTTAAGGGAAGTCTTTAAATCAAAGATTGCTTTAAGGATATAGAATAAGGTAGAGGCACTGTACATGGAGAAGTCCTTGGTTTACAGGCTTTTCTTAAAGAAACAACTTTATATTTTTCAATGAAAGAAGATGTGTCTATCCAATAACACATTGATACTTTTAACAAGATCATCATTAATCTTGAAGGGGTTAAAAATGTGAAAATTAGAAATCAAGATAAAGCATTTTTCTTGCTCAGTTTACTGCCATAATCCTATTAAGGTTTTGTAGATGCAATGTTGTATAGAAAAACAAAATTAACCTTAAAAGATTATTGAAATGAACTTAAACTCGTTAGTACAACTTGTCGATTTTAAGTTGTGAATACGAGTGACATGTCATTTCAGTTGAACGGGATTCCAGAGCTGATAATTTGACAATGTCATCCAAGATCATTAAAACATACGTGACTAATGCACGCCTGGTTTAAGCTTAAACAGCATTGCTAGCAGTCGTTTAAGGAAAGCTTTTAAGTGACGCATGAGTTGCTCGTGACAGGAGGTTAAGGCTGTTGGATTTGGAGGGAAAATTCTGAATCTGTTATGCCTGGCAAACTGATATATATATTCAAGCTGGTTCTGGTGTAGTCTTGATTGATTCAAGGAGAAAGAGATAAGACAGCTATAGTGAAAGAAAAGCTTTGTGAGTAGTCTCTGTATTGTGCGTTATTTTCTCTGTAACCTTGAAGCTCAATAAAGTTGCTTCATATGTTGGTTTTCTCCAGTGGATGTAGGCACCCTCAAGATGCTGAACCATTTAAGTTCTTGTGTTATTCTTGGTTCTTTGGTTGTGTACTTTGATATGATCGTTGTTCTTGTTTAGCTTAGGTTTTGATTCTTGAGTCTTTGAGTTTGAGTTAGGTCTTGGTGTGTGATTAATCTAGCAATCAAAGGGTTAATTTCACAACAATTGGTATCAGAGCCTTAACTTTGATTTCAAGGTTCAAGAATGAGTTCAAAAGTGGATCTTGAGAAGTTTACGAGGCATAATGATTTCAATATGTGGAAGATCAAGATAGAGGTTTTGTTGATTACTCAAAGGCTGAGAGAAGCCATAGATCCAGTCTCTAAGCTTGAAGGAGGTAAGGCTTCATCAGCTAAGACCCTAGAACAAGTAGCAGAGATTGACAAAAAAGCTAGAAGCACAATCATTTTGAGTCTTTGTGACTCTGTAATTCAAGAAGTGGCCAAAGAAAGAACTGTTGCTAGTTTATGGGCCAAGTTAGAGAATCTGTATATGACAAAGTCTTTGGCAAATAGACTTTACATAAAAAGGAAGATGTTCTCACTAAAGATGATTGAAGGGGCATCATTAAATGATCATATAGATGAGTTCAATACGGTTTTTGATGAACTAGAGACTATTAATAAAGGACTGAGTGATGAGAGCAAAGCTTTGCTACTAATCAGCCCTTTACCAAAGTCATACGAACACTTTATGGATGCATTGCTGTATGGGAGGCAAACACTCTCCCTAGAAGAGGTCAAATATGCTCTTGACACCAAGAAGTGAAAGATAAGCAAGATAATCTAGAAAGTGAATCAAGTGAGGGACTAATGGCTAGAGGCAGACTTGAGAAAAGAGAAAGCAAGGGAAAGAAACAAGGCATATCAAAGTCTAAACAGAGAAATTTAAAGTGCTTCTACTGCCATATAGAAGGGCATTTTAAAAAAGATTGCCCTGAAAGGAAGAACAAGAATAAAGAAACCAAGAAAAGAATTAGAAATGCAGCTATAGCCACAGAAGAAGAATGTAGCTTTGAAACAGCTGGAGTACTCATTGCCACAAGTCAGAAACCTTAAAGTCAGTGGGTCCTTGACTTAGGTTGTACCTTTCATATGTGTTCAAATAGAAGTTATTTTTCTACACATTAGCCATGTGATGGGAGTATGGTTTTAATGAGTAATAACTTAATTTGTAAAATGGTTGGTATTGAGACTATTAACTTTAGAAGTTTGATGGTGTGGTAAGGGAATTGACACAAGTGAGGTTTGTTCCTGAACTAAAAAGGAACTTAATTTCAATTGGCATGTTAGATTAAATAGGTTGTGTTATTAAGGCTGAAAAAAGTGTCTTGAGGGTGATTAAAGGCTTAATGGTGATAATGAAAAGTTTAAAACAAAATGGCCTGTATGTGATGGATGAACATGCTACTGTTAGGGAGGCAAGTATAACTGACAGTGGAGGGAACAAATCAATACTGTGGCATTTGAGAATGGGGTATATGAGTGAGAGAGGTTTGAGAGAGTTACAAAAACAAGGAGTGTTTGGGAATGATCAGATAGGAGCTTTGGGGTTTTGTGAAGATTGTATTCTAGGAAAGTCTTCCAAGTTAAGGTTTGAGACTACAGCTCACAGCACCAAAGAGAAACTAAGATACATACACTCTGATTTATGGGGGCCTGCACAAGTGAATTCACTAGGTGGGTGTAGATATTTTTGACTTTTATAGATGATTTTTCAAGGATGGTTTGGGTCGTTACACTCAAAAGTAAGAATGAGGTTCTTGAAAAATTCAAAAACTGAAAGATTTTTATTGAAAACCAGACTGGTTTGAAGGTGAAAACTCTAAGGACAGATAATGTATTGGAGTACTACAATAAGCTGTTTGAAGAATTCTGTGAAAAGAATGGTATTCAAAGGCACAAAATTATCACCCATACCCCTCAATAAAATGGCCTTGCTGATAGAATGAACAAGAATTTGGTGGAGAAGGTAAGGTGCATGCTAATCTATTCTAAGCTCCTAAAAACCCTTTGGATAGAAGCTTTAAACATAGCATGCTACTTAGTCAACAGGAGCCCATCAACTGCTATAAATTGTAAAACACCAATGGAACTTTGGTCAGGTAGAATGGCTAACTATGCAAAACTCAAAAATTTTGGCTGCACAGCATATGCTCTTGTGAAGTAGGGTAAGCTGGAACCAAGAGCATTAAAATGCAGGTTTCTAGGGTATCCAAGGGTGTTAAAGGCTATAGATTGTGGTGTGTTGACTTAAAACCACAACAATGCATCATAAGTAGGAATGTAAGATTCCATGAAGAAGAGTTATTGAATAAACCAAGGAGCCTTGTTAACAATATTGAATCAAGTACTGAAACTGATAAAATGAAATTTCAGGTGGAGCCTCAAAACTTAAAAGAACTTGAGCCTGAAACTAAGGCTGTTGAAATAGAACCTAAATCTGGTGTTGAACATGAATTAGCAGAAAGTGAAGAGGACACCTATCAGTTGGCAAGAAACAGAAAGAGAAGGACAATAAGACCACCTAAAAGATATGCAGTGGTTGATCTGATTGCATATGCTTTGACTGCTGCTCAAGAGCTGAATGATGATGAACCAATGACTTATCAGGAAGCTATCACAGGCAAAAACAAGCAGGAATGGAAGAGGGCAATAGATGAAGAGATGACATCCCTAATGAAAATAAGACCTGGGAATTGATTGAAAAACTAGCTAAGAGGAAAACAGTAAGCTGTAAATGGATCTTCAATATTAAAGATTGTATACTTGGATTGAACCTAGAAGATTTAAGGCTAGACCGGTGGCAAGGGGCTTCACACAAAATGAGGGAATTAACTTCACTGAAGCATTTTCTCTTGTAGTGAGACATGCTTCCATTAGAATTATTCTTGCACTTGTGGCTGTTCAAGATATGCATCTTGAGCAAATGGATGTAAAAACAACCTTCCTACATGGTAAATTACAAGAGGAAATTGTAATGTATCAGCCTGAAGGGTATCTAACATCGGGTAAAAAATATTGTGTTTGCTTACTTAAACAGTCTCTGTATGGGTTAAAGCAATCACCTAGGCAATGGTATCTGAAGTTTGATAACTTCATGATAACATATGTCTTCAACACGTGTAGCTATGATTGTTGTGTGTACTTCAAAGAGACAAGTAGAAGAGGAATGATATACCTTCTGTTGTATGTAGATGACATGTTGATTGCATGCCATGACAGGGAAGAGATCAATCACTTAAAAAAGCTTTTGATGAGGGAATTTGAAATGAAGGAGCTTGGAGAAGATAACAGAATTCTGGGAATGGATATCATCAGAAACAGGAGCAAGAAGAGTTTATTTTTAACTCAACAGAGCTACATTCAGAAGGTTTTGGTGAGATTTGGAATGAATGATGGTAAGCAAGTACAGACATTAATGGCAAGCCACTTCAAGTTGTCTACTGCTCAATGCCCTCAAACTGAAGCAGAACAACAGAAAATGGCTTGCATACCCTACTTCAGTGCACTAGGTAGCCTCATGTATGCCATGGTACTCACCAGACTTGATATCTCACATGATGTGAGTTTGGGAAGCAGGTTTATGGCAAACCCTGGATATGAACACTGGAAAGTTGTTCAATGGATTATGAGGTATCTGAAGGGGACTCTGAAGGTTGGTTTGGTCTATGGTGGAGAAGACAAAAATGGACACACATTGATTGGTTATATGGATGCTGATTTTTCCAATGATCTTGATAAAAAGAGGTCTCAAATAGGGTATTGTTTACTCTGGAAGGTTGCACAATCAGTTGGAAAGCAACATTACAGAATGTAGTGGCTTTGTCCATAACAAAGGCTGAGTATAATGCAGCAGCAGAAGCTCTCAAAGAAGCAATTTGGCTGAAAGGCATGATAACTGAGTTTGGAGCCAAAAAGAGTCTGTAGCAGTATACAGTGACAGTCAGAGTGCTATACATCTTAGCAAGAATCAATCCCATCATGAGAAAACAAAACATATAGATGTTAAGTTGCATTTCATGAGGTTCGAGGTGTCAAGGGGAGCTGTAAAGTTATTGAAGATTCATACTGAAGAAAATCCAGCTAACATGTCAAGTAAGGTTGTGCCAATTGCCGAGTTCATCCTTTATATAAACTCAGTAGGTATCTGCAAGTTTTAAGAACTCAAACTCGTTACTTGTCAATTTTAAGTTGTGAATACGAGTGACAAGTCATTTCAGTTAAATGAGATTCCAGAGCTGACAATTTGACAAAGTCATCCAAGATCATTAAAACTCATGTGACTAATGCACGCTTGGTTTAAGCTTAAACGACATTGCTAGCAATCGTTTGAGGAAAGCTTTTAAGTGACACATGAGTTACTCATGACAGGAGGTTAAGGCTGTTGGATTTAGAGGGAAAATTTTGAATATGTTATGCCTAGCAAACTGATATATATATTCAAGCTAGTTCTGGTGTAGTATCGATTGATTCAAAAGAGAGAGATAAAGCAGTTATAGTCAGAGCAAACCTTGGTTCTTTATTGTGGTCTCTTTATTGTGCGTTATTTTCTCTGTAACCTTGAAGCTCAATAAAGTTACTCCTTGTGGTGGTTTTCTCCAGTGGATGTAGGCACCCTCAAGGTGCTGAACCACTTAAGTTCTTGTGTGATTCTTGGTTCTTTGATCTGATCGTTGTTCTTGTTTGGCTAAGGTTTTGATTCTTAAGTCTTTGAGTCTTAGTTGGGTCTTGGGGTGTGATTAATCTAGCAATCAAAGGGCTAATTTCACAACAAAGATGTTAAACATCATTGAGCTCAAAGGAGATTCAGAGAAATAATGGACAAGAAATCAGTAATGGAGAAGGCCTGATTGCCAAAACTAGGGAGAAAAAAAAAGAAGTATAAAAGTCAAGAAAAGGGCAAAGAAAAGAGCCAATAAGCAAATGAGAAGAAAAATAAAAGGAAGTGTGTTTACTGCAGAAAATAAGGCTATTATATTAGAGATTGTGCAAAGAAAAATAAAAGGGAGAATCAAGAAAATTCAAGATATGCAGTTGTGGCTTCAGATGACTCCTCAGATGATAGCTATCATAGTGTTGATATGTAAATAACATTAAAAGGCTACTTAGAAGATCAATGGGTGTTAGATTCTGGCTGTTCTTTTTACATTTTCCCCAATAAGTCACTGTTTCATTAATATGAGTCTATTAATGGTGGTAAAGTTCTTATGAGAAATAAAAGTAAGTGTAAAATTATTGAAATAGGATCTGTCAAGCCAAGGATGTTTGATAAGGTCTTTAGAACTTCACATGCTGTAAGACGTGCCCTTATATTAAAGAGAAAATTAATCTATTTAGGCATGTTGGGTAGCTTTGAATATTCATTTAAGTCTGATAATGGTTACACTGAGTGACTAAAGGGGATTATATTTTAATGAAAGGTCAAAAGAGGAAAGGGTTGTATGTGTTATTTGGTTCTTACATTCATGCAAGTACTGCAATGACAGTAAAGTCTGATATAGACAAAACAAAACTTTGGCATCTTAGACTTGGCCATATAAGTGTAAAAGGGTTGTAGAAACTTGAAAGCCAAGGTTTATTGTGAGGTGGAAACATAAGTAGTCTTGAGTTTTGTAAGAACTATATTTTTTGGAAGGTACACAGAGCCATATTTCCAAAAGGGTCGTATAGATCTAAGTGTCTTAAAATATGTTTACTCTTATTTGTGGAGGTTAGCTCAAGTGTCATATTTGTTGGGGGTAGATATTTTATGACCTTGATTGATGATTACTCAAGAAGTGTATGGCTTTATGTTCTGAAATCCAAAGATCAGGCCTTAAAAGAAATTTAAGGTCTGGAAAACATTGGTAGAAAATCAAAATGGAAGGAAATTAAAGGCCTTAAGAACTGATAATGGCCTGGAGTTCTATAGTAAGGAGTTTGAAGTTTACTATCGAAGCATGAAATCTTAAGGCACAAAACTATCAGATTAACTCCTCAGTAAAATGTCTTAGCAGAAAGCTTAAATAGGATCATTGTTGATAAATCCAGGTGTATGTTGATTAATTCCAAACTTCCAAGAAGTTTCTAGGCAGAAAGTGTGAGTACAACTTGTTATCTAGTCAACAAGAGTCCTTCATCAACCATTGGTTTTAAACACCAGAGGAAATTTAGTTAGGGAGGCCTACAAAATATGACAATCTCATAATCTAAGGTTATCCTACTTGTGCACATGTAAATCAAGGCAAGCTTCAACCAAGAGCCTTGAAAAGATTTTTTGTTGGCTACGCTGATGGTGTCAAAGGATATAGAATTCGATGTGGATAACCTGGAAAATGTATTATTAGTAGAGATGTTATTTTCAATAAAACAACCATGGTTAAGGCTGGAAAGGAAATAATAAAAGCTAATAGGCATGTTAAAGGAGATGTAAATAAACCAATTAAGTCATTTGAGCTTAAAATGGAGTTTCTTAGAGCTAACGATAAGGAAATGGATACATTAAATGTTAAAACACAGGACACACTACAAATTGACATGCAGAGCTATTAACTAGCCAAGGACAAAAGCATAAGGAAAACCAGGTCACCTCTACGGGATAATTATATAGATTTGATTGACTATGCACTGATGAGTGCAGAAGATATGTCAATTAAGGAGCCTTCTAGCTATTTTGAGGCCATTAAAAGTGAGAACTATGACAAATGGATTGAGGCAATGAGAGAGGAGATGGATTCTTTACAAAGAAATCAGATCTGTAAATTTGTTCCAAATCTAAGTGATAAGAAGCTGATTAACTGTAAGTGGATCTTTAAGAAAAAAGATGGCATGCTCGGAGTTGAACTTTCAAAATTCAAGGTAAGGCTTGCGGCTAGAGGTTTTATATAGAGAAATGGTGTATATTTCAATGAAATCTTCTCCCTTATTATAAAACACAATTCTATCAAAATTCTTTTAGCTATGATAGCATTATATGATATAGAGCTTGAGCAAATGGATGTCAAAACTACTTTCCTGGATGGAAAGATTGAAGAGTAGATTTTGATGACTCAGCCTGATGATTTTGTAGAGATAGAGAAACAAAATCATGTTTGTTTGCTGCATAAATCAATATATGGACTCAATCAATATCTTAGAGAGTGGTATATGAGATTTGATAAGTTTATAGTGACTAGTAGTTACCACAGGAGTAGGTATGATAACTTTGTTGACTATGGTGGCTCAGATAAAGGTGGAGTGATATATTTGGTTCTTATAGATGATCTATTGATTGCTAGCAGACACAAAATTGAGATTGACAAGCTTAAGAAACTATTGAACTATGAATTTGAGATGAATGATCTTGGCAGTGCCAAAAAGATTCTAAGGATGGAGATCACAAGGAATAAATATGCTGGTGTTCTTTTCTTGAGTTAAGAGAAGTATGTTAATAATGGTGTTAGAGAAGTTTAATATGCAATAGTGCAAACCCGCTCTGACTCCTCTTGGTTCTCAGTTTAAGTTGTCTATGTTTTAAGCATCAGATGTTGTCAAAGATAAGCTTAGGATAAAAGAAATACCATTTGCACAAATTGTAGGGAGCCTTATGTATGCAATGGTGTGTACCAAACTTAACATAACTTATTTAGTGGGTGTAGTCAGCAGATTCTTAAGTTGTCCAAGTAAGATCCACTGGGACATTGTCAAATGAATATTGAGGTATCTCAGGGGTACCTCAAACATAGCTTGCTATTTGGAAGATCAAATCAAGTTGTGAGTGAAGTGGCGTGATACGTAGGCTCTGACTTTGGTGGAGACTTAGACAGAAAAAAGTCAATCACTGGATATTTATTCATGTTGAACAATTGTATGATTAGTTGGAAATCATCTCTAAACTCTGTGGTAGCTCTATCTTCTACAGAAGTTCGGTTTGTAAAAGCCACGAAGCAACCAAGGAGTTTATGTGGCTTAAAAGTATCCTCAATGAGCTTTGGTTAAAGTAAAAAATCAGTTTAGATTTTATGTGATAATCAAAGTGTTATACAATTGGTTAACAATCAAATATATCATGAGAGGACTAAGCATATAGATGTGAAACTACAAATCATTAGAGATGAAGTTGGAAAATGGACTATGGTGATCTCTAAGATACATATAGATGTAAACCCAGTAGACATGCTTACTAAAGTTCTTCCAATAGATAAGTTTGAGTTCTATGTGAACATGGTGGGAATCTTGCCCAAACCAAACTGAAGTCACGAGTGGACCGCAGTATTTAAAGGTTTGTTTGAAGCACCTTTCATGATGTAAAATCAATTGAATCAGATCTGCAAGGTGGAGAGTGTGGAGATGTGGTTAACTGATTTTGGGGACTAAAGTGAAATCGAATGAGAGTTTTGTGAGTCATTGTGCATATTGCACTCAGTTGAAGGGTGTTTTTGAAAAGTTTTATTGTCTGGTTTTTTAAACTTTGTTACATGGTTTTTGGAAAATTTCCAAAAAATGAGATGATGGCTTGCAGTATATGATATATAAGCCATTTCTCACTCATTTCTTCTACAATTAGAATAATTCTTCTTTGCATGTGATTCTTGGAACTCTTCAAATGTGATCTGTTTGTACTCTGTTCTTTATTAATCTTGATTCCAAATCGACCTTGATTGATTCAAGATTGAAGTATTGAGTCAGTTCTTGTAATTAGCTATTACAAATTACAACAAATGCAACTACAAAATTTCTTAAGAAATAAGTTAGTAAGTTATGTGGAATACAAGATTGCCTAAGATCTTATGGTAATTTATCTAGTTAATCCACACATGAGTTACCAATTGAATTGATGTGGGCATATCAACACGTCAAATACGTGTCAGAAATAATATGAGAAGTTTTCTTATATTAATTGAGGTAAACTTTAATTTATCCCCCTCTTAATGACAATGTTCAGTCCACCCTTTAAGAGCATGAGAACCGAAATCTACACTATTTTTTGTTCAGAACATGAGCTTAACTAGGAGGCAAGTTGATGATCTTTTTTTTATTTTCAAAGCAATAAATGTGGGTGAATTGATTTTTTTTCATAGTTTTTGTAGTAAATTGAAGATTCTCGGGGCATAAATTGAATTTACCCATAAATTAAATCAGATTGTTTTAGAATATAAGATTTAGAAAAAAATTAGATTACAATAAAATAGGATCCATATACCATCACCCTAAAATAAAGTAGACTTAAAATTTAAATATTACGTATGTTACAAACATTAATTATTATCGCATGATCATTATTAGTGTTTCAATAAATTTGTTTCTCATAGATTGATCAATGATTTGCATAAAACAAAGCATACCAAAAACACACACAAAAAGTAGATGACAAAGCATCAGGTACTTATAGTGGATTAATTTCTACTTTTATTGAAACACGGTTTCAATTTCACTACAATTGATCATTATCACAAGGGAAAATGCCCTTTTCACCCCTAAGGTATGATGCAATAGTTTATTTGATCCTTATTGTTTAAATAATAGCTCATTTCATCCCTATTTTTTAAGCAATAGCCTAGAACATCCTTTTATTAATTTACTATTATTGTGTTGTATAATTCATTGAGGGTGAAATAGGATTTCTAAATAATGATAAATTATTTTAAAATAAACTCTCAAACACAAATAAAAAACATCTAGCTTTAAGGATAACTTAATAAATAAACAATAATATATTAAATAATATGTAAATATATATATTTAGGACCAAAAAACATAAATTTCATAGGCACTAGAGTAATTTTTTTATCCTTTAGTTTATTCTTAACTTTAATATGGTCGCAGTATTGTTATTCTATTAAAAGTAATTACAGACTTCTTCATTTACTTAAAAAAATGTGCTCTAAATGCATAACATGCATTTAAAAATACTACAGAATAAAATACACTATATTGGATTTTTTTTAATCTTTTAGCTTATTCTTGACCTTATTATAAACAGTGATTCCTTATTGAAAAGATTTATTATTGTTGTTGATGTTGTTGTTGTTGTTATTATTTAGTTGACTTTATTAGAAAAACAATTAATGAACACACACACATACACACATGTTGCATATTCTTCAGTATTATTTTTGTTTTATTAAGTTGTCCTTAAATTTTAAATTTATGGAAAAAGTAAGCTATTATTCAATTATTCTTGAAATTTGTATTTTAAAAAGGTTTGTATTTATTGAACTGAAAATCCTATTTTTCCCTCAATGAATTATAGCATAAACTAATTTTAAATTCACGGAAGGGTATTTTAGGTTATTGTTTGAAAAATAAGGATGAAAGGAGGTATTTTTTAAAAAGTAAGGATGAAATGAGCTATATCCAACTATAGGGATGAAAAAGCTTTTTCCCTTGTCACAAAAGCACTAATAAAAATGAAACAAACAACTAATTACCAAAATCATTTACATTCCCCCCGAGGCATGTGAAGGTATAGTAACTTCTCGATCAAACAATTTTCCCTTGTAAGCCTAAGGAAGAGAAAATGAAGCGTCTATGATAGCATGAGTTTAGTGTTTACCATTACAAGCATGATGAAACTAGTCCCTTTGACTTTTTTTCAATTTCTTATTTGAATTCTAAACAGCTTAATTTGAATTAAAATGGAAGTGTAGGAATTACAAAGATACGAGCTTCTATTTTTTTAAAGGAATATTGACAAATGTATTGTATTGACTTTAATGTAATTGAAAAGAATTCAAAATGAAGCTTAAATAAATTATACCAATTTTGTTTGGATAAACTATTAATTTTAATATCTTGATGCATTATGAAGGTAATTTCAACATATATTTCATTAATTTTATCATTTTTTGTCTCATTATTTTGTTTAGTTTATTATTAGATGTTTTCTCTTTATATCAATCGTAAAGCTATTCTTTTTAATAGATAAAGATATTTCTATAAATGATGTCCTGCAATGAAATTAACCACATCCTATATTTTAGACAAGCTGTTAGCGCAATGTAATGCTAGATATTTTTGTGGACATACAATAAAGCTTTTGTAAATTAATAATGTCAAAATCATGCAATATCTATTAATATAAAGAGATGTATTAATTATGAAACGACTTGCCTAAACCACACGAGGCAAATGTGCATGATATCCTATAACATAATTGACAATATTCCATTTAATAAGTATTATGTCGTATCTCCCTTATAGATGTAAAACACTCCTAAAATAGTTCAATACACAACCAACCTCCGCATTCAACTTCCTCAATCAAAATACCAGCTATCATCTGACCATTCTAATGTCAAAATATAATATTTCTAAAACAACTATCATTGCTGGGCCAACTGTTGTATGTGCAATTGTCTTGTGTTGGGGGGGGGGAGGAGGGGAATATAATAAAAATATGGTGAATATAAAACTCAATGAGTGGATACAGTTTTTTAAAATAAAGTTGCTTTAAAATAATTATATCATTTCAGTAAATAATTTGACCAAATTTCCATAAGAAACTTAAATAACTTATTAAATTATAATCATACAATGACATTAACATAATATATAATATTGCATAAAATTAAGAAAAATCATAACACGTAGCAAACTCAAATATTGTATTCCAAAATACTGTCAGTAAACAAGTATCCAGGAGAATAATCTTGTCATACTTGGACCTCGACGGGTGGGCAACGATATACTAATGAGGGAATCGTCATGTCCTAGAGCTGCACCAGGTTGACAAGGAAATGCCATCTCTTTTGTCTCATAGATCTCATAATATATCTGCATGTATAAACTAGTCCCCATAAGACGATAGCTAGTAAAGGTGGGACTTGTCGTGACCTTTTCGAGCTTGATGACTAGTGCTCTAGTTGGTTTTCGATGGTGATACTAGCAAGGAAGTGACAGTCAGCTTCCAAGCTTTTAATCGGTACCTTACTCGACCGGTGGGGTGGCCAAAAATGAAAGATACAATCAGGTCTAGTTTGCGGGTTAACTTGGTCAACTTTCTTTCTCTCTTTCTCCCTTTATCTCCCCCTTCAGTCAATTTATAGAACCGGCTCTCTCTCCTCTCTTTTTTTTAGCTTACTACAAATTAAGCTAATGTCGCACTCCAGTGTTGAAGTTAAACAACTACAAAGCCATTGAATTATGCTTGAATTGTCTTGATTTCATGTAGTGACAATTTTAAATTATTCTAAACACAATACATTTAACAACCGTGTCAAATTTCACAACCAACATCTATTATTCATTGTCTTGAACTCGGCTCACCCCAAAATTTTACTAGTGATAATATGTAATAAGTCTAATAACTTTGAAAAATTTTATATTGAAGGGGAAAATAATACACTTAATTATAAACTTAAAGTGCATATGATGCAAATTAATCAATAAGTTAATAATCTATTAATTTATCGAGTGTATATACAATTCAATAAACATATATTTAATCAACTAGATAATTCATATTATTTTACCAATCTAGTCAATTGAAAAAACTTAATCCCCAAATATTGATTACAGTTAACAAAAAAAAATCAAAATTATCGTAGTTTTGAATTCAACAGGAATAAGTAAAATCACAGATGAGACCCCCTTATGTTTGGATTTGAAGAAAAAACTAAATAATAGTTGGGTCATATTTTATTTAATAACATATTATCAAAGTTATGTTTGTAAGCTTAGGAAATTATTATCTCATAATATGAATATGACCATTGAATTTAAACCATAATCTCTTATATAACTTGTGGATTGATTAATACAAATTTCTCTTTAAATTGATATATGTTAAATGATTTTGTCATTATTAACTTATATAAGTTTTACTGTATATCCATGTAAGTATATAACATTGTATTGCATCATTGGCATGCTTAAAATAAGATGTGGTTGATTTTATTGGAGGGCGTGGCTTATAGAAACATCTTTGTACATAAAAAAAATAGCTTGACGACTGATATGAAGAGAATGAATCTAACAATAAATTGAACAAAATAACAACACTAAAAATGATAAAATTAAATGAATGTACGTTAAAATTGCCTTTATAATGCAACATGATATTAACGTCAATAGTTAATTTAAACAAACACAACATAATTTATTTAATCCTCATTTATGGAATCTTTCAATCCCATTAATGTCATGCGACTGGTTTCTCAATATTCATTCATATCAATGGAGGCTCATGCCTTTCTGATTGTTGTAGATCTCTTTTATTTCTAATTAAGTTACTTACAATTCACCTAAGAAACAGAAATATGTCAAAGAGTCTTAGTTTAATCATCTTAGCTTTGCTTGTAGTGGTAAACACTGAAAGCACACTTATTTCAACAAGTCATAATGGCCAAGGATCCAACCCAGATGCTTCGTTTTCAATTAATCCTACAGCATCACTTGACATTGTTGACTGCTTAGGGCTTACAAGGGAATAGTGTTTGATTGCGAAGTTAAAAAAGCTCTCAAAGACTATATCTACCCTTGTCCCCCGGGGGGATGGAAAAAAATTGTGTAATCAGTTAATTCTTTTATCTTTTATGAGTGCTTTTGCAATAATGATCAATTATAGTGATATTGAAAATATGTCTTAATAAGAAGAAATTAATCCATTATGAGTATGCGTTGTTATGTCATATGTCTTTTGTGCATGCATCTGACACTATTTTGTTGTATACCTATCATTGACTCAATCTACAAGAGAGTAATATGTTGAAATACTAATAACGATCATTATTACGCTTATCTTCTGAACAAAAATTGAGGTAAGTTGAGGTTTTCATTTTGAAAGGTAAATTAAAGATTTTTGTTGGCAGGGGGATGAATTGAAGTTTGCCCCAATTAATATAACAAAACTTTTCTTATTATTCTGACACGTATTTGCCTCACTTACTAAACATAGGAAAGTCTTTCTCTCATTAGATGTGATGTTGTTATTTCTGATTTGCAAATTGCATTCAAGATGATTTTTTTTTTATAAGGAAATGGACAATTCGTTGGCTAGGCTAAACAACAGTAGTCACATGGAATTGTAACCAAAATTTTAATTTCATCACTTGAAAATAAAAATATTGGATATTTAATTTCTTTTATTTTATGTTATTTTATTTCATTTAAGGAACTTTTTTTGGTAATTTTAAAATGGTTTAAAGCAATTGTTCCTAAATGCAAATATGTATTCTTTTATTTATTTGCGATGGTTAGCTTGGCTTTAATTTAATATATGTTTTTGAAATTTAGAGATTTCATTACTTTTGTTATATAGCTAAATAATTAAGTATTTATACTTGATTGATGGCTTAAAAATGATAATATGTTAGTTTGTTAATTAATTTTTATCCTGCTAATATGATAAGAAAATATTTTTTATGAGAGAATAGTGAAAGCAAATATAACAATAAGATTAATCATTTAATGATGCAAAATCCTGCAAATTCATGACCTAGATGTGGTTACCATTAAGAATAATAAGTAGGAACTTTAATCAATGTTGTCAGTTTCAGCTTTTCTTTTCTGTCTTTTTTTGTAATGCTTTTAAAATGTTATGAATTAAACAAATACAAGTTCCTAATCACATGCTCTTATTAGATAGGAATCATCATAAAAAGATTAAATAAATTCTCAAATAGGGTGGCTAAAAATACTTGAGGCAATGAATTAAGTCTTTTGACCAAGTTGGGGAATTCAGGCCTACTGTGTGGATTAAATAGAGAAGTGGAAACAAGTGGATAACAAGTCCACTGAAGCCAATAACTAATGCTTCTTTAATTTGGTCATCATATTGGGGGACTTGTAGGTAAACTTGTAGCCAATCTGCTAATGAAACTTTAAAATGTCAAAGATTTTTAGTTTTATCATCTTGGCTTTAGTTGTAATGGAAAATACTAAAGCATTTCAGCATGTCTCACTTGCCAAGATTCTAACCCAAATGCTTCATTTTCCTTTAATCCAATAACATCATTGGACATTATTGATTACTCAGGGCTTATAAGGGAAGAGTGTTTGATCGAGAAGTTAAAAAAGCCTCTCGAAGACAATATCTACCCTTGTTCTCCAAGGGGATGCAAATGAATTTGATAATTAGTTATTTCTTTTATCTTCTATGAGTGCTTTTGCAATAATGATCGATGTTGTGGAATTAAAACTGTGTTTTAGTAAAAGAAGAAATTAATCCATTACGAGTACACAATATTATGTCATGTTTTTTTTTTTGTGCATGCGTCTTGTGCTATTAACTCCTATAAATTCAAGACCCTTATATGGTTAGCACAAAGAATAACATGTAGGATTAATTAGTACAAGGATTCTTCATCAAGTAGTTAATATTCAACTTTACTTAATTTGTCTCTCTACTGTAATGATTTTGAGATGACAAATGCAAGCTCCAATTCGCACACTCTTATTAGATAAAAAGCACCATAAAAAGAAGAAATAAATTCTCAAAGTGGGCGACCAAAATGACTTGAGACAAGGAATCAACTCTTAGAACAAGTAGGGGATTCAACATTGCTGTGTGGATTGAATAAAGAAGCAAAAACAATGAGATAATGAGTCCAATGAAGCTAGAAGCTAATGCTCTTTTAACTTGGTCATAGTAATGGGGACATGGACGCAAACTAGTTGCTAGTTTGCTAATGAATTCCTTTTCTTACCCATTTAGCAATTGCCAAGGTAGTCGATATGCTTGGTGTGTGCAACACTATGGAAACTGATTGTGTAACACCCTAAATCTAACTCGTGCAGAGCATGTAAAGAAGGAGGTTACTCACAAATCATAATCTTTACTCATAAGTTTCAAACTGAAATACCTCCAATTCTTATTCAAATAAATCCACATATCGAAACGTCTAATACAAAATAATCTCTCCCGAGGACTTAAAAATAATAACAAAAGTCTCAAACTCCAAATTATACATTCATAATAGAAAAACTAAATAGATACACGAGTCTATTCCTTCTCTTATTCAAATGGCAAACATAAACAGAAAATTACTAACTCCAAAGCTAAGCGCACCTCTCAAAAGGAACTTAATCTGCAAAAAGTAGTGACGAGGGGTGAGTCGTCAACTCGATAAGTAAAACTATTTCTAACATATTAGGTCTATCGATACAAAAATATTACAAGCATTCTTTTGTTTAAAACATATATCATAATCCATAAATTTCATAAAATGATATATCACGATAGCATAACATAAATTCTTAATAATTCAGAATATCTAAAAGAATATTTACTTAAAAAGTAAATCATATATTACGTATACAGAAAAAAAAGTTAGCTCTTGTCACATAGTGTCACCTATAGTCCCGGTGACCTGGCCAGAAACAGAATCAGAATATCGTGTTCACACTCATAACAGAAACCCAATATTGGTCTAGACAGATATATCATATATTACGATCAGAATCAAACTCAGAATCAGAATAACTATGGACAATGAGCTAAAACATTAGGAATCTCATACAATCATCAATAATCGAAATCATACATGGGTACAAAACATTTATATCATATTTATAAAAGTTCATAACAATAATTTAGGCTTCCATAACATTCTATAAATAAAATCATAAAATTAGGCATTTAACAAAATAACTTACATATTCAAAAGCATTTATAAATACTTTGTTAAAAAGAATTTCGCTTTAAAACATTTACATAAAACTAATTTTATTATCAAAATCAGTTAATCCTATAAGTAGTATAAAAATATTTATACTTATAATAATAATATCAAAATACTTATACATACCAGTATTCTAGAAATAAAGTTACTTTCCTCGACAAATAAATTTTGAATTAACACACCTCTAAGCTTCTAAGAGCCTCAATCACCTACAATATCTTAAACAATACAAGATATGACAATTAATAACTTATTCTAAGAATTTGATTTTCTAACTCATACTCGTACAGGTTTGATTCTCAGAATTTTAACTCTTAATCTAAAACTCAGAATGATATAATATTCTATGGAACTATTCTGACATCCATGAGTATCCCATATAAACTTTACAAGAGGATCCGATATCAAAACATTTTAAAAACTATTTACTTCTCAGCAAATTCGAAACTCTTTTCACATAATCTAAACCAAACAGAACAGGTTCCGTGATTTTTATAAAATAAAATACTAATCAGACAATTGTGAAATTACAAATGGGAATCCTAGACACATATATTAACCTACATATAAACTTTCAGAATTTTCCTAGTTCATTTGGTTGTACAAATAATCTTGTGAATCCGATCGCAAATGCTGGAATTGTAGTTTTCCAGTGCAGTGGTTTCTATTTCGAAAATACATATAAAATTGAAAACGAAGTCAAATTTAATGAAATAAAATTTAATCAAGAAGCCCTACATGTCTAGTTTCCAGAAATATAAATTTTATAAGAAAATTCGTTCAGAAAATATAGGTTTAAAATCGAGATACTCATGCTGTCTAGAATTATCCTATGCTTAAAACGTCAAGGATTGATTAACTAAACTCATAATAAATCAAAACCCTACATAATGCCTAAATACATTCTAAATCTTGCATTATCATCTATAACCATCCAGAATCGTGCCAATATAAACCCCAGATAGAGTGATTAGAAATCTGTTGAGAATAGGGAGAATAACTTACCCGTCGCTTTGATTCTCTCCTAAACAAAAGTTTGAATCTTAAGATTTGTGTAGGAGCATAAAGAGCAGTAGAGAAGAAGAATAAAAGTCATGAATTTAGAGTTATGGAAGGGGAAAAGTATGTATTTATAGGGAATCTAAAGAAGTATTTCTAGGGAATTTAAAGAAACCCTATTTAATAAGGAAAAATAACCCTTTTTCAAAACTATCTCATAAATAACCTTTATTTTATTATTATTATCCCATTCTTAATAAGGGTTATAGCCACTCACAATTATCAATGAAAGCTCAATTTCCATGAAGGTAATTTTGTGGCGTTACAGATTGATCCAGAGCATTGAACAAAATCAATAAGGATTATACATAGTTGCACACACTAATTGCCAAACTGTCAATTAATTAATGTCAATTCTCATAATATCTTGAGCTTATATTATAATTTGATTAATGCTTTTAGATTTGCTTCAATACTCTTGTGAGTTTCAGCACTTATGTCTTTATGTTTATGTCAGATATGCTTTCCATGTTTGCATTTTGCATTATTACACGAATCTTAATCTAAAATCTTTCTATATTCGTGTAAATTGATATGAGAGAAAATTTGAAAATTCATAAAAACGATTGAACACTAATAGAGCTTGGCTTGGACTTAATCATTTTATATTGAATCAATGTGTAGGACTAATTATGCGGTATTTTTGAAGTAGTGATATTGGACCTCGTCAAAGTACCTTTACAGTTGTCACTTCTTAATTAATTTAATTTATTAGCAAAAGTATCCTTTTTCCTCTCTCTAGCATTTACTTTGTTATTTTTTGCTAGCCTTATGATAGTGGTGGTGGCTATGAAGCTAAACAAGAATAGCAAAGACAATATTATCATCTAAACTCAACCCGATATTTACATTGGTCAATTTGAGTCAAGGACAATTTTAGTTTTTTGTTAATTTTGGGTTTTTTATAATTATTAAGTTATTACAAGATTATTTTAATGAAAGTTTTTCACTTTAGTTTGTTTCCACTAATTTTTACAAAAAAAAATTATAAATTGAAATATGAATTGAAAAATTCAAAAGCTTGGAGGACTTGGTGATGGTGGCTGTTGATCTCGATCTTATTGGAGCAATTGTGGATGGCTTTGTGTGGATCAAGCAGTGGCCAATTAATCAAGTGGTAGTGGGTTTCCTCGATGTCTTCATAGGTTTTTGTTGAGTGTTAGAAAATATATATTTATAAAGGAGAAAATTGTCATTTTACATTTCATGTCTTACTAACAACCCTTACTTTTATTTATTTAAGCTTCTTATAATTTAATTAAGTGTTTTAATTTAATTAAATATTTTATGTATTTTAGGGGCATCATGGTCATTTCACAATAAACGAGAGATCAAATGAGCAAAACGGACATCATTTTTGAACTCAGGACTGTCAAAAACCATAGGAGGAGCATAAAAGGAAAAATGACATTGTTCACATTTACGGTAATATTCATGTGTACGGTACTATCTACGTTATTGTTCAGGACACTGTTCACATAGACGGATCAATGACGTGGCATTGATTGATGAGATGTCATGATCCTGTTGGACTAAAATTTTTATGTACTGTTGATGGTGACGTGGCAGCATATCAGTGGACTAAAAATTTTGCGTATGGTACATGTATCACACATGATTATTTTCAACCAAACTGCATCACTATTCAACTTGGGTCAAACCGTGTTACTGTTCATCCGCGTGGTCAAATCACGTACTATTCAAGCGTACTCTTGACTGATGACGTGGCACAATTCTGAGCGTCTAAACTGTTTTTAATCTGATGACCATGATTTACTCCATCTATCTATAAAAAGGGAGCCTCCCCCCCCTAATTTGATATCTCTGAATCCATTTTTGGAATCCATTTTCTGTAAATCCTTCACCATCTTGTATTTTCTATGTATTTTAATAAAATCTCATTTTGCCCCTAGTTCAATTATGAGTGGCTAATTTTCTTTCAAGCTTGGGTTGAAGGTGAAATCTCAGCATGTGTCATGGGCTTTATTTGGTAAATTTACTCTCTTCCCCTCTAATTTTTGTGGATGTTTTGACTTCTTATCGACAAATAATACTAATCTTGTCTATTACCGACTTAGTTTCACCGGCCGTCTAGTACAAGGTTATTATTATTTGGCACGATAAGCCCTTAGCACCATATTGATTAGAGCGTGGTTCATGAGGTGTGGATTCCCCCCTCATGATTTAATTGTCATTAACAAGGATTATTTAGCCCATGATGCATGTTAATACAGATCCAGATACCTAAGTACGTTATCTCAATAGATTTCTCTTCAATTTATTCTCGCCATTTCAATTCCAATTTTAGAATAATCCAAATCATTTTCAATACAAATCCAATCACCTATTTACAAAATTAATTCTACCCACAATTAAAATCCACCTCCACGTGGGATCGACACTCGTCACTATTAGTCTATTCTACAATACATTCGTGCGCTTGCGAGTTTGATAAAATTTGCACAACAAGTTTTTAGTGCCATTACCGGGGATGTAAGTAATTTTAATTCATAGAATTAATTTTTGTGAATAATTCCATTTAATTATTTTCTTGTATTTTTTCTTTAAAAAAAGTGAATCTACATTTAAAGGTTAGTATTTCTTTTCTTTTTCTCTTTTTAAAAATTCAGTAATTTATTTTTCTTTGTAATTTTTTTGTTTATCTTATTAATTATTTTTAGTTAATTAATTTTCACGTATTTTTTAGTGTGTTTTTATAGTAAGGTTATAATAGCGCAATAAGGTTAGTATCATAATTTCTCTCTTTTTTATTTTTATTTGTTTTGTTCCCATTTTTATTTTTATTTTATTTGTTTTGCATGTATGGTCGTAGGTCATTATTACCTAATGTTGAACCTATAGACCTTGAACTTGAGAAAACACTTCGCACATACAAACAAATTAAAAATAAAATGGATTTGCTACTACATGAGGGGCCATTTAAGGACTATTTTAGTTCCTTAGCTAATTTGAGCACATCATGCATAAGATACCCAAATATAGCTGCTAGGAGCTTTGAACTAAAACCTAATGTGTTAAATTGTCTCCCAACATTCTATAGCTTAGAAAATGAGGTCCCATATAATCATCTGAATGATTTTCATGCTATTTGTTAAACATTTAAATATGAGAATTTTTCATACGATGATGTTAAACTCAAATTATTACCATTTTCTTTAAAGGATAGAGCTCGTTCATGGTTAAATATTTTACTTGCTAATAGCATTATATCATGGGAACAAATGGTAATGAAATTTTTAAATAAATATTTCCTAGTGCATAAAACCAATGCTATTCGCAGAGAAATCTCGGAATTTACCCAGAGAGATGACGAGTAGTTTTTTGAAACATGAGAGCGATTCAATGGGCTACTCTTGAAGTGTCCATATCATGGGTACGAGATAGCACCAATGCCAATACTTTTTGGAGGGATTATTGCCGAATGTGCAAGAATGGCTAATGGCAACAAGTGGAGGAGAGCTAATGTCAAAAAGTGCATTGGAGATTTGGGAATTCTTCTAGCGATAAGCGGATAATTCCCAACAACGGAGTCGATCACTCGGAAATACTAGAAGAATTAAAGGAGTAAATGAGGTTCACATTGGCAAATATAGTTCAGAAATTAAAGAAGTCAATACAATAATTGAAGGTCTCTCTCGACAAATAGCATCATTATCGACTGCTAAATCAACAGAACCACATGACAATGACTCATACTCAAATCAAGCCAACGCTATAGGAATAATGAGAAAACCATCAAATTACAACCCATACTCCAATACATATAACCCTGGATGGAGAGACCACCCCAATTTTTCATGGTCTCAAGGATTCCAACAGAATGGACCAACAACTCCAACTCCACTAATACAACAAATTCCTCAAAATCCTCAAGCCTCTCAGCCATCATTCAGACCATACAATCAGAATCAGAACCAGAACCACTGTCAACCTAGACCACGGGAAGATGCATTCCAGAATTTTAGGAATGTTACTCACTCCACGATTGAGCAACAGAACCGCACCATTGATGTACTACGAAATGAGTTAAGAGCAGGCTTCAACTCATAAGCCCAATCAGTTTCAAGCCTGGAGAAGATGGTAGGACAACTTACTTCTTCAGTTCAGACCTTGGCAATGACTGTTAAGAAAGGTAAGTTTCCAAGTCAACTAGTGCCCAATCCTAAAGGAGTACATGAAGCAAGTACTAGTTCACCGCAGCAGTATGGAGAGGTCAAAGCAGTCATAACCTTGCGAAAAGAAAAAGAAGTCGACAACAAAGTGGAGATGCCGGTGATAAAAGAAAGTCAAATTGTACCTGTGAATGTTGAGGACTCATCACCGGAGGAGAGAGAAGAAACCAAACCACGAGAATACGTTCCGAAAGCTCCATTTCCTCAGAGGTTAACAAAAAGAAAGAAGGAAAAATTCACAGGTGAGATTCTCGAAATTTTCAAATAGGTAAGTGTTAACATCCCTTTACTTAATGCTATAAAGCAAGTTCCATCTTATGCCAAGTTTCTTAAAGACCTTTATACTAAAAAGAGAAACATTCATGTTCAAAAGAAGGCATTTTTAACAGAAAACATTAGTTTTATACTCCAATATAAAAATCCTCTAAAATACAAAGACTCAGGCTCCTCCACTATCTCATGTAGCATAGGGAACCACACAATTGAGAATGCTTTGTTGGATTTAGCAGCTAGTGTAAATCTGTTGCCTTACTCAGTATTTTTGAAACTTGGACTTGGAGAATTACACCCAACTCCAGTGCTGTTACAGCTTGCAGATCGGTCCACGAAAATACCTCGTGGTATTGTAGAGGACGTGCTTATCGAGGTAGACAAGTTTTATTTTCCTGTTGATTTCGTTGTAATTGACACTCAACCAATACAGGATTTAAGGAAGCATATCCCTATTATTCTAAGCCGACCTTTTATGGCAACTGCAAATACTTACATTCAATGCAGGACTGGAAATATGCAGTTGTTATTTGGCAACATGACTATGGAGCTGAATATCTTCAACATTGCCAAACAATCTCACAATGCAGATGATGGAATTGTTGATGTGGATTTAATATAAACAATAATTGATAATACTTTTCTTTCAAACCTCAGTGATGATCTTTTACAAACATGCTTAACTCACTTTGGTTTGGATTTTGATATTGACAGATCAATCGATGAGGTCAACGCCCTGCTTGACTAAGCACCATCTATGGACACTAATAAATAAAGGTCAAGAGTTGAACAACTAGCACCATCAGAGAAGAAACTCATCCCATCATCAGAATCACCACCGAAACTCGAGCTCAAACCATTGCTCAACACTCTGGAATATGCATTTTTGGGAGAAAAAAGTAATCTACCGGTAATCATCTCATCATCCCTAAATGACGAACAAAAAGGTAAGTTGTTGAATGTTTTAAAAGAGCATAAAGAAGCATTAGGATGGATCATAACAGACATTAAAAGTATAAACCCAGTAGGCTACATGCATTACGTTCACCTCGATGAAAATGCTAAATCTACTAGGAAAATACAACGTCAGTTAAATCCTAATGTGAAAGAAGTTGTTAGAATAGAAATCTATAAGCTATTAGATGCAGGTATCATTTACCCAATTTCTGATAGTTCATGGGTCAGTCTTGTGCAAATTGTCCCCAAAAAGTCAAGAGTCACAGTAGTACGAATGCCGATAATGAATTAATACCCATTAGAGTGACTACAAGATGGTGTGTATGCATTGATTATAGAAAATTGAATTCTGTCACACGTAAAAACTATTTTCCTTTACCATTTATTGATCAAATGCTTGATAGATTAGCAAGCCATGAATTTTATTGCTTTCTAGATGGCTACTCAGGATATAATCAAATTCCCATAGCACCAAAAGATCAAGAGAATACCACTTTCACTTGTCTTTTTAGCACTTTTGTATATAGGAGAATGTCTTTTGGATTATGTGATGTACCTGCTATATTTCAACGATGCATGTTAAGCATTTTTTTTTATATGATTGAATGATTCCTTGAAGTCTTTATGAAACGACCCGCCCCGCACTCCCAGGGCGAATCTATCTAAACTCGTAAAATCGGATCGAAAATACAATATTATCTAAAGATTCTACCGAAAATCCAGCGGAACCTCCCCTATAAATACAACATTCCCAAAACTACAATTTACAAAACAACACTCCCAATAATATCTCAATAACCACCCAAACTTCAAATCCAACTTCTCCAGTCATCATCTCAAATATCGCACAAATCACTTCAATATAAACACAAATACAATGGTTATCCTCAATACAAAAAAAAAATAACCGTAAATACAACTCATAAATCCCAAATATCAAAATATAAAATCTACGACTCCTAACACCATCACGTGGCCACAATTACAAATCTAACTACCGATGCTGGGTCGACTGATGTACCTGCAAATCTCCTGTGGGGGGAAAATAAAATATAATAAAACGTGGTGAGTATAAAACTCAGTGAGTGGATACTAGTTTCCGAAAAATAAATTTATTTAAACTAATTTCTCTTTCTCAAAATCAATTGCATTAAAACATCGTAAGAACTTATTTAAACATATTTAATTCAAAATCAGTCACTGAAATACTATTGTTTATAAATCTGCGTAAAATCGAAGGGATCATAATACTTATCATATCAAATACTGAATATCAAAAACTATCATCAAACAAGTACCCAGGGGAATGATCTCATCATATCCGGACCTCGACGGACAGGCAATGACGTACTATCTGGGTACCGCCACGCCCCGGAGCTACAACGGATAGATAGGGAAAATCTTATCTCATAACTGATACATCTCAATATCTGTGCATGCATAAGCCCCCAAAAGGCAAAAGCGCCCAAACACACGGCCCAAAGCCTCTATGTGTGTTCAGACGGGCCCCAAATGCCTCTATCTCATCTCATCTCATATCATCTGTATATCTGTATTCATCTCATAATATCTGTTTCTCTGTATCTGGAGGGAAGGGTACTGTTTAACAATTTCTCAAATAACATTTAAAACAAATGTACGAAAACATATAATCTCATCTGAAATCTCATTCTCCTTTCTTCAACATTTATTCAAATCTCATACAAATCTGAAATCTGAAATCTCATACAAATGTATCAAATCCATTCAATTCTATATCAAGCATTTATTCAAAAACAATAATAAAATCATTATTCAAACTTTTTCTCAGCAAGAATAAAATCAACACATGTAAATAAATTCACTTTTCTAGAATCATTAAATCGAAGCATCAAATACTTATTTTTCAAAACATACTGCACTGTATCATAAAATCAACATATACTTATAAAAATAAGTTTTGTATATTCCACTCACAGTGACGATGACCAGACTCGGTATCAACAACGTCTGCGGGTTGATTCTCGTTCGCGGATCCTCCTAATCAAGAAAACGACATAATCATTCTCCGAACAACTAGTATAACATAATGCTTCTTGAAACGAATATATAACAACAATAATTATTCTCGCGTGTACAGAATGACCAAAATGCCCCTCCATGCCAAAATTACCAAAATACCCTCGACATCATTATTTAATCAACATATCCGTAAAATCTTCAATTACCAATTTATTCTCAACTCGGATAACGGAAATAATCACAATGTCCGAAATTACGAAATTACCCTCGGAGCGTAAAATTACCGAAATGTCCTTAACAACATAAATTACCGAATTATCCTCGAAATAACAAATTACCTTACTGTCCTAACCTCAAATTACCAATTGACCCACTGATTTCACAAATTACAAAATCACCCCCAAAGTTTCATGAAATTACCGAAATGCCCCTGCCGGTCAACGGTGACCGGACTTCAGTCAACGGCGACGGGGAGCTTAGGTCTGATAGTTTCGGCCACGCTGAGTTCAATGGTGGCGGCGGTGACGTCTCACGTGCTCTACCGGCGGCGGATCGAGCTCCCCAAAACCGCGAGCTTCCAAGAGCAAATCGGCGGCAATCCGGCCGATTCAGGTGACGGGGTCGGTCGGAAAATGACGCTAGTGAGCTGAGGAACAAGATTCAAGTGGTGGCGTGTCAAAAATCTGGCGAAATCGACGGCGACGAAAACGAGTTTGGCCGCGAGTTTTCGGGCTTCAACCGGCGGCGTTCGAGGTGATTTCCGGCAACAAGGACGGCAGGGATACGTTGCTTGTCTCTCAAGCTTCAAAACGGTACCAAGCACGGCCGGTGGGGTGGCCGGAAACGGGAGATCCGACCGGGTCAAAGTCGCGGGTCGCGGGTCGGGTTCTCGGGTCAACTGGTCAAAATCTCTCTCTCTCTCTCTCTCTCTCGTCTGTCTCTTTCTCTCTCTCTTTTCCAAAATGGGCACAGTTCCCCCGTCCAAATATATAGAACACGATTTTTTTTTTAAGCTTAATACTGATGAAGGGTATACCGGACCCGTAACGAAAATAAAATCCGACCACTCGAGCTCTTAATCGCGCTCAATTTATCTAGATTCGAAGCGGAAAAATTAAATCGCACACTTAATTAAGACAATTAAAGTGCATATGTTACAATCTCCCCCCCTTATAAAAATTTCGTCCTCGAAATTTACATACCTGATAAGAAGAGATGGGGATACTGAGCTCGCATCAAGTCCTCACGTTCCCAAGTAGCTTCTTCCCTTGCATGATTCTTCCACAACACTTTGACTAGCGGAATAGTTTTTGAACGCAAAACTTGATGCTTCTGTTCTAGTATTTCCACGGGCTCTTCTTCATAAGTCAAATCTTCTTTCAGCTCAATTGGTTGTCTGGATAATACATGACTAGAATCATACACGTACTTCCGGAGCATTGAGACATGAAATACATCGTGGATTCTGGATAACTCAGGTGGTAAAGCTAATCGGTATGCCAACGGACCAATACGCTCTACAATCTCATATGGTCCAATGTAACGTGGACTTAGCTTATCACGCTTCCCAAATCGAAGTACTCCTTTCCAAGGAGATATCCGTAGGAAAACCTTATCACCCACTTCAAATTCAAGTTCTCGCCTACGCTTATCTGCATAACTCTTTTGTCTGCTTTGGGCTGCTTTTAGTCTTTCCCGAATAAGTTGTATCTTCTCATTAGTATTCTGAACCAATTCGGGACCAAAAAGCTTCCGCTCTCCAACCTCATCCCAACATACGGGAGTTCTACATTTCCTGCCATACAAAGCCTCATAAGGTGCCATCTCGATGCTAGCTTGATAACTGTTATTATAAGCAAACTCCATCAAGGGTAAATAAATGTCCCAACTACCCTTGAACTCCAAAGCACAAGCTCGTAACATATCCTCCAGAGTTTGAATAGTACGCTCTGATTGACCATCAGTCTGTGGATGAAAAGCTGTACTAAAATTCAACTTGGTGCCCAAAGCCTTTTGCAAGCTTGTCCAGAACTTCGAAGTAAATCGGGAATCTCTATCTGAAACAATAGACACCGGTGTTCCATGAAGTCGGACTATCTCAGCCACAAAAATATTTCCTAACTTGTCCATCGAAAAGGTGGTCTTGAATGGTAAAAAGTGAGCAGATTTTGTAAGTCGATCAACAACTATCCAAACACTATCATGACCACTCTGAGTACGTGGAAGTCCCACTACAAAATCCATAGTGATGTGTTCCCATTTCCACTCAGGGATAGGAAGCGGCTGAGACAACCCTGCAGGTCTCTGATGTTCAGCTTTAATCTGCTGACAAACTAAACACCGAGATACAAATTCAGCTATCTCTCTCTTCATACCTTGCCACCAATAATGATCTCTCAAGGTACGGTACATCTTCGTACTGCCAGGATGCATTGCATAAGCTGAACAATGAGCTTCTTCCATAATCTCCTCTTTCAACTCCTTAACATCGGGTACACAAAGTCGATTACCCATAACTAAAACTCCATCATCTCTCACCGCAACATCAGTCCGTAAGCCTTTTTGCACATCCTCTTTCAACTTTACTAACTGCAAATCCTGATCTTGCATCTGATGAACCTTGTCAATCAAAGTCGGCCTAACTCGAAAGTTAGCTATCAAAGCTCCACGATTATCAGTATTCAACTCGACTCCCAAAGATCTTAACTCGATCAACAAAGGCACATATTTCACTCGCAAGTGAGCGATAGAGCTGGAAGACTTTCTACTCAGTGCATCCGCTACCACATTCGCTTTACCCGGATGATAATCAATAGTGCAATCGTAGTCCTTAATCAATTCGATCCATCTCTTCTGTCTCAAATTCAACTCTTTCTGAGTAAACAAGTACTTCAAGCTCTTATGATCAGTGAAAATCTGGCATGTTGCTCCGTATAAATAATGCCTCCATATCTTGAGTGCAAATACCACTGCTGCTAACTCTAAATCATGAGTCGGATAGTTTTGTTCATGCTTCTTAAGTTGTCTAGAAGCATAAGCCACTACTTTCCCATGTTGCATTAGCACACAACCCAATCCATGCCTGGATGCATCACTGAATACCACAAACCCTTCATTACCCGATGGCAGTGTAAGAACTGGTGCCGAAGTAAGTCGTGCCTTGAGTTCTTGAAAACTCTTTTCACAGTCATCATCCCACTGGTACTTAGCATTCTTTCTGGTCAACCGTGTCAGAGGAGTAGCAATCTTGGAGAATCCCTCCACAAATCTACGATAATAACCAGCTAATCCAAGGAAACTTCGAACTTCGGTCACATTTGTAGGTCATTCCCAATTTACAACCGCTTCGACCTTTTGAGGATCAACATATATTCCTTCAACTGATATCACATGGCCCAGAAATGCTACCTTATCCAACCAGAACTCACACTTGTTAAGCTTGGCATACAATTGCTTTTGCCTCAAAGTCTGCAAAACAATCCGCAAGTGCTCCTCATGTTCCTCCTGACTTCGAGAATACACCAAAATGTCATCAATGAACACAATCACAAATCGATCCAGATAAGGGCGAAATACCCGATTCATAAGATCCATAAAAGCTGCTGGGGCATTAGTCAACCCAAATGGCATCACCAAGAACTCATAATGTCCATAACGAGTTCTAAATGCTGTTTTAGGAACATCGGCCTCTTTAATTCTAAGCTGATGATATCCCGAGCGTAAATCAATCTTTGAAAACACCTTGGCTCCCTGAAGTTGATCAAACAAGTCATCAATACGCGGCAGTGGATATTTATTACGCACGGTAACTTTATTCAGCTGTCTGTAGTCAATGCAGAGTCTAAGCGTACCATCCTTCTTCTTAACAAACAAAACCGGAGCACCCCATGGAGACACACTAGGTCTAATAAACCCCTTATCCACCAATTCTTGCAGTTGGGTCTTAAGTTCCTTTAGTTCAACTGGAGCCATCCTATATGGTGCTATAGATACAGGAGCCGTCTCAGGAACTATATCAATAGAGAACTCAATCTCCCTGCTAGGTGGCATCCCTGGAAGTTCATCTGGAAAAACATCTGAAAATTCCTGAACTACTGGAATATCCTCCAATCTCAACTCCTGAGCCTCAGTATCTATTACGTATGCAAGATAAGCCGAATAATCCTTCCTTAGTAAGCGTCTCGCCTCAATAGCCGAGATGACACATAAGGGTAGAACTTTACGCTCACCACAAAATTTCACCCCAATTCCTCCTGGCTTATTAAACACAACTTCTTTTTTGAAACAATCCACAGTAGCATGATGAGATGTAAGCCAATCCATACCCAAAATGGCATTGAAATCTCGAATGTCTAAAATGATCAAATTCGCCTTAAATTCATGCTCACCCAATCGAATCATACAATCTCGATACACCCTCTCCGCAAGTAGTGACCCTCCGGTAGGTGTACTAACAACCAAACCATAATCTAGCAATTCAGGCTCCCTCTCTATATGCATAACAAATGCACGAGAAATAAAAGAATGTGTGGATCCAGGATTAATAAGAATATGAGCATCATGACCAAAGATAGATAATGTACCCATAATAACTTCTGGTGCAGCATGAGCCTCCTGCTGAGTCAAGGCAAAAACTCGAGCCTGAGTATGAGGTCGACCAGGTGGACCTCTCTGACTTGGAATAGCAGCCTGACTTCTAGATATAGAACCCCCTGTCTGTCTACCCCTTTGACTCTGAACTGGTCCAACATGAGATTGATACTGTGGGGCTGTCCCTCGGGCAGAACTGTCACCCTGAGATAAAGTGGGACAGAACCTCTTAATATGACCAGGTTGTCCACATAAATAACACACCTTATCTTCCATACGGCATTGGCCCTGGTGGTTCCTACCACACGAAGGGCAAGCGGTCTGCTGCATACTCCTACGATATCCTCCGCTATTCCTGTCATACTGCCCCTGAGTTCTAACATTACTTCCCACTGATGGCTGTGCCGAACTGTAACTGGTGGCCTGCCTCTGATCTCCTCTGTTACTTATACTCTGATTCCTTTGTACACCAGCAGAGTAATTTGTATGTGAGCCTCTCTTCGGCGGTCTGCTGCTCGAGCCACCCTCTGCCCAACTCTGGCTACGTTTTTGTTTCAAAGCCTGAACTCGACGTCCTTCAGAAATACTATGCTCCACTCTCTTCGCTGCCTCAACTATCTCAGCAAACTCAGTGTATCGTGATGCAGTCACAGTTGTGCGAATCTCAAATCGGAGACCCTCCTCAAAACGCCTGCATCTCTCCCTCTCATCACCAACTGCTGAGGTGGCAAACCTAGAAAGATCCAAAAACTTCTTCTCATACTCTTCTACCGTCATGGATCCTTGAACCAGCCGAAGAAATTCACTCCGCTTAATATCCTGATAGACAGTTGGAAAATAATGATCGTAGAACTCCTTACGGAAAATAGCCCAAGTGAGCGCAGCATGTCCCTGATATCTACGCTCTACTGTCTGCCACCAATGATAAGCTCTATCCTCAAGTAGGAAGGTGGCAAATGTAAGTCTATCTTCCTCTGAACATCTCATCACCTCAAAAATACGCTCTAACTTGATAAACCACGATTCTGCCTCAGGTGGATCTCCAGAACCATTAAAAATCCTTGCCCCTAAACTTCGTACACGCTCAATAGTATTTGCATGACCAACATGCGGATGAGTCTGATTTTGTACCACTGTAGTCACAATCTGAGCTAATTTGTCAAGTGACTGCTCAATGTTCGGAGCATTTCCTGGTGCCTGTTGCACAACCTCATGCGTTGAAGACTCAACTATTCCCTCATCTACGGGATCATTTTCCCCCGCAGGTACATCTCCTTCAGTCAACCTAGCTACTAGTCTAGTACGACCACGACCACGGGCACGTCCGCGGCCACGTCTACTGCTACGACGAATCATGATGGTGCCTACAAAATATCAATTCCGACTTAATAACAATAACACTTATTCTATTTACGAAAAGTCTACAGAATCTATAACCATGCTCTGATACCAACTAAAACGACCCGCCCCGCACTCCCAGGGCGAATCTATCTAAACTCGTAAAATCGGATCGAAAATACAATACTATCTAAAGATTCTACCGAAAATCCAGCGGAACCTCCCCTATAAATACAACATTCCCAAAACTACAATTTACAAAACAACACTCCCAATAATATCTCAATAACCACCCAAACTTCAAATCCAACTTCTCCAGTCATCATCTCAAATATCGCACAAATCACTTCAATATAAACACAAATACAATGGTTATCCTCAATCCAAAAAAAAAATAACCGTAAATACAACTCATAAATCCCAAATATCAAAATATAAAATCTACGACTCCTAACACCATCACGTGGCCACAATTACAAATCTAACTACCGATGCTGGGTCGACTGATGTACCTGCAAATCTCCTGTGGGGGGAAAATAAAATATAATAAAACGTGGTGAGTATAAAACTCAGTGAGTGGATACTAGTTTCCGAAAAATAAATTTATTTAAACTAATTTCTCTTTCTCAAAATCAATTGCATTAAAACATCGTAAGAACTTATTTAAACATATTTAATTCAAAATCAGTCACTGAAATACTATTGTTTATAAATCTGCGTAAAATCGAAGGGATCATAATACTTATCATATCAAATACTGAATATCAAAAACTATCATCAAACAAGTACCCAGGGGAATGATCTCATCATATCCGGACCTCGACGGACAGGCAATGACGTACTATCTGGGTACCGCCACACCCCAGAGCTACAACGGATAGATAGGGAAAATCTCATCTCATAACTGATACATCTCAATATCTGTGCATGCATAAGCCCCCAAAAGGCAAAAGCGCCCAAACACACGGCCCAAAGCCTCTATGTGTGTTCAGACGGGCCCCAAAGGCCTCTATCTCATCTCATCTCATATCATCTGTATATCTGTATTCATCTCATAATATCTGTTTCTCTGTATCTGGAGGGAAGGGTACTGTTTAACAATTTCTCAAATAACATTTAAAACAAATGTACGAAAACATATAATCTCATCTGAAATCTCATTCTCCTTTCTTCAACATTTATTCAAATCTCATACAAATCTGAAATCTGAAATCTCATACAAATGTATCAAATCCATTCAATTCTATATCAAGCATTTATTCAAAAACAATAATAAAATCATTATTCAAACTTTTTCTCAGCAAGAATAAAATCAACACATGTAAATAAATTCACTTTTCTAGAATCATTAAATCGAAGCATCAAATACTTATTTTTCAAAACATACTGCACTGTATCATAAAATCAACATATACTTATAAAAATAAGTTTTGTATATTCCACTCACAGTGACGATGACCAGACTCGGTATCAACAACGTCTGCGGGTTAATTCTCGTTCGCGGATCCTCCTAATCAAGAAAACGACATAATCATTCTCCGAACAACTAGTATAACATAATGCTTCTTGAAACGAATATATAACAACAATAATTATTCTCGCGTGTACAGAATGACCAAAATGCCCCTCCATGCCAAAATTACCAAAATACCCTCGACATCATTATTTAATCAACATATCCGTAAAATCTTCAATTACCAATTTATTCTCAACTCGGATAACGGAAATAATCACAATGTCTGAAATTACGAAATTACCCTCGGAGCGTAAAATTACCGAAATGTCCTTAACAACATAAATTACCGAATTATCCTCGAAATAACAAATTACCTTACTGTCCTAACCTCAAATTACCAATTGACCCACTGATTTCACAAATTACAAAATCACCCCCAAAGTTTCATGAAATTACCGAAATGCCCCTGCCAGTCAACGGTGACCGGACTTCAGTCAACGGCGACGGGGAGCTTAGGTCTGATAGTTTCGGCCACGCTGAGTTCAATGGTGGCGGCGGTGACGTCTCACGTGCTCTACCGGCGGCGGATCGAGCTCCCCAAAACCGCGAGCTTCCAAGAGCAAATCGGCGGCAATCCGGCCGATTCAGGTGACGGGGTCGGTCGGAAAATGACGCTAGTGAGCTGAGGAACAAGATTCAAGTGGTGGCGTGTCAAAAATCTGGCGAAATCGACGGCGACGAAAACAGGTTTGGCCGCGAGTTTTCGGGCTTCAACCGGCGGCGTTCGAGGTGATTTCCGGCAACAAGGACGGCAGGGATACGTTGCTTGTCTCTCAAGCTTCAAAACGGTACCAAGCACGGCCGGTGGGGTGGCCGGAAACGGGAGATCCGACCGGGTCAAAGTCGCGGGTCGCGGGTCGGGTTCTCGGGTCAACGGGTCAAAATCTCTCTCTCTCTCTCTCTCGTCTGTCTCTTTCTCTCTCTCTTTTCCAAAATGGGCACAGTTCCCCCGTCCAAATATATAGAACACGATTTTTTTTTTTTAAGCTTAATACTGATGAAGGGTATACCGGACCCGTAACGAAAATAAAATCCGACCACTCGAGCTCTTAATCGCGCTCAATTTATCTAGATTCGAAGCGGAAAAATTAAATTGCACACTTAATTAAGACAATTAAAGTGCATATGTTACACTTTATGGATGGTTTTTCTGTCTTTGGTGACTCATTTGATCATTACATCATCTAACACTAGTTCTGTAGAGATGTATCGAGAATAATTTGGTCTTAAATTGGGAGAAGTGCCATTTTATGGTAAAACAAGGTATTGTTCTCGGTCACATCATTTCAAGCAAAGGTATTGAGGTTGAAAAAGCCAAGGTGGATCTCATTTCTAGTCTTCCTCCACCCATAACAGTCAGAGAAGTACGATCTTTCCTTGGGCATGCTGGTTTTTATAGACGTTTCATTAAAGATTTTAGCAAAGTTTCTAGACCCTTATGCAATCTACTAACTAAGGATGTACCTTTTGTATTTGACGATTCATGTCTTGTGGCATTTGAAAAATTAAAGCAGTTGTTGACGTCATCACCCATCATTTAGCCCCCAAACTAGAGCTTACCATTTGAACTCATGTGTGATGCATCTGATTATGCAATAGGAGCAGTATTAGGACAAAAAATTGATCGAATTCTCCGTGTTATTTATTATGCTAGTATGACATTGAATGATGCACAGTTGAACTATTTAACTACTGAAAAAGAAATGCTAGCAGTAGTGTTTGCATTAAAAAAATTTAGATCTTATCTTATTGGTTGTAAAATAATTGTGTTCACAGATCCCGTTGCTCTTAAATATCTTCTCACAAAGAAAGATGCAAAAGCTAGACTAATTCGTTGGGTGTTACTTTTGCAGGAATTCGACTTGGGATTTAAAGATAAGAAAGGCACAGAGAATGTTGTAGCAGACTATCTCACTTGTCTCCATTTTGGCACAATTTCTGAACCTTTAACATTGAATGAGTCATTTCCAGATAAACAATTAATGAGTGTGGAAGTATTACCTTGGTATGCTGATATAGTTAATTATCTTGTTACAGGTCAACTTCCAGAGCATTGGACCAAGCAAGATAAGGCTAAATTCTTTACAGAAATAAAGAATTTTTTTGGGATGACCCTTATTTGTTCAAGTATTGTGCAGACTAAATTTTTAGATGATGTGTCCCAGAAAGTGAAATTCAGAATATCCTTTTATTATGCCATGAACAAGCTTGTTGAGGCCATTCCAGTGCTAAGAAAACAGCAACTAAAGTTTTACAATGTGGTTTTTATTGGCCAACTATATTTCGAGATGCTTACACTTTCTGTTCTTCATGTAATAAGTGTCAACGAATGGAGAGCATTACATGAAAGAACATGATGCCACTAAATCCAATTTTAGTGGTTGAGATTTTTGACGTATGGGGTATCGACTTCATGGGACCCTTTCCCCCTTCTTTTGGCCATCAATACATATTGGTTGCTGTTGACTACATATCAAAATGGGTAGAAGCAATTCCATGTAGAACCAATGATCAAAATGTGGTGATAATATTTTTGAAAAGCAACATTGTTTCGCGCTTTGGATTCCCTTGAGCAATAATCAGTGATTGTGGTGCCCACTTTTATAACAAAGCATTCAAAGCTCTTTTGACAAAGTATTCCATCACACACAAAGTGGCAACCCCATATCATCCGCAAACTAGTGACCAAGTTGAGATCTCTAATCGAGAAATAAAGCACATATTAGAAAAGACGATGAGGCCAGACAGAAAAGATTGGTCATTAAGATTTGATGATGCATTATGGGCATATAGAACAACTTTCAAGACCCCGATTGGGATGTCACCCTACAGGCTAGTGTATGAAAAAGCTTGCAACCTACCTTTGGAACTCGAGCATTGTGCATATTGGGCCATCAAGAAATTCAATTTTGACATGCAGCAAGCCAGCTCAGAAAAAAGATTACAACTGGCAGAACTTGAAGAAATTCGCAATGATGCATACAAAAATGCCAAAATTTATAAGCAACGAATTAAAGTCTTCCATGTAAGCAAATTATAAGAAAATCTTTCACTCCAAGTCAGAAAGTGTTTTTGTTCAATTCTCGCTTGCACCTATTCGCAGGTAAGTTACGCTCTCGATGGACTGGTCTCTTTATTGTTCATATTGTTTTTCCACATGGGGCAATTGAAATTAAGGACCTAAAGAACAGTGTCACATTTAAAGTTAATGGTCAAGATTAAAGTCATATCTAGAGTACCAACCACATGGAGAAGACACCGAAATAAATTTGAGTGACCTACCATATTTGAATTGATTTTTTTCTTTTCGATGGTTTGATTTTTTTTTCTTTCTTTTTATTATTCTTTTGCTAATTGAAATTATTTTTGCATAAGTGTGTTTGTTTTACCATTAAGTTTTCTCTTATCATTGTTAATCATGAGTACCATACTTAGACCGTTCCTCATGAACATTCTTAAACCACTTCAATGTGTCAAAACTCATCTCAAAAGGTAGATTCAATTTTGTAAAACACATCGTATTTGGGCTCTACAACCACCAGAGTTAGTATCCTATGTTGAGGGTTTAGAAAACCAACTCAGAAACATCGAGAGAAGTATTTATGCCATCCAGTTGGAGCTTGAGGTAAATTCAATACGAAGACGATTTTAATTTTCTTTGTGTGTTTTAATTTGTTTTTCTGTTTGTGTGCTTTAGTTTGTTACCCCAGTGAAGTGGCAGATAACATACCTGCTGACATCCGTTAGTTAATCGAGGTGAAAGTATGATTGGAAGGTGAGTTATCTCCAAAATTTATTGCATACATGCCTGGTTGTGGTAAAGGAAATTATGCAAGAAACGAAGAGCTCGAAGAATTTCTGTTACTTATCATAAGTGTGCCAGAATAAGTTGCAATAAAAAACCATGTTCTTTAGGAATGGTGTCTGATAACAGGGAAGATAAGATTTAATTCATTAGGAATGGCCTGAATAAGGAGTCATTAGATGATATCCTTTTGTCTCTTGAAACGCATCTCAGTGGATATGTGCAAAGAGCGATTCTCAATTATGGCCATTATTCCAAAAAGAACATGCACGATATAGTCTCGGGAATCTGACTATAAACGACCCTGTTTGCCAGTTTATAAGAAAACTGGATGGGAAGCCTATCCTCGACTCATAAAGGGCATTCAAGTCGTTTATGGACGTAAAATCAAAAGAAGATGTAAGCCACAATCGCAACTACTTGTACATATCCTTTTTACTTCACTATTATTTTATTTCACTGTTATTTTATCATTTGCATTATTGTTTTTAATAATTTCATTTTATTACTATTTACTTTTTGCTTTTCACTATTTCTTTTTTTACTCGCGAGCCATGTGCTTACACGTTATTTGACACTGACATGTTACCTCATACACAATTGTGACCCAATGTCACCAAGACTTTTAAATGTGATTTTTTTTTCAAGAACTCACAAATTATTTTTGAGAAGTATTCCAATGGCAGCTACTCCTAATAGACAATTTAAGAACATTTGTGTGCTTTCTAGATTTACCTATGGCAAACATAAAGAGTTCGTTGATACAGCCATCGATCTTGGTCGAAGCATAGTAAAGAGAAAATAACACTTGGTGTATGGAGGAGGTAACCGAGGGTTATCAAAATTGGTCTCAGAAGCTGCTTTTGTCAGAGGAAGCCAAGTGTGAGGCATCATCCTAAGGGTCCTAAAACCTTTGGGTAGTTTGTCTGACTCACCGACTGGAGAAGAGTTAGTTGTCTTAGGTATGCAAAAGTGAATAACTGAAATTCTTAATCATGCTAATGCTTTTATTTCCCTTCCAGGAGATCTTGCAATACTAAAGGCACTTATCACACTAGCATCTTAGGCTCATCTGCACATTCACCAGAAACCCATTGGTTTGTTAAATGTCAATAATTTTTATGATGGCTTTATCTCATTTCTTAACCATGCAATAAAAAACTAATTTATTCCTTTCAGTGTGAAAAAACTTTTTATTTGTGCTCACACTGCTAATGACGGTAACAATAGCAGCAGTAAGAAGTACAAATTAGATTTAACTCTCTGCCTGTAAATATTTTCTTCTGTGTTGCACCACCCAAGTGATGTCTTCTAAACTCTACTTGTTTCCTTTAAAGCATTGACGACAATGTTTCGTTCTGGTTGGGGGGAGGGAATAGTCGACAATTGTGGAATCTTAGTTAAGTTTTTACTAATTTTTTTGTTGTAAAAACTAACTGTTGCTAACTTTTTGTTAAAGATGGCTGAATATGGAGTGTAATAACTCTAGAAACGCATCTTCATCGTTTGAAAAAAAATAAAGTTAAAAAAATTCAGACATTTTCTTTTTTTGTTATGTTTTGATGTTTATTTTTCTTCTTCTTTTTAATTTCTCCTTCATAAATATACGTTTTTAAATTTTTTTTAAGTCGAAGATGGCTGAATATGGAGTGTAGTGCCTCTACAAACATATTTTCTTAAGTTAAAAAAATATTTTTGTTTGCTATTATTTTCTAATTAGTTTTTCTGCATCATTTTCATATTTCTGCATGCATATTTTCCTTTCATGTTTAGAATAGGTTGGGGGGTAGGATGTTGTTTAAAAAAAATGTGTGATTTGTTTTAACATTAGATGACATGATTAATTTCAAATTTTAGTATTTGTATTCTCTTTGGTCTTAAGTGATGTTACACTATGTTTACTACTCTACATGTTGATGTCAGAGACAAATATGAGTTGCTTGAAGGAATGAACATGTCATAATAAGTACCAAGTGATTTTTTGAGCCTATCATTTTTCTTAAAGAGTAACCATTTTGCTCATTCTTTATACATCGTAGCAGTTATTGTATACACGATCTCTAGATTTCTTTTGAGTTAACCATTAAAAAAACTTTAAAAGGAAAAAAATGTGTGTTGCTACATTTGAAGGCCCATCTAATTAGTAGATATGGAATGTTATTTAGAGCCCTAAAACATGATGGAAAAACCATCTTTGATCTGTTTGAGCCTTTCTAGTCATCCTTTTTATGAAATATACATAGTTAACCCTTTTGAGCCTTTAAAAAAAATAATTCTTTATCAAACTTATCATCTTGACTCACTCTGATTTGGAGTATTACCCAATATCTTACAAGTTTCATCACCTATTTATGTTGGAGAAAAATGCAAATAATTATTTTGTTCAGTGAAGTTGTGCCAAACAAAGCAAAAACAAAAAAATTGTTGTTACAAAAAAAAGAAACAAATAACAATAATAGGTGAGATCCACCTTGCAACTTCTAAAAAAAATTCCTTTGTATTTTTCTCAAACTTACGCTTTGTTTTCCTTATTTCTCTTCTTTATTAGCCATCCTTTTTATGAAATATACATAGTTAACCCTTTTGAGCTTCTAAAAAAAATATTTCTTTGTCAAACTTATCATCTTGACCCACTCCGATTTGGAGTATTACCCAATATCTTACAAGTTCCGTCACCTATACATGTTTGAGAAAAATGTAAATAAATATTTTATATAGTGACGTTATGCCCAATAAAAGCAAAAAAAAATTGTTGTTTCAAAAAAAGAAGAAAAAAATAACAATAATAGGTGAAATCCACCTTACAACTTCCAAAAAAAAATTCCTTTGTATTTTTCTCAAACTTACACTTTGTTTCCTTATTTCCCTTCTTTATTAGCCATGTCCCTAGCCTACGTTATGTCCTAATAAAATTCCTTCTTGATTTTAGGGAACTATAATCTGAAGTAGAAGCTAGTTATATGGGATAAAAAGATGTAGTGGTGCATTAAAAAATAATAAATAAAAATAAATAAATTGGACTGACTAACATTTTTATTTGACTTGAAATCATATTATTTCTAAGCTGAGGGCATATTTCTTTCATCTTAATGACAGCATGTGATATCACTTTATTATTTTCTCTCAATTACCATTTATTGGAGTGACTATTTTTATTGGGTTTAATTTCTTTCTGAGAGTGTCACTACTTCTAGTGAGATTTTGGGGTTTGACATGTCATTCTTGAAGATAGCTATGATAAAGTCTACTAGGCTGATTCATGTGGATGGTTAATGTGGGTGTGATGTTTCTTTAGACTGGAGATAATGCTTATACTTTTATTTGATTGCTATCATTAGTTTGATCGAATAAACAAGATTGTTTAAAAAAAATTATGTTTGAATTTTGTTTTTCCTTTATTTGCTAGGCACTAGTAATAAGCTGGTTGAGGGGCGTTCAGTATTAGAAAATGTATATTTATAAAGGAGAAAATCGTCATTTTACATTTCAGTCTTATTAACAACCCTTGCTTTTATGTATTTAAGCTTCTTGTAATTTAATTATATGTGTTTTATTTTAATTAGATATTTTATGTATTTTAGGGGCATCATGGTCATTTCACAATAAACGACAGATTAAACGGCAAAACAGACATCACTTTTGAACTCAAGACGGTCTAAAACCTTAGGAGGAGCTTAAAAAGAATCATGACACTGTTCATATAGACGGATTGATGACGTAGCATTGACTGATGAGGTGTCACGATCCCGTTGGACTAAAATTCTTATGTACTGTTGATGGTGATGTGGCAGCATATCAGTGGACTAAAAATTTCGCGTGCGGTACATGCATCACACAGGATTATTTTCAACCAACCCGCGTCACTGTTCAACCCCGGTCAAACCATGTTACTATTCATCTACGTGATCAAACTGCGTACTATTAACTGATGACGTGGCACAATCCTGAGCGTCAAAACTGCTTTTAATCCGATGGCCATGATTTACTCCATGTATCTAAAAAAAGGTGGCCTCCCCCCTAATTTGATATCTCCGAATTCATTTTTGGGATCCATTTTATGTAATTCCTTCTCCATCTTATATTTCTACGTATTTTAATAAATTCTCATTTTGCCCCTAGTTCAATTATGAGTAGCTAATTTTCTTTCAAGCTTGGGTTGAAGGTGACATTTCAACATGTGTCATGAGCTTTATTTGGTAAATTTACTTTCTCTTCCCCTCTAAATTTTGTGGATGTTTTGACTTCTCGTCGATTCATGCACTTGCAAGTTCAATAAAATTTGTACAATAGTTTTGTCAGTGATTGTTGGAAGAGCAAATCCAATCAAAGTAAAATGGAGGTACTGTCAATGCATCAGCCAATAAATCCGTTGTCAGTGTAGCAGATTCGATTGAAGTGGAGGGCTACCGTTGGCCCATAGTTATGCGAACCTACTGTTGTTGCTTATTAGTTGTTTGTGAAAAAATGAAGAAAGTGAGAAAGAAGATAAATAAGAGAGTGAACAGTGAAGTATGACTCCTAAAATTTGTTTTTGTAACTTTTTTTTGGCTTTTTTCTTTAAATGGAGTTGTGATGTTTGCTTGGAACCAAGAGCGTGAGTTATGAGTTGTGGTGTTCATTTGTGTCCAACACAATCAACTTTTAGATTAGATCAATTTTAATATGATCATATTAGTTATATATATCCGACCGGGTTTGGCAAACAATCCAATCCAACCCTTATCCAATTTTTTCGTATTGGATAGAGTCGAGTTTCATAAAGACCTTTGCACTAAAAAGATAAATATGCATGTTCAAAAGAAGGCATTTTTAATAGAATACATTAGTTATATACTCTAACATAAAAGTCCTTTAAAATGCGAAGACCCAGGCTCCCTCACTATCTCATGTAGCATAGGAAACCACACAATTGAGAATGCTTTGTTGGATTTAGGAGCTAGTGTAAATCTGTTGACTTGTTCTGTTTTCATGAAACTTAAGACTTGGAGAATTACACCCAACTCCAGTGGTGTTACAGCTTGCAAATCGGTCCATGAAAATACCTCGTGGTATTGTGGAGGACGTTCTTATCCAAGTAGACAAATTTTATTTTCCTGTTGATTTCATTGTAACTTATATTCAACCAATACAGGATTCAAGGAAGCACATCCCCATTATTCGAGGCTGGCCTTTTTTAGCAACTGCGGATGCTCACATTCAATGCAGGACTGGAAATATGCAGTTGTCCTTTGGCAATATGACTATGAAGTTGAACATCTTCAACATTGCCAAACAACCTCACAATGCAAATGATGGAATTGTTGATGTGGATTTAATTGAAGCATTAGTTGATGACACTTTTGTTTCAAACCTTAGTGATGATCCTTTACAAACATATTTAACTCACTTTGTTTTGGATTTTGATATTGACAGATCAGTCGATAAGGTCAACGCTATACTTGACTCAGCACCATCCATGGACACTAATAAATGGAAGTCAAGAGTTGAACAACTAGCACCATCAGAAAAGAAACTCATCCCATCATCAGAATCACCACCGATACTCGAGCTCAAAACATTGCCTAACACATTGGAATATGCATTTTTGGGGGAAGAAAGTACTTTACCAGTAATCATCTCAGCATCCCTCAATGGCGAACAAAAAGATAAGTTGTTGGATGTTTTAAAAGAGCACAAAGGAGCATTAGGATGGACCATAGCAGACATCAAAAGTATAAACCCAGTAGACTGCATGCATTATATTCACCTTGATGAAAATGCTAAATCTACTAGGGAAATACAACGTCGGTTAAATCCTAATATGAAAGAAGTTGTTAGAACAGAAGTCCTTAAGCTATATCATTTACCCCATTTCTGACAGTTTATGGGTCAGTCCTGTGCAAGTTGTCCCCAAAAGGTCAGGAGTCACAGTAGTTACGAATACCGATAATGAATTGATACCAACTCGAGTAACTACAAGATGGCGTGTATGTATTGATTATAGAAAGTTAAATTCTTTCACATGTAAAGACCATTTTCCTTTACCATTTATCGATCAAATGCTTTATAGATTAGCAGACCATGAATTTTATTGCTTTCTAGATAGCTACTTAGGATATAACCAGATTCCCATAGCACCAAAAGATCAAGAGAAAACCACTTTCACTTGCCCTTTTGGCACTTTTGCATATAGGAGGATACCATTTGGTTATATAATGCACCTGCTACATTTGAACGATGCATGTTGAACATTTTTTCTGATATGGTTGAATGATTCCTTGAAGTCTTTATAGATAACTTTTCTGTCTTTGGTAATTCATTTGATCAATGTTTACATCATCTAACACTAGTTTTGTAGAGATGTATCAAAAATAACTTGGTCTTAAATTGGGAAAAGTGCCATTTTATGGTAAAACAATGTATTATTCTCGATCATATTATTTCGAGCAAAGGTATTGAGGTTGACAAAGCCAAAGTGGATATCATTTCTAATATTCCACCACCCAAAACAGTCAAAGAAGTAAGATTTTTCCTTGGGCATGCTGGTTTTTATAGACATTTCATTAAAGATTTTAGCAAAGTTTCTAGACCCTTATGCAATCTACTTGCTAAGGATGTACCTTTCGTCTTTGATGATTCATGTCTTGTAGCATTTGAAAAATTAAAGCAGTTATTGACATCATCACCCATCATTCAGCCCCCAAACTGGAGCTCACCATTTGAACTCATATGTGATGCATCTGACTATGCAGTAGGAGCAGTATTGGGATAAAGAGTTGATCGGATTTCCCATGCTATTTACTATGCTAGTATGACATTGAATGATACACAGTTGAACTATTCAACTACTGAAAAAGAAATATTAGCAGTAGTGTTTGCATTAGAGAAATTTTGATCTTATCTCATTGGTTGTAAAATAATTATATTCACAGATCATGCTGCTATTAAATATCTTCTCACAAAGAAAGATGCAAAAACTAGACTAATTTGTTGGGTGTTACTTTTGCAGGAATTTGACTTGGAATTCAAAGATAAGAAAGGCACAGAAAATGTTGTGGCGAACCATCTCTCTCGTTTCCATTTTGACACAATTACAAAGCCATTAACATTAAATGAGTCATTTCCAGATAAACAATTAATGAGTGTGGAAGTATTATCTTGGTATGCTGATATCGTTAATTATCTTGTTACAGATCAACTTCTAGAGCATTGGACTAAGCAAAACAAGGCTAAATTCTTCGCGGAAATAAAGAATTTCTTTTGGGATAACCCATATTTATTCAAGTATTGTGCATATCAAATTGTTAGACGATGTGTCCTAGAAATTAAAATTCATAATATTCTTTCACTCTGCCATGAACAAGCTTGTGGAGGCCATTTCAGTGCTAAGAAAACAGCGACTAAAGTTTTACAATGTGGTTTCTATTGGCCAACTATAGTTTGAGATGCTTACACTTTCTGTTCTTCATGTGATAGGTGTCAACGAATGGGGAGTATTACACAAAGGAACATGATGCCACTAAATATAATTTTAGTGGTTGAGATTTTTGACGTATGGGGTATCGACTTCATGGGACCCTTTCCTCCCTTCTTTTGGCCATCAATACATATTGGTTGCTGTTGACTATGTATCAAAATGGGTAGAAGCAATTCCATGCAGAACCAATAATCACAAGGTAGTGATAGGATTTTTAAAAAGCAACATTGTTTTACGCTTTGGATTCCCTCGAGCGATAATCAGTGATAAAGATGCCCACTTTTGTAATAAAGCATTCAAGGCTCTTTTGACAAAGTACTCAATCACTCACAAAATGGCGACCCCATATCATCCGCAAACCAATGGCCAAGTTGAGATCTCCAATTGAGAAATAAATCACATATTAGAAAAGACGGTGAGGTCAGACAGAAAAGATTGGTCATTAAGACTTGATGATGCATTATGGGTAAATAGAACGGCTTTTAAGACCCCGATTGGGTGTGGAACTTGAGCATTGTGCATATTGGGCTATCAAGAAATTCAATTTTGACATGCAGCAAGCCAGCTCAGAAAAAAAATTATAGCTAGCAGAACTTGAAGAAATTCGCAATGATGCATACGAAAATGCCAAGATTTACAAGCAACGAATGAAAGTCTTCTATGACAAGCAAATTATGAGAAAATCGTTCATGATTAGTATTAAAAATTGTTGAATTATCATGCGATAATATGTTATTTTATGCTTATGTTATAATTAATATTTGTGTTTATGTAATATATTAGGAATTATTAATTATGTTTTAAATATATTTAATTTTGTGTATTTTTATGTGTTTATTAGGAAAAATATTAATTTCACGTATTTTGAGGCTCTAAACAGATAAATGGAGGTCAAATTTGGATTCCGGAGGTCCGAAAACCTTAAGATCAGTTAAGATCGGCTTAAAATTGGGCTTCTATAAAAAAAGTTGACTTTTCTTATTGACCGAGCACTGATTGGATGATGAAATGAGCTTATAATAGATATGAGTGCATGGGATAGCTGGAAATTTTGACTAAATCTCAACCGTCCATGATTCAATGGCCATGATTGTGCCATGTGGCAATGGTTGGTGAAGCAAGTTAGAGGATCCGAATCTTTGTATTCGGGTCGACCCGATCCATCCATTAACCCACCAAATCTCAACCGTTCTTTGGGCAAATCGGACGAGTCAAACGATGCCACGCGTGATGTTGACTTTTGAAGTTTGACCAACCATTGGATCTTGATCTAAAGGTTGTAAGGAGCACATGCATGAAGCTTATGATGGACCGCAAAGCACTGGATTATGAATTTATTTTTCTATAAATAGAGCCTCACTTTTATGTTTTTAATCATCTCTCTACAACTCTCTTCTTCTCAAATTCTCTCTATCTCCTTGTAATCTTGATTTCCAGGTGTGTTTTTAATATTTTGTATAATTATTTTTATAAATAAAATTAGTTTTATTTCCAATTTTAGTTGTTTTTATTACTTTTAATTATAATTAATTCAATTTTACTATTTCTTTTTATTTTAATTATGCTTAACTAAATAATATTAGTTAGGGGTAGGTGAAACTCTTAGGAAATAAATATGATTTAATCAAATTCTATTTTTAATTTTATAAATTAATTTATTTTCTATTTAATTTTATACATGTTTTATATTTTGAAAATTTGATTTATTGTAGACAAACAAATGAATTTGGTACAATAAATTCTTAAGATCTTAATATAAAGCATGGTAAAATGGTATTTTGACTTATTGTAGACAAATTAAATTTTGGCATAATAAATACTTAATCCATCATAAAATTAAAGGGAAAATAATAATAATTTGTATAATTAATCTTTTGGGTAATAAATCTAAAAAAATTGACAAAAAGAATTTATATTAAGTTTTATTTATTTCTGAGAGTGGATCCATAACCTTAACTAGTTCAATTCCATAGTTTTATTTAAATTAAGTTATTTATATTCAAGTTTTAATTTTAATTTTTAGATAAAATACAATAAACAAATTAAATCTTTTCTTTGTGGATCGACCTCGGACTCACCGAGTTATAATACAACACGACACTTTTATACTTGGGAGTTAAATATTACTTTTAAGTTGTGTCAGTTCACTCCAGGTCAGAAAGTGCTTTTATTCAATTCACGTGTGCACCTATTTCCAGGTAAGTTACGCTCTCGTTGGTCTAACTCATTTATTGTTCATACTATTTTTTCACATGGGGCAATTGAAATTAATGACCCAAAGAACGGTGTCACATTTAAAGTTAATGGTCAAAGATTAAAGCCATATCTAGAGTACCAACCACTTGGAGATGACACAGAAATAAATTTGAGTAACCCACCATATTTGAATTATTTTTTTTCTTTTCAATGGTTTGATTTTTCTTTCTTTCTTTTCATTATTCTTTTGCTAATTGAAATTATTTTTGAATAAATGTGTTTGTTTTACCATTAAGTTTTCTCTTATCATTGTTAATCATAAGTACCATACTTAGACCATTCCTCCTGAATATTCTTAAACCACTTCAACGTGTCAAGACTCATCTCAAAAGGCAGATTCAATTTTGTAAAACACATCGTATTTGGGCTCTACAACCACCAGAGTTAATATCTTATGTTAAGGGTTTAGAAAGCCAACTCAGAGAGATTGAAAGAAGTGTTTATGACATCCAGTTAGAGTTTGAGATAAATTCAATAAGAGGACGATTTTAATTTTCTTTGTGTGTTTTAATTTATTTTTCTGTTTGTGTGCTTTAGTTTGTTAACCTGGTGAAGTGGCGGATAACGGTACTCTGTGACAATCAAGTCGGTTATTTCAGTTTCCCATAATAACTGATATTATGAGGCGAAGGTATGGACAGAAACGAGTTTCTAGCGAAGTCTCACAAGTGATTCCCTTCACTTCCTCAGAATGCCCTCCTTACAATCTATAAAGCTCGATTCGAACGTATGCGATTGCTCATGAGGAACAACATACCTGCTGACATCCGTTGGTTAATCGTGGCTAAAGTACGATTGGCAGGTGAGTTACCTCCAAAATTTATTGCATACATGCCTGGTTGTGGTAAGGGAAATTATGCTAGAAAATGACGAGCTCGAAGAAATTATGTTGCTTATCATAAGTGTGCCAGAATGAGTTGCGATAAAAAATCATGTTCTTTAGGAATGTTGTCTGATAACAAGGAAGATAAGATTCAATTCATTAGGGATGGCTTGAATAAGGAGTCATTGGATGATATCCTTTTGTCTCTTGAAACACATCCCAGTGGATATGTGTAAGGAGCGATTCTCCAGTTATGGCCATTATTCCATAAAGAACATGCACGATATAGTCTGGGGAATTGACTATAAACGACCTTGTTTGCCAGTTTATAAGAAAACTGGATGGGAAGCCTATCCTCGACTCATAGAGAGCGTTCAAACTATTTGTAGACGTAAAACTAGAAGAAGATGTGAACCACAGTCGCAACTACTTGTACATATCCTTTTTACTTCACTGTTATTTTATTTCACTGTTGTTTTATCATTCGCATTATTTTTTTTAATAATTCCATTTTATTATTGTTTGTTTTTTTCTTTTTACCGTTTCCTTTTTTACTCACGAGCCATGTGCTTTACACGTTATTTGATACTGACATATTACCTCATACACAATTGTGACCTACTGTCACCAAGACTCTTAAATGTGATTTTTTTTGTCAAGCACTCACAAATTATTTTTAAGAAGTATTCCAATGGCAGCTACTCCCAATAGACAATTCAAGAACATTTGTGTGCTTTCTGGATTTACCTATGGCAAACATAAAGAGTTCATTGATGCAACCATCAATCTTGGTCGAAACATAGCAGAGAGAAAATTACAATTGGTGGATGGAGGATGTAACTAAGGGCTCTCAAAATTGGTTTCAGAAGCTGCTTTTGTCAGAGGAAGCCAAGTGTTAGGCATCATCCCAAGAGTTCTAAAACCTTTGTGCAGTTTGTCTGATTCACCGACTAGAGAAGAGTTAGTTATCTCAGGTATGCAAGAAAGAATAACTGAAATGCTTAATCATGCTGATGCTTTTATTTTCCTTCCAAGAGATCTTGCAACAGTAGAGACACTTATCACACTAGCATCTTGGGCCCATCAACACATTCACCAAAAACCTATCGGTTTGTTAAATGTCAATAATTTTTACGATGGCTTTATTACATTTCTTAACCATGCTATAAAAAACTATTTTATTTCTTCCAATGCAAAAACATTTTTTATTTATGCTAACATTGCTAATGAGTTACTTAATCTGTTACAAGCTTATAAACTGGAGCCAGACCCCTGGACCTTTGTATTGAAGTGTTCAAATAATGATGGTAACAGTAACTACAGTAAGAAGCACAAATTAGATTTAACTCTCTGTCTGTTAATATTTTCTTCTATGTTGCACCACCCAAGTGATGTCTTCTAAACTCTACTTCTTTCTTTTCAAACACTGAGGACAATGTTTCGTTCTGGGAGGAGGGAGGGAATAGTCGACAATTGTGGAATCTTGAATAAGTTTTTACTAATTTTTTTATTGTAGAAACTAATTGTTGCTAACTTTTTGTTAAAGATGGTTGAATATGGAGTGTAGTGACTCTATACACGCTTTTTCATCGTTTAAAAAAAATTTAAAAAAATTTAAGACATTTTTTCTTTATTACGTTTTGATGTTCATTTTTCTTCTTCTTTTTAATTTCTCCTTTATAAATATACATTTTAAAATTTTTTTTGAGTTGAAGATGGCTGAATATGGAGTGTAGTGCCTCTAGAAATGTATCTTCTTAAGTTAAAAAAAAAACATTTTCGTTTTCTATCGTTTTCTAATTAGTTTTTCTGCATCATTTTCACATTTCTGCATACATATTTTCCTTTCACGTTTAGAATAGGTTGGGGGGTAGGATGTTGTTTTAAAAAAAAATTATGTGATTTTTTTTAACATTGGATGACATGATTAATTTCAAATTTTAGTATTTGTATTATCTTTGGTCTTAAGTGATGTTATGCTATGTTTGCTATTTTACATATTGATATCGGAGACAAACATGAGTTGCTTGAAGGAATGAACATGTCATAAATAAGTGTCAAGTGAGTTTTTGAGACTATGATTTTTCTTAAAGAGTAACCATTTTGCCCATTCTTTATGCAGCTTAGCAGTTTATTATTGTATACACGATCTCTAGATTTCTTTAGAGTTAACCCTTAAAAAAATTGTAAAATTAAAAAAAAAGAAAAAAATGTATTTTGCTACATTTGGAGGCCCATCAAAATAGCAGATATGGAAGGTTATTTAGAGCCCTAAAAGACGTTGAAAATATCATCTTTGATCCGTTTAAGCCTTTCTAACTATCCCTTTTATCAAATATCCATAGTTAACCTTTTTGAGCTTTTTTTAAAAAAATATTTTCTTTATCAAACTTATCATCTTGACTCACTCCGATTTGGAGTATTACCAAATATCTTACAAGTTCCATCACCTATTATGTTTGAGAAAAATGTAAATAAACATTTTGTACAATGAAGTTATGCCCTATAAAAAAAAGAGATATTGTTGTTTAAAAAAAAAAGAAAAAAATTGTTGTTTCAAAAATAAAAATAACAATAATAGGTGAAATCCACCTTGCAACTTCCCTAAAGAAAAAAATATAAAAAAAATCTCTGCATTTTTCTCAAACATACACTTTGTTTTCCTTATTTCTCTTCTTTGTTAGCCATATCCCTAGCCTATATTATGTCCTAATAAAAGTTCTTCTTGATTTTAGAGAACTATAGTCTGAAGTAGAAGCTGGTTATATAGGTAAAACGATGTAGTGATGCGTAAAAAAAATAATAAATAAATTAGGTTGACTAATATTTTTATTTGACTTGAGATCGTATTATTTCTAAGCTAAGGGCATATTTCTTTCATCTTGGTGAGAGCATGTGATATCACTTCTTTATTATTTTCTCTCTCAAGTACCATTTAGTGGAGTGACTATTTTTATTAGGTTTAATTTCTTTGTGAGAGTGTCACTACTTCTAGTGAGATTTTGGGGTTTGACATGTCATTCTTGAAAGTAGCTATGACAATCTACTAGGCTGATTCGTGTGGATGGTTGATGTGGGTGTCATATTGCTTTAGACTAGAGATAATGCTTATACTTTTACTAAATCGTTATCATTGGTTTGAATGAATAAACAAGATTGTTTAAAAAAAATTATGTTTGAATTTTGTTTTCGCTTTATTTGCTAGGGACTAGCAATACGCTAGTTGGGGAGTGTGTTGAGTGTTAGAAAATGTATGTTTATAAAGGAGAAAATCGTCATTTTATATTTCAAGTCTTACTAACAACCCTTACTTTTATGTATTTAAGGTTCTTGTAATTTAATTATGTGTGTTTTATTTTAATTAAGTATTTTGTATATTTTAGGGCATCATAGTCATTTCACAATAAACGAGAGATCAAACGACAAAACGGACATCACTTTTGAACTTAGGACAGTGGAAGAACTTAGGAGGAGCATAAAAGGAAAAATGACACTGTTTACATGTACGGTACATTCACATGTACGGTATTGTCTACGTTACTGTTCACGACACTGTTCACGTAAAAGGATCGATAACATGACATTGACTGATGATGTGGCATTGACTGATGAGGTGTCACGATCCTATTGAGCTAAAATTCTTATGCACTGTTGATTAGTGATGTGGTAGGATATTAGTGGACCAAAAATCACGCGTACGATACATGCATTACACAGGATTATTTTCAACCAAACCACGTTGCTGTTCAACTCGGGTCAAACCTTGTTACTGTTCATCCACATGGTCAAACCGCGTACTGTTGAGTGATGACGTGGTACAATCCTGAGCGTCCAAATTATTTTTAATCTGATGGTCATGATTTACTCCATGTATCTATAAAAAGGGGGCTTCCCCCCTTAATTTGATACCTCTGAATCTATTTTTGGACTCCATTTTCTGTAATTCCTTCTCCATCTTGTATTTTCTATGTCTTTTAATAAATTTTCATTTTTCCCCCTCATGATTTAATTGGTATTAATAAAGAAGATTTAGCCCATGATGCATGTTGATACAGATCCAGATACCCAAGTACTTCAATTTAATAGATTTACACTTTAATTTCTTCTCGCCATTTTAATTCTAATTTTTAGGATAATTTGAATCACTTCCACCGTAAATCCAACCACCTCATACAAAAATTAATTCTACATATAATTAAAATCCACCTCCTCGTGGAATATACACTTATCACCATTGATCTATACTACAGTAGATTCGTGCGCTTGCGAGTTTAATAAAATTTACACAACAAATAACTTGTTTTAAATTTGGAAATTTTCATTTTATGACTATTTTTGGAATTACCTTTAGCCACATGGTGTCTAATAAAGGAATTAAAGTTAACAAAGCCCAAATTGAAGTAATCTCACATTTATCTTCATTAAAGATAGTTAGAAGTCTGTTTATGTGGTTTATAAAAGACTTTAGTATCATATTTAGACCACTTTGTAACTTCTTGATAAAAAATACACCATTCAAATGAACTGAAGATTGTCAAAAAGATCTTTTAATAGCAACCCCTGTAATATAACTCCTTATTTGAGCTAATATTTAATGCTAGTGATTATGTTGCTAGAGCTGTTTTGGGGCAAAGAAAAGAAATATACCACTATTAAAAAAGAACTATTTTATTGTAGTAATTGCATTGGTAAATTTTTTTTCGTATTTAATTAGTTCATCTACTATTGTTTATTATGATCATGTTGCTGTTAGATATTTAATGTTTACACAGGATGTCAAGTCAAGAGTAATACAATAAATTTTACTACTCCAAGAATTCAATTTTACAATCAGAGATAAAAAGGATGTCAAAAATTTTCAATACTTACAAATGAGTCTTCAATTGATACAACACCCATCAATGATATTTCTCCTTAATGAATTTTTTTCTGTACACAATATGCCTTGGTATGTTAATATTGTTAATTTTCTTGCAACAAACGAATGATTTGTCTTAATCATATATGAATTTACTGATGTAGTTTGACTATATTAAGCTGGATCATATATGAGATTTAATTAACCTTGAAATTGAAGGACAACATTTGTCCATGAGGTTCCTAAAAACGCAACTTTTGTGCAGTAAAATTAAAACAGATGGCGGAAGCTCTAGAAACCTCGGATCGACTTCATTCAAAAACTAAAATCAAGAGGAAAGATTGAAGTTTAATTACCTCACTTGCAGTTTCGAAAACAACTTCGTGAAGTGGGAGAAAATGACTGAAAACAGCAAGCTCCGAACACTGTCCAGAAACACAGCTCTGCACGAACAGCTTCTGTTTTTCCACGATCTGAGATCCTTTAAGCACCCCAATTGTGATGCCTCTAATCAGTCCACACTTAGAAATGTTCTAGGAGTTCAGAGGATTTGGAATCTCGAAATTTCATTAAGAAATGAGAGAGATAATGAAGGAACATGAATGCTAGCTCATATTGATTCCTTCCACCAAATAAAGCCACCATTATGTTTAATAATGGCACCAAACATTATCATGTGCTAGACCCACCCACTTAGCCATTATTTATTGAAATTGATCTCATCACTTCAATAAACCATTTAATTAAATAAATAAATAGCTAATATTAATTAATTTCGGAATTAATCATTTAACCCTATTTTGATCACATCAAATGGTTAAATGTGGGCTTCTCTTGTGACATGTTCTAATGCTTTCTCTTAATCCATATTGGATCCAATAAAAGCCCATAATTCTAAACCCAAAATTGGTCTAGAAGTCCATAATCATATATGAACCCGAACATGTCCAAAATGGTCATTTTACGTGCTCGACATTCCATAATGTTTAATTGAGGATTTATGAAATTTATTTTGTTCCTTAAACTATTTATGGAACATCTAAATTTCTATCTTAAATCATATTTAAGATATATTTATATTTATATTCATTCTCAATGAATTATAATATAAATATTGATTTTCCTAAAATTAGGAAATCTAACTTCTCATTTTCTAGTAACTCCTTTTTCATTTCTATATTGTGTGTGACCTTTTAGGTTCTTAGTTATAAGGTAGTAGAACTATTTTAATGATAACTCTTTATTCATTAAATGATGCTAAACTCTTTAGTCATCAATTAGAACCTTTCTAATGACCTTAAGATGCATTGGTAATACGCTTTACCAATATTGATCATAAGGTTTCTACAAGTCATGAGTGACACCTAGCAGTATATCACGACTATCCAAATAACAAGAATTGTTGGATCTATAGAACCTATTCCATTGTATCTCTATGTCTTGGCCTCTTCATCATCCATGTCCAGAGAAAAGCACGGCTTATGGTTTATTATGTTAAGCAGTTGTGCTTTATCTCAAAATAAATATAAATGAACTTGGCATGAAAATATAATTTGAACTCCTTCAAATATATTTCACCTTGGCCAAGAATTTCTCATGCCAATTCATATTATCTCATAGGGACATCTTTTTTGTATATTACAAAGTGATGAATTCCATATTGGCCATCAACTTGTCTTCATACATAGCCAACCATGACAGCTATTGCTAGATCTCTTCCGTGATTAGGAATCAATCGTTATGCATTCACATATCAGAGATGTCTATGTATAAGACATCTGTTATGCCTCAGGTCTAAAGACCATTACTAAACATAGTGTCTGTTACAATGTATAATAAGCCATTAACACTCAAGACCATATGGCTTACTATATTCGGTCAAGTTCAGTAAACTTGTTCTTTTAACAAGTACCTATGTGTTTGACTTGACATCTCATGTCAATGATATGAAACTCACCATCCATTTTAGTATCACATACCATAAGGAGTCATAACACATACTAGTGTTTATAGGAATTTATAATGTCCAATCATAAATCCACCACTAGGAACTATTTTAGAGTATAGTACAAAGGATACACGTTTCATATTCTCGACATACTCGAGAATGTGTTCCTTAACTATTTTACTTCTTGGACTATATTCATTAAATTAATATATGAATATTGATAACTTTGCCATTTTATAAATATCAAAATGCTATTCAAATACAATCATTCCCTAAACAATCAAATCATCATTCGATTGGCCTTTAGGGCATATTACTAACAGAAATGACTGTCAAACTTATTAAATCTCATAGGCATTGATTTTACTGTAATTTTAATCTTGAGTTAATTATGATTTCATGATTGTAATTGTTATTCCATTTGAGTTACCAATGGGCACGACACATACTTGTAGTCAAGATTATCCGGTATCTTGGTGGAAGCAATGATGAGTATTTGAGTTATAGATGGACAATATAGAATTTGTACAACACATCTCATTATAGGTTTTCGGCACTTGATCATATAATTCTCTTGCTAGAGTGTGTCAATATATTTAGTATGTTGAAAATGATCATTAGAGAAAACCAGTAAAAATCAAGGAACAAGATGTAATTAAATTAATTGGACAGTTGAGATATCGATTTAATTAATTATGTGATGCAAAGGAGTATGCAGTAAAGTAATCAATGTGGCTTGGGACGAATTATAATTCGAGCATACAATTATGGAGTTCAGTTCCTATCTTTTAGTGGAGTAGATTTGGAATTAAATAATTGAGCTAGTTTAATTATAGGCCTAATTATTATAGCAACTATTATATATTCTTAAATGACGCGCACTACTGAATTAATAAGCAAGATAACTAGCTATTTGGGTTAAAAATCTAAATATATTATTTCTTGAAAGGCTTCATGTAATGTACTTGTATCTGAAGGGCCTTGTGTTATTTTACAAGGTGAGCCCCTATGACAAGAAAAAAATAATGTTACTTTTGGTTTTATTAATTTTAAATTTAAATAAAACTTGATTTAATAGAATTAAATAATATTAAATATGGAGTCAGAGTGTTCACTAAAGGGAGATATAAAAATATTTATTTTCTCTAAAAGAAAAAATAAAACAGCCACTTTATACAGATCAGAGAAAAAGATTTTTCTCTCTATTGTTGAGAGAAAAATTTTCTCGTGCTAGTTGCTTTAGTGGTGATAAAGGCATCTACAAATCAAGTGCAGATCAAATTTGAGTCATAGCCTAGAAGATTATTTGGTGGCCGATCATAATCTAACAGGAATAGTGGTGATGGATCGTGATTTAACAAGAGTGATCATGACAGATCGTGATCTGGGAGCCTAAATCACTTCAGCGGAAAAAGCCAAATCGAATTTTCAATGTACGATTTCTAAATTACAAATTCTTATATATTGTATGAGAGTGATCCTAAAAGTTTTTATAAAAAATTTAAAAAACTGCTTTTCTCCAGCACTAAGACCGTTCGTCTATCACTACAATAAGAGTTCATAAAATTGAAAAAATAATACATAAAACTTATGGATCAAACATATATATATATGAGTAAAACTATGAGAAAGGATTGAAAAAAAAAGTACTAAAAATCTAAAATCGCATGTTCCTTGCTGTATACTTGATTCCACAGCCTTCTTAAAAGTGAAGAGAAAACCTAACATGCGAATACACTACAAACAAGCAGAAGCTTGATTTAGCACTTGTCAAGTCTCATTTTGCCTGCATCAATTGACCAGTGGTAAGTGTACTTCAGAATAAACTAACACAACAGTACGTGATTAATCAAATTAAGAAAGAAAAGCTAACCATAGAGAGATTCTTAATTTTGATGCAGGCAAAGGAAGCCCTTGTCGTAAAAAATTAGTGTTTAATCATAGCAACCTTCAGGGATGAAAAGTGCATCGCTTGCAAGAAGTATAACCTTCTGACCAAGTAATCCTCCAAAACACTCTGCTCTTGGATAATTGAAAAATACGGATTTTCTAGAGCAATAGAATGACCTCAAGAGTTTATCAGCACCTGAATCATTCTCTGTAGCCAAAACAAATTCTAATTTAGGAGAAAGTAATCCTAATATTAATCAGGATCAACTAAAACAATGAGTTGAGAAGTCCATACGATCACGACAATAAAACTCCCTTTAAAATTGAAAAATGACAATTAAGAACAATAATTGTAGCACTTCTGTAAGCAAACAAAGAACTAAATGAGAGGAGTTAAGTAAAGAACTAACTCAAATAGCATAGATATCGACCATTATTCAAGCGCAAAAATTTTCCATTTTGGGAGAAAAATAAAAGGTGGAAAAAGCTTACGTTTCTATATATATATATATATATATATATATGTGTGTGTGTGTGTGTGTGTGTGTGGCCTTGCATCCTGAAGCAAATATGTAGAATAGTTGCTAAAAATTACTTCTACAAACCTTTCAGAGGTCATATCTTATAAGGCAAAAGTACACACAATTAGGCATAGTTTACCATAAAAAAGAAAAAAAACTATAAGCATATTTGCCGTAAAAAATAAAAATTACAAACTAAATAAATAAATAAACAGCTAAGACAGGATTAAGCACTCCTCAAGTGGCATATTCCCAATATCTTTAAAAACATATTGAACCTTTTTTTTGTCACTGCAATAAATATTTGGAAAAAAATGTACACAATCTTTAATTTGGATTTTTAATATTTAGTTAAGTAGATATATAAGGGATAAGCTAGGAAAAGAACAAAACAACTCATAGAACGAATTAAGATTCTCTCCTAATCTAATCATGTCCTGAGCAAATAACTCAATCATTGATTGGTTGTTAATAAATAAAAAAATAAAAAAAGTTAAATCTTACCCATACACTACCACTAAAAGACACATGGCAACATGTCATTAAAAACTCAAAAATACTTAGATCAGGAGAGGATCCTGTTCCAGAACGGATCAACACCCCTTTTTTGAATGAACTCAACTCCCAACATCTTCTTGATCACTTCAATAAAAGATTGAAAAATAGTGAGAGAAAGTTAGCACTTGAATTATAAGTTTTCAGATTGGAACAAATAAAACCAATAAACTAAATAGAGTATTATTGTCGACCTAATTTGGGCCACTATCTCTATTTATTAATCTTTAACTTGTTTATCTTTTTTAGAGTCTTTCTTCGAAGGTTCTCTCTCTGAAAGAGAACTCAGAATGAAAGGAGAGTAGCCCTCAGAGCAACGAATTGCCCCAAACTGGGCACCTTATGATAGAAGTCATTTATGTGATTGTAATATCTTACAGCTAAAGAAAAGTTTATAGTGGAATTCTAGTAGCTAATTCTCCCATGCAAACTAAAACTTATTCCACCCAATTAGATGTTAAACAAATGAAACATTTGCCAAAAATGAAAGTTGGAATAAAGACATTAAGGAATAAATGAACTCATGCATATTAAGAGTTCTGAATCTTAGTCACCACCCTACACATAAGGCATTTCATACCATTTGACTAACAATGAAAAATTTTAATAGTAAGAAACTGCATATAAATATCCTTATTTGATTAGACTTTCTGGTGAAGCAGACTTTTACAATCCTAATAGCCGATACAAGGCTTAAAATACAAGAAGTAATATGCATATAAGTCAATAAGGGAATATTTACATGTATATATTGAAACACTGGACAATTAGAGAAGCAAGATGACAACAAGTAGGAAAACACTGGACAATAAGGAACTACTTAAAAAGAGGGAATAGTAGGTTGCCACACTTGTAAAAAAAAGTAAAAAAAGCCAAAAATGGCTCATTAAAATAGTTGGGACCATTTGTCCTAACTAACACGCCAGCAATTGCAGGATGGCCTTTTTAAAGACATGCTGGATCACCTAGTAAAGTCCAACACGTGTAAGAATGAAAATAACACGCCAACTTACCCTTCGAGCATGCTCTAAAGGGCCCCAAAGGTGGTATAGGCAAAAGGATAAAAATATCCTTACCAAAGCAACAAAGAACAACAATAGAAATGCACTAGGTGGCATAGTGAAAGATATAACCCCAAGTGCTTTACAAAAAGATGCTCAAGTTATATTTTTCTCACTTGTTAAGAACATACACAATAATAAGGCTGAGGGTTTTCTTCAACCTCTAGCCACCACTCTTGGGACAAAAATATAGCCTCAAAACTATCTTGAGCATTAAAGTGTAGTCACCAGCCACGGCTAACTCCACCTGTAACTAGTCTTCTCTATTTTGCAGGTTAAACAAAACCCTCTAAACCATCCTCTCTAGATTTAGATTTCATCCAAACCCCCCATCACTTGCCATTATTTTTGAAGCTTCAAGGAAAGTTCAAACAAACAACATACCTAGCTATGTTAAGCACTACGACCCTTTAAATTTATAAATTCATTGTATTTAGCTAAGTTTCTTTCTTTGCCAAAATCTAGTTAAAACACACATGTCAAAAAATCTTCTAAAATTAAGGAAACCAAAGAATGTGAGCAGATTTGCCAAATCCATCACATTTTAGATCCATCATCCATCTGGAAGTCACAATAAAATATAATGTGTGTAAAAAACTCAATAAGGAAATTAGTTTTTCATATAGTGAACTAAATACATAATATATACACGCATATGCATGGATTGGCATGAGTATAAACTTACTTTCATTCATAGGCTTCATATTTCATGAATCACTTAATAAATCTTATTAGACTTATTTTAGGAATATCCACAATTGTTGCCACTTAGTAGGACTACATATATCAAATATCACATAATGATCATGAGTTATATACTAATCTAAAAGAAAGACCACACATATCAAAAGGCTCCACACAAACATATAGGTGCCTAATAAGTAAATAACAAACTTATTAAAACTTCAATTGTCTTTTTCAAAAATACATACCCTGCATGCAGTCTAAGCTCTAGTTTACTTACCTCTCGGTGATCACAATGATAAGCTTGACTTCGGAGTCTAACCATTGTAATCTAATATTAAAGATTAAGCTCCCATGAATGTCATACTCATATAAAAAGGTAGTAATAATTTATTCCCCTCAAGGGACTATTTCTTATAACTTTATGAGTGGAAAGGTTTTACTCTCAGAGCCACTCATAGTGCATAAACATAAATGGCCAGCTCCCAATCTCTAATTTTTATAAAATAAAATATTAATCCAAAAATGTAATGATATATAAGAATGGATATATGTCTTCTTTAATTGACATATAATGTTGTGATACAAAGTATAACTAGTTAGATTTATTCTTACAATGGTCATATTTGTACTGCTTTTGTTGTTGAATCTCAATTAAAAGAATTGTGTTCGGGTAGATTACTACCATGTTAAAAAAAATGCAGACATTATTTTTCGACTCTTTATCTTAATTACTCTCACTTTAAAAGGCGGTCAATTTTAAAAATTTAACATAATCTTAATTAATTATTATGAACCATTGGATCTATTCAACAATTCAATTTTTTCCCACTACTGATACTGTAGTGTTTTTTTTTACTAGAATGACCCTATTTTATCTTTTTCCTTTCATGTGGTGGAGGAGGAGAAGATGAGCTCCCCGGATCATAACTAAAGAAGCCGAGAATGATGCGCTGTGCATGGAGAATCTCTAGCTAATGATCAATGCTCTGCCACTGGAAAATCTCAAAGTCAGAATGCAGCTGCTAGTGGTCACAGAAAGAGTGTCCAACTGATCAAGAATCAGCTGCTACATACCATCAGAAACGGGTGGCTGAACTAGAGCTGGAGGTGGCATAGAGGCAACTGGCTGCTCAGGAACAGCAGATGGCTACTCAGGCGCAACTGATGACTCCGGAACAGCTGAGGGCTTCGGTGCAGGTGGTGGCTCAGAGGAGGAGGGAATGTCAGCAGTCGCCGCGCGCTTCTCAAGGTCAGAGTCAGCTGGAGGCCGAAGGACAAATCGGCGACGTGAAGGAAGAGGCTAAGCTCCTAATCTAAAGTCAGGAAGCTGATCAGGCGGATAGACATCATTAAATATCCGATCGTCGTCCGGAGCTATCAAGGTATCCCGATTTTTGGAGTTGCTGGTTTTAACCCACTTTTCACTCCTCCAAGAGAAACCGATACTCGTCATTGCCTCGGCACCAATCCATTTTGCCTCTATATGTCCAGTATCTCAGAGAGGCACACCAAAGTGATGCAGTATCTTAGTAATGATACTACTATATGGAAGCAAGCGGTGATTAACCACGGGAGTACTCAACATGTGCCGCACAATAATATATGCGAGGTTTATGGGACGATCTGAGAGTAGGCTATCCAATATGCCCACATCCAACCGAGTGACCCTTCCTAGGTGTCACTATGTGCTGTAGAATAAAATGAAGAATACGGACTTAGAGAGGTAAGAGTTGAGACCGAAACGGAAGCAAACAAATCTCATCAGTTAAGTCTCGACGACGGACTGCATCCATATGACGAAAATGGTCAAAGCAAAGGATTTTCCTAGAGGTGTAAATCTTATGTCCCTCATGCGAGATACCAAGATACTCAGCTAAATCTATATGATCAAATTCTATTTGCATACCACCAACTTGAGTAACTATCCTATTTTGGCTGCTATGGGAGATATCCATGTTCGAATAAAAGACTCGCACCAAGTTAGGATAGACTCGCTCATCAAAGTTAATAGCAGACTCCCAAGGCCTAAGCATATCCCGAACACTTCTACCACATACAACTAAGTGCCGAAAATCATTAATGTTAACAAAAGAGGAGTCAAGTACCTTTCGCCCATCGAAGTGATCCTCGAACCACTTCACCAAGGGAGGAGTGGGGAAGTGAATTCTTGCAAATTCAGTGACTTCCCGTGGTTGTAAGGGATTCCTTGAAGGCACGGATTTTTGCCGAACATTTCTCCGTGAAGATTCAGCCATAGAGGAGCACGGTGGAGTGAACACAGCGGAAGAGAGGGAAATCAATCGGTGGTTTGATGAGAAATGAGCAAAGGATGAGAGTGTAAAGCTCAATTTGGTTGAAAATAGGGGTAAAGCAGATCAAAAAATAAGAATCCCAACCTGCGACAGTTAGGGTTTGAATTTGGAATTTTTTGATTTTGAGTTTGATTTGAAGTTTTGAATCGGTGAAATGGTTCTAAAAGTGATAAGAAATGATTTTAACGATTTGATTTGGCACGAAGATCAAGAAAAATGAGGATTTTAGGAAGGAGAGAGCTTCGACTACGCAACAATGGTGATAACGGTGAAAGGGTAAGCTGGTGAGGGAGAGGGGAAAGGCTTTGAACAGTTTTAGAACGCGAAAACGGTTAACCATTTATTCTAAACGATTAAAGGGTAACGAACAAAGGCTTGAGACTAGGTAACGGTGAAAGCCTAAGAGCTTAACGATTAAGGGATAGCATTTAGATGACTCTCTGTCAACAAACAGTTCACCGATTGCAAACGGTGAAAGGGTAAGAGGACAGACACAGATTCTAGTTTCTGGAGAAAAATGGTTCACTATTTATGGGAAACGGTTATCCGTTTATTTTATCTAATTTTTCGCACATTTGATTTAATATTTGGCCAACAAATAATATATTCCCAAATCATTTAATTGATCTGAAAATATTTTATGAGCCATTTTAATGCATGATTCATGAATATATTTTCAACTAATTTATTCATACAATCAAGAAATAATAGGACAAATTAATCGTTTGACAATCAAGCTCAAGCATTTCATAATCGTTAGATCACAATTATAAGCCAATCAATTCAGCACACTCAATAGCATGAATAGAGACATTAATGCGAAAATTTCATCATCCCAAGTTCATGCCGAATTTTTAAAAATTGTTCTTCACAAAGAGGTTTAATGAAAATATCGACAAGTTGTTTTTCCGTAAAAATAAACTCTAATGCAATATCTCCCTTTTGAACATGATCTCTCAAGAAATGATGTCTAATTTCTATATGCTTGGTTCTAAAGTGTTGAATGGGATTCTTTGAAAGATTTACAGCACTAGTATTATCACACTTAATAGGAATATGTTCAAGATTAATGTCATAATCTCTAAGTATTTGTTTCATCCAAAGTGCTTGTGCACAACAACTTTCGGCGGCTATATATTCAGCTTCGGTAGTTGAAAGAGCAACAGAATTTTGTTTCTTACTAAACCATGAAACAAGTGAGTGTCCTAGAACAAAGCAAGTTCCACTAGTGCTTTTCCTATCCACTTTATGACCGACAAAGTCCGCATCCGAATAACATGTTAAATCTATATGAGTTCCCCTAGGATACCAAAGGCCAGCATCTATGGTTCCAATCAAATAACGAAAAATTCTTTTAACAGCAAGCAAATGGGATTCCTTGGGACATGATTGAAATCTTGCACACAAACATACACTAAACATGATATCGGGTCTACTTGCAGTCAAATAAAGTAAAGATCTGATCATACCTCGATACATTTTGGTATCCACTTCTTTACCCTTTTCATCTTTGTCAAGTTTGATGGTAGTACTCATAGGAGTGCTTTTTGTCGTCCCATTTTCATAGCCAAACCTTTTGAGTAGATCATTTACATACTTGGCTTGGTTTATGAAAATACCTTCCTCGTTTTGTTTGATTTGAAGTCCAAGGAAATACTTCAACTCTCCCATCATACTCATCTCAAACTCTTGACTCATACATGAGGAAAAATCCTTACACAACAATTCATTAGTAGAACCAAAAATAATATCATCAACATAAATTTGAACAATAAGTATGTCTTGGTTCTTATGCTTAACAAAAAGAGTTGTGTCCGCTTTTCCTATTGAAAAATTGTTATCCAACAAAAAATTTTTGAGCCTATCATACCATGCTCTAGGAGTTTGTTTTAAACCATACAAAACTTTGGTTAACTTATACACATGATCAGAAAATTTTTCATTTTCAAAACCAGGAGGTTGTTTCACAGAAACTTCCTTCATAATATATCCATTTAATAAAGCACTTTTGACATCCATTTGATACAAAATAAAATTCTTATGACATGCATATGCTAACAACATCCTAATGGATTCTAGCCTTGCTACAGGTGCAAAAGTTTCATCAAAATCAATTCCTTCTTCTTGGTTGTATCCTTGAGCTACTAATCTAGCTTTGTTTCTTACAACCACACCAGATTCATCCATTTTATTTCTAAATACCCATTTAGTGCCTATAATAGATTGATGTTCTGGACAAGGAACTAACTCCCACACATTGTTCCTCTCAAATTGATTCAACTCTTCTTGCATTGCCATAATCCAAGATTCATCATTTTCAGCATCCACAAAAGATTTTGGTTCAATTTGAGAAATAAATGCAGCATGCTCACGTGTGTTCCTAAGAGATGATCTAGTGATAACACCGCGTGAGGGATCTCCCAAAATTACATCTTTAGGGTGAGAGGAAACATACCTCCACTCCTTGGGGAGTGTTTGAGAAGTACCTTTATTTTACTCCACATTTGGTTCTTCATGATGTTCCTCTTGAATTCCATGTGGTGCATCTTCTTGATTGTCATTTGATGTTTCTTCTTGTTGTTCTTCTTCTGCATTATCATCAATAATAGCTTTCTCCGTAGAAGAGGGGTTAGACTTATCAAAAGTAACATGCATAGATTCTTCCACAACTAAAGTTCTTTTGTTATAAACTCTATAAGCTTTGCTTGAATTTGAATAACCAAGAAAAATACTAACATCAGATTTTGGATCAAATTTACCAAGATTATCTTTTGTGTTCAAAACAAAACATTTGCATCCGAAAACTTTAAAATAACCAATGTTAGGTTTTCTATCTTTCCAAAGCTCATATGGAGTTTTATTAAGATTAGGTTTAATCAACACCCGATTTAAAACATAACAAGCTGTGTTGACGGCTTCGGCCCAAAAATACTTAAGCAAAGAATTTTTATTCAACATGGTCTTAGTCATTTCTTGAATAGGCCTATTCTTTCTCTCTACTACTCTATTTTGTTGTGGAGTCTTAGGTGATGAAAATTGATGCTCAATGCCAAGGTTGTTATAAAAATTTTCAAATGCATGATTTTTAAATTCTCCACCATGATTACTTCTGATGCAAGTAATAGAATAACCTTTTTTTCATTTTGAACCTTTTTATAGAAAATTCGAAATGCATCAATGGCATCATCCTTATTAGTTAAGAACAATACCTATGTGTATCTAGAAAAATCATCCACAATTACAAATGCATAAAATTTACCACTTAAACTAGCATATCTAGAAGGTCCAAACAAATCTATATGAAATAATTGAAGCAGTTTTGACGTAGAGATATGATTCTTGTTTTTTAAGGAAGTCTTGATTTGTTTTCCAAATTGACATGCTTCACAAATTCTATCTTTTTGAAAACTGATTTTTGAAAGACCTTTAACTAAATCATTTTTCACAATTTTTGAAATAAAATCCATGCTTGCATGTCCTAATCTTCTATGTCATAGCCAACTATTATCATGTACTGCCGAAAAACATTTATCAAGAGTAAATGTACATTCTATGTCAATGGTATAAACATTACCACACCTATTACCAACAAACAAGATTTTGCCATCACATGAGTTTTTGATGACACAATTAAATTTATCAAAAATGACTTTCTAGCCTTTGTCACATAATTGACTAATGCTAATTAAGTTGTGTTTTAAGTTCTCAACCAAACATACATTCTCAATTAGAGTTGAGGATACTTTACCAACATTTCCAATTCCAAGATTTTTTCCTTTTGAGTTGTCTCCAAAAGATACGTCTCCACCATTTTCAATTTTGGTAAACCTTGAGATCCAATAATAATTCTCTGTCATGTGTCTTGAACAACCGCTGTCCAAGTACCACTTATTCTTCTTCTTCTTCAAGCCCTGTAAAAAAAATCTCAAGTTTTAAGTACCCAAACATTTTTGGGTCCTTGAGAGTTAGCAATGGTTCCTTTCGGAACCTAAACACATTTCACAATATAATATGCATTTCTCTTCACTGCACATCTATTTTTCATATGACCATCTTGATTACAATAATGACATGCAATTTTAATGTTAATAGATGTATTCATCATAAAATAGCTCTTGTAGAATTTTTGTTTCAAATTTGGTTTATAACCAATGCCACTTTTGTCAAATACACATTTTTGTGAGTTTAGCAAATTATCCAACATCTTTTGCCCATTTGTAAATCTCAAGACAATCTCATTTAACTCATTACTCTTTTTCTTGAGTATTTCATTTTCATTTTTTAACTCATCTATGGGTGATTCTAAGTGCTCATGTACGATGCTAGGCTTCTCATTTAATAATGCAATTTCGTCATGCAGTCTTGTTCCCTACTTCTAGGCATACAATTTTTGCATTTAGAGATTCATTTTCATTTTTAAGCTTTTCCATTTCCTTTTTAAGACATGCATTCTTTTTACCAATCTTCATCAACTCATTATGCAAATCTTTAAAAGCATCATACAATTCATCATAGCTAGGATCACTTACTTCATTGAGGTCATCATCATCTCCTATTGCCATAAGTGCTAGGTTTGAAACTTCTTGCGATCCTTCCTCATCACTTGAATCTTCCTTGCTATCATTCCAAGTTACAACCATTGCTTTCTTCTTGAGTTTGTTAATAAGTGGACACTCCGATATAATATGGCCCGGCTTCTTGCATTTATAGCATGTGATTGCCTCTTTCTTCTCCCTATGGTTCTTGAAGTTTCTGAAATTTCTTCACTCTCCGATTTTCTTGAAGAATTTTCTGAACTTCCTTGCTAGCATAACTAGCTCTTCATTATTCGGTTCACTCTCCCCATCACTCTCATGTTTTGAAGTTTTGAGAGCAATGTTTTTTTTCTTCTCCTCATGCCCTTTTTCTGCTGTCAAATCTTCTTCATATGAAATAAGAAAACCAATTAAATCATCAAGAGGTAAAGTATTTAAATCTTTTGCTTCCTCAATGGCAGTCCTTTTTGGTCTCCATTCCTTAGGTAGTGACCTAATGATTTTCTTGACTTTTTTGCTATTTAAAAAGGTCTTCCCTAGAGCACTTAGAGTGTTTATTATGTCCGTGAATCTAGTATACATAAAGTACATATTTTCATTTTGTTCCATTTGGAACAATTCATATTGTCGGGTGTATCTACTTATTTTAGATTCTTTCACTTGGTTTGTACCTTCATAGACAACTTCAAGTTTGTGCCAAATCTCATTAGCACTTTCACAACTAGACACTCTATGAAATTCTTTCTTATCTAGTGCACAAAACAAGGCATTCATGGCTTTGGAGTTTAGAGAGGCTTTTATCTTTTCGAATTCATTCCAATCCCGTGAAGGTTTTGGAATATCTTCTCCGACTTCACTTTTAGTCAAAGGCATAAAAAGACCATCATTAACAATTTCCCAAATTTCATAGTTTAAGGCTTGCAAGTAAATTCTAATCCTAGTTTCGAATAAGGGTAGTCATTTCCATCAAAGAAATGTGGTCTAGTGGTGGATTGTCCTTCCCTAAATGTGGAATCATTTTGAGTTGCCATTGGTCTTTAGCTCTAGACGATTAAGTCTAAAGAAGAGCATCAAGCTCTGATGCCAAATGAAATACTAACTAGGCAACCCAAGAGGGGGGTGAATTGGGTTTTTATAAATTATTCAACTAAAAACGAATTTATCATGTAAATCTAAAACGAAATTAAAACAATAATAATTAAATCAATCACAATTTTAAAAGATAAGGGAAGAGAGAATTAAACACGAGGATTTTTACGTGGTTCGGCCAACCTCGCTTACGTCCACGCCTCCAAGCTTTCTGGGCTTGAGGATTTCACTAAGCAAGCCTCCAAGGCTTCAATTGCGTACACTTGACTTCCAAGGTGTCAATAACCTTTACAACAAGAGATTATCCCCAATCTCTTAACCCAAGTGTATCACAACACTTACAATCACTCAAAAAGAAATATTACAAACTGTTTTTCTTTCACACTATATCTAAGATTATAAATCAATGCTCAAAGTGTGAATAGATGAAGTAAGAAAATGTTTAAAGCCCTTATGAAGATTGTAAACTCGAGTATAAACTCAATGGTTGTGTTGTGATCAGTCTCCTTCGAATTTGAATGAGCTTATTTATATTTGGAGCAGAAAAACTAGTCGTTACTGACTGTCTGCCCAAAAACGGTTCACTGTTAGTCGTTAACGATTAACCGTTTGCTCTGGTCAAAGTTACCGTTGGGCCAGATTTCAAACAATCGGTTTGCCGTTTAGGGTAACTCTTTCGCCGTTAACTTCCAGAGACCTGCAAGATGAACACCAGTTATCCGTTTCTAGTAAACGGTTAAGGATTTGCATGAAGTGACTCTCTGGATGTTATCGGTTAACTATTTGCAATAAACGGTTCACCATTAGTTTCTAGTAACTTGCAAAATGAGCATCGGTTATCCGTTTTAAGTAAACGACTAAGGCTTTACATGAAGTGACTCTCTGGATGTTATCGGTTAACCGTTTGTAATAAACGGATCACCGTTAGTTTCCAGTAACCTTCAAAATAATCAACGGTTATCCGTTTTAAGTAAACGGCTAAGGAGTTGTGTGAAGTCACTTCTTTAGACATTATCGGTTAACCGTTTGTTGTAAACGATTTACCGTTAGTTTCCAGTAGGCTTTCCATTTTTCCATTTTTCACTAACGGTTAGAGTTTAGGCAAACTTTTGCTCTCTGACCTTAATCGGTTAACTGTTTAAAAATTACCAGTTCACCGTTTATTTCCAAAAACACATTTTAAACATGATTTTGCAAAAGATCTTTTTCCAATTTGAAAATTCATCTTTTATAAGTATAAATGGAGTGGTTTTTATGACTTTTATTTATTAAGAAATAACTCCAACATTTTTATCAAAAAATTATTTAAAGTTTGTTATCATCAAAATCAAAATTATTAACATATTCATGTTAACAAGGGCATTAGGTGTTGAAACACCCCTATGGACTTAATTATTCGGGTTTTTAATAAATAAGCAAACAATATATCTATAACCCATGTAGCGAGCTTTAGGCCGGTGACTCCCAGACCAGTTGACTTTAGGGCACTTGGTGTTGAAACACCTCTACGGACTTAATTATTCAGGTTCTAAATATAACAAAATTAAATTCATTCAATTTTTTATTTTTTTAATTTTTTTTTCAATATACAGTTTCTACCACCTTAAATATTATTCCTAATAAATCAAAAGAACTAAATGCTACAAAAATTTTAACTTACAACCCACTAGTATGTGTCATAGTATGTGTGTGAAGAATGATTTAATAATACCTGTTAAATGAGTAAACAACGAAATAACTTTATAACCAAATGGATGAGAGTTCACAAATTTGAGTAATTTAAAGAAAAGGAAAAAAAACTTATTATGAATTTTAAAATCAAAATATAATACAACAAGACTATTATGATGCATCTCAAAAGTTGTAACTCTTTACACAGCAATCCTAGATAAAAAAATTATTGATTGTTTTTATTTTTTTGGTTTTTAAAAAAAATAAAATTAAACACACCTATTCACAATATACGTCAATTATCCCTTTGCCCCAAACTAATTTAAACATTATATACATGCATAAATATAAAAAAAGATAAACGAAACATAAATAATAAAAGAAGAAATAGGAAAGATCACACCTGAACAACAAGCTGAAGATGCGTTTCTAGAGTCCTACACCTCATATTCTGCCATCTTCGACAAAAGCATTATTAGGATTTGCTATATTCCACATCTGTTAACTATTCCCCCCACCCCCCAACCTGAACAAGACATTGTCTTCAATCTTAAAAGAAAGAAGTAGAGTTTAGAAGACATAACCTCATAGCTCCAAGAAGATTGTTACAACCAAAGAGTTAAATCCAATTTGTACTTCTTATTAAGGCTAGGGTTACCATCATTAGTCAAACATTCCAAGGCCAAGGTCTTAGGATTTGGCTCTGGTTTGTAAGCTTGTAAAAGATCAAGTAACTCATTAGCAGTAGAAGCACAAACAAAAAGATTTTTTGCAGAGATTGAAATAAAATGATTCTTAATTGCATGGTTAATGAATGTGAGCAACCCATCAAAGAAAATTATTAACATTTAGTAAACCGATGGATTTTTTATGGATGTTTAAACGGGCCCAAGATGCAAATGTAATCAATGCCTCTAAAGTTGCAAGATCTCCTAGCAAGAAAATAAAAGCGTCAGCATGATTTAACATCGCAGTTATTCACTCTTGCATACTTGAGACAACTAACTCTTCTCCAATTGGTACATCAGACCTACATCCTAGAGGTTTTAAGGCTTGTAGAATGATACCTAGTACCTGGTTTCCTTTAATAAAAGCAGCTTCTGATACAAGTTTTGATAACTCACGGTCACCTCCTCCATATACAAGGTGCAGTTTCCTCTCAGTTATGGCACGACCAAGATCTATAGCTATTTGAACGAACTCTTTGTATTTTCCATAATGAAATCCAGAGAGCACACAATTGTTTTTAAATTGTCTACTCGAAAATGCTGCCATTAGAATAATCTTAAAAAACAAGATGTGAGTGGTTTGGAAAAAGAGCTCTTATTTAAAGATCTGAGTGACAGACAAAATGAGAAACAACTGTAAATGGGTTGGTGTATTTGTCAGATGACGCGCACTACTACAAAAATGACATTTACTGACACTTTCTTACTGATACTTAGTAAAAAGTGTCAGAAATAGGGTACATTTAGATCATTTTCCGCCTTTAACAAGTATGTATCATAAATAATTGATACTAAGGTGTTAGTAGTTTAAAACTCGATGCTTATTGATACTAAAGCATCAGTGATAAAAAAATAATAATATTAATTTTGTTTTAATTTGAACTCGAACTGAAGATCTCTAAACTTAAAATTTGCAAGTTTAGAGTGCAAACCATTGATGCATGTGTTTTTAATTTGATTAATTTTTTATTTAATTAAATTTTACACAATTACTTTGTGGATGATAATAATAATAATAATAATAATAATAGTTTTGAGAATAATAGTTTTTATTTAGCCACATGTCAACTTGTAATTCGTTGTTAATAATAATAATTTTGCTTGACCACGTGTCGACTTATAGTTTTGCTGTTTTATTAAATTACAATGCGAACAATTACACTATGGGTTTGGCTACAATGCCGGGGCCATTGTAGCCGGAACCATGCCGGGCTCTCAAAAAGAGAGCCCAGCTATCTTTGGCTGCCATTTGGCAGCCAAAGACTTAGTGCAGCCAATTAAGAAACCGGTTGCACCAAATTTTTTTAAAAAAACATATAAAAAATAAAATATAAAATTTTAAAAATAAAAAAGTCAAAATAATTATTTATAATATAATTAATAGCAAAAGATAAATAAATTAAATAATATAATATAAACCCTATAATACAATAATATAATGAAATAAAATGGCCAAAAAAAAAGAAATTGAAAATGAAAAAAATAGTATTTCAAGTTTAACGTCAGTTGTTGCATGTCTGACGTATCGATTGCATGTTTGACGTAAGATGTTGCATGTGTTGAATAAAGCCAAAATAAAGAATATTCCGGAATATTCTCGTTTGTTTCATATTTGACGTCGAAGTTGCGAACTTTACGTGATAAGTCACATATTTTGCGTGAAGTGTTGCAAGTTGCATGTTTAATGACAGTTGTTGCATGTCGGACGTCATGGTTGCATGTTTGACGTAAGCTGTTGCATGTATTGAATAAAGCCAAAATAAAGAATATTCTGGAATCTTCTTGTCCGTTTCATGTTTGACGTTAAAGTTGCGAACTTTACGTGATAAGTCGCATATTTTGCATGAAGTGTTGCAAGTTTCATGTTTAACGTCAGTTGTTGCATGTCTGACGTCTTGATTGCATGTTTGACGTAAAATGTTGCATGTGTTGAATAAAGCCAAAATAAAGAATATTCCGGAATATTCTCGTATGTTTCATGTTTGACGTTAAAGTTGCGAACTTTACGTGATAAGTCGAATATTTTACGTGAAGTGTTGCAAGTTTCATGTTTAATGTCAGTTGTTGCATGTCTGATGTCTTGATTGCATGTTTGACGTAAGATATTGCATGTGTTAAATAAAGCCAAAATAAAGAATATTCCGGAATATTCTCGTTTGTTTCATATTTTACGTCGAAGTTGCGAACTTTATGTGATAAGTCGCATATTTTGCGTGAAGTGTTGCAAGTTGCATGTTTAACGACAGTTGTTGCATGTCGGACGTCATGGTTGCATGTTTGACGTAAGCTGTTGCATGTATTAAATAAAGCCAAAATAAAGAATATTCCAGAATATTCTCGTTCGTTTCATATTTGACGTCGAAGTTGTAAACTTTACGTGATAAATCGCATATTTTGCATAAAGTGTTGCTAGTTTCATGTTTAACGTTAGTTGTTGCATATTTGACGGTAGGATTTCATGTTTGACGTAAGATGTTGCATGTGTTGAATAAAACCAAAATAAAAATTATTCCAGAATATTCTAGTCTGTTTCATGTTTGACGTCGAAGTTGCGAACTTAACGTTATAAATTGCATATTTTGAAATTCTGAACATCCAGTAGCCAGTTTGTCAAATCTAGATTGCCTCTTATGGTCAGAAGCTTGCTGCACAACAACCAAATTGCCGTTTGTTAGGATCCGGTTAGCCGCTTTCGATTCGCATACATTCTGCCCAAATTCGGCTTGCCAGATTTTCACATCCGGTTAGCCGCTTCCTACAGTGAAATATTTTCTAATTTTACAGTTTGACCCTAAAACTTTATAAAATTATATTATGGCCCAAAACGGTATGAAAGTTTACAAATATATCCAATTTCATAATTTCTAAATATTGCTTTGTTGGTCCTAAAACTTTTTGAAATTATAGAATGACCCAAATTATTTAAATTGTTCCATAATCATCCATAATAAAAAATATCCACAAAAACATAATCATTCAAAACAAATACATAATCCAAATACAAACATAGGAGACTACCGAGGTGGTGAGGATGGAGGTGGATACGGATAAAGAATGTCGAAGTGCTCGAAGAGAAGACGCTGTCCATGAATGAGCTGCTACAACTGCTGCTGAAACTCAGTCTGCCGCACCGAGAGTGTCCGCACCTCATCCGTAAGCTGCTGAAGAGTAACCTCCGCAAAGGGAGGAGGCTGTGGACGGTTGATATGAACGTGAATATTTGATAATCCATATATTATGTGATCAATTTATTGCTAATATGGATATGAAATATTTTATCTCATATTTGATGTTATTAATTTATTAATTGTAATATGGATGGGAATTATATTAACCCAAAGGCTAAATATGAGTATTCCATAGAGTAATAGCAAGTAACATTTTCTATCAAGCATTTGACAAATATTTAATTTTCTATCAAGCTGATTAATATAAAAAAATATCAAACAATTGTATTCATAACTAAATACAAAATAATAGTGCATTTCAAAATTCCTTGACAATTCAAATGATAATTTATAAGTAAACTTATTTTTAATTTTTTTGATTATTAATTAAGTTTAATTAAGCCAATCTATTAATTTTTAATTTTTTTATTTACTAAGTTTAATTAAGCCAACTTAAGAAACAAATATGGAATTGTTGCCTTAGCGTTAAAATTATTTGGTAATTCAAGTGATTATGGTTTGATACTCCAGTAATAATTTATCAATCTAACTATTATTTGAACCATTTATTTTGTAATTTGTTTAATTTTTCAAGCGAAAACTAACTACGATAACAATTTTATATTACCAAACAACAAAAATGTTTAGTTCCATTGGTAATTTTTAAATTTTTTATTCTGCATAAAGGGTAAAATTCATTGTTGCAATTTTCTAAGGAAAGAGTCTCTTGTAATTGAATTAAGCTCATAAACAGAATGCATATTGATAAAAACTATAGATTATATAACTAAATTGCAAAAGTTAAATTGGGAAAGACAAGTTTAATAGTATCAAAGAAGCAATCAAAACTAGCAACACATATATGGCATGTGCATTAGTTTAGCATTATTAATATCTAAATTGATAGCAAATACCCAAAATAAGATCACATTTTCTTCAGCTATTCTTCTAGTATTGCAGAAAATTTGTAGAAGATCGTGAGGGGGGAGGGGGTAAGAATAGCTTTTTCCAAACTATAAAATGGATACCCTAAAATAAGTGCTTATTTTGACATAATCAAGCAATAAATTGTAAAAACGTACAAATATATCATAGCTGGAATTAAAGAAGCCATAACAAGAATTTTCCCCACAGACAACTCATCTAGGGAAGAGATTTTTTATGATATAAAATTTTAGTGGTGGCAATCAGATTAATAAGCATGAGCATTGACAAAAGCATCAAGTTACGACAAAAACCTAATGCCTAACTGGAGTATATTCATCTAACACACTAAAATGCCTATAAAATTGTCGAAATCCATCATTCACATGCGGAGTTGCAGGAAGTTTTAGCATGTCATGTTGGCTATTGAGCTTGGCAACATCAATGGGAGTCTTGCGATCCATGATCTGCAGAGTTGTGTGGTAACAAAAGATAATATAGGAGAAAGAATTAATCATCTAACATTTTATAAAACAAAGACATGAGTTAAAACAGTATTGGGTGTTGGCTTACACAACAGCATCGTTCTTCAACAGAAGGGCTACACATTCTTTCTAGTCATAATTAGCTGCATAATGTACGGTAGTGCTTATTCTTATCCACAGCATCCACATTTGCTCCAGCCTCAAGAAGGAGTTGAGGAGCACACTCCACCTAAAGCATTCAAGTGCATTTGATTAACTCCATGTCATAAACTTGGCCAATTTGTCAAGGAAGTTTTCATTAAAAAAACTAACTAGAAAGTGGTCCTAAGTATCCCTAGGAGATGAACAATTGATGCCATAAACCATATAAGTTAGCTCAAACTGTCACTAGAAATCCCCAGTTAGCGCAAATACTAGTTTTCCATTGGCTTTATTAGCACTTCCTCAACTAAGTAACCAAAAATACAAAACGTTAAGTAATATTTAATTATATCCAAATCATACGCCCTACCTTTAAAACTCAAACAAAAAGGAACAAGAAAAATAAGTAAGAATGGGTAAAGCTCAGATTGTTTTACCTCACCATATCCGCAGGCAAAATGCAACGTTGTCCTTCCTTCTAAATCTTCCTCATCCTTATTAGCACTGGCTGCTAGTTTATATTTCATACCCTAATTGAAGAGCAGTAAGAAAAAAATTAAACTTTTAGCAAGATACTAGAAAAAAGTGCATTGCATCAAATGTATACACTAAATCAACTTCAATAGCATTAGCACAACATAAAACTAGAAACAAGAATTTCTGTTAAATAATAGTGACAGAAAAATTTACAAATGTTTGTTTTGGTTGATTGAATAAGCAGAACATGTTCTTTTTCCACACCAAGCTGCATTGCATAAAAGAAAAAGAAAAAGAACATTAGAGAATCAGTAAATCCAATATTTTGAAAAGAACTTAGAGATTTGGCCTCCATATACTCTTGAATAGCCTTGCAAGATGCATAAGATTAGTTCACATCCAGTCCCAATTCAGGCACAATATAATAGCTACACCCAATTAAAACAATTAAAAAGAAAAATCACAAAAAATAAAGAATAATGCCAGTGATATACAAAATACCAGTCATTAAATAATAATTTCACCTCTCCTTGATGATAAATATTAAAAACTAATGGATGCCGTTGGGACTCAAATAAGCATCACTCAGAAACAAACAAAAATCTTGAGAACGCAAGTGAGGAAATGCAAAATGATCAAAGATAATAGAAAAAATGAGGACTTACTAGTTAGCATCAAAACACTAGGTCCTTTACATGACGAGAACAGAGAAGTTACCTCGAGCCACACTGCTCTTCCTGCATCTCATCCGCGCTGCTCTTCTTGTCCTAGAGTGACTCCAAACATAAACATCAACTCTTTTTCTGGTTTCATTCTAGGATACGCCACTGCATAGATTTTTAAAGATTGCTCTGCAACCCCAAAATAATTAACTCAAGATTCACAACCAAAAAAAAAAAAAGCTGGACCTAGGTATTGTTGTAATTTCGGCCTCCTTAGCTCTCTCATCAGCCTCGTTCCCGAAATCCATCAACGCCTCCCTGTCATGATCGTACAAAGAGCATTCCCTCTCCCATTTGCTGCAATCACTCAACAATCTCTTACACTCCTCCGCCAATCTCTGGTTCTCCTCCACAAATCGTTTCACTGCCTGCGCGTTCAGACTCACCTCTGCCTATTAAATACAAAAATCACAAACCAAAATTGGAAAAATTGAAGCAAGATACCATAACATAACAGATGAAGAATTAGAAATACGAACCCTAGAGCGCTCGACGATTTCATCTTTTTCTTTGCTTTCGGAGAGTAAAGAGAAACACTCATTGTGAACACGTTGAAGTGACTCTTCGTAGGCAAGGAGTTTCAGTTGAAGGGTTTTAGTGGAGACCGGGAGGCCTAGTGTGTGATCGATTGATTCTTTTATGTAATTGTCGATTTCTTCGGGGATCTCCATTCAACTTCAAAACCCTAGCTTTGATTTTTTTTTTGAAACAAAAGAAAAAAAAGGGGGAAATAAGGAAATTACAACAGTTAACAATAATACAAACCTCAAAAGAACTAATGGTGTAGACAACAGTGCAACGAAGGTAACGGTGGATGGTTGGAAAAGAAGCAGCGGACACGATACTGGTTCTGCCTCTCTCTAGCTCTCATGTACAAACCAAATACCTGGGTAGATGGATCCAATTGGTTGATTAGTGTGAGAGAGACGGTGGATTTGATCTTAGATGATGAGTGAAAAATCGGGATGAGAGAAACTATGAATTTGAAAGAGAAAAGATTTTAGGGATTTCTTTCATGAGAGAGCAAAGAAATTGAATTGAGGTGAGAGAAAATCGTGGGATTTTCATTTGAGGGAACCAATTTAACAAGTAACCTATTTATTTTTACTTTTAATATAAATTTAATCTCAACCGTTGGATTCAATTAGATTGAATCCAACGGTTTTTTTCCAATTCCGGCATGGTGCCGGGGCTTTAATGCCCGGTATTGTAGCATTAGCCTTACACTATAACTTTTCAAAGTACAAATGAAAAATAAGAAACCCTAAATCTAACCTAATCAAACACCCTTCTTAACTTGCTGCCGCCGCTCCCCTGCTCCTCAACTTTCACTGCTGTCGGCCGCTGCTCCTCGACTTTCACTGCTGTCGGCCGCTGCTCCTCGACTTTCACTGTTGTCTGCTGTCGTTCCTTGATGTCACTGCCGCCTTTGCTCTGCTCTTGTCAAGCTTCAGCCACCGACGACTAGCTAGCCACCTTTCAGTACGTCGCTGTTACAGCTTTTATGCCATCACATCAACTTCAGCCCAGCTAGCCATCGTTCCTTTACCGCCGAGATCAAGGATGCTGATTGCTGGGGAGGCGAAATATCGAAGGAGGTTTTGAGGCAGTACAAGTCACTGCCGAAGAAGGGGAAGCCTCAAGGGCGTGAAGTTACAGTCTTGGCTGCGTTTCTCATCTCGTCTCCATCTAAAGGTCCTTTCCTTTTTCTCATATTTTATTTTTCAATAAAAGAGCCAACTCTGAGCGGCGATTGATAGTTAATTTGTTTAATTTTAGATTTGGAAGTTGTTATTCTTGGAACGAGAACAAAATGTATTGGCCGTTCGCTCTTGAGCCCCCATGGTGACATTGTCAATGACTTGCACGCTGAAATCGTCGCCCGTAGAGCTTTATTGAGGTTTATTTTTTATGTGGGTTTATTTGTTTGATTGAATCATTTCTTCAGGAATTGTATCGGATGTCATAAGTGTATAACCCAATTGAGTTTTTATTTTTTTTCATATTATAACAACACAGATTCTTCTATACTGAGGTTTTGAACAAGCAGAAATGCAGTGATGGAATAGAAGGTCTGCAAGATGATGTTTTCAACAACTTTCTTTTCGAATTGGGGCCAACAGGGGAATACAGATTCGGAGAGGGCTGGCAACTTCATCTATACATTTCACAGTTGCCATGTAATGTTTGGTGTCTTTTTCCCCCTTATTTATTTATTTCTTTGTTTTCGTTATTGTATTTGTTCTTTTGGACTAGTTAAGGTATAGATATATTTTTTAATTTTTTTAAAAATTTATCTTATTTTCAGGATGCTAAGGGACAAGATGTTGATTGTAGCATCTACAAGGGAAATGCTCTTTTGATTGTCATTGCATCACATTCATTTGCTATGAATCAGAGACTGTTAGTTTTGGAGTTACATGGAGCCGTGCAAAAGTCTAATACTGCTGGTGACTATATTGTTCAATGTTCTGTCCCACCAACCGCAGCATTGGCTCCACCAGGTTATTACCAGTTATTTTTGGTCAATGATGGTGTTCCTAGTAAAGCTGTGTGGGTCCAAATGAAGCGAAGTTATTATGTCCACTATTTTCGTGGTTCTTGTTTGTACTTGATTTATGAGCAGATCGAGAGTTTCATTTTTTTCCCCATTTGTGTTAATTCTTTTAGCCAGAAGTTAAATTGACAAGGAAGTAAAAACCTATCAAGATCATGTGGCATGCATGTCTAATGCGGACCTCCAATTCACTTCCGCATGGCTCTAACTATATGCACTAATTTGTTGAAGTTAATTTCGCATCAAGTTTGATCTCTAAATTGTTAAAGCTTTAATAATAGTTCTTATATATTATATTTGTTGTGGGTGGATCCTAGTCTTCATGGAATTAATGATAGCAATTGTAAGAGTGGAACTCTGGGGACCTAACACCGACATGACCTTTGACTCTTCAAATATGCCTTTGTGTTTTCCTATAACTTTTTCCTTATTCGCAAATTGAACATTTTTAGTTTGGACTTGGAAAATGCTCTTTTGATTGTCAATGTTGCATCACAATAGTTGTTAGTAGACAATTCTAATTTTAGCTTTACTTTGCAAATGAAAGATTATAAATAGTCCGTCGAACCCATTTTACTATATTGGAGGTTTGGGCTAATCTTGTATAGATTTTTGCTCAGAAGAAGGATGGTTCTCCAAGGGTGGTGGGTTGGTTTTTGTATAGACTATTCCCCTATTTTCCCATTTTGCTTTTCTTTGAGGAAACATGGTCCATTTTTTTTTTTGTGTTTTCTTTCTTTAATCAAATATGTATTTCTCAATCTCCTCGCAAAAAATACCTATCTCATTTTACTATATGTTTATGAATTACTAATTGTATTTTGTTAGTATTCCATGTTCGAAGAAGAATATTAGATTGAAGAAAGAAGAAGTTGTTCCTTTGCTAATCATTTGAAACCCAGGTTTGCACTGAATCTGATTTTTATCTTTTACTTTTTTACTTGACCCATACTTGATCTAATTAACTTGGGAACGTGTAGATTCTACAATTTCTTTTTCTAATTCCTTAACTTGCTTCTTTTAATCCTACTCTTCCATGTTGAAGTAATTTATGAGTATTTTTGCTTCAAAATAACTAAAATTTATTTTTCACAGTATACTAATTGTTTTTATGCACTTGTAGGTGGGAAAAAAATGAAGCCGTGGATGGATATTGAGTGACCTTGTGCTATTTTTTTTTCTTTTAGGTTGGAAACTTAATTGAGTAGTAGTTAGCACTTGTTGTTTAGAGATTGTTAGAAAATTTAATTTGATACTTATGTTAAGTCTTTTACATATATTGATGTAGTTGAATTGTTTGAATTTAAGTGATGTATTTGAGATGTTTATTATATGAATTGTGTTGCAAGATATTTAATAATAAATATATTTTGAGTTTTCTTTTGGTTGTATAACAAACATGAAAAATATAATTAAAATAAAAATATATTATTAACTAAAAGCAACATAACATTATTAAATACTAACACTGCATATTTAAAATAACAATAAGAATTTTTTATATTATTGAGTTAGTTTTTGATATTAAAGTCACATAAATCATTAACGTGTAAATAGTATTATTAAATACTAACGTTATTGTGTTATTATTTTAGTAATACTGTAGTGAAATAAATTACTGACACTAAAATTAGTGTCAGTGTGTTCTGACTTGAGCAACACTGACACAATTAACAAGTGTCAATAAAAATAATTACTGATGTTAAATTAGTGTCAGTAAAATTCATTTTTCTAGTGGTGGCGTAAAGCTCATGTCTCAATTATTCAAAAGCAAACAGTAAAAAGAAAAGTAAATAATGAAAAGAAAAAGTAAAAGAAAAAAATCATGATTAAATACAAAATCACACCATTAAATGTAATAATGCAAATGATAAAGAGTAATAAAGTAAAAGAATATTTACTTGTAATTGTAATTGTGGCTCACATGTTCCTCTGGTTTTACGTCCAGTAACGGTTTAAATGCCCTCTATGGGTCGAGGATAGACTTCCCATCCAGTTTTCATATAAAATGGCAAACAGGATTTTTTTAAGTCAATTCCCAAGACTAAACTGTGCACTTTTGTTTTGGAATAGTCTCCATAACCTGTGTATCTCGTATTGCACATGTCCGCTTCGATGCATCTCAAGAGATCGTAAGATATCATCCAACGATTCTTTACTCATGCCATCTTTGACGAATTTAATTTTATCCTCTCAACTATCAGAAACCATTCCTAAAGATTTACAAATTTCTAGTCTGCAACTAAGTTGTACACAATTATGATATTTTGAGCCAAGTCGTTTAACTCTCCTTTTCTTAGCAAATATACTTTTACCAAAACCAGGCATGTAAGAAACAAATGGATCAGAAAACTCACCAGCTAATCGAACCTTTGCTTCAATTAACCAACGAATGTCAGAAGGAATGCCATTGATCATTAACAAACGTAGTCGTTCACAACGAGCTTTGTAAATTTTCCTGAAGCATTCTGAGGGAGAGAAGGAAAACGCTTATGCAAGTTATGTTGTATTTCTTCCATGCTTGATTTTGAGATTTCAGTTATTGTGGGAAACTGAGGATACCGACTTAAGAAGTCACGGGGTACCGTTATCCGCCATTTATACGGGAAAATAAATCAAAACACACCAAAATCAAATCTGCAAAATCAAATCAAACGTGAAAGCGAACAATAAAAAAAGAAACATAATATGTACAAAAGAAAATGAACTTACATTTGTCCTCTCATTGAGTTAACCTCAAGCTCCAATTGAAATTCATATATGCCACGCTTTATTGCTCTGAGTTGTCTTTCTTGATCCTCAACGTAGGCCACTAATTTTGGTGGTTGTGGTTCCCAAATTGGATGTGATTTACAGCTTTGTATCAATCTTCTAAAGTGAAATTTTATTCGCAAAAGTCTTTTAAGAGTGTAAACAGAATATTTCTTATTGAGGTACTCATGTTGTATAATGATGAAAAAAACACAATTATTAAACACACTTAAGTAAGAAACATCACAACGCGTATCATTCAAGACAGTCAAACAATTCAAACGGTAAAGCAACAGTAAAAAGTTAAAATACTCATTAAAAAATTAATCAAGATTTTATGGGTTACTCAAATTTATTTCGGTGCTTGGTTCACGTGATTGGTATTCCAGATAAGGCTTTATTCTTTGACCATTAACTTTAAATGTGATACTGTTTTTTGGATTCTCAATTTCTACAGCCCTATGTGGATATACATTTTTTACAATAAATAGGCCACTCTACTTTGACTTTAACTTTCCTGGAAACAAATGAAGACGAAAATTATAAAACAGCACTTTTTGACCAATTTCAAATATTTTTTGAAAAATTCTTTTATCATGAAAATTTTTGTTCTTTTCTTAATAATTCTTGAATTTTCATATGCATCATGTCTTAATTCCTTAAGTTCATTCAATTGTAATTTTCGCACATTACCAACATGATCCAAATTTGAATTAAAAGCTTTAATAGCCCAAAATGATTTATGTTTAAGTTCAACAGGTGAGTGACAAGGTTTACCATAAATTAACCGATAGGGTGACATTTTAAAGATGTTTTAAATGCAGTACAGTATGCCCAAAGTGCATCAGTCAATCGAAGAGACCAATCTTTGCAGTTTGGGTTAACTGTTTTTTTTTAAATTTGTTTTATTTCCCTATTTGCTCATTCAACTTGACCATTTGTTTGAAGACGATAAGGGGTAACAACTTTATATGTAATTCTATATTTTTTCATTAAATACTCAAATAACTTATTACAACAATACCTACCTCCATCACTAATAATGGCTCGAGGGATTCCAAATCGACTTACAATGTTTTCTCTTAAAAATTTAACGACAGTTTTACTATCATTATTTCGACAAGACATTACTTCAATTCATTTTGAGACATAATCAACTACCACTAATATGTACACAAATCCAAAAGATGATGGAAATGGACCCATGAAATCAATTCCCCAATAGTCAAATATTTCAATTTCAAGTATGGGATTTAAGGGCATCATGTTTCTTTTAATAATTGATCCTAATTTTTGACAGTTTTCACAAGTTTTGCAAAATTCATATGTGTCTTTAAATATGGTAGGCCAATAAAATCCACTTTGTAAAATTTTAGCCATAGTTTTTCTTGAAGAAAAGTGTCTACCACATGCTTCAGAATGACAAAAATTAATAACACTACTTACTTCATTATCAGGAATGCATCGTCGAAAAATTTGATCAGAGCAATATTTGAATAAGTAAGGATCATCCCAATAAAATTTCTTTACTTCAACTAAAAATTTCTTCTTCTCCTGAGTATTCCATTACGAAGGCATTTTACTTGTAACAAGAAAATTAACAATGTTAGCATACCATGATATTGAAGTAACAGATAATAAAAATTCATCAGGAAATGAATCATTAATGGGTGTTATATCAGTGCAGATTTCATATGTGAGTCTTGATAAATGATTAGTAACAACATTTTCGGCACCCTTTTTTATCTTTGATGGTGAGGTCAAATTCTTGAAGTCACAAAATCCAGCGAATTAGTCTTGGTTTGGCATCCTGTTTAGTCATCAAATATCTCACAGGAGCATGATCAGTAAAAACAACAGTTTTAGAACCAAGCAAATATGAGCGAAATTTGTTTAATGCATACACCACAACAAGTAATTCTTTTTCAGTTGTTGAATAATTTATTTGAGTATTATCCAAAGTCTTACTCTCATAGTGAATCACAAACGACTTACGATCCCTTTTTTGTCCTTCTTGGTCGCTTGATAAGGTCGAAGAAATCACAACAGGATAAGTATGTTCTTCTCCAAGATACGCATACTTCAATCCCTCTGGCAAATGTTTCAATTCCAATTTAGGTGCTTATTGTTGTTCAATCTTTTCAATAATTCTAAGCTCCTCAAATTTTAGTTCCCATCATCAGTTTGCAAAGTTTGACAAGAATCAAACAACAAATTTATATTAGAAGTATCATGTTCAAATTGTTTATTTGATTCAATTGAATTAACCAAACAAATATCACTAAGTTCAGAAAAACTCCCTTTTTGAATATTCTCCTCTATACAAGATTCAAGCAATTCCTTTTGTTCATCAATCTCATCTTCATTCTCATTTTCCTCATTAGGTTGCCTACACATATTGGAGACATTCAATTCCAAAGTCATATTTTCAAATGACAAATTCATTAAACAATTCCTACAATTAATCAAAGCATTAACAGTTGCTAAAAATGGTCGACCCAAAATTACAGGAATTGGTTTATAATTATTCACAACATGTTTAGTTTCTAAAACAATAAAATCTACAGGATATATGAATTTATTAACCTGTTCTAAAACATCTTCCACTATTCCTTTTGGTATTTTAACTGATCTATCAGCAAACAAAAGTGTAGTTGAAGTTGATTTTAACTCACCAAGATTAAGTTGAAGAAAAACTGAATATGGAAGCAAATTAACACTAACACCAAGGTCTAACAAAGCATGTTCAATTTTATGATCTCCAATAATACAAGAAATTGTAGGACAACCAGGGTATTTATATTTTAACTTATTATTAGTAGACAGAATGGTACTTACCTGTTCAGCCATGAACGCACTCTTTTTTACCTTCAATTTCCTCTTAACAGTGCATAAGTCCTTTAAAAATTTGGCATATGAAGGTACCTGCTTGATGGCATTTAATAGAGGAATGTTAACTTTCACTTGCTTAAAGATTTCATAAATTTCAATAGAGTAGTTTGATTTACTTGGTTTATTCAATGCATGCAGAAATGGTGGTTCAGATGGAACAATAGTTATTTCTTCACTAGGTGTAAGTTTATCTAGTTCTTCCTTACCCTTTGAATTATCATTTTCACAAGGTTCAGGAATAGGCCGATCAATAACCTTACTACTACGAAGAATTATAACTGACTTAACATGGTCCATGAGTGCATTTTGAATTTTAGGATTTGGTTGTGGTTGAGCTGGAAATTTTCTTTTTTCTTGAATTGTGAGTGCAGAAGAAATTTTAGCAAGAGTATCTTTCAAATCAGAAAAAGTTTGTGCATTTTGATTGTTAATAGTATCTTGTTTCCTAATAAATGAATACATTGTATCTTCCAAATTTTTCCATGGTGGAGGAAGATATGGTACATAAGGATGAGTATTTTGAAAATTTTGTGGAGGTGGTGCTTTGAAGATTGTGCATTATTATTATTCCTCCAATTAAAATTTGGATGATTTCTCCAACCAAGATTATAAGTCTGTGACTATGGGTTTGGTTTATTAAAAGTGTTGATGACATTAGCTTGATCATGCAAACATTCTTTGAGTGCAAGCAGAGTAGGACAATCTTGAGTGAAATGATCATTAGAACTACAAACATCACATGCAATTTCTTAAACAGATTTTACTTGATCACTTTTTTTATTTTCCAAAGCTTCAACCTTCCTAACTAGGGATGCAAATTTTGTTTGTAAATCATGATCTTCCCTAATGTTGTAGATTCCTCCACTAGATGGAGATGGTTGTGGTTTATTAGTCAATTCAAAAGTTCCAACAGTATCCCAATGTTGCGCATTTTCAGCTAATTGGTCAAGATAATCTAGTGCCTCTTCAGGATTTTTATCTTTAAATTCACCATTACACATCATTTCTATAACTTGTCTAGTTTGTGGTATTAAGCCCTCGTAGAAATAAGTGACCAATCGCCAAGTTTCAAAACCTTGGTGTGGACATATGTTAAGCAACTCTTTAAACTTATCCCAACACTGGTATAATGTTTCTCAATTTTTTTTAGTAAAAGAAATGATTTGCCTTTTAAAAGAATTTGCTCTATGAGGTGGAAAGAATTTTTTCAAAAATTGTTCTTACATGTTATTTCAAATTCTTATTGATCCAGATCTAAGGTTTTGTAGCCAAGTTTTAGCTTTATCTTTTAATGAAAAAGGAAAAAGCTTTAATCTAATTATGTTCATGCTACAATTTTGGTCTGTATATGTATTACAAACTTCCTCGAAATCTCTTAGATGCAAATATGGATTTTCATATTGTAAATCATGAAATGTTGGTAAATGTTGGATAATACTTGGTTTAAAGTTAAATCGAGATGCTTCTGGAGGAAATACTATACACGATGGTGCTCCAATTCTGGTTGGATTCATGTAGTCTCTCAAAGTTCTCGGTTGATCATGTTGAGATTGGTTGTCTCCTTGACCAATTGGAGGATTAAGTTGTCCTAAATTATTTTCGTCTTGGATCTCATCCATGATTGGTGGTAGTGATTGAGATTTACAAATTAACCTACCACTTGAAGTTCGAAACGAATGTCTCATACAATAATTATATCACAAAGATAACAAACAAATTAGTAATACAAAAACTAAATGAAAATTGTAAAAAAAATGAAAAATTAAATATGTAAATAATATAAGTGTACAAAAAAATTAATAACTTAAAATTAAATAACAATTTTGGTGGTTGACCCCACCAATTAAATTAAAAAAAGCATAAAATAAATGCGAAAAAAATGGTAGTTGAGCCCACCAATAAAAAAAATAAAAATAAAAAAATGCAAAAATAAAAAAACTAAAAATTAAATACTGAAATAAGAAAATTAGTAGTTAGTTAGTTAAGTGTTATTAGTTAGTTTTCTAGGTCCAAATAAGTCCAAGTCTAATTATTGTGAGAAATTTCATTCAGGGTTCTTATTGAAATTATTTATAATTTTATAGCCATACCGTAATATTTAGAAGTTTAGAATTGAGCCATGTAGGATGAAAATGAAGATTCGGAAATATTTTAGGGTCAGAACGTTATTATAAGAAGAATGAGGAAGAAACGAGAATTGTTGGGGTGAAACTAGAAATATGAAATATGTGGAGTAGAAGAGAATTTAAGAAAAGGAAAAGGGGCAAACGAAAATTTATACAAAGAGAAAAATAAATCAAAATAAAAAATTTTCCTAGCAACGGCGCAAAAAACTTGACACAACTTAAAAGTATTTGATTTACTCTCAAGTATAAGAGTGCCTAGTTATAATATATCTCGATTAGTCCGAGGTCGGTCCACAGAAAAAAAAATTAATTTTTTTATTTTATTTTATCTAAAATTTAAAAATAAAACTTAAATATAAACAACTTAATTTAAATAAAACTATGAAATTGAATTAGTTAGGGTTGTGGATTCACTCTTAGTGGTAAATAAAACTTAATAAATTCTTTTTGCCATTTTTTAGATTTATTGCCCAAAAGATTAATTATATAAATTATTATTATTTTTCTTTTAATTTTATAATGGATTAAGTGTTTATTGTGCCAAAATTTAATTTGTCTACAATAAGTCAAAATACCATTTTATCATACCTTATATTTAGATAAAAAGAATTTATTGTGCCAAACTCCCTTGTTTGTCTTCTCATAATATAATATATGTATAAAATTAAATAGAAATAATTTAATTTATAAAATTAAAAATAGAATTTCATTAAATCATATTTATTTTCTAAGTGTTTCACCTTCCCCTAACTATTAATATTTAGCAAAAAAAAATTATAAAGGAAATTACTAAAATTGAAAAACACATAATTAAAGATAGAATTTGAAAATTGAAATAAAATTAATTTTATTAATTGAAAATAAATTTCAAAGAGAGATGAGAAGAAGAATTTGGGGGAAAAAAAGAGAAGAGAAGGTGTAGAGAGGTGTGTTCACTCTCCCTCTATTTATACTAATACATGATAAATTCACACCACACAAATTGAAAAATCTAATTACATCTTAATCTTACATTTGTCCCACTAATAATCTCACTAATAAAACATAAACCTAATTTATCCACTCAAGTATATCCAACACATTCCACTAATAATTACCATACCTAAACTGATAAAAATTTATAATTTTATAATTACCACATTTACCGTGGTAAAAACATAAAAAAATATAATAAATGTCTTTGGATCCTCCTTGACAGTGACATAATTTCTCTGACTTTTAGAATATAAATTTGACATCCATGTATTTGTTCAGAGCCTCAAATTGTATAAAATTATTATTTTTACCTAATAACACACAAAAATACACAAAATCAAATATTTAGAAAAATAATTAGAAATTCACAATATGTTACACAATTACAAATATAAATTACATTAATAAAACAAAATAATATTTTTATCCCTTAATAAACATATAATTTTTAATACTAATCAAGAAGTAGTGCATTGAAACCCAGTAAGGTTTCGCCCATAAATAAATCTTTGATTTTTTTTAATTATGAAATAGTAAAAAGCCTATAAATTTATAGAACTTGATATTCTAAGTTGGTATGACCAATTTAACCACATTCATTAATTGGTTAAGTAGTGATAATGTAAAACATACAGAGCAGTGCTGTGGTCATCGCTCGTTTTGGGTGCTAGCGGCTGACTCACTCACCGTTTGTGTGTTGGACATGTGTCCATTGCCCTTCCTTTTTTTTGTCCCAGATCGTATAAAGTAATTTTTGTTTTATTAACAATAAAGTATTTAGTTACATTTTTACCACCATTTTCAAAATAAAATTACATTCAATTGCTACTCACTACTTCATTTTTTTCACAATTATTTGCCCTTAGCTACTCCAACACTCTAGCTTCCACCTACTCCCACTTTGAACTTTGACAAGTACAAAGTTGCAGGGCATTTTATTTTGAAAATTTTAATTTGAAATTATCATCGCAACAGCTGCCAAAAGAGCAACAAGTGTTTTTGGTAAATTCCTTTTACTTTTTTTTTATGGTAATTCTTCATCGATCACCTATTTTTTTCAGACTTTTTTAAAATCAATATTTTTTTTATTAAATTTCTCTTAAAGTTATATCTTTTTACACATGTTTACTTCCGTCTGAAAAATATTAAGAAAACTAATGGAATATTGAGCAAATTAAGAAAACTAGTGAAATATTGAGCAAATGATTATTTTGCCGCCCCCTAAATGAAAATTTACAATTCTGCTGGTTCTTCATGCATGGTGGTGGGTCACATAATGAGTGATCAAACAATGGTTATTCTCGTTATTTGTTGCCTTTTTCTTTTCCTTTCTCTCTAATCAAAGTTACAAAACCACATCGTTTTGGGGGGCTGCACTTGTGAAATGACCAATTTACCCTTATAACGTCAATAATATTATAATAATCTTCAAACGAAAGTGAATATGTGAAAAAAAATATAAGAAATTTAATAAAAAAAATTATATACTTTTAAAAAAAAAAAATAAGTAATTGGTAAATAATTACCATTTTTTTTAATAAAATAGACTTTTTAATGTAATCTAAATTACATTAGAATTATGTTTTATTATTAACGGGAATTTTTAGTCCTCCACTTTAACTTTACTCTATTCATGGAAGCAGCAACCTTTGGAAGGCTCACAATACTTTCAAGTTTGGTTCCTAGCCTTTCTCTATTGATACGATTATTTATAGGGTGGTTTTGGATCTCAGGCTTGCTAATTCCTTTGGTTTGCTAACTTCTTTGGTTTTAAGTCTGCTCAGTTGAGGGAAGTTTTGTGTACTCAGATTGTGGAGGGTTTGCGATCATAATTCCACACAAGAGACCGATTTGAATAGTTTCTTATATCAAGGCGCCTCCTAGGTTTGCAAGGTTGATTTTGGATGGTTGCTCTAGGGGCAATCTTAAGATGGCTGCTTCGGGTGGTATTCTCTGTGATCATCGCGGTGTTGGTTTTGGCTACTTTTGGGTCTTTTCTTGGCTACTAGCCGATCCTTTACACTGAACTTGTGATAGTTTGTGAGGGGTAGGATCTTGCTGTTTAGCTCGATTACTTTGTACTTGAGGTAGAGTCAGACTTGGCTACGGCGGTTTCGTGGATTCATTCCTACGGTCATCTTCGTTGGGATTATGTTTATTCCTGCGTCGAGTGTGTGCTTTGATTTCTTCTTTTCTAATTTCGGTGAGGCATGTCTTTCGGGAGGCCACTTCTGCTGCAGATTTTTTGCCCGATTGGGCTTGTACTCATGGAGTTAATCGGCATTTCTTGTGTTATCGGGATCTTCCTGCAAGCTTATTTGGTATTCTGTGTTTGGATGCGGAGACTGGTCCTCATGTCAGAAGTTAGGACTGATGCCTTTCTTATTCCATTTAATCATTTTATACTTTTCTTTCTATTGTTATGAACTTACATTTACTTTAGGAGGTTTGATTTACGTCTCCCTACTTATGTATTTGCTTATTTATTGATCATTTTATATTTCTCTTTTTATTTTTATAGACTTACATGTGCTTTAAGAGATTTAATTTATGTCCCCTTATGTATTTGCTTATTTACTGATTTATTTTATAGGTAGGGATCTAACTTAACTCCACCTTATTTTTGGTTTCTTTCAAAAAGTTTACTCATTCTAAAAATTTGAATTATTTAATTTTCCACCTAAGTTTGTAATTTGCAACTGTCCACAAAAAAGATATAATTACCCTTAAAAATGACCAAACAAAAGGAAAAATAAATTATAATAGTAGTTATTTCACAAGTGTAATGTTACCTTTTTTGTGCATGGTTGACACAATTTGTAAACATATGGTGAAAAATTGAATAAATTCCAACTTTTATAATATTTTATAATAGGATAAATTTATGTTAACGACTGATAATTTTTCTGTTATTCATTTAACATTAAAAACGCTACTGTCCTTTTTTCTGTGCCAATTGGGTATCATGATATTTTTTTATTATTAATGTATAATGGTCATTTTATGTAGCGAAATTTTGTGAATTTATTTTCTATTTATATTATGAAAATTGAGTTATTCATAGACATTATTGCTGATCAACGAAGTTAGTAAATAAAATTTTTTCAGTTAATCTGCTGGAGTGCTGGTTTGCGTTTGCTATATTTGACACAACCTTTTAATTGAAAAAACAAAAAGAGAAGCTTCTCATATTTGATGGGTAATTAAGTTTAAAAAATAATAATAATAAAGAAGCAAGGTGGCATTTTTATATTTGTTACAGTGACTTTTGCTTTTCTTTTCTTCTCTTTTTAATTTACTTTTTAATTCATTTTTTTCTTATTTTTTAAAAAATTAAACGGTGCCATTTTATTTTCGTGTAAAAATTTTCAATCTACTTTATGTCAAAGTAGCATTGTTGATCTTTCACGGATTGATCCCACTGATTGCAGTGTTGTGAAGCAGATTGGTGTAGAAACTATTCACAACATTTGTTTAGAAACTATCGGCTTAGAAGCAGCTACGAGGTATGCAATGTGTTAAATAAAAGAAACGGCAATTTTTTCAATTCTGCAAATGAAATTCTATCGGGCCATTGAGTTTCTGAAATAAACTAGTCAAAATATACAGCTCATTTTGCTTGTACATGTACACATGGTCAGCATGTATCCTGATATATGTTTTCATCCCATGTATATAATATGTATCTAGCTAGCTTGTCATCACTGTTTTAATGAGCATATAATACACAGGGAAGCATCAGAGAATGCAGCGGTAGGTTTCAAGAAATTCAGCAATTCCAGAACAGTAAGTAAATTTCACCACCTGGCCCTTCTGCAGTCCATAGTATCGAGCAAAAGCATCAGTTTCCAGCATTTGAGGGAGCTGAAAGACAAGATAAAAATAGAGGTAGGTTGGTGTTCTACTTTGATCAATCATGCAACAAAACTTATGAGCAGTTACATAGACAAACGAACACTGTTATCAAAAAGAATCCACCATATGCTTTACATGGCATACTTCTTTTCCTGATTCATGACACATAGGCTCATTGACGCCTCTTTCTAAGTCACAACCCATTTTTTACATATTGCTCAGACTAAAGAGATAAGCCAATCAAGACATAAGAGGTAGCCCCCAGACGTTCAAAGTTGATGAATTCAATTGCAAACTATCAGACATATAGGCCATATTTCATTTATAATTTCATGCCCAGAAAAAATTTCCACGTATCTGAAGTTCATTTATGCAGCCTAAGCTTGCATTATATGGTTGAGCAGATTACTTAGCTCCAAAGCGTCCTAACAAAATTCTACCTGGCTTAATATATTAATTAATTAGATATCGTACGCTCAACTTTAATCTTAAGTTGTGTCCAATAAAACTGAGCTCACAACTTCTAGACATCTTTTCTCATTAGTTCTCTGTCCATAAACCACCAGTATAATCTTAAGTTGTGTCCAATAAAACTGAGCTCACAACTTCTAGACATCTTTTCTCATTAGTTCTCTGTCCATAAACCACCAGTACTACCGCACAGTGACTCTCAACTGCTGGGTTATAGACATGAAGAAATCCAAATATTCAGCCAGATGGAATTAGCAAGAGACTGAGCAGATGGGAACTCCATTCATGAACCAAAGGTCAGCAAAAGGACGTTCATGACAAGATGCATCGATCAATGGCACTGGCCTAAATTGCAGCATTTGATTATTAAAAACAGAACCCTTGAGTTTAAACCAGCGAACTACAACTTATGGCCAATTTGAGTACGCAAAAAATCCAACAAATTGATCACTTCTTTGCTTCCTTTGTCCTTTTCTGCAACCGGCATTCTTATTGATTAATCATCAATAAATGGGCTTTGAATATCAACAATGGGATGGACGGTAAGAAATTTAAAAGGGAGTTACTCCAAGACAGAGAAAAACTTCCACACGTCAACCTAAGTAACGGCTTCCATTTGTTAATGATCCCACACCCCAAGAACTTTTTCCATCAATAGTATGCATATGAATGTAAAGTAATTAAATTTATGAACGTCAAAGGATGCATTTATTGTTTAACTAAAATAGTTACCTGCTTGCCTTCTATCTTGTACTTCTTCAGTAATTTGTCTCTCTCCCCAGCAGATAGCACCTCATGCTTTGGTTGCAAAATGTGCTTCGTTACATTGACCAACAAGTCAGTGATCTAAAAGGGAAAGCCAAACGTAAGTTGTTGTCAAATTCAAATAAACAGAACCAAAACCTCTATTATCCATAGCATTTGTGCAGTCTCAAAGTATTAAAATGATTAAAAAAAATTGCATTAATCATTAGCTATCATCACAGGCAAAAACATTTAACAGACATCAAACCCCAACAATATATAGCTACTAAAGCTACTGGTACCATAGACAATAGAAGACCCACTTGCCAGATCTTACATCTTAGCAGGGCTAAGCAGCACTCTTCAAACATTTAAAGTGCAATATCAACTGATACCTTGGATGGAAAACCAGCAGTAAATAGAATAAATTGAATATGGATCCATGACAAAGCACCACAAAGTGTTTGGAGCAGCCACAAGGAAAACCTAAAAAAACATCCTAAAGCAAATTTCTTAATCCTTAGTACTCTTTTTTTAATATAGATAACCCCACACCTCTTGTACCACTCTAGAAGGTTTCTTCATCTTTAGAATTTTTTTTTTTAATTTAGATAGTTCATAACCGAAAAGTTTACAATCCCAATCTCAACCTCCAAACATGTTCTGCAAATTTCTAGGAAAGCAATGAAAATTCGTGACTCACTTAGTCACCTGTAACAACAAAACCAACAACAACTCAAACAATAGCATGAGATATCTTCTATAATACATTTAAAACATACTAATTATCAATATGCTGACATACTAGTTCCAGTTCATAACAACACCCATAAGTCTATAAATGCTGAGCCAAATTTCTACATAGCCATGGGAGTTCCAGGGTAACCTACATGGAAAATCTCAACTTTACATGGAAACTTTAGCACTTCTTTCCGAGCAAAAGTGTTCATACTGCTTTGCAAAATCAGTATGAGTCCATGTAAAGCTTCCTTGTTAAGAATCTGACCGTAAAGCCCCCGAATAGCTTGCGTCCTGATTTCTTCAGTTCCCAAGTACACAACCAGCATCTTACCAATAAATAAAATAAAATAAGAATCGCATTATTAGTATTATTATTATTATTATTATTATTATTATTATTATTATTATTAAAAATTAAATTAATAATAATAATGAAATGGAAATTAAAATGTTACCTTTTTGGAGGGATTGGAGCGGAGAGGGAGGCAAAGACGGAGACTTTCAAGGTCAGATTTGTCGCCAAAAGTAAAACGGAACTCAGTGAGTGAACGAGTGAGTTCCGAGTTGGGAACCTCGTAGCCTCTATCATTGAGCATTTGCAGAACGGTGCGTCGAGAGAGGTAATATCTGTAACTCTCCATGCTACCGCCTCCCTCCATCACGTGGCTGCTCCTTGTTATGCACTCGCCGCCGCCGCCGCCGCTGCCGCCCATTTCCGGAATTCGCTTCGCTTTCTTGCTCCTTTTGGTCGCTTCTTGCGCTTCTACGTACGACCCTGTCACTGTTTCTGTGGCAGCAACAATGCTACGTTAAGTGAAAAGGACAGGTGGAGTTACAAATATTTAAAAGAGTAAAATATCTTTTATTTTTTGGGATTCTCTATTGCTAGCTAAAGGAAAGAGAGCCAATAAAGAACGATTAAAATGCCAAGGTCTCACTGACAAAATGTGACAGTGATCATTCTCACTAGGAAAGGAAACAAGAATATATTTTGTTATAGGCAGCGCTTAACTTACATTTAATGTAAGTAACATTCCAAGAAAATGAATTGTTGGATTCTTTAATTTGCAGATCTAACCACTGTGATGAAACATAACTTAAAATTAGGTTCAGGTACTAGTTGGGAATTCATTTTTAAAAATAAAAGAATGGCTACCTACTAAAACGGTTGTCGAAAAAACTAAGCTAAGGGGTTGGTGGGTAAAGATAATTTTAGATGGAAATGATGAGTGACGAAAATCTAGAAAATTCAAGATAGAAAATATAGTAATTAGGTGTGTGCTCGAGCTATTGGCTTCCGTTGTAGGTAAACTGTGGGCTGAAAAAAGAGCGGTCTTACCTAATCTTATCATATGATTGATAATCGAAATTTACATTAAAAAAAAAGACGAATTACACACCGACTGGGTAAATTAAAAATAGTCTCGCAAAAGCAATAATTAAAACACAACACCACCTTGAGGAGACACCCCAAAAACAAAGCAGCAAGCTCATACTGTGACCACATACACACACCAAATTTTTATTATAGAATAAATCTAAGATGATGGATGATTATGCTGATGATGATGCGTCACACATTTCTCATTAAAGTTAATTAATTTAATTGTTGTCACTGTTGCTGCTGCTCTCGTGTCCGTCCTCATGCTTCTTCTTCTCCTTCTTCTTTTTCTTCTCTTCACTGTGGGCGGCGGCGAGCACCAGGGATCTTTTGCTTGATCTTGTCCACCAAGCCCTCCTTGTGTTCCCCGCCGTGATACTGCTGCTGATGGTGAACATCAGTAGTGTGGTGGTCCCCACTATGGTGCTCTCCCTTGTGCTTGTCCTCCTCCTTTTGCCCTCCTCCCACGTGAAGGGCTTCTCCGATCTCATGAATAACTCCCGACATTTTCTATTAAAAAAAAGTTGTTCCTTTCTTTTCAAAATTTTCAGTGATTAACGCCTTACCTTCAACCGGCTGTAATGGAGAAACACATGGGATTGACTTTACCCTTGACCCATTTTGCAATTAGTTTCCAACCGGTTTCAACAAGTTTTTATTACTGCCCTAAATTAACACGTGTTGCGCTTACATCAATTAAATGGTCATGTCAGTTATGTTTCTTACATAAAATGTAATGGAAGCTTACCCTTTGTTCTAAATGCTCCACTCCAACACCCTTGATGAACCTTCAAATCAAAGCAACGCTGCAAATGAAGACATCCTTATTCACCGATTACGTGAAAACGTTTCCCACCAAACTAGTGGCGGCGAACACATTTTCATAATTGGCAAAGCTTACCTTGCAAATAATGTATCAAACAATTAATAAATATAACTCATTAATTTTTATATTTTTTAAATCTAATCGATAAAAGTAATTTTAACCTAAAACGAAATACATGTGTAATTGTTATTTATAGAAAATTTTGTTTTTAATCATATATTTACTTATTTTTTCAAATAAGTCCTCATTAATTTTTTATAATTAATGGTTTCCTCATCCATCTCTTTTATAATTATTTTTAAAACTTTATAAAATTTTTACTAAATTTTTATAAAGATTTAAATTATTATTATTATATTCATAAAAATCACAAATTCTGAATAAATTTTTGTACCTACATTTATAATTTATTTTTTCTCTTGAGACATAGACTGCGTTTTCCTTCTAACAAACACATAGACACACACACACATTCAATCTATTTTTTTATCCTAAATACATACTATCAATGATGTCACATACATTTTTTAATCAGAATTTAGTATCTTGAATTATAAGAGATATTATATGTGATATATATCTTATAAATCTAATGAATTATTAAAAGATGTTACAGTGAATAAATTACAAAAACCTTTAACGAAAGATTTCAACCATTTGATTTGATCAATAATTCAAACATGTGGAGAAATAATCAATTAAATTAAATGTCACTGTATTTATTAAATAAATTATAAAGCTCAAATTAATCATAGAAAGGGTAAACAAAATATTAGAAATTAATAATTTCAATGAAGGAAATATAAAATAAATTAATAAGTTAAGAGATCAACTAAGTAAAGAATTTAATAAAATTAAACAATTCATAAAAGGCTTTAACATTGATTATTATGATATATTAAAATAAGAAACCATTAATATAATCAATAAATACTCAATAGATATAAGATTAAACAAGTTAGAGATTCAATTAAATAAAATAGAAAAAAAAGTTGAATAATTTAGTACTAAATTTGTTATAAATATAAATGGAAAACTTAAAAAAAATTAAAAGACTAATGGTTCTATTACCTGGCTGCAGTTTGGGGGTGTAAAGTAAAACTATAAAAATTATTGACCTTTTTAATAATTATTATCTTTTTTAAGAGTTTAAAATTTTTTAGCTGTAACATACAACTAATGTAACGTAAGCTTTGCCTCCATAATAATAGGGAAATTTACACTAATAACTATAAATATTTTAGTTTTTTTCATCTTAACCCTCCAAACAAATTTCTATCAACATTAGCCATAAAAGACCCTTTGAGTCCAAAATACCGCTCTCCCTCATCTCTCCCAAACCAAACAAACATCCATTATCGGCGCCAACATCAACCCTCGTCGACAGTGGTTCCATCCCTCATCGGCGTCCGATCTACCATGTACAGCCTTCAACAAAACCTTGGTTAGCCATTTAACTTATTTTCATTAATTTAAAATGAAATTTTAAATTAATAATGGTTGTAGTTTGAGAATAATGGTGGTGGTGGTGATGGTGATAATTGTTTTGTTTTGGGAGTATATTGAATTGAGAAATGATTTGGGGAATTTGGGGGGGGGGGGGGGGGGGGGGGGGGAGGGGAGCGTGCGCGCGGCCCGCTACCGCACCAATTTGGTGCGACAGCACGGCTCTGTCACAGTAAATTGGTGCGATAGGCCGCGTTAGTTACAGTGATATATTTTTTTTACAAGTCAATTTTTTTTGTTGCAAATATAATGTAATAATTTTATAAATATTGCAGATACATGGCAAAATCAGAATAACCAGATATCGAAGTAGACAAGATGTATGTTGGTTATGCCGATCACTTTCCTGGTTAAATTTCTAGCATGTGTAAGTTATCTTCGGTCGTAAAAGTCATCGAGGAAAAATTAATAAAGCGGCAGTTGAATATGTTCAAGAAGGATATATTTGGGCATTTCTTGGAGTGTCGAAGTTTTCTATTTAGTAGGGTAATTTTACACAATCTTTTATTGAGGCAAGTGGCTCATGAAGAAGATAGCCATGATGATCAGTTATGGTTTCAAATTGGTGAGTATTTGATTCGCTTGTCAATTGTAGAATGGTGCTTGGTTATTAGACTTTCATATGGTGTTGATATCGAACTATCAAATAATAAAAAAGTGGATAGGCTACGGAAAACGTATTTTGATGGTGTGCATCGCAAGATCAATGTAAGGAATTCGATGCATTATTTAAGGAGTTGAAATTTAAGGAAATTGATGATATGGACGCATTAAAGATTGCACTCTTGTATTTTGCGGACAGAGTACTAAATGCAAGAAAAAATCATTGTCAAATCAATTTCGATTGGCTTAATGAAATTGATGATATACAGTACTTCCGAAACCGTCCATGGGGTCTTGTGTCGTGGGAAATAGTATACGATAGTCTTGATGATGCATTGTTCGAGAAAAACGAGAAATTTAAGACGACTCGGTTGAAAAACCCAAATCATAATATTGAAAAGTACAATCTTTACAGCTTTATGTTCGGGGTTCAGGTGCGTTGTTTTTTTGTTTATTAATAAGTTTTATAATATTAAATATTTGATAGATGTGTTAATAGATTTTTCACTTTGGTTGTTGCAGGCTTGGATTTACGAAGTAATTGGAGGTTTGCCGTCAACATAGGTCGTGAAAACGAAGAACAAGATTCCCCACATCGTGCAATGAAAGCCCATGGCATCTTCGAGAATCAACTTTGCTGAGGTTTATTCGTTTTTCAACGATGAATCTCCTCTTGTAAATAATATGTATTAGTTATTTTTTTAATTTTACTAAATTTAAGTTATGTATACTTACTTAAAATTTTGAATTGAATTCATAATAGGGGGACGTTTTACAAACCCTTGAGCCAAATTCAAAGGAGTGTAGTAGAAAATATTGGCTCACTGTAAAGGATTACATGCCAAGCATTCCAAACTGGGTTCATAAGGTCGGTTATAAATCTAAGCACTATAAATTATATTTAATTGAAATTTTTGACATATTATTTATTAATTTTAAATGATACTTGATACAGCACCGACCCTCAATCAATGCAATGCCGTCAGTTTCAAGGCAATCAGACGAGCATGATGACATACCAAACCCAACACCAAAGCAACGTCATGACACTTCTGAGTATGAGGTGGCTATTGATGACCACCTGGAGCAGACACATGCCAACTCTGATGACGCATATGATTCTGAGATTATAAATAATATACAATATTCTTCTTTTATTAATCATTATTATTTTACAGTTATTCTAAAGATTTACTTATTTTCTTTTGTAATAGCCGAGGACAAAACAATTTAATGATTATGTGCGACGATGGCTGGATAAGATTGATCGTAACGTGTATGAATTGAAGTCAGAATTAAAAAATTTTAAAGAAACCCTGGTTGGCTTTATCAACACCTTTTCTACACGTTCAAATAAGGATTCTCCCACCGGACGCTCGTATGTGGTGAGCATAATTAAATTTAATACTTATGTTCATTTAACTTTTAATTTAATAGTTGTTTAATATGTTCATCTTGGCGAATGGACAGGCCCCGGATGACTATGGAGTGAAATTCTAATTAGGCAACCCAAGAAGGGGGGTGAATTGGGTTTTTATAAATTATTCAACTAAACAACAAATTATCATGCAAATTTAAAAATGAAATTAAATGATGATAAATAAATTGTTCACAAATTAAGAGAATAAGGGAAGAGAGAATCAAACACAACGATGTTTACGTGGTTCGGCCAACTTTACCTACGTCCACGCCTCCAAGCTTTCCGGGCTTGAGGATTTCACTAAGCAAGCCTTCAAGTCTTCAATTGCTTACACTTGACTTCCAAAGTGTCAATAACCTTTACAACAAGAGATTATCCTCAATCTCTTAACCCAAGTGTATCCCAACACTCACAATCCCTCAAAATGAAAGATTACAAATTATTTTTCTCTCACACTATGTTTAAGATTACAAATCAAAATTCAAAGTGTGACTTGATGAAGTGAAACTATGTTTTTAGCTCTTGTGAAGATTACAAACTCGATTATAAGCTCAATGGCTGTGTTGTGATCAGTCTTCTTTGAATTTGAATGGGTTTATTTATAATGAGAGCTGAAAAACTAGTCGTTATTTACTGTCTGCTCGAAAACAGTTCACCGTTAGTAGTTAACGGTTAACCGTTTGTTCTGATCAAAGTTACCGTTGGGCCAGAATTCAAATAAACGGTTTGCCATTTGTAGTTACCCTTTCGCCATTAACGTCCAGAGACCTGCAAAATGAATACCGTTATCTGTTTCAAGCAAATGGCTAAGGCTTTACATGAAATGACTCGCTGGATGTTATCGATTAACCGTTTGTCATAAACGGTTCACCGTTAGTATCCAGTAAGCTACCCATTTTCGTTTTTCACTAATCGGTTAGAGCTTAGCAAACTTTTGCTCTCTGATCGTAATCGGTTAACCGTTTATATATAATCGGTTCACCGTTAGTTTCCAGTAAGCTTTCCATTCCTGTTTTTCACTAATCGGTTAGAACTTAGCAAACTTTTACTCTACGGTCGTAATCGATTAACCGTTTATACATAATCGGTTTCACCGTTTATTTCCAGAAACACATTTTAAACCAGATTTTGCAAAAAAACTTTTTCCAATTAAAAATTCATCTTTTATAAGAATGAATGGAATAGTTTTTATGACTTTCATTTGTTAAAAAATAACTCCAATATTTTTATCAAAAAATGATTTAAAGTTTGTTATTATCAAAATCAATATTATTAACATATTCATGTTAACATGGAGTGTATACTGACGTGGGCAATTAAAATTTATACCCACGTCATTGTATAGTTTCTACGGGGATGTTAGTGGGGAGAGCATGCAGGTGTTCTCTGAGGTGCCTCCGGGCGTTAGTAAGTTTGGCCGCGCGTACATACCGTCGTATGTTTATAACAGTCCTTACACGACTCCTCCACTCAAGCGAGGAAATAACGTGTGGCTTATACCTCAACCCCAAATCATGGACCATGCCCAAGACCTGAATACAAGTGTAGATATAAATCCACTGAAGGATTTGAGGATTCTAGTCTGTTTGCTGAGTTTGATCGGTGGTTCGCTGGTGATATGACAGTGGTTCGGAGAGTCCAGCACTCACGATCATTCTTTCCAATACTTTTAGGTTTAACTGCGATGGGATGGCTAGGCGATGAGATAAGTATATTTTCGAAGTTCTTTGAGTGTTGTGGATTTCTGTATAAATTTTATCTTTTTAAATCGTAATGTTTCTGTTTCTCTACAGCATATTCACGAGTATCTCCGCTTGATTAGTGAGAAACAACGGCAGTATCCGAATGCCTTCGTTCAACGTGTCACACATACTGACACATTTTTTTGGGTAACGCGCTGACAAAACTTATAAATACTATTTATATTTTTTTTAATTTTTGCCTTTAAGTTTTGTTAATTTTTGCATTTCTTGGTTATCCATGCACTAGGTATTCTTGAATTAGTTATGGAACAACGGGGATTGTGCGGTCAATTCATTAGTATTCGACGACCGCTTAAATAGTTATCTTTGTGGGTGACAGCACACAATGTCCAAATTAATGATGGATATTGATATGATATGTATTTTATTACGTTTCACATACTTCATAATGAAAATATCCAAGTTGTCACTTTTTCTTGGTTGTATTTCAATTTCATATATAACGAACTTGGACGTCGCTCATTGGGTAGTAACACGAGTTGACTTTCAGAAAAACAAAGCCTGAATTTATGACTCATTACTCACATTTCGCGACGACGAAAAATACAAGTTAAAATTCAAACCACTTGAAGTTATATTTCCTCGATAGTTGGAATATGTTTGCTTCTACAACATCCAAACTGAGTTGCGGAGTGTAGACCCTTGGAAAGTTATCGCAGTTAAAAGCGCACCACAACAAGAGCTCGGAACTGGCGATTGCGGTGTTTTTGTATTGATGGTTGCGATGTATTTAATGTTCGGGCTTAGATTGGAGTTTAACGCTAGTTATGTCGAGGACTTTAGAAAGAAGATCGCAGTTGACATATTTAATGATGATATTATATTGTAAACCGTTGTAGGCATTTGAATGTTGAAACTTGAATTTTTATTTTAATTTGCGCACTTAAGTTTATATAATTTTAATGCTCTCATTATAATATTTAAAATAAAATAAATTTTTATGACATATAAGTGTACAATAAACAAAAAACAATAATAGTTTTAACCAACAAAACACAAAAAAATAACAGTTTTAACCAATGAATCATTGAAATAGTACAACTAACTTCGAGTCGACGCAATGGGATTCTTACATCGCATACGATTATGGCCCAATTCATGACACTGCCCACATCTTACAGTCCGCCGGTTAATGTCCTCGCCTGCCGAGGGTATTCTGAGCTCTTTCTTTACGACGGCCAAGTAGTGGTGCCTCAACTAGTGGGTATACTTGAATCTCTTGAATTTCATCTACAACTTCCCAATCAGCCACATCACCAACTGGCTCCACTGGTTGTGCATAAGCCATCGCCAACAATTCTGTAGTGTAAAAGTCCGAGCAAAGGTTAATAAAATCCACCCGGTGTGTTAGACACGCCGCAATTGCATGAGCACATACAAGCTGATCATGCTGAAATACTTTGCAGGAGCAAGTTTTCTTTTGTAAGTCAACCAAACCTTTCTTAAGCCCACCACCTATAACTTGAAATCGATGCGGAAACACCGGCCGAACTATCATTCTTTCAGCTCTAATTCTCCTCTCATATTTCATCCGCCCATGTTGTTAGCTGAGTACTCATTGATTCAGCCATAATTTTTCTATTGTAAAACCATTGCTGCAACATTTTCTTAAAGTGATCAATAAGATGAGTAATAGGAAATTTTCGCGGTTCTCTCATGAAAGAATTAACACTCTCCATGACGTTGGTGATAAGTATGTTGTACCTCCTACTTTCAAATTGAGACATTGCCCAATTACATGTATTGACATTATTTTCTAGGTAGTAAGCTGCACCCGAGTGGATTATCCACAACTCTTCAAGTTGTCTCTTAAATTCCTCGTAGCCATATGTTTTTACTGCATTAATAAAGGCATGCTCAAATTGATCCCAAAGAGCTTTTGATATTTTAAACTGTGACTTAATGTTACCTTTCACGTGGTAAAAACAAACGCCGTGAGTTACATTATGAAATACTTTAAGAGCATGTCTCTTTATGGCAGTGTATCGATAAGATATAATTACCAACTCAGGTCTATCGCCAATCATTCCATGTAACTTCATTATAAACCATTCCCAAGCATCATTGTTTTCTGAATCCATGATCTCAATGGTTAATGGATACAATTAATTGTTACCATCAAGACATATTGTCATGAACATGCTTCCACGATATAGCCCCTTGAGATGAGTATCATCTACAGCAATGACAGACTGAATGTACTGCATAAAACTCTTGATAGAAGATTCGAGTACTACAAAATAGTACAAGAAATTACCATCTTCATCCTGCTCGATGTGAGTGATTGTACCCTCATTCGTTGTAGTTAGTACGTGAGAGTATTTAGGGAGCAAGTTGTATGACTCTGCAAAGTTGCCTCTTAGTACGTGAGAGTATTTAGGGAGCAAGTTGTATGACTCTGCAAAGTTGCCTCGAACTATTTCAAGACCAACTTTTCTCGCCCGATATGCCTGCTGGTATGTTAACTGAACACTGTATTCTTGTTGCATATCTGCTCTTATGTCATTTAGAGTATAAATTCTCTTGTCTTGAATATATTTATCTGCGATAATATAACTGACAACCTGGCTCCTGACTTGATGACCTCTATTAACCAATATCTCATTATGACAAGTGTGTACATTATCAATTTTCCGCACCACCCAAGGAATATTTTGCTCGTTCGAACATCTAGTTGCTCGAATACACCATTTACATGATTCTGAACAATAGTGAGCCTCGAAATGTATCGTAGTAAACCGTGCAATCTTGAAATCAAACTTATCCGTTATCCCGAAAGGCAACTTTGTGTAGCTGTAATATATACTCAGTCTTCTTAGCAAATAGCTTACCTACACTAATATCATCTGAGTCATAACTGCTAACAAAACTTAAAGCAACCATGTTCGAAGGCAAAGTTGAAGCAAGACTTATGAGGGGGTCAATTCTCTTTCTCGATCGAACCATAGAAGGAATAGGTCTATTGCCTCTGTTATTCACAGGAGTATTGTCTTCACACTTATCCTCATGCTGAAACGACGGAATATTCGAAGGACCAGCTCCTCCATCATCACCATTATTATTGAAATGAGTGCTCCTCATATTATTAGAAGACTCTGCACAAACATTATCCCCTTCTGTCTCATCATGAAAATCATCATTGTCCCGAAAATCATTGTTGTGATACGGAAAATACCGTTGCTCCAACAACGTCGTTATTGGAAAAATCATTGTTCCAACATCCTGTAACGTAACGCCATTATCATCAATGTTGTCATAATTGCCGTGGATTAGAGAGTAATATTATTGCAGCGATATTGTCCTTGGCAAAACCTCTTCTTCATTATCGGGGCCAGACATATTTGCTTTAAACGAAATTTTTGTATCGACATGTAGCTCAATACCTACGCTCGAAACTCGAGATGATGTGGTCACGAATATAGGAATGCATCCAAAATTAGCTACGTCAAATACCATATGTAACACAACTCTCACCATTTCACCATCAAATATATTCATGGGTAGTGCACATACACGATATAATGTGTTACTAGACCTTAAAGTTGTCTTCATTGTGATAATATATTCATTAGGGTTAATTTGTAACACATCATATATTCTTGCCAATAACTGATCAAGAAGATAATTTTTCTCAATCAAAAAAGCTCTAGTTTTACCATTGACATACTCTATACGCCCATCCTTTAATGTCTCACACCAACTATTGTAACACAATTCAAGTACAACTGAATCCATTAAGCCTAAAATTATAAAAAAATAAATTATTTCAGCCCATAAAATTAATAAATAATTACAATGAATTTGGCTTATCGTGCGACAAGCTGACTGTCGCACAAAACTTAGTGCAAAAGGCTGCTTGTCCCACTAAACCTTGGTGCAACAGGTAACCTGTCGTCAGATTCACCCACGAAACCAATCGCAGTTCAGTCAAACTCACGAGCAAGTTCATAAAATAACTCATGCCACTATATGATGCCAATTAATGTTGGATTCGGATAAATTATGATCGAATTTCACTTTTTATCGTTGCCTTTTGCCATTGCCATTGCTTGATGATTCAAGAGTGAGAAGCTGCCTTTGGTTTGATGAAAGGGGAGAAAGAAAGTTGCTTTTGGTTTGTAAAGAAGGGTAATTTGGGGAGAAAAGTGTGTATTTGATTAATGTTGATAGAAAAAAGTTGAAAGGGTTAATTGTGGAAATAAAAAAAATTTATGGTTATTTTTATAAATTTTCCATAATAATATGTCTTGTCTGAAACCACAATCATAACAACTTTTTCTTTCAACAAAAGTGAGCCAGCCAATTTAACTAGTTTGAAATCTTCATCACGAACTTATAAAAATAGTTAGAAACTTAGAAAGGAATAAATAACAATTAAAAAATGAATAGTGTCAAAGACAATAACAAAGGCTCACATAATGACTCCCACACTACTACCCACTGGTGGAGCTACAGAGTTTGTGATGTGAGAATACTAGAGAATTTTTAACATGTGAGTTAATTGAGTTAAACTATGTCATATCAAGTTTAAGAAAACACTGACATGATCCATTTCTTGATTGTATCGAAATATCAAAACATCAATATTAAAATATCAAAATATATGACTCATTTATTGATCGTTTATATATGTTAATTTTTTTAATAATATTACCATATATTAATTGATATTCATGTAATCATGTTAGGATGGTCTAACATGAAACAATATGGTTATTTATCGTCTTGTATTGTATCAACCATTTTATTAATCGTGTCAATATTTATCAACACAAATATATATGTGTGTGTGTGTGTGTTAATTTTTTTAATAATATTACCTATATTAATTGATATTCATACCATAAACATGAAGTCATGCTGAGGTGATCCAACATGACAACGATACGGTTATTTATTGTGTCGTATAGTATCAACTATTTAATTAATTGTATCAATAGTTATCAACATGAGTATACAAAATTCGTGCCACATCCATGTCATGTTATCGTGTCATGATAACAACTCATTTTGCCATCTCAACAACTTTGTGGTTATTTTTGGAAAAATAATTTTATTTTTTTCTCCAATTTAGTACAAAACTCGAGGCTATCTTTGTCTTTCTATACTTTTTTAGGTATTTGTTATTTACAAATTCTATATATATTGACGTTCTTAGCTATCTTTAAACATTGTTAACATTTACAATTTATTTTTGAATTATTTAATTATGTTTATTATTGTGCTAGATACTGTACCTTAAAAGTTTGTAGCAATAAATGAGTAAGTACTGCATCAAGCTACTTGACAACACTCCAAATAGGGCCTAAAGTGTTTATTATACTTCTATTGTTATAATTTAGAAGTTAAGTTAATTTTATGATCAAAATTTATAATGTCTTTACTATTTTATTAAAATTATTAAAAGTCATATTTACTACACATTATCAATTTTTATTTCACAATTATATGAATTTTGTTACATCAATCGTAATTTTCGAGTTATAGCACCTCAATATTAAACAAATATTTAACCTACATATTTTGTGTAAAAAAAAACCACAATTCTTGCTGAATGTTTGATAAATCACTTGCCATACAATAAAATTTCATGATATTTATAAAAATAATTATAAAAATTTATCAAAGAATTTGATATTTATAACATTTTTATTCAATAATACTAATTATACTTTTTTTTAGAAAAAGTTGGGCCAGATATCAAAGCCCAGCTGGCTATTTTTGGGCGAAAACTTAAAAAGCAATTCTGGTGGCCAACATTGGGCCAAACTCAGAAGTAATTTTGTCCGTGGCGTGGGTCATGTCGGTTTCTTGTGGGTGGAGAATGAAAAAATTGGGTGCTGTTAGTGTTGTCGGTTAGTCAAATACCTGATAATAGTCGAACATAGCAAACGTTAAAAGAAAGATTTTGATTCAGTGAACAGTCGACTTGGAGTTTGTTGAACAAATGGAAGATGACGAGAAGATAAACAGTGAACGAAGTACTAAACGATTCAAAAGCAAAACTATGAAAAATAATTCTTTTACTGCTCCAATAAACAATCTTGATGATGGCTGCCTTATGCACGTATTCAGCTTCTTATCCCCAATTCCAGGTGACTTTCTTTTTTTGGGGAATTATTTGTATTTAATTAAAAAAAAATCTTCTCTTTCATATAAATGTTTAGTGTCATTAAGTTATATAGTATTTGTGAGCTGAATGTTGCTGGCCTTTTTAGAAGTTTGCTTAGGGTTTTTGACTTTTGTGTTGGGAGTCTTATTTATTTTCCCTATTGCGTTTTGCCCAATTCATCACTTTTCCTGAAATTTATTTTGTACATTGAGAGGATTATTTATTTTAAAAAAAACGAAAATTTTATATTTATGCGGAATTTCAGAATACGGGCATTTCTGTTGTGAACAATTGTCTATTAATTTTAAATTCCTGTTTCAAAAACTCTCTGTGCTAAATTTATGTTATTGATACTCTTTTGTGCGTAAAATAGTATATTGTGTCCCTTAGAAGGGCTGTAAATCCTCATTCTTCACATCCCTTAAAAGAAATCTAGAAGGATCGGATAGAAATTATTGTCAAAGAACATGATAATTACATCAAGATTTCTGGGGTTTAATAGATATTGTTGAGTAAGCTTGACATATTTTATGCATAATTGTCTTTATGATGATTTTGACATATTTTATATGTAATTGTCTTTATGATGATTGTTTGGCATTGAGATGGATGTTTTAGATGTCTGACAAATGCATGTATGATATAATTTTGTGCGATCTCTTTCACAATTGTTATGGAGCTTGCAGATCGGTATAACACCGCACTCGTTTGCCACAGATGGAATTATTTGGCATGTCATCCTCGCTTGTGGCTGCGGGTAGATCAGTCTGTTAAGGATCTCTCAGAGCCTGGAGTTTTCCCCGACCTTAAGACAGCCGTATCTGTGGCAAGGTTTGTAATGTTGTGACTGCCTGTATGTGATTTTTGGGATACGCTAGGACTATAAAACCTGATCTTCACATTGTTCCTCATAGACCGGGCGACACCATTTTAATTGCAGCAGGCGGTAGTCATCCTGTCTCTAATATTCAGATAAAAAAACAACTGTGCCTGGTATGTTGTTTGTTTTATAAAACATTATTTCATATTTGTGTGCGAATACAAACCACTGTGCCTGACTTAATTTGGTCGTTATTCAATCGTTCCTTGTTCTCAATAATACACCCATGTGAACAATTAAAGGATTATTCCCATTCCGCGATGTAATTTACACTATAGAAACTTGGTTAGGAAAGTCTCTTGGATTGTTAATATCATGAAAATTTGAAAAGGCAAAAAGAAAAAGAGGGGCACACTATTTGTCCTTTTACTGTACATATTTCATTACAGTCATTTAGTCCAACAGAATTCTGATTCTTTAATTTATATTCTACATAATGAGCTGCAAGATATGTTTGATACAGACATATTGTTAAAATTAATTTTAAAATGAATTGTATAAGTTATTGATGGAAGGTTATTCTTCTGAAGTTGATTCAAAGTTGACCTGAGGCGTTGCCCCCAACTAATGAATTTGGATTAACTCTGACTTGTGGTAGAACTGTGTGAGGTGATGGGTAAAATTTCTTCACCTCTTGGGGCTATTGTTGACATTAGTTGTTATTATATTTGCTTGAATTTTATTATCTTTGTAGGTTGACTGTTTCTTCTCCCAAAATGAAAAAAGAGTGAATGGCATGCTTATATGGAAAGTAAATAAAAATTATCTATACTAGAGACACAGATTAATGTGGATACCTAAACCATAAATCCAAAATTTAAACCCTATTCTCATATAGGGCTCATAATGATGGTCACTAATTAAAAGTCATACGAGGACTGGTGAATTTGAAATTCATAGTTTGGTTAACCTTAGGGAACTTTATTGCACAAGTCAACGTCAGATTTATCCCATTATCATGCGGGTTCAAGGAATCAATCCAATATGAGAAATGATATGATTGAGTAAACCAGCTTCGTCTGAGTGACAAATCTGCCTTCAGTGCAACTCATGAAAGCTGGCTATTGTCACTTATTTCCTTGGTTTCCTTTTTGTATTATGATCGCAAAGTAATTGCCTACTGAAGATAAAAACATGGCTTCTCACTTTCTATTCTTGGTTGGAAAGCAGAAGAGAGAGAAATAAGATCTCTGTCATCTAAATGTTTTCCACTTTTTCCTTTTCTCTGAACTTACTTTCCAGGTCGGTGGAGGTGACCTTCCTGATGAAACAACCCTCATCTGTTCTCGAGGTTCGGACAGGTTTGTAATTTTTCTGGTTTTTATTTCAGATTAAGTTATACTGTCTTGTGGAGATTAATTACAATTACATGAGGACCCTTTCATATTGTTGGATTTTACAGAAGATACCTTTAATAGGAGTGACACTTTAATTCAACATACTTTATGCATGGTTCACAGGTAGATATAATAAATCATCACATAAGATGAATAATTGTGATGTGCTGGCTGCTCTTTTTCAAGATCTTGTTATATATTTTAAGGTTGAGCTGTTTTATACCAAGCCTCTTCCTTTAGATTTAGTTATCCAAAAATATGAAGTAGGATCCTCGAAAATGACCGGCATAATATCTCAAGCAACAAAATTTGCTATGCAATATTTGTTTTGTTTGGGCAGTGCCTTGGAGTTTCTATCCACATGCAAGCTGGCGAATTTAACAGTGAAAGCAGAGCTTGGCTGCTGCTTGCTCCATCGGAGTGGAAGGTTAACTATAGATGGGTGTGTACTTCAGTGTGAGACGAATCCACTGGACTTCCTCTCATGCCCAATCGTGAGTACAGCTCATAGCTGTATTACATCTACTCCAATGAAGAGTAATGGTGATAGTGTTACTGTTTTGCATACTCGAATTGAAGGAGGTGCCAAGGCTGTTTTGACTAGTGGAGATCTAGTGCTGCAGCGAGTTCGAGTTATATATGCCAGGACTTATATGTATTTCTGGTTCAATGTAGACCATCAATGAAAACTGTATTCTCATTTTTATGTAACATTTTCCATTGTTTGCAAAGTTACTGCTGATTTCTCATTATCTAAGTTGCATTATGTGCGCCTTAATTTTAATAGTCGAAGTTTACCTTTTTAACTTTCGACCCTTCTCAAATGCGACATTTGAAAAATGGCTTAAAGGGTTCGGCCTATTATGTCAGGGGGATTAATGTAAAATTATGCATCTCAAATCCTTGGTTTATGTTCCAAAACGTAACATGTAATGATATATGGAGCCCGACAGAAACGTTATGTCACTCTCATGATGCCGTTTGGACGCCCTGTTTCTTTCTGGGAGGCATCCACACGGCACTGATTTATGTCGACCTTTGGGCTCATATCATTACTCATAAGTAATATGTCTCTAACCGTCGAGGAACGAAAGAAAACACACGGTTAAATAGATAATTATTCTCCAATGTTATTCATGCAAAGACGAGAAAATTATTCTAGGAAACATCTCAACAGCTACGTTCTGCTATGAAAATTTTAAGCAACAAGCAATACAACAATGTTATACCGTCCGTCTGAAAATCACTGATGAAGAAGAATACAGCACTTGACCACCAACCTTGATACAATCAAAAAATATTATCTAACCGTATCCACCTTTTTATCTCAGCACAACTCTTAGCCTCTATTTTACATTTTAATATTTCTGCCAACAAAAATTATCCTATCATCGTTTGCGTCCCTTAAATTTGCACAAGTTCGCACCATTGCCTCGCAATCGCTATGTCCCTGAGTTCTTTTACAGCGTCAGCTCAGCTCCAAATTCAGTGATTTGAAATTTCTCAAACCCAAAGCTAATGCTCTTGCCGTAATAAATTCCTGACCTTAAAATAGGGCAAAGATTAGATAAAGTCAACTCAAAATGATACACCAAGTTACAGCATTCACTCATTGTCATCTTTTAATTATTTTATATCCCAAGATGAAGCAGTTTGCAATATCAATTAAGTTTATTGGAATCATAACAATCAGAAAGAGTACCAATTGTTATGTCAATTTAAAAAGATTATCCTTTTTGTTAAAATCAACAATTTTCCACCAGAGCATTGGCACAAAAAAACTACTTACACAATAGATGATACAAACCAAAATCAATTCCCAGCAGTAGCTCTTCGCTGCACAACCAAGTCATCAGCCGAGTAATAATCAGCAATCAACCGATACATGTATGAAGGATTGTGCCCTCCTCTGTGAAGAAGAAAAGAAATTAGCAGAACAACACATCAATAGCAGAGGAAAAAAAATGAAATATACTGAGATAGAACTGGAACACCAATGGAAAATAAAGGGGCCAGAAAAGTGGTACTCTACAATGAAATCAAATAAGTAATCTTAATATATATATATATATATACTCTGCATAAAAATTGCATGTAAGGTGTAGATTGTCTCTGTCTCATGCTAAAAGGGCAGTTGAACTTACGTGTCAGTAATAAAAAGACTAACAAGTTTCGGTGGAACATAGTCAAATGCTGGATTGACCACATGAAGAAGAGGGGAACCACTGCCACTCCCAAAATCCATGCAGTCTGAGAATTCTCCAAAGTCCAGCAGCTCTGATGGGGATCTCAACTCATTCAGTAAAACTTCAGGATTGTGCGGATAGAGGGGGCATAACTGTCATATAGACCAACCACATTTGTCAAAAAGATCATACCCAGAACTGAAGTACCAGAGTTCAATGATTTATCTCCAACTACAATGTTATTACAACCCGTATGCAATTCAATACCCAGCAAAAATGTTGATGCATTAAAAGGGACTGCAGCTACAGAGATTAATTCAACCAACATTCAATAATATTTGGTACAAAGAATATGAGCTTTTACACCCACATACTATTCATAAACACATTTGCATCTTGCACATACTACTCCTTACATTAGTGATCAGTTTTATCTGAAAGGGAAGTTCGCTTCACATGAATAACTGAGCACCATCTTAAACTCCACACCAGTTCATACACAAGACCAACGAATTTAGGAATGGCAGTTAAGGAAAATGGGCTTTCTAAATTTTACTTAAGTTTCTAGTTAAGCAGTTTGTTGCACCAAACTACCTTGTGACTTCCGGCAAGTACAACAAAAGGGACAGCATGCTTCTGAGCTGCAAGTGCAACCAAATTCATCCCAACAGGTGCTATAACCCCACCATTGGCCATGACAGCATGAGCTCCAACTATAACCTTTACATTGCAAATTTTGAGATGAAGCTAAAAACATTTCAGGAAATCCAAAACCAAACGAGAAAAGTGGCCCAAACATACCATGTTTACTCGGGAAATCATGGCAAAAACTGCTGAATCAGTAATCAGTGTGGTCTGTAAACCTCTTGCTACCAATTCTTTTGCAAGCAGATGCCCCTGATACCTATAAAACAAGAAGTAGCAGAACAGCAACCAAACAGAGAGAGAGAGAGAGAGAGAGAGAGAGAGAGAGAGAGAGAGAGAACATCAGAGCCAAAGTAGCCAGTGAAATATTTCTTTGCAATCAACAAATAGCAAGCCATTGCACAAACCTTGGAGCACCCTCTGCGACAAATACCCGGAATGATCTTTTTTTCTCCTTTGCAGCAAAAAGAAATTCCAACACCGTCCTTGAACTGCCTAAAGTTAATATTACCTCACTGAAAATACATTTAATAGCTAAAATTAATGGAAGTAGCAAATGGTAGGAAGAAACAAAGATGAAGAATTTAGAAATAAGCATATACGTGTATTGGACAATATAGGAGATAAGACACAAGAGAACATACATAATATGCCATAGCTGACCCAAACTAGATAAAGGCCATGAATCACAATATTTCCCCTGCTAATAATGAGCCAAACTTTTGTACACCGCTGATATGTATAAGTTTTCCCGACCACAATTTAACCCTGACGTCCAGCAATTTACGCAAATATCCCACCATTAAAAGTTCAGAATATTACCACTTTAGTCATTCGCAAGTCAACTAGGACCAAAACATTTAAACTGTGAGCAAAAGTAACACATATTGCTCTCTTTTGTAATAAAAAAAAAAAAAATGAGACTAAGCGCTATCACCATATAAGCAAAATTACGGCAAATAACATTCACTACTGCTCTGTCAAGGAGTCAATTTTCAGAAAGAGTCAAATGCATCCCATTGAATATTTGTTTTGCTTAATGGCAACAGAAAAACAAATTAATGATACAGGCATTTCACTATTTCTCAAAATGGACTTCACGGATTTTAAGACAAAACACAAGGGCATAGAAGATATCCTTTCCAAAACAAATTCAGTAGACAGTCCTTGCAACAGCAACATGTGAATGTCTACAAACAGAGGACATGTAGTAAATACTTCTAGATTAGTGTCAATGCTTGTATTAATCAAATATGAAGAATGATAGATTTCCCCAACTATGATTGAAAATCACAGACACTGCTCGGAGGTAACATTCCTATGTAAAAAGGCAATGATATCAAAGGGAAATCAAATTTTTAAGTCTTAATACAACTAACTACATACACAGTTGTTCAAGCTCAAAGAGACAAAGTTTAGACGGTGGTCAGAGGCCAACTTTGACTGGCAGCAGGAGGCTGCTACAACATGTTTTTCTTTGAAATATTATTTTGATAAGGTATGTTCTGTCCTAACATTGACCTATTGCACATGTCAAATAAGACTACCAATGAAAAAATTAGATTCACAATTCCTTTGATAATCTTTTTTTATATTTTTTTAATACGAAACTATGAGAATCTGCATTACTAAACAATGGACAGAATGCACTTTAGTAGTGAACCAGGTATCCACCCAAAATCAATAGAACAGCTTGATTGATTTGATAATCTTATTTGACTAGTGCAACTGGTCAACGTAGCACAAAACATACTTTATCGAGGGGGAAAAAAGAAAAAAATTGTTAAGGCAATCTCTTTTTGCTTTTAATCATAGGAAAAAAGAATCCATTATTGGGGAGCATTGTTAATAGAAGAATCCTAGGGAAACAGGAAAGTATGTGGCTATAAATCTGGCCAATTCAATGATGCTCAAAGTCACTACCCTTCCTCAAAGAAAAAAGCCTTAGCAGTCGTCAAATGGATTAAGAAGTTCCAATTCTTTCTTTCATTAACCCCTTTTGTGATTGAAACAGATTACAAGTACCTCCAAGGTTTACTAAGAAGAAAAGAAGGAGAAATCTCAGATCCATAGCTTGCAAGGTGGTCTAAGTCTCTCTCGAGATTCAAATTCGAAGTAAGACACATCAAAGGAGAATCCAATACTATAGCGGATTTCCTTTCTAGACCAATCACCATGATCAAAAGAAAAAGCCTTCCAAAGAGGTGAGAAAAGATAGCTCTAGAGCTCATGAGACTAGAGCACACTTTCTAAAAGATCTCAACACTTTCATTGTGCAGCTTCCTTCAAAAGTAGAAGGAGAAATCTTTGAGAGGGTCATCAATCATAAGAGCGATCCAGAAGATCAAGCTCTAACATGGCGGGTATGGCAGCTTATTGTTATGGTCTGCCCAAGATGCCCAATTGCCCACAATTTCGGACTAGAGAGCCAACACAAGGTCAAGAGTACTAGCTTGGCCCAATTTCGGAAATTTCTAAGCAACTTTTGCACAAATGAGCTTGTAAATATTGTAGAAGGCTCCATACATTTGTAGCACGTGTAAATATCTAGAATTCTAGGCACATAGTAGAATTCTCTAGAATTTCTAGAGCTTGGCAAGCCTCCCCTATAAATATGGGATGACATTAGGCATTTGTATTCAACAAACACAATAAGAAGCATTGAAGTAGCAACTCAAGCATTGTAATATCTCTTTTGTGCAATACAATTTCTCTTATTCGGCTCTATTGCTCTATTCTCTAGTTTGAGAATCTCAAGGCTTACTTAGCAACATTCGACAAAGTTGTCTAAGTGCCGCATGGGTTAGCTGCGCAAAACACTCATCCCGTGGCATTATGGCCATGCAAGAACATAGACCTGCCCACAACAAGAAATGTCAAAAAGCTTTTGACCCACATCCTAATCCTAACCATATGCACGAAACAGTCTTCAAAATTGGTTGTACATTCCATTATGTAATAGATGAGAACTCCAACTAGGGACATTATGTTATTTGTGACATAATCCCTCAGGCCTATTACATAACCTGGTATTGGCTGAACATCTACCCGGTGGCAATACTGTTTGAGCCAAATTTTATTCACACCACTCAGAGATATGGAAAGGGAAGATGGTTCGATAGAATATTCACCCTAATCTTTGAAGATATCCTGACACTCAAATTGATCAATAGATATTACATCACTCATACTACAATAGTGATTGTGAAGCTAACGGATATCTAGGGAAGATACAAGCAGCCTATGGTACAGGTAGTACAACATGACCACTCCCAAGAAGACATCGACTTCATGTAGACTGGTTGCTGAACTGCAAGAAAGGCTCTAGCAGAACGATATGAGACCATTCCTATGTACATTACTCACAATCTCATTTCTCCACAGGTCTGCAGTACTTCAAATCTTTACTACCAGGAAGAGATCAGAAACCTCAAACTGCATAAAGACGAGGAGCAAGCAGCAGATACGCAGCAGAGGTATAACGACTACCTTATCAGGCATGGTAGCCCAAGAGAGGTCAATTATTTAGATACTCCAGAGACAGATGGAGGAATGAGCTTGAAGAAATGGTTGAATGACTAGACCTTTAAGAATGGCCCCAACCAAACCTTAACCCACAACTAGACAATGTAGTCGAACCAGATTGGCAGCAACTAGCAAATGATATGGAAGCAGCATCCAAAGAAAGGTGGAACCATAGGTCAGGGATGAGCACGCCAACAAGTGGCAACTCGGGATTGTAGCAGAAGCTTAGTGGACCCTGCAGCCGGTAATGACTGGGAAGATCGAAAAATTGAAGTGGTGATAATAATATATGTATTGTATTCGTATTTTCCTTAGAGATAAGGATAAGAGTGTAATAAGTGTGATGTGACTTAAAGTAGGTCATGAGCTGTAAAATAAATTCCTTAATGATATGAATCAATAATACAATTAGTGTGTAATAGTGGATCCCTTGAGCCTATAAAAAGAAGTTCATGATTTGTATCTAGGCATCAAATCTTGGAATGCAATATTGTATTTGTAAATCTCTCATTCCTCTTAATATAAGTAACCTTTGATTGTTGGTTTAAAAGTATCAAAGGCATACTTGTAAATTCAGCCATTTCTTCAAGCTTGTTCCTCCATCTGTCAATATCTAGAGTATCCACATAATTGACCTCTCTTGGCCTACCATGCCTGATAAGTGTTCTTAGATAGGTGTTCAACATGTTCTTCTTCACTGTTGTTAAAGATAAGGGCATCGTCAATATAGATAAGACAGAATTTTGAGATAGATTTGTACACCTCATCCATTATATTCTAGAATTCTGACAGTGCATTCTTTAGACCGAAAGGCATCACGTTCCACTCATAATGCCCATGGGGGACCACAAATGCTATTTTATGTCTATCTTCTTCCTTGATTCAAATCTGCCAAAAGCCTGACTTCATGTCAAAACTTTGAAAACACTTTTGCTCCAGCTATACGCTTCAAAAGGTGAGTCCTCCGTGGAATGGGGTACCTTATGTCTTGCAAGCAATCATTCAGCTTCCTGTAGTCTATCACCAATCGCTTTTTCCCACGCATCTGTTCTAAATGCTTATTAACATAAAATGCTAGACTGGCCCAATGAGACTTAGAGGGTCTAATCAACCTTAGATCCATAAGGACTTGGATCTCTGTTTTGCACAGTTCTTCATCATGGGGCATGCCTTGATGAAAGGCTGTCTGGTGAGGCATGATCCATCCATCCTTATAAGCTAAGGACACAAAATGTTGTTCTCTAGCCCATAACTGATTAGAAACTCCTGCACAGCATTCTAAGAGCTCTTTGATTTGGATCTCATATTTATAGATAGGGTAATTTTGAATCTTTCCACCTTCTCAAAAAATGGAGTGTTTTTTTACCGAAGGAACTTGGAAAACCTAAGTGTTATGAATGGTGTAAGAGAATCCGTCTGGAAAGAATGCAAAAGGGGCAACAAGACTTAAAAAACCTGTGCCCAATAAGATATCTTCGCCAAAATAATCGTAGACAAAAAATCCATGCCTAATCATGAAGCGTTGGATCTCTATCGGTCTTGTGATCTTTTTGCAGTACAAGTCTCTGCCGCTCGCTAATCCAAAAGAAACTTTTGTAGGAAGATAAAATTCTTTAGGAACACAAACTTCCTTGATGAACGAGCACATTGCTCCAGTATCAATTAGAGCAGTAAGTGCAACCTATGTATCTTTTGTCGGTTTCAGAATGATTTTAATGTGTGGTCTGAAGAGAGATGCTGGTTGCATAGCCATGTCTACTTGTAAAGGTTCTTTAACTACCAGTATAGAGGCTTTTTTTTCGGAACTACTATCAGTACTGGTAGTGGTGTCGTCTCCTTTAGTGTTTCAAAGTAGGTTGCTATCCAAGGTATAAATAGCTCCTAGCGGACTATCTGACCAGGTGTAGATTTCGTCATCAAAATCTTCCTACTAGATCATTTGAAGGAGTTTTGCTGGAAGTCTCTTCTTGGATTTGCACTGCTTTGCATAGTGACCTTTCTTTCCATAGATGAAACATCTGCTAGAACCCTTCTTCTACTTCCGTCGTTTGATGAAGCGGTACTTCTTTCCTTTATAGGGTTTCTAGGGCCTTTTCTCTTTTCTCCGTTTGCTAATATTGCAAGAGCACATTCTATCTATATGTTAGCAACCAAATTTATTTGGTTCCTCATTGCATAATGGACAAGTACATCAGTATCCAACAACTTTCTGATGTGGAGGATCCGAAGTATTTCGGCAACCACATAGCATAATATTGTTGCACTTCCAGGGGTTTCCTTTAGGGAAATATGGCTCTGATATTAAAAAGGTTTAAACCAACAATCGAAATGTTACTTCTATTAAGAGGAATAAGAGATTTACAAATACAATATTGCACTCCAAAACTCGATGCCTAGATACAAACCATAGATTCCCTTTTATAGGCTCAAGGAATTCACTAATACACAATATGTGCATTATTGATCCTTATCACTAAGGAATCTACTTTACAACTCATTACCTACTTTAAATCATATCACACTTATTATACTCTTATCCTTATCTCTAAGGAGAATACGAATACAATACATATATTATTATCCTAATGAAAAAGCTAATGAAGTTGCCCCTCAAAATCCAAAAACAACTTCATTAGAGCTCTCTCGGCAGTCAAGCACACAGTTGAACTCGTTACATAGTCAAACACTAACATGAGCAAAGTCGCAGCTACCACCTTATCAAATTTGCAATTTGTTGAATGAGTTAAATAAAACATCCAAACTTGAACTAGACAAGGGTGTAGAAGCTGGATATATCTGTATGTAAGACGATCTGAAAACATCTAAGTAACTCCAAACATAATGCCACTAAGAAGATCAAAACATATTCACTTTCACCTAGAAGGAAAAAAGCACAAAAACACCAAATGCTTAAAAGTTCATTAGCACTAACACATCCAATACAATTTTTCTAAATCTTCTATGCTTAAATGAATGATGCCGCTCTTGTTGCAAATCGCAGTTAAATCATACAAGTGAAGCATTTAAACGCCTTATTGCCCAAGTATGCCTATCAATTTAAGCATTTGAATTCCTACTTTCCAAATCCCCTCATAACCTACCCTCCTGCACTTCTAAGTTCTAAAGAGCACAAATGAGTGATCAATAGAGAAATACACAGCCTAGCTTAGTTCTGTGCAGAAAAGTCATTAAAAGTCAATTATACTCATGCCAGCACCGTAATTAGCCCTTAGGTCAATGAATCACCAACAATTCCGGCAACCTAACCTCCACATCACACTAAAAGGGAATACTTGCAAGCCAGATATGAAAACTGCTTACAGTTCATCATCGATACATGAAATTATCCTCCTACAATTCCTTGGGAAGACAACATGAGAATAGACAAACAACATTATTCTTTTAGACTTAAGAAAGTGACATAGAAAAAACCTAACAAGAATGAAAAGAGCATATATATATGCTTCTAAATGAGATATTGCATGCATTTTTGAGTGTAGTACATGCATAAACAACAAACTGAATACATATATCCTAAAATAACAGGTAAAAAGGAATTATGTAGACATTCAATTCTCCTGAAAATAAAGTCCAAGTATGGAGAAACGGTCTGAGAGAGAAAAAACCTATTGTCTAGTTGAAATCAGGAAAAGGAATAATTACTTCTGATGTATATGCTCCACTGCTTGTTCAGCAATCTGTTCATGGCAAGTGACAATATCTTGAATAAGTTCATTAACCGCTTCAATAACATCATGCTTCAGCTTCCGACTTCTTGAACTTTTATCAGCAGCTGTGAAGGAAACTAGTATGTTAACTATCTACCATCATAAGGCTGAATTAACTAAATCATCAATGCTCAAACATTCAGGAACACCAGTTTATCACCAAGATGCATCCGATTGCATATTTAAAACATGTGTCACATAAGACAAGAAGATGCTCTGATTGAAGAATTATCAAACACACTTTATAAAAAAAAAAAAGTAACAGACATTTGCTTTTTCCTTCGGAATCACCCCCAGATGAGGAAGTCTGAGGAACAGCTGCAGAGACAGGTGTGTCCTCGAGCAGAGTTTGCAAAGAAGGCGGACGCAAAGTACTTCTAGCAGCAGCAGCAACAGCAGCTGCCGATAGAGTTGAGTCGCCATCTCGATCATCATCATTTTCATCATCACTTACAGCAGATAAGTTCAGCCCAACAATAGCAGCCGTAGTCAAAGACAGATCTTCCTCTCTAATGATGTGTAAAACACGCCTCACAATATTACCCACAGCAAGCTCTGCATTGATATATCATTGAATCAATCAGAAAAGTGAAGAAAACATACATCACAAACAAAGAAGAAAATTAATCATTTTTAATTTTGGAAAAAGGATCTGGAAAAAAGTGCTGGGGAGAATTGAAAAGCCACAAAAGGGAAAGAAATAAAAGAAACAAATCATAAATAAAAAACCAAGTATAACTTTGTAGAAAAGGTTTCTTAGCGATACCGAATCCATTTGATAGTGAATATAGCAACAGTACTAATTTTCAACAGCAGAATGCATAGTTTCATCCATGTGATTCAAAAAGAAAAGAAGAATATTTGCTATGGAAGTACAATAAATTTGTAGATACCAGATTATCTAATGCATCCCCCAAACAAATGCAAGTTCTGGTGCCTAACATCAATAATTGTACAAGACCCCAACCTCAGAGGTAACTATGCCAAATTACCTACAGCACATACACTATATTAGCTGTACTAATTGGAGGATGCTAGATTACAACAAAACTAAATTAAGAGCGATGAAAACAATTAACACAGTTCAAGTTAATAACATTTTGATAAAAATCAATTCAGCTGAAAAAAGGTGATATCATCACAATGATATTAAAAATAACTAACATGACTAAGTACCATATTTGTATTTTTCAAGAGCAAACTAATAGTCGAAAAGAAAACGGAAAAAAAAAAAAAACGAACCAACAGGATTGGCAGCAATGAGCTGCTCGCCAACAGCTTTGACAGCATCAATTAAAGCTCCAGCCTGATTTGTGTACGGCACGCGCTGCTGCGAAATCACGGAGCGAAGCAGCTCCGCGGTCTGCCTTGCCGTTGCTTGCGAGCCCTCGATCTTACTGCCACTCACAAAACAAACAAACAAAATCAGCTCCTAAAATAAAAAAAAAAGAATAATTAAAATATACTGTCCGAAACGTCACCGCTTTTTAAGCTTGTTAAGAAAGTCATTCACAAGAGCCTGAGTGTCCGGCATGATATATATTTACGAGTATAAACCTGAATCAACAAGAAGACTTTATTTAATCATTTTTATCGGTTAAGAAACAGAGAACAAATTCAATGAACTTATTGAAAAGTAGTAGTAATAATAATAATAATAAATGAAATGAAAATTTTGGAGAAAAAGAAATTAAAATCAACGGATTTTCACCTCCAAAATCAGCTCGATACGGCTTCCGGGAGAGGTCGAGTGTAAGCTGATTCTGGGGTTCTGTTTGGGTTTTGTTTTGGTGAATGTTTTCTAATGTTTGGGTCATAGTCCAATTTGAAGTTTTCTGGGCTTTTGGATCCGGATCTCAATGGCCCATTAAATTGATTTCTTCTTCCACTTTTTAAATATAGATACATGAATCTTAACTATATTAAAATCAACAATTAGTTAAAAAATAAAAATACAGACTGCATATATATTATTAACCAGTGTTTTTTATTTTTAATTTATTATTGAATTTAATATAATAATGGATCTTTAATTGAAAACTCACTCCAATATATATAATCATTTTTTTAATGGGGGCATATTAACTTTGTTAAAATGAGGAAGCTACTAACAAACAAAAAATACAATTTTCACTATACTAACAAATAAAAAATATATATATTAAAATTTTTATTCTTTTATATTTTAGTGACATTTTTACTTTAATAATGTGGAGATGCTCTTACTTAAAAAAAGAGAGTGCGTGTGTGTATGTATTAGACGAAGGGTATGTTTGACTTGCAATATTGCACAACACTACATTTGGGCATAGCATTAATTGAGATAAACTCATGATTGGGAATTGAAATAAAAGGCATTGAGCAACATTAAGTAAAATCGTAGAGAGTGTTTGACACACTATATTGTATTATAGTGTCGGTGTATTGCATTATTGCATTATCATTTTATTATATTAATATTGTATAATACTTGGCGTTATATTGTATAGCATTATATGTAATAATATAAATATTATTACTTATATTAAATTATTTTTTATAATTATAAATGTCTTAAAATTTTTATTATTTATAATTATCAAATTTATTATTTAAAATTTATAAACAACAGAAGATTACTCACCACCGTCGGCATGGGCCACCATGAGCTATCGTCGGTCTTCATATACCAGTATCTTTTGATGTCAATTTCGGTACCATTATAATTTTCATCATTGGATATACGCAATCATGCATATCTCATCAGCAACAAAGTTTCCTATCATTATAATAAATATACGGTCAAAGTTTAGAGATACAAAACTTTGACCAATAATAAGGATTCTATTAATTCCCAAATTGATGTCCAAGGATATCGAAATGATATCGCAAGTGATGGATTGTGATGGTTGGCAGTAGTCAATATTTTTACCATTTAAATTTATTATTTTATAAAATAGTAATAATTAAATATGTTCTAATTGACTAAATAATTTTATGTTGTAAAAGTTACCAATACAATTTACACAGGAGGGCATGAGGTCTGATAATGCGGCAAAAACTCAATTAAGGGTGTGTTTGGAACATAACATTGCATAATATTATAAATACGGATTACATTAATTTATTGGTTACCTATATTTGAAGTTTTGGAAACTGCATTGTGGAACATTATCAGCTTTTGCCTTAATTGAGGCATTAAATATATTTTAATTAATTTTATTATTATAATAAATAAAATTTAAAAATAAAATTATGGTATCATATAGTTTTATTTAAAAATGCTATTTTATATTATATTTATATATTAGTGATTAACATAAAATAATTATTTAGTTAATAATTTAATATAATTAATAATAAATTTAAATAATATCAATAAAAAATAAATATAACATAGTATAACGTTAAATTCTGTATAATATTATTACAATAGTGTGGCTATTTGAACTCATTAAATTCCTCTCTATTTGAATTAAATTTATCTCTGTACCTATTTTAAAAAATAAATTTATTATTAAAAATTTAAAATTCTCAAAATTACTCTTCATTAGTCACTTTCTCTCTTTATCTTACAATTGTATATTTTCTCTATTCTTTACAAATTAAACACTCAACTTCGCTTTATTTTTAGTTTAACTTTTTTCCTTATTTAGTATATCATGAATAATAATAATAATAATAATAATAATAATAATAATATATCTAAAATACTTTATTCATAATTCCTTTTTTTCATATAAAGCAAACATGAAATACTTAGTGATATCGATTATTTGTAGCTACAAAGGATATTTGAATGAATTTATGAGAATTTATGAAATTGAGAAGAAAAAAAAGAAAGAATTAATTAAGTAATTTTTAAAAATTATTTAGATAATAAAATTTTTAATTAAAAAGAGAGAATTTAATGTGTCATTTTTTTATTCAATTGCAAATTGGTAGTAAGAAAATTTGTTTCTTTGAAAAACTTTCCGCAAAATTCTTTCAAGTGCTTCATGGTTAAACTAATGACAGCTTTAATTCCTGTTGACTTCGTTCAAATGTATCATAGGCAAAGAGAAAACTAATGGCACTGCAGCAATGCAATACATCGAAATATATTTAGATAGATATTACAACTGTAGGCATAAAGAGTCACTACACGTCTTCCCCACTCATGCATTCAGTGCAAGGACATGCAAAGAGAATTTGCTTTCTACATAGCAAAAAAATACATGAACCAGAGGACTCACTGGACTACCCACCAACAAGATAAAACTCAACTACCAGCTATGACCGCAAAACATGATTGCACGAAGCTGAAAGACAAAAAGCACTTCCATCCATCACTGTTCTTTCCAAATTCTACCAGTCACCCTAAGCTTTAACTCTTTCCGGTCACCCCCAGAGAAGAATAGAGCCATGTTGCGTTGGATAATAAGTCCATCAAAACTGTCACGGACCTTTTTGTGGCTGTCCCGTATGCTTCTAGGCACACCTTGCCATGACACCTTCCTTCCATTACCACCCACTTCAAGACTGTAGCTGTAGTTTTTCGATTCATTATCATCACCCATAAAGCGCAAGAATGCTATGTAGACAGGAGCCATACCAAGCTGGAAGGCTTCAAAATGGAGGCAGAAGTACTGGCCAAAGCAGCTGAAAACCTAAAAGATGAGAAAAGGTATTGGAACAATCAATTACATTTTCTTAAAACTTCGTAAATCTTTTTTTTAAAACAAATAACTTAAATATATGTATGTCTGTGTGTGTATATATATATATATATATATAAACTACATTGCCCCTCTTCAGTCCTTCCGTTAGTAGTATGGGCAATTTTTATTCATGAAGGTAATCCATAGTGGACAGTAGTTTCATCACGCAAAAAAGTCTACAACAAACAGGTAATATTTTTTCAATATACAAAAGAGCTCTGATTCTACTAGGATGGTATAATCTTGTAAACTGGTTAAAAGATTTGCAAAAAAACCACCTATACGTCACTGAACATGTAAAGGTTAATTCTTCTCTGCTGTAGAAGAGCAAAAAGTTGAGACAAAGGAAGCGCAACAATACCGTTAACATCCATGTGGCATTCTCAACCTCATGTGGATTTTGTTTGACGTAACGATGGTTAAAAGTACTGCCATTGTGCATGTCAACTTTATGATCATCTTTCAAATGGGCCACCAGATAAGGAATATCACCCATTACTGTACATTCTGATCCAGCGTAAGGGCAGTTATAGGGCCTAAAAATGCACTGGGATTCATGTTTTAGCTTGCTGTAATATGGATATATGCCCATGCAGCCATAACTCTGATATTTACAGGGAAGCTCAAGAGATGCAGCCACCTTCTCCAGAGCAAGACATCTGATGTTACCAAGTTCATGCCTGCAAGTGGGACACCGATTGTGCACCCGAGGCTTGCAACCCGAACACAATGTGTGCCCATTTGAACACTGCAATAAGAATAATGAAAATGGAGAGAAAGCAAGCATTAAGAAAGAACAAAGACCAGAACTGCAATAAATTAAATTCAAAACCCATTCAAGATACAGTATAGAAGAACTTTGCTTTGACATGTGTTTGCATGTGGAAGCACCTCTAGAAGCTCATCTGTTAACTAAAAAGTCTTCTAAAGAACAAGCAGATGTTTGACACAACAAAAACAGCAACTTCATGTTCCTGTTGATGAAGTGCACTTGGCAAGTCAAATTTCCACTAAGTTGATAAATACACACTTTTTTCTGTATGGGTGTCAGCCACTGTTAGCAAATGTAGCCAGCACTTGCAAGATGAAACTAATAAGAAATTGATAAGTTGTAATCATGAACTTAGTATCATGAACAATGCCTAAATTACAGTTTGATTCTGATGATTCCGTAGCCTTTACATTTAGAAAAATGAACATCCATGTCTCCTGATGGCAACAAACAAATAAAAACCTTTACATCAATTCACATCTTCATTAACCTCTTTCTATCTTCCTAAACTTCTAATATACATCCATCCATCCATCCATACATATATATCTTGATTGTTGCTACTGATGGCAACAAAGGGAAAAGATAGGCATCGTTAGACGGCTAGATTACGGGTGATACTGGCCTTGACTTGTGTGATGCAACAATTGGAAAAATTAAGAGGATGAATCAACACAATGTCAAAAGATGATTTTATAGGATAAATAAACATAACACTGTGACAACTGCAGCACATAGTATGGCAAGGGATAAGGTATTGTAGAAGCAGACTTCATGAAGATAAAACACATTCAACCTTGTTATCGAAGAGCTTTTTCAAAAATTAATTTGCATAGATTCATGAGCATACCAAAATATTTAGCTGGGATATATGACATAAACAAACCTGATGAATGGGAGGGTACATGGCATTTAAGCACACAGGACATTCCAAGAGTTCACGAACACTGCTAGAGACAGTCAAGTTAGGTTTTAGAGCAATTTGGGCAGGATCATTCACAGAGGATTCACTAACGATCTCCACCAAGTCCTCACTTTCAGGAGGATCAATAACCTCAGGTTTGTTCCGCAGATCATCATAAAATGGATTCCCCGATGCCATGGTGGAACAGCTAGCCTGTGCAAAACAAGCACATGAAACAGCAGCACAATCCATTTATAATTTGTAAGGGCTTGATTCACATAATATTAACATATTTGTTGAATAGGGATGGTAACCAAACCATGGTGTTTCAACAATAAGCAACAGAAAACGGGGAGAGAGGGGAATTCTTCATAATAAAACTCTTACATTATATCAACCAAATCAATAAATGAAGGCATATTGCCAACATAGTGAACTGAAAATGGTCCTTAAAAGCTACTGACCCAGCAATACTTTAACCAGCATTGTCACTTAAATTTTCAAAACAAACTTATTTGAATTTTCATTTTTCTTTTCTGCAGCATCACTCAAAACTTATTAATAAACCTATCTGTATTAAAATTTTTATTTTCTGCATTCTATGACATATTTCCTTTTTACGACATTGTTTGACATGTATCATCATAAAGATTGTCTTCTTTTCATTACATAATCTTTTCTTTCAGCCTTAAGTCATGCCAAAGTGAATTTATTTTGACCAAAGAACATTCAAGTGTTCATTATATACTTTCGTCATTATTTGATTCCAATACTCATTCAAAGATCAATTCCCAATGCATGAATAATAGTACAGCAAACATGCCCAGGCAAATGAAAATTTAAATAAAAAAAATGAACCAACAAGTTTATGACATTAATCAGTATTAAAGTTTTCATTGGGAAGGAATTCTTACCAACAGATCTTGTTTCCTAGTCAATCTTCTTGACTTCTTCCTTGCAGGCACCAAGGTCAAGTTTTGACTTCCCAAACTATAATCAAATAAAAATATCCGTTACATCTAATCAAAGCCATAAATCAGGGTAAACTCTTTTCTATCATTCGATAAACACAAGAACTCAAATATTGGGAGACAGTAATATTAATAAAACAACGTAATACAATAAAACTTGCATAAAAATCTTTAAACACGAAATACACCATGCATTTTCGCATAGATAGAGTTCCCTCATCATCTCATTAGACACTGCCATCAGTATTTAATCACCACAACAAACCCACATAGCATAACTCAATTATAAGAAAGTTAAGCTACCCATTTTCGTCACCCGGAAAGCCAATAAGATGGTAATGTAGAATATACCTATACATATATACACGCAAAGAGACGGAATTACAGTTTTTTTTTTCTGGGGCCAAAATCCAGCAATACCCAGAAAGGAAAATATCACTTTTTTCCTTTTCAACACTCACAAAAAAGAAAAAGAAAAAGAAAAAGAAAAATGGCCGAATTACAAATGTGGCAGTAAAACAGCATCGTATATGATTTTGAGAACCCTAAACCGTAAGAGAAAAAAAAAAGCAAATTTTTTAAAATGCCGAAGTGAGGAAACAAATCTAGATTAAGATCTTAGAATATTCCAGAAAGCAAGAAAGGAAAAAAGATTAAATTACCTGGAAAAGTATTTGAAATCAGAAGCGCATTATAATGTTTCACAGCCCAACAGACCCCTAATTCGGACAGAAGAGAGAGAGAGAGAGAGAAAATCTGCTCGGTGTTGGGGGAGCGTGTGTGAACAGTTAATAACGAAGGATACGAAGTGTGCGCGTTGAAAGACAATTGAAAGAGTGTGAAGAATTTCAAATTAAAGCCGTTGAGCTGTAGGTCGGAGAGAGAAATTTCTCGAGAAAATACAAAAAGGACAGGTTTCAATTTTGGGTTTTCTTCGTGTTGGCCCTTTTTGTTCTTTACTAGTTTTGTTTTATATTATATCATTTACGGATCTTCATGTTACTAATTAAATCTGATCAATTTCTTCTCGCTCGCGTTTAAAAATCAATTCATCCTAAGAAATATTTTAAAATATTAATAACACTTTGTTAAATTATTAGTTATATATTGAGAAAATGAGAGTTTTAAAAAAAAACCATTGGGAAAATGAGTATCTTCTTTGATATTTCTATTTGGCTAAATTAACTATTTTCCTTTTCTAAAAAAAAAACCCTTTATTTAATATTCTTCTATCATTTTTTTTTTTTAAATTATAAGTTGTTTCGGTTGGAAAAACTGACATTTTAACATTATTATTTGTAGGTTATAAAATATTAGAGAGAAAATGATTCGTTTTGCTAAACATGAAGTAATCCTGGTCATTTTACCATATCAACATTTAACGGTAATTGCACAATACCAATTTCCAAGGCATCTACTGCGCCTTGCCACGTGTCCATCCAAACCACAAAAGGGGAATCATCCGAATCATTCAATATGATAATTTTGAATGCGGTGATTGGCAACTCCAAACACCATGTTCATAAATTTCATAAACTGTTGATAACACAAACACTCAGAAATCTTGCAACCATGTTTCATTGGGAAAACCAGACAAGCAGCATTAGCAGACTCGAGAAGTTACTATAAGTACAATGCAGCCAAAAGCTTCAAACTCTCTCGGTTTCATAAGACATACCAATGCATGGTATATTAAACAGACCTTGACTCATCTGTTCATCATCACAACCGTTGAAGCGAGCAGAAGTCCAGACCTAAATGGAGGATCAGCTGCACTTAGCCAAGTAGGCCTCCCATCCCTGAAGCCGGTACTCACGGGCTGCCAATGCAGGGTCTGCTGCCTTTATAATTCCACGACCCACAATAATTATGTCACTACCCCTATCGTAGATGACCTGAAGAACAATTTTACGTTTTAAAGTTATTAAAGCTGCAACAGTGTCAACTAAATAGAACAGGTTAAGAGCAGTTGAGCACTCAGCTATTGTTTTGTTGATGTAACAAGTTTGATTAGTTAGCCTGCAAGAATCATCTTAAGAGTCATACTATGTGTGACAAAGGGAATATCACATGGCTGTGAGGCTCTCGATAAAATCACCGAGGTACAAGTTACAACTATTTCAAACACCAGTTAACCTTAGTTCATTAACTCTGCCCCTTCTAGCTTGTTCCCTGGTTAAATTATTAGTTGGCTAGGCTAAATTTGAAGTTGGAGAAATTACCTGTTTTGAAACAAGATACAACATTGGTTCAATGTATGGAGGGAAAAGATGGATACGAATAAGTCTCTAGGATGAAATATCTAGGAATTCAGCCAATCAAGGACAAAAAGATATCTAGACACAGCTAAGCAAAGCTTACTGCCTGAAGAAAAGATAAACCATGTTACCAAATTATAAATCCCAAGCTTTTCCTATCCAACTTTTTCTCATTTCAATTTACAGAAAACTTCTGGTCATAGACGAAAATTTTTTCTCTCTAGTCAAGGGTCAATTTCAAAGCATGGTATACGAAGCACAATTTCAGAAACTAGAGCAAATGATATCTTTGGCTCCATAGAAATGAAGTACCCATGAAAAGATGAAATTCCTATATGTGAAAAAAAAAGGACTAAATGGATCTTTTCTATCTTATTTTCCTAATCCCTTGGGGATCTAGTGATAGCAATGATGTACCCATGAAAAGATAAAGTTCCTACGTATATAAAACAGGAGGAAAATGGATCTTCTTTACCTCATTTTCCTAACCTTTTGAGGATCTAGTGATATATGGAAAAACATTCCAGGGTTTGGGTTTATTCATTAGAATTTTTCGTTATCACACCAAAACAAATCATTTTGATGGCCTCCCAAATTTGCAATCAAAACTTCTTCCCCTTATGCCTCATTGACATGCCTAAAATTCCATTACATGTAAAATGCTGATTTTATTTCTTAGATTATATTAAGTAACTAGCACCCATTAGTCCTTCAGCTGGCTCAATGCACCTGGGACCCTAAGAAAAAATGTTTCAGTTAGGCCTTCTCAAATTTGAACATAAGGCAAAAATGCTTATTCGATTGGATCTGGTTGTTCAATTGCTAATTCTTCACTCAAGTTTACATCTATTTTACAACTTGTCACAAATTTATCAAAATACTAGTTATACACACTCAACCAATATAAACTAACCTGGCACATTGAAATTTGATTAGTAAAAAAAAAAAAAACCACAAATGAAAACGGGTGATGTGGCAATTAAATTGACTTTCTTTTAACGTTTACCTTAATAATTGTATTCCCATGTTCATTTGCATAGATAAGTTTGTATTAATAGTTTTCATGGATAGCATTGCTAGAAAAATAAACATGTTGAGGGGAGCTAGTGAACGAACAGAACTTACTGAGTATGGAGTGTTATATTGTTGGCCTAGATCATCACCTCCCTTTACCATTTGAACTCCAGGGGTTGCTTGAATAAAGGCTGGATTGACTGGTGCCCCTGGCCATGATGCTGGATTAACTGAGATGAATCCAATGACAAAATCAGAATGATCCTCGGCAATTTTCACAGCTGCTGCTGTATAGTCTCCCTTTGCTAGGTTACCAGCTGAGCTCATCTCAGCCAGCAGCAACAGACCCCTACCACGAGGCAATCCCTGGTAAATCAATACCATGCGTAACATTAGAAACAGATTAGTTGATTACTTCAAGGCAGACAAAAGTTATACCAAATAGTTGATTCTAACCTTTAATTTCAGACCATCCACAATTCCCGGTCCAGAGATTATGTGAGCATTTATTATATCGGCCCAATCCAATATACGAAATATACCACTGCAGACACAGAGACAGGAACCCTCAAGAGGAAGCAAGGACACAGAGAACAAAGAAATTAAGAAATATAGAAGCACAGAGTCTTACCCTTCAGCCTGCATGGTCACAGTGTTACCAATGTCCGCAAACTTGCGATCTTCAAAAATTAGGAAGTTATGCTTTTCTGCAATCTTCAAGAGTTGAAATTTTTTTAGCTATAACTAGTGTTGCTTAATTAACATTTCATAAGGATCCAAAAAATCAGAATATAGTCCAGTTTATTTCCCTAGAAAATGGGTTGAGGCGCTATACCGCACGAAGTTTGGAACCAAAATCTGGGGTGAAATCAGGCAATATATCGACATGGGTTTTCAACAAGCAGATCTCTGGTCCAACCTGAAAATCTCAAATGAGAATTAGAGAGAAGAAAAAACAAACTATCTTTCGTATGAAAATCAGATGAATAAAGCACCGTATTATGTGCAGTGCTATCATGAACCCTGTGAAAAACATGAATGTAAATCATTCAGGAACTATTAATGATTAACAAAACAATATTAAATTAGTTAAGTAATATTATCACCTATGCATATACCTCTTTTTTTTTTCTCTCTTTTTCCCTTAAATTGCGTGAGAAAAAATTGAACTACTACAAAAGAACAAATGGCACTCTAAAAGATAATCCAGAATGATTATATTGGACATTCTTATACATTATTACATCCAAATGTCACAAAATCAACAACCAAACCACAGGCAACAGGCAGTAGGCAGAGTAAAGTACTCTAATATAGTCAACCTCTTTTTTTTTTTTTTTTTTCAGTGGCAAAGGTCAAACCCAGAAAAAAAAATATGAACAAATGGCATTGCCAGCAACAAAACCATTAATAGATTGGGCCTAAACTTCAGGCTCAGCAGCGGCTGCCATGACCCACATGTGTGCCACGTGTCCAAGACCTAGCCTAGGATGTTTCTAATTTCTAATAATGGGCATGAAAGGAATGAACTCAATTTTCAGGGAAAAGAAATTTATAAAACAGAAATTAAAAAAAATAAAAATTTCACAAAAGAATTTATGCTGTGAAGTAGCTGTACACTCTGCTATAAGTATTTGTACCGACAATTTAAAGCACAAAAATTGAAAATTGAATAACTTTAAACAATAAACCTTCTCGGCAATTTGAAGCAACTCAGCAGCAGTGGCAACATCAGCAGCCAAACACAAATTACTCTCCTTCTTCACCATCACTTGAAACAATTTTCTCCCAGTCTCATTCTTCATCAAATTCGCCCTCTCTTCGTACTTCAAACCCTTAACCCTAACCCTAACCCCACCTAAATTCGAAACCGCCACTTTCTTGTTCTCCTCCAAAAACTTCATCACCACTCTCTCCGTTTCCTCATCAAGCTTCCCTTTCTCCCTCAAAACCCTAACCATTTCGCTCAGCTTTATCATCGCATGCAACTCAATTCCGTTCTCCTTCAGATTCTCCCTCCCTCCCTGCTCTCTGTCGATCAATACGACGGCGTCCGTCACCACCAACCCCGCCGCTCTCAATGGCACGGCCGTTTCGAGGACCGACGCGCCGCTGGTGACTAAATCTTCGATGATCAGACAGATTTCGTCCTTCTTGAAATTGCCTTCGATGGCCTTGGCGGTGCCGTAGTCTTTGATTTCCTTGCGCCGCATGAGCATGGGGACGTCGTTGGATACGGAGACGCAGGTGGCGATTGGGAGGGCGGTGTACGGAACGCCGCACACGAGGTCGTATTTGGTTGTGGAGGGGAGGGAGGAGATGATGGTTTTGGATATTTGGCGGAGGAGGGAAGGGTAAGAAACGATAAGTCGGAGGTCGATGTAAACGGGAGACGATATGCCGGATTTTAGCTTAAAGTTTCCGAATTTAACTGCCGAGATCTCGTGGAGTTGGAGAATCAATGACTCCATCGAATTCGACGACATTGCGTTTCTGCCTTTTGGGTTTTCAGCGGGACGAAGAAGACAACCTTTGAGGCATTGCACTCGAGGGAGTTATTATAAAAGAACATAGTAGGGTTTTTTTTAATTAAAAAAATTAGAATATATTTTATTTTCTTTTTTCCTTTTACTTTATTTTTAAGAAAGTAATTATTTCATTAATCCCAACAGCTGGAGGACATCGTAAAATTTAACTAGAATTTTTTCAGTCACATACAAGTAGACTTTTTTTCCAAAGCTATCTTAGCTAAAATTGGGTACAACCATTATAATGTGTTGGAATGTGATTGACAACAATTTTTTAAAAGTTCTTCATTTGATTTTAGATTGCCAGAATTATACAAAAAATTTCTGATCTACTGCCTTTGGTGTTGTTCACTAATTGGGCCACCTCTAAGCAATTTGACTAAATGATCAAAGAGGTTACAACCGCATTTCTTGCCAGTTGAAGGCCCCAAAGCATAGCCTCTACTTCAGCCAAGCTTACTGACCCCTTTAGAAGGTTTTGATTAATCCCAGCCACAACTATTTTACCATTAGAGTCTTTAATCACAGCTCCCATTCCTTCACTCAGATTCTTTGAATTAATAGCAGCATCCACGTTAACTATGAAAACATTCTGGGTGGGGGGAGCCACACCTGCTGATTCTATTTTCTGTGGAGAGAGATATGAGCTTGCTCGGGCTTCCTAACTCTTTGAAATGCTGTCAACACAGATTCCACTTTAGCAACTGAGATAATAAGATTAATCTCTCTGCCATCGAAAATACATTTGTTCCTAGCATACCAATCAGACCAATACAGAGCTGCCATTAATTCCAAATCTGTTTTCCTCATATCTTTAGCCATTCTTTGTAGAATGTTGAAGACGTCCTCAGAATTAGCTTCGAAGCTAGGGGCTGTAAAGGGGGACTAAAGCCAAATCTTTCTCGCAGCCTTGCACTCTAAGAGGACATGGCTGATAGTCTCTACGCTTATTTTGCATCACTTACAAGTTGGCTCCTCCATTACTTTCCTTTTCCACAGATTTTCCGCCGATGGAAGCAGATTATTTGAGGCCCTCCACATCAAGATTTTAAGCTTCTCAGGCAACTCCAGTGACCAAAGGGCACTCCAATACTGGTTGGAAGCTTCTGAGTAGTTGGTGGAATCTGAAAATTTCATTCTCAAAGCTAGTTGGTACCCACTCTTGACAGAGTAGTTCCCTCTTTTGTCGTAATGTCAAAGCACTTCATCTTCCGCTTACTCAGCTGGGAGGGAAATCTTGAGGATCTCTACTATGTCTGAATCTATGAAGTGCTGTCGAAGCTTGATTTCATCCCATTGGTTGTTAACCTTAATTAAATATGCAACAATTGAGTTTACAAGCAATGATGGAAGGAAAATGGGTCTGAAGATCTCTAATCTTGGCAGCCAGCTATCCGAGAAAATTGCTATCTTCTTGCCATTACATATCCGCCATCTCAGGCCATTTTTAATCACTTGCCTACCCCAAAGGATGCTTCTTTAAATATACGAGGCATTGGCTCTTGCTTCTACACATAAAAAGCTGGATTTTCTGTAATATCTTGCTTGAAGAACTCTTGAGACTAGGGAATTTGGGTACTACAATAACCTCTAAGCTTGCTTAGCTGCCAATGCTTGATTGAAACAAACTCTCGAAATCCCAACCCCTCTCTAATCTTTGCCTGGCTGAGCTTCTCCCATTTCCGCCTATGGATTCTGCGCTTATCCCCTCGAGCCCCACAAGAACTTCACAATAGCTCGTTGAATATCATCACAAAGGCCTCTTGAGAGCTTGAAAACACTCATTGCATATGCTGGAATTGCTTGGGCTGCCGCTTTGATCAAAATTTCCTTCCCTCCACTAGACAACATTTTATGCTGCCATTCTGCAATCTTGTTCAACCCTTTCAATTTAATGTCATTAAAGAACCCCATCTTCTTCCTCCCAATCATTGATGGAAGACCGAGGTATTTCTCGTGCTTTGATACCATATTTAGATTAAAGATACTCCTTATAGCGGCCTTTTGATGCTCTGGAATTTTGCCACTAAAGTGTTAACATATATGTTTACATAATGTTGATTTTAATGATAACAAACAAGATTAAGAATGATTAATTTTTTAAGCTCAAATTATTTTTTTAAATAAATCATTATTTTCATATTATAAAGGTTTTATATTTAATGGAAAAATAATTTTATGAAATTGGTTGTTTTTCAAGTTATGATTTAATTGAAAGAGTTTTGAAAACTTTGAAATCAATAAGTATTGCTTGAAATCTTGGAGAAGGACTTATTTAAAAAGTATCATAGTATTTTGGGCTATACCATAATTTCAAAAAGTTTTGAGATTAACAAAGTATTATTTGAAATTTTTGAAATTGGACCTATTTGTAAATTTTCATAACATTTTGGGCCATAATATAGTTTTGTAAAGTTTTAGAGTCAAACTGTAAATTTAGAAAATAATTTCACTGTAGCAATCACTTTAGCAAACGGCTAACCATTTATTTAAAACGGCTAACCGATAACGTTCAGAAAGCATGTTTCACCTAGTTTTGTTAAAATGATGATTCTGGAACAAAACGGTGAGCCGTTTACTGAAAACAGTTAACCGTTTATTTTTACCTAAAACCGTTTAGTGAGAACGGTTAAGTCAAATTTGTTTTGCAGGTTTCTGAAAGTTAATGGCGAAAGGGTAATTCAAAATGGTGAACCGTTTATTTGAAATTTGACCCAATGGTAACTTTTGACCAGCAAAACGGTTAACCGTTTATAGTTAACGGTGAACCGTTTTCGGACTGACAATGCATAACGGCTAGTTTTTGAGCTCAAACTATATAAACTCAAAGCCAATTCATTTTTGGCGATCCAAGCAAGGAAAAACAAGATCACGCAACATATATTGAGCTTCCATTTCGTAAATCATATTTTTGTTGAATCATCATTGATTTTCAATTTGTATGTCCACTCTTAAAGAGAGATTGAGTGTTGTATTTTTCATTTCTCAAATTATGAGATTACAAGTGTGAAAAACACTTGGGGTAAAGAGATTAGGGATATAATCTCTTGTTGTAAAGGTTCATTGACACCTTGAAGTCAATTGTAAAAGCTTGAAGCCTTGGAAATGCTTGGATAGTGAAATCCTCAAGTCTGGAAAGCTTGGAGGCGTGGACGTAGACGGGGATAGCTGAACCACGTAAAAATCCTTGTGTTCGTTTTTCTCTTCCCTTACTCTTGTAATATTGTGCTTGATCAAATTTATTGTTTTTATTTGATTAAGGCAATAGATTAAATTGTTGTGCGAATGGTGGTTTGCTTAGCTTAATTTTTAAAATCCCAATTCACCCCCCCTCTTGGGTTGCCTAGTTAGTATTTCATTTGGTATCAGAGCGAGGTGCTCTTGTGTAGACTTAACCGTCTAGAGTTAAAGATCAATAGCAACCTAAATTAGTTTAACTTTCATGGAAGGCCAATCCACCACTAGACCTCCATTCTTTGATGGTAATGACTATCCTTATTGGAAAACTAGAATGAGAGTGTTTTTACAAGTCTTAGATTATGAAATATGGGAAATAGTTTGTGATGGTTCATTCATTCATAGGAAGAATGCTTTAAGTGAGTTAGATAGGAAAAATATGTCTTTAAATTCCAAGACAATGAATGCTTTATTTTGTGTCTTAGATAAAAAGGAATTTCATAGAGTTTCAAATTGTTCTAATGCTTATGAAATTTGGAGAAAACTTGAAATTGTGTATGAGGAGACTACAAACGAGGAGGAATTTCATGAAGTGTCGAATTTGGCTCTCATGGCAATTGGAGATGATTCGGATGATGATCTCAATGAGGTAAGTGATCCAACCTATAATGAATTGTATGATGCTTTTAAAGAAATGCATGATGAGTTGATGAAAATTGGTAAAAAGAATGCATATTTTAAAAAGAAAATGGTAGAGCTCAAAAATGAAAATGAATCTCTATGTGCAAAGATTACATGCTTAGAATTAGAGAATAAAACATTGCATGATGAAGTTGTATTATCTAATGAGAAATCTAGCAATTCACACAAGCATCTAGAATCACATGTAAATGACTTAAAAAATGAAAAAGATGTCTTGCAAAAATCCAATGTTTCATTAAATGAAAAGATCAAAAAATTGGAATTAGATAATGAAATGTTATATGATAGAATTGCATCATTCATATGTGAACAAAGTACTTCATATGAGTATGAGAAATCACATGTTGATGAATTAATGAAAGAAAATAAAGTGCTCAATAAAAAGAGTAATGAGTTAAATAAGATTGTTTTGAAATTTACAAATGGACAAAAGATGTTGAATAATATGCTTAACTCACATAAATGTGTTTTTGATAAAGGAGGACTTGGGTATAAGCCTTACTTAAAATAAAAATATTATAAGAATTATTTTGTTAAGGCTACCTCCACAAGTGATCATAAGATTGTTTGTCATTATTGTAATCAAAATGGTCACATGAAATATAGATGTCCCATAAAAAGGAATGCATATTATGGTGTCAAATGTATTTGGGTTCGAAAAGGAATCATTACTAACTCTCAAGGACCCAAGACTATTTGGGTACCAAAGTACACAACTTGAATATTTTTGTGTAGGTACCACAAACAAGGAATGATGGAGAGTTCCTTGATGAAACTTATGAGGAAAATCGCTTGATCATGGTCTAAGCAAAAATGATGAGTAAGATTAATTTAATTGTTTCGGTAACAATTCTTGCCATATTTGTTTTGTTGAAGTGGATTATGATAAATGTATAGTAGCTTGAATTTGTGATAATATGCTTATATGTTTACATAATTATCATTGTGTTAAACATTGACTGCTTTACCATGATGCATGGATAAATATATATGATGGTAGCATGTCAATTCATCATGATGAATTTGTTTGATTTTGACGATTATGTAATACCTAAGCATGATAAACAAGCGATATGCTTTAATTCTCAATCTTTGAGTGCTTACATATTTTATGATTGTGTGATGTTTAAGCATGATAGATAAGTGGTGTGTTTGATTTATTAACTTTCGAATACTTATATGTTTAATTATTGCGAAAAATATATGCATGATGAATGAATTGTATTTTTGAATTAATCATGTCTTAAATGTTTATAATTCGAACTATAAAGTGTTATTATATCTCATAATTGTGATGAATATGCATGATGAATATGTTATAAATTTGAGTTTTATGATTGGTTGTTAATTATATTGATCCATACATTAAAATGGTTTTTGAAAGTGTTCGGATCACAAAATGGTCTTAAAATTGTTTGGAAAACAAAGGAGTCTTTGAAAATCCTAAGTTTGTGCGAGCCGTAATGAACTACAAATCTAGCTCTGTAAAATTTAGTGGAAAGCTAACTTAATTATCTTTCCAACAGTATATGGCTTAAACGTTACTTCTGGCTCAATCAATATAGTTTTTATTCCAAATTTGACCTTTCTGCATTTTATTAAGTTTTAAATACTTGTATGCTTCATGATTGTATGCTTGATGAATGGATTATTTGTTTGAATTAATTATTTTTTGGATGTTTTATATTTAAATATTGTGGAACTAATGTACTTATGCTTTACTTAAGTTTTGATGATAAAGAATGTGCATTGATGATTACACTGTATTTGTTAAAGCTTTGATCTTATGGAATCTATGATTGTTGAAAGGATACATTTTTTTTGTGCTTTCTTGACACATTGTTAAATATGCATTACTTGCTTTAAATGATATCAAAAGGAGGAGAAATACATGATTATTGAGATCTTGGCGCATATGAGAGTGTAAGTTATATTAAAATATCACATTAGAACTTTGATGAGTCTAGTTGTCTTGATTTCTAAAATTGATTAGTAATTATAGAGTTTGAATTATTGACATTTATGCTCTTATGACTTTTGCATTCCCTTGCTTAGCTTATTACTGTTCTATTTTGGATAATATACTTTTTGAACATTTTTATTGTCCAAAGGGGGAGACAAAGTAATAACTCATTTTAATGATGTAAATTGGGGGAAATAACATGCATTTTGAACATTCTTTTAATGGTTGATATATGATTATGGAATCCTCGGATTTAATTGTTATAAGTGTTGGGGAAATTCATATTGATTTTGATGATTAATGATTATATGTGTGTTACTTGATGAATTTGTGAAGTTATTGGTTTGTAATAATTGTTTAAGCCTATATAGAAGTGTTTTTAACTATGTTGTATATTTGAAGATTTGTGCATTTTAAGGGGAGACTTTGCTGAAATTTTTCCTCGCACAAAATTGGTAATATCTTCATCGAATTATTTTTTATGATATTGTTTCGATTGCATTTATCTATCTTTTTTTTTTTTCGATGAAAGGGGAGATAAATTTTATATGCTTTTTGGATAAAATCATTTTCGTTAAAATTTTAAATTGGTCATATATTTAGGGAGAGCATATAATATGATTTTTGATAATATGCATTTTGAATTTTTTTTTGTTCAAAGGGGGAGAATGTGACGAAATTTCTCTCGGACAAACATGAGTAATGAATTTTCTACTCTTATTCTTTTCCTTTAATTTTTCTTTTCGATGATGAAGGGGGAAAAGAATACATGTTTTAAATTTATAAAACTTTACTACTCTTTTTCTCTGCCAATTAAATTTTCTTTTTGATGATGAGGGGGAGAAAAATCTATGTATTTAAATTTGTTAATTTAGCTAATTGGCAAATTGTAAGAGAAGATTATATTTAAAGGGAGCAATTTGTGGAATCATTCTTTAAATACATGAAATGTTTGTCATCATCAAAAAGGAGGAGATTGTTAACATATATGTTTTCATAATGTTGATTTTGATGATAACAAACAAAATTAATAATGATTAATTTTTTAAGCTCAAATTAGTTTCTTTTTAAATAAATCATTGTTTTCATATTATAAATGTTTTATATTTAATGGAAAAATGATTTTATGAAATTGGTTGTTTTTCAAGTTATGATTTAATTGAAAGAGTTTTGAAAACTTTGAAATCAACAAGTATTGCTTGAAATCTTGGAGAAGAACTTATTTGAAAAGTGTTATAGTATTTTGGGTTATACCATAATTTCAGAAAATTTTGAGATTAACAAAGTATTATTTGAAATTTCTGAAATTGGACCTATTTGTAAACTTTCATAACATTTTAGGCCATAATATAGTTTTGTAAAGTCTTAGGGTCAAACTGTAAATTTAGAAAATAATTTCACTGTAGCAATCATTATAGCAAACGGCTAACCGATAACGTCCAGAAAGCATGTTTCACCCAATTTTGTTAAAATGATGATTTTGGAACAAAATGGTGAGCCATTTACTGAAAACGGTTAACCGTTTATTTTAACCTTGAACCGTTTAGTGAGAACGGTTAAGTCAAATTTGTTTTGCAGGTCTCTGGAAGTTAACGGGGAAAGGGTAACTCAAAACGGTGAACCGTTTATTTGAAATTTGACCCAACGATAACTTTTGACCAACGAAACGGTTAACCGTTTATAGTTAACGGTGAATCGTTTTCGGGCTGACAGTGCATAACGGCTAGTTTTTGAGCTCAAAATATATAAACTCAAAGCCAATTCATTTTTGGCGATCCAAGCAAGGAAAAACAAGATGACACAACATATATTGAGCTTCCATTTCGTAAATCATATTTTTGTTGAATCATTATTGATCTTCAATTTGTATATCAACTCTTAAAGAGAGATTGAGTGTTGTATTTTTCATTTCTCAAATTGTGAGATTACAAGTGTGGAAAACACTTGGGGTAAAGAGATTGGGGATATAATCTCTTGTTGTAAAGGTTCATTGACACCTTGAAGTCAATTATAAAAGCTTGAAGTCAATTATAAAAGCTTGAAGCCTTGTAAAGGCTTGGATAGTCAAATCCTCAAGCTCGAAAAGCTTGGAGGCGTGGACGTAGGCGGGGATAGCCGAACCACGTAAAAATCCTTGTGTTCGTTTTTCTCTTCCCTTACTCTTGTAATATTATGCTTGATTAAATTTATTATTTTTATTTGATTAAGGCAATAGATTAAATTGTTGTGCGAATTGTGTTTGCTTAGCTGAATTTTTAAAATCTCAATTCACCCCCCCTCTTGGGTTGCCTAGTTAGTATTTCATGAAGAACAATGAGGATTTCTGGAAATTAAAAATCTACCCTGATGCTGCAGCTTATTTATCAAAAATCTCTTTTAAATGCCTGCATTCAGCCACTGATGCACGGGAGAAGACCAAGTTGTGATCCGCAAACAGCAAGTGAGTAATTGAAACTTCCCGAGCAAATTTGAGGTCTCGGATTAGCTGGTTCTGTTTTGCCAATATCAACAAATTTGAGAGAGCCTCTGCACAAAGAATAAAAAGGTACGGGGATAGCGGGCAGCCCTGTCGCAAGCCTATTTCTAGCTGGATCAATCCTTTTGCACACCATTAATAAGTACTGAGAATGAAACAGAAGTAACACATCTCATTATCAAAGCTACCCAATTACTAAGAAACCCTAACTTTATCATAGTTTGTTCCAAAAAGGGCCACTCAACTCTATCATAAGCCTTACTTATGTCCAATTTTAGAGCCACAAGTCCGTTCTTCTTCCCTTTCTTATGCCTTATTCTATAAAGGCATTCATAACTAATAATGACATTATCGGTAATGAGCCTATTGGGGATGAATGCGCTTTGCATTGAGGAGATGATTTGGGAAAGGATCGGCTTCATTCTATTTGCAATGGCCTTAGCTACAACTCTATAAATAACATTACAAAGGCTGATAGGTCTATAATCACTCACTTTCTTAGGATTTGCAATTTTTGGAATCAAAGTAATAAAAGTGTGATTAAAGGTAGATGGGTTACCTTGCTCATTAAGGACATTGAGACACGTTGAGATCACTCTTTTACGGATGGATTTCCAATGCTTCTGGAAGAAGACAGCTGGAAGACCATCAGGCCCTGGGGCCTTTGTGGGGCACATGTTGGCCAGGGCTTCCTCTATGTCTTCAACAGTGAATAGCTTCTTCAGCTGAACATTCATCTCTAGAGTTACTTTTGCAGTCATTCCTTGAAAGGTTGCTTGGATTTGGCTTGAAGTCGGGCTGGAAGTAGTGAATAGTTCTTGGAAATGGCTGCAAAACTCATTCTCTATTTCATCCCTTTCTTTCAGCCAAGTGCCCTGGTCATTTTCAATCCCCCATACCTTGTTCTTCCTTTTATGGGCAGAAGCTTTAGCGTGAAAATACTTCGTGTTCTTATCCCTTTCTCTAAGCCAGTCGGCCCTCGAACGCTGTTTCTAGTAAATCTCCTCGTCAACTATCATAGAGTTAATTCTAACTTTCCAACCTCCTAATTTCCTTGCCATCATCTAGCTTTGAACTCCCTCTTGTAGCATCCTGAAGGCAGTTTCTTGCTTTCTTTGCTACCATCAAATTCGGTGTTGCTCCAAAGTTTTAGCTGGGCCAAGGAAGCTTTGGCTATTCTCTGAAATTGTTGAATAGAGGATTCCCAAGCTCTAGTCCCATATCGACTCCACTCTTCCTGAATTATACTCCTGCAGCCTTCGTGAGAGCTCCACATATCCTCATAATGATCTCGGGGGAATGATTTGAAATACAAGTGTGCAACCCAAGAGGGGGGTGAATTGGAATTTTAAAACTTATCCTAGCAAATTCACACAACAATTTAATCTATGCCTTGATAAATTCGAAAACAATAAATTCCATGAAAGCGCAATAATAAAAGAGTAAGGGAAGAGAAAAACAAACACAAGGATTTTTACGTGGTTCGGCTATCTCCGCCTACGTCCACGCCTCCAAGCTCACCCGCTTGAGGATTTCACTATCCAAGCCTCCCAAGGCTTCAAGATATTACAATTGACTTCCAAGGTGTCAATGAACCTTTACAACAAGAGATTATATCCCCAATTTGTTTAACCTAAGTGTTTCCCACACTTGTAATCTCACAATTTGAGAAATGAAAAATACAAGACTCTCTTTAAGAGTAGATATACAAATTGAACCTTAATAATGATTCAACAAAATATGATTTACGAAATGGAAGCTCAATATATGTTGTGTGATCTTGTTTTTCCTTACTTGGATCGCCAAAAATGAATTGGCTTTGAGTTTATATAATTTGACCTAAAAAACTAGCCGTTATGCACTTGTCAGCCCGAAAACGGTTAAAGGTTAACTGTAAACAGTTAACCATTTCGCTGGTCAAAAGTTACCGTTGGGCCAAATTTCAAATAAACAGTTAACCGTTTTCAGTAAACGGTTCACCGTTAGTTTCTAGTAACCTGTAAAACAAATTTGGCTTAACTGGTCTTAGTAAACGGTTCAAGGTTGAAATAAACGGTTAATCGTTTTCAATAAACGGTTCACCGTTTTGTTCCAGAATCATCATTTTAACAAAACTGGACAAAACATGCTTTCTGGACGTTATTGGTTAACTGTTTCAAATAACGGTTAGTCGTTTGCTACAGTGACTGCTACAGTGAAATTATTTTCTAAATTTATAGTTTGACCCTAAAACTTTATAAAACTGTATTATGACCCAAAACGTTATGAAACTTTTCAAATAGGTCCAATTTCAGAATTTCTAAATATTACTTTATTAATCTCAAAACTTTTTAAAATTATGATATGACCCCAAAAACTTTATTGATTCGCATAAAGGTCCTTTTCAACATAATACCTATATTTTTAAAGTTTTCAAAACCTTTCACTTTAGTCCAAAATATTCATAAATTATAATATAGCTCAAAACATTTAAATAATTTCAAATAGGTCCAAAATCGAAATTCAAAAACAATGTCAAAGATTTTAAAACACATTTATTTTAGTCCAAAACACTTTGATTTTATAGCCTCATTTTCTTATTATAAAGACACAATTCATAAATCTTTGTTTAATCAATATATGTGGTTTGTTATCATCAAAATCAATATCTGTAGCTATATAAGCTAACATGATTTGCCCGCATTTCTTGAATTCTTGCCTCACTCATTGAATTCTAGAATGATTGGGCAGCGGTCTGAAGTCCAGTTCACTAGATTTGTGGCTACAGATTCTTGGAATTTAATCCCCTAATCCTTACTGCACAGAAATCGGTCCAATCTCTCCTCAATGAAATGAGTTCTGTATCTTTTGTTTGACCACGTATAGAGATATCCTTTACTACCCATATCTTATAAATTGTAACTTTGCACAGCTTCCCTAAACTTGACAACCATATTCAAATTTCTCTCATTGCCCCCATTTTTCTCATGCATATGCATTATCTCATTGAAATCCCCAAAACAGCACCAAGGATAGGAGAATAGACTGGCTAACCTTTTCATGAGAGTCCAAGTATTATGTTTCTGGCTGAACTCATGATGGCGGTAGATTTTTGTGCATCTCGACCTCAATCCACTTTCACTACTCATTATTGCATCTATATGATGTGGGCTGTACGAGGTAATGTTAATATTAACATCTACACTCCAAAGCAAGGCTAGACCTCCCCTTATGCCCGTTCTATCTACTATAAAACAATTCTCGAGATTAAAGTCTCTACAAATAGATTCAACATGCCTAGCCAACATCTTGGTTTCACAATAGAAAAGAATTTAAGGCCAATGCAGGTGGAGATTTTTTTTGAGAGCTAGGCATGTTTGAGGCTTCCCCAGACCTCGAATGTTCCAACTTAGGAGTTTCATGGTTGTCAGCGGGCCTGAAATTCAATACTCGCCGATACTTCTTCTTCTATAGCTGCCACATTTTCCCCTTCAACTGATATCTCTTCTGTTATCTTTAGCAGTCGGGCTGTTCTGTTGGAGCCAATGTGGTTGCAGCAGTCTGAGTTTATTGTTAAACTTGTGTGGTTTCCCACGTGTGGTTGTTTTGGTGGACTGAGCACTCTCTCTTTTGGTGTTGTGGGCTGAGTTGATTGTCATCACTACTAGGTCTTTTTGCTCCCATTAACCCATGATCCTTCGCTCCTTTTGCTATGGGAATTCTTGCCTCAAGTTTCCATTTTCTTGTTTTGGACTTCATCTTAGTCTTGCTTGGCCTACTATCCATTTCTTCCACATTTGATGTAGCACTCACTTCAGCCTGTTTTCTTTTATTTTTTATTATTTCTAATCTTGCTTTATCCACAGGATTTTCGTTTTCCTTCAAAATCTTTTCTCCTGCCTTTGTACTTTCATAGCTATAGTGGCTATCATTACTTGCCACCCTATTCTGCACCTCATCGATGTCACAACCTATATTCTGACTCCCCACTTGCTGATTTTTCATCTCTGAAGAGGTCAACATTAAATGTGCTTTTATCATATTTCAGCATGTTTCTTGTATACTCTGGTTTTGCTCCATCTTTTATTTCTTGATCCGATTTGTTCAATTTTGACCCGTCTCGATCAATCGGGTTGTTTGACTTTGGGCTGGTTGTTGCTTGCACATTTGCTTTGAGATTGGATTGCTCTCGATTGCTTTTCTGTCTACTGTGATTTTGCTTTATCCTATCAGCTTGGGTAACAGCTCTCATCTATCCACTATAAGGCAAGTCTTCTTTTTGTTGCCCTTTGTATCTCAAGCATTCCTTATACTGGTGATCGATATGAGCACAACTAAAGCAAAAATCTGGAAGTTTTTCATACAAAATTGGCATTGGAGTTTTGCCATCCGCTTGTTGTAAGAACACAATCTTTTTTAGAGGTTGTGAAATGTCAATGGATATCCTGACTCTCGCAAACTGCCCAATACATTCCCCAGCTTCATCTGTCTTCACTTCCTTGCTGTACTAATTTTTTTTCCCATCTTTTGGATGGCCTCCTTGTTCATTCACATTATTGGTATGTTATTGATCTGAACTCAAAATATGGTATGTGTAAAAGATTGATTTTTGATATCTCCAATCCCTGTTGGTTCGGTCAAGACTATCAATGCTCTGTCGAAATGTCACGGCCCTCTCATGAGCACCCTTTTCTGTTCTTCTTCAGAGGCGAACTTGAACAGGAAAATGTTATCCCCCATGCTTTCTATTTTAACGTCTTTGACAGTTCTCCAAGCCATTTGCATTGTAGCTTTCAAGCCCTCCTTGTTTATACTTCTTGATGTTAGCACTTTGGCTACTAGACAATTCGCAGCTACTTCCTCTCCCTTTATCTTCATCCGCCCCATGAATGTTACTATGTCTGTCTCCTCTGTTAACATGAATATGTTAATAATATTAATTTTGATAAAAACAAACTTTAAATGTTTTTTTGATAAATTTATTGGAGTTATTTCTTAACAAATAAAAGTCATAAAAACTATTCCTTTCATGCTTATAAAATATGGATCTTAATTTGGAAAATGATTCTTTGCAAAAACTGGTTTAAAATATGTTTCTGGCAGAAAACGGTGAACCGTTTATAAACGGTTCACCGATTACGACCAGAGAGCAAAGGTTTGTCTAGGCCTAACCGATTAGTGAAAAACGGAAATGGATAGCTTACTGGACACTAACGGTGAACCGTTTATTTATAAACAGTTAACCGATAACGTCCAGAGAGTAATGTCACCCACAGCCTTAGCCGTTTACTTAAACGGATAACCGTTGCTCTTTTTGCAGGTTACTGGACACTAACGATAAACCGATTATTTGCAAACGGTTAACCGATAACGTCCAGAGAGTCATCTCATGCAAAGCCTTAGCCGATTACTTGAAACGGATAACCGATATTCATTTTCAGGTCACTGGACGTTAATGGCGAAAGGGTAACCTAAAAATGGCAAACCGTTTATTTGAATTCTGTCTTAACGGTAACTTTGACCAGCACAAACGGTTAACCGTTAACAACTAACGGTGAACCGTTTTCGGGCAGACAGCAAATAACGGCTAGTTTTTCAGCTCTACTTATAAATGAGCTCATTCAAATTCAAAGAGGACTGATCACAACACAACCATTGAGCTTATACTCGAGTTTGAAATCTTCACAAGAGCTAGAAACATAGTTTCACTTCATCTATTCACACTTTGAGCATCAACTTGTAACCTTTGATTTAGTGTGAGAGAAAAATAAATTGTAATATTTCATTTTGAGGGATTGTGAGTGTTGGGATACACTTGGGTTAAGAGATTAGGGATAATCTCTAATTGTAAAGGTTATTGACACATTGGAAGTCAAATGTAAGCAATTGAAGCCTTGGAGGCTTGCTTAGTAAAAACCTCAAGCCTAGAAAGCTTGGAGGTGTGGACGTAGGCGAGGTTGGCCGAACCACGTAAACATCGCTGTGTTTGATTCTCTCTTTCCCTATCCTTTTAATTTGTGATCAATTTATTTATTATTGTTTTTTTATTTCGTTTTTTGAATTTGCATAATAATTTATTTTTAGTCTATTATTTTGTAAAACCCAATTCACCCCCCTCTTGGGTTGCCTTGTTAGAATTTCATTTAGTATCAGAGCCTGGTGCTCTTGTTTAGACTTAATCGTTTAGAGTTAAAGATCAATGGCAACTCAATTTGATTCCACATTTAGGGAAGGGCAATCCACCATTAGGCCACCATTCTTTGACGGAAATGACTACCCTTATTGGAAAACTAGGATGATAATTTATTTACAAGCCTTAGATTATGAAATTTGGGAAATTGTTAGTGATGGTCCTTTTATGCCCTTGACTAAAAATGAAGTTGGAGAGGATATTCCAAAACCTTCGCGTGATTGGAACGAACTTGACAAGAGGAAAGCCTCTCTAAACTCTAAAGCTATGAATGCCTTGTTTTGTGCACTAGATAAGAAATAATTTCATAGAGTGTCTAGTTGTGAAAGTGCAAATGAGATTTGGCGCAAACTTACACTCGACAATATGAATTGTTTCAAATGGAGCAAAATGAAAATGTGTACTCTATGTATACTAGATTCACAGACATAGTGAACACTCTAGGAGCCTTAGGGAAAACTTTTTCAAATAGTGAAAAAGTTAAGAAAATTATTAGGTCACTACCTAAGGAATGAAGACCAAAAAGGACTGCCATTGAGGAAGCAAAAGATTTAAATACTTTACCTCTTGATGATTTAATTGGTTCTCTTATTTCATATGAGGAAGACTTGGCAGCAGAAAAAAGGGCATGAGGAGAAGAAGAAAAACATTGCTCTCAAAGCCTCAAAATATGAAAGTGATGGGGAAAGTGAACCGGATGATGAAGAGCTGGCCATGCTAGCTAGGAGGTTCAAAAAATTCTTCAAGAAAATCGGAGAGCGAAGAAATTTCAGAAACTTCAAGAACTATAGGGAGAAGAAGGAGGCAATCACATGCTATGAATGCAAGAAGCCTGGCCATATTAGATCGGAGTGTCCGCTTATCAACAAACACAAGAAGAAAGCCATGGTTGCAACTTAGGATGACAGCGAGGAAGATTCAAGCGATGAGGAAGGATCGCAAGAAGTCTCAAACCTAGCACTCATGGCAATAGGAGATGATGATGATCTTAATGATGTAAGTGATCCTACCTATGATGAATTGTATGATGCTTTTAAAGATTTGCATAATGAGTTGATGAAAATTGGTAAAAAGAATGCATGCCTTAAGAAGGAAATTGCAAAGCTTAAAAATGAAAATGAATCTTTGAATGCAACAATTGTATGTCTAGAAGTAGGAAACAAGACTTTGCATGATGAAATTGCATTATCAAATGAGAAGCCTAACATCATACATGAGCATTTAGAATCACATATAGATGAGCTGAAAAATGAAAATGAAATGCTCAAAAAAAAGAGTAATGAGCTAAATGAGATTGTCTTGAAATTCACAAATGGGCAAAAGATGTTGGATAATTTGCTAAACTCACAAAAATGTGTATTTGACAAAAGTGGCATTGGTTATAAACCAAATTTGAAACAAAAATTCTACAAGAGTTATTTTGTGAAGAATACATCTATTAGCAATAAAATTACATGTCATTTTTGTAATCAAGATGGTCATATAAAAAATAGATTTGCAGTGAAGAGAAACGCATATTATGGTATGAAATGTGTTTGGGTTCCAAAAGGAATCATTGCTAACTTTCAAGGACCCAAAAAGGTTTGGGTACCTAAAACTTAAGATTTTCTCTACAGGACTTGAAGAAGAAGAAGAATAAGTGGTACTTGGACAGTGGTTGTTCAAGACACATTACAGAGAGCTATTCTTGGTTCTCAAGCTTCACCAAAATTGAAAATGGTGGAGACGTATCTTTTGGAGACAACTCAAAAGGAAAAATTCTTGGAATTGGAAATGTTGGTAAAGTATCTTCAACCTTAATTGAGAGTGTATGCTTGGTTGAAAACTTGAAACACAATTTAATAATCATTAGTCAATTGTGTGACAAAGGTTATAAAGTTATATTTGATAAATCAAGCTGTGTTATTGAGAATGCATGTGAGGGAAAAACCTTGTTTATGGAAAATAGATATGGTAATGTTTATACCATTGACATAGAATGTGCATCTACTCTTGATAAATGTTTTTCCGCATTACATGATGATAGTTGGCTATGGCATAGAAGATTAGGACTTGCAAGCATGGGTTTAATTTCTAAAATTGTGAAAAATGTTTTAGTTAAAGGTCTTCCAAAAATCAGTTTTCAAAAAGATGGAATTTGTGAAGCATGTCAATTTGGAAAACAAATCAAAACTTCTTTAAAAAACAAGAATCATATCTCTACTTCAAAACCTCTTCAATTACTCCATATAGACTTGTTTGGACCTTCTAGATATGCTAGTTTAAGTGGAAAATATTATGCTTTTGTGATTGTGGATGATTATTCTAGATATACATGGGTATTGTTCTTAGCTAATAAGGATGATGCCATTAATGCATTTCGAATTTTCCATAAAAAGGTTCAAAATGAAAAAAAAGATATTCTATTTCTTGTATTAGAAGTGATCATGGTGGAGAATTTGAAAATCATGCATTTGAAAACTTTTGTAATGATTTTGGAATTGAACATCAATTTTCATCACCTAGGACTCCACAACAAAATGGAGTAGTAGAAAGGAAGAATAGGTCTATTCAAGAAATGGCTAGGACCATGTTGAATGAAAACTCTTTACCTAAATATTTTTGGGCCGAAGCCGTCAACACTGCATGTTATGTCTTAAATCGGGTGTTAATTAGACCCAATCTTAATAAAACTCCATGTGAGCTTTGGAAAAATAGAAAACCCAACATTGGTTATTTTAAAGTGTTTGGATGCAAATGTTTTGTTTTGAACACAAAAGATAATCTTGGTAAATTTGATCCAAAATATGATGTTGGTATTTTTCTTGGATATTCAAATTCAAGCAAAGCTTATAGAGTTTATAACAAAAGAACTTTGGTTGTGGAGGAATCTATGCATGTTACATTTGATGAGTCTAATCTCCCCTCTGCGGAAAAAGGAGTTGTTGATGATATTGCAGAAGAAGAACAATAAGAAGAAGCATTAAATGGCCACCAAGAAGACACAACAAATGGAATTCAAGAGGAGTATCATGAAGAACCAAATATGGAGCAAAATGAAGGTACTTCTCAATCACTTCCCAAGGAGTGGAGGTATGTTTCCTCTCACCCTAAAGATGTAATCTTAGGAGATCCCTCACGAGGCGTTACCACTAGATCATCTCTTAGGAACACATGTGAGCATGCTGCATTCATTTCTCAAATTGAACCAAAATCTTTTGCGGATGCCAAAAATGATGAATTTTGGATTATGGCTATCAAGAGGAATTGAATCAATTTGAGAGAAATAATGTGTGGGAGTTAGTTCCTTGTCCGGAACATCAATCCATTATAGGGACTAAATGGGTATTTAGAAATAAAATGGATGAATCCGGTGTGGTTGTAAGAAATAAAGCTAGACTAGTGGCTCAAGGTTACAACCAAGAAAAAGGAATTGATTTTGATGAAACTTTTGCACCTTTAGCAAGGTTAGAATCCATTAGAATGTTATTAGCATATGCATGTCATAAAGATTTTATTTTATATCAAATGGATGTCAAAAGTACTTTCCTAAATGGATATATAATGGAGGAAGTTTATGTCAAACAACCTCCTGGTTTTGAAAATGAAAAATTTCCCAATCATGTGTATAAGTTATTCAAAGCTTTATATGGTTTAAAACAAGCCCCTAGAGCATGGTATGATAGGCTTAAAAATTTCTTGTTGGATAACAATTTTTCAATGGGAAAAGCGGACACAACTCTTTTTGTTAAGAATAAGAACCAAGGCATACTTATTGTTCAAGTGTATGTTGATGATATCATTTTTGGTTCTACTAATGAGCTTTTGTGCAAAGAATTTTCATCATGTATGAGTTATGAGTTTGAGATGAGCATGATGGGAGAGTTGAAGTACTTCCTCGGACTTCAAATCAAACAAAATGAGGAAGGCATTTTTATAAACCAAGCCAAGTATGTGAGAGATCTACTCAAAAGGTTTGGCTATGAAAATGGAACGGCAAAAAGCACTCCTATGAGCACTACCATCAAGCTCGACAAAGATGAAAAAGGTAAAGAGGTGGATATCAAAATGTATCGAGGTATGATCGGATCCTTACTCTATTTAACTGCAAGTAGACCCGATATAATGTTTAGTGTATGTTTGTGTGCAAGATTTCAATCATGTCCCAAGGAATCTCATTTACTTGCTGTTAAAAGAATTTTCCGTTATTTGATTGGAACCTTAAAAGTTGGTCTTTGGTATCGTAGGGGAGCTCATATAGATTTAACATGTTTTTCGGATGCGGATTTTGCTGGTCATAAAGTGGATAGGAAGAGCACTAGTGGAACTTATTTTGTTCTAGGACATTCACTAGTTTAATGGGCTAGTAAGAAACAAAATTCGGTTGCTCTTTCAACAACCGAAGCTAAGTATATAGCCGCCGGAAGTTGTTGTGCACATGCACTTTGGATGAAACAAACACTTAAAGATTATGGTATTCATCTTGAACAAATTCCTATTAAGTGTGATAATACTAGTGCTATAAATCTTTCAAAGAATCCCATTCAACACTCTAGAACCAAGCATATAGAAATTAGACATCATTTCTTAAGAGACCATGTTCAAAAGGTAGATATCGCATTAGAGTTTATTTCTACAGAAAAACAACTTGCTGATATTTTCACTAAACCTCTTTGCGAAGAACAATTTTTAAAAATTCGACATGAACTTGGGATGATTAAATTTTCACATTAATGTCTCTATCTATGCTATTGAGTGTACTGAATTGATTGATTTATAATTGTGAAACAATGGTCATGAATTGCTTAAGAATGATTGTTAAATGATGAATTTGATTTGTTATTTCTTGATTGTAAAAATACATTGGTTGAAAACATGTTCGTGAATCATGCATTAAAATGACTCATAATATATTTTTAGATCAATTAAATGATCTGGGAATTTATTAATTATTGCCAAATATTAAATTAAATGTGCGAAAATGTAGTTAAAATAAACGGATAACCGTTTCCCATAAACGGTGAACTGTTTTGGTCCAGAGACTAATATTCTGTGTTTGACCTTTTACCATCTCACCATTTTCTTGAAACGGTGAACCGTTTGCTGGCAGTAAGTCTTTAAATCGTTACCCTCTAACCGTTAAGTGCTTAGGCTCTCACCGTTTTCTAATCTTAAGTCTTTGTTCGTTACCCTCTAACCGTTTATTGTAAACGGTTAACCGTTTTCACATTTTTAAACTGTTCAAAGGCTTTCTCTTCTTTCTCTCCAGTTACCCTCTCACCGTTTTCTCCATTGTTGCGCAACCGAAGCTCTCTTCTTCCCCAAATCTCCATTTTTCTTGGTTCTTGTGACAAATCCAACCTATTAAAACATTTCCTATCATCTTTAAAACATTTTTACCGATTCAAAACTTCAAATCTTAGCTAAAATCAAAAATTCCCAAAATCAAACCCTAACTGCCGCAAGTTAGGTTTATCTTTTTTAATCCATTTTTGTTCCATTTTTAATCAAATTGAGCCTCATATTCACATTTCTCACCCATTTCTCCTTCAATCACCGATTAATTTCATTATCTCTCGCCTGTGTTCATTCTACCATACTCATCCATGGCTGAATCCTCTCGGAGACGTGTCTGGTGAAAATCTACTCTTCATGCTCATCCCTTTCAGCCTAGGGAAGTCTCTGAATTTACACGAATTCACTTCCCCACTCCTCCCTTAGCGAAACGGTTCGAGGACCGCTTCGATGGGCGAAAGGTACTAGACTCCTCTTTTGTTAACCTTAATGATTTCCGAAACTTAGTTGTTTGTAATAGAAATGTTCGGGATATGCTTTTGCCTTGGGACTTAGGTATTAATTTTGCTAAGCGAGTCTACCCTAACCTGGTGCGAGTCTTCTACTCGAACATGGGCATTTCCCATACCTCTCAACATAGGGTAGTTACTCAAGTTAGTGGTATTCCTATTGAATTTGACCATATCAATTTAGGTGAAATCTTTGGTATCTCTCATGAGGGACATAAGATTTACACCTTTAGGAAAATTTTGTGGTTCGACCACTTTCGGCACACAGATGCTGTCCGTCACATTTGTCGCCGTAGAGACCTAACTGATGAGATTTGTTTGCTTCCTTTTCGGTCTCAACTCTTAGCTCTCCAAGTCCGTATTCTTCATTCCATTCTCCAGCACATAGTAACACCTAGGAGAGGTCACACAGATGAGGTAACTAGGTTGGATGTGGGCATCCTAGATAGTCTTCTTTCATATCGTCCTATAAACCTCTCTTATTTTATTGTGCAGCACATGTTGAGTACCCCTGCGGTTAATCACCGCTTGCTTCCATATGGTAGTATTATTACCAAGATACTCCGTTATTTTCATGTGCCTCTCCAAGATACTGGCCATATGGAGACTAAACGGATGGGTCCCGAGGCGATGACGAGTATCGGCTTTTCTTGGAAGAATGGGAAGTGGATCAAAACCAGCAGCTCTAAAAACCGGGACACCCTAATAGCCCCGGAGGACAATAGGATGATTAACGATGTCTATCGGCCTGATGAGCTTCCTGAGTTTAGACTAGGGGCTCAGCCGCCACCTCCACGTCGCCGATTTGTCCCTCGGCCTCCCGCTGACATAGACCCTGAGGAGCATGCCCCGGCTGCTGACATTCCATCTGGCTCTGAGCCACCACCTGCCTCTGAGCCACCACCAGCCTCTGAGCCCTCAGCTGTTCCAGCGACATCTGCTGCACCTGCATAGCCTTTTGATCTTCCCGAGGAGCCTGCTGTCTCCGTGCCACATTCCGCTCCCACTCAGCCACCTGTTTCTGACAGTATGCAGCTGATTCTCGAGCGATTGGATACTCTTTCTCGAGACCATCAGTAGCTACGATCCGATTTTGAGACATTCCAGCGGCAGAGCATTGATCATCAGCTTGAGATTATTCATGCTCAGCGCATCATTCTCGGCTACTTTGGCTATGATCCGGGGAGCTTATCCTCTCCTCCTCCACCGCCTCATTAGTTTTTGAGCTATATTTTCGCACATACAATTCTTATTTTTTTACTTATTTGCATTTTGACTTGTATTTCTTTTTACTGCTATATGCTATTTATGACTTTGTATGCCATGATTTTATGTTTATTTCTCATATTGGATGTCTTGTTTAAGCTTGATATGAATTATGGATTTTTTTTATTATTGAAGTGTTTGGTTTGCTTCTGGAAGTTGTTGAGTTGGTGATGGAGTTGCTTGGAATGCAAATTTTTGGAAGTGTTTTTCTCTTATGTATCATATTGGTTTTGCTCATTTTTCAGGGGAAACTCTGCCCAATTTTTTGCTCACCAAATGACTTCAAATTTTTTTTCTCTTCTTTCTTTTTGATGATGAAGGGGGAGATAATTTTGGAAACCTAAGTGTTTTTGAAAATGATTTGAAATAGCTAAGAATGAACTTGAAATGGTGCATTTTATAAATGGAAAGATTTTAAAATGATGATGATGTTTTCTAATGCTTACTTGAGCAAAAATCATTTTATTGACCATTTCTTAATTTGGCCATATATTAAGGGGGAGCCATTTATTGAGGGGGAGCCAAATTTTGAACAAAGTTTGTCATCATAAAAAAGGGAGAGATTGTTAACATGAATATGTTAATAATATTAATTTTGATAATAACAAACTTTAAATGTTTTTTTGATAAATTTATTGGAGTTATTTCTTAACAAATAAAAGTCATAAAAACTATTCCTTTCATGCTTATAAAAGATGGATCTTAATTTGGAAAATAATTCTTTGCAAAAACTGGTTTAAAATATGTTTCTAGCAGAAAACGGTAACCGATTACGACCAGAGAGCAAAGGTTTGTCTAGGCTCTAACCGATTAGTGAAAAACGGAAATGGATAGCTTACTGGACGCTAACGGTGAACCGTTTATTTATAAATGGTTAACCGATTACGACCAGAGAGCAAAGGTTTGTATAGGCTCTAATCGATTAGTGAAAACGGAAATAAAGAGCTTACTGGAAACTAACAGTGAACCGTTTATTTATAAACGGTTAACCGATAACGTCCAGAGAGTAATGTCACCCACAGCCTTAGCCGTTTACTTAAACGGATAACCGTTGCTCTTTTTGCAGGTTATTGGACACTAACGGTAAACCGATTATTTACAAACGGTTAACCGATAACGTCCAGAGAGTCATCTCATGCAAAGCCTTAGCCGATTACTTGAAACAGATAACCGATATTCATTTTCAGGTCACTGGACGTTAACGGCGAAAGGGTAACCTAAAAATGGCAAACCGTTTATTTGAATTCTGTCTTAACGGTAACTTTGACCAGCAAAAACGGTTAACCGTTAACAACTAACGGTGAACCGTTTTCGGGCAGACAGCAAATAACGGCTAATTTTTCAGCTCTACTTATAAATAAGCTCATTCAAATTCAAAGAGGACTGATCACAACACAACCATTGAGCTTATACTCGAGTTTGCAATCTTCACAAGAGCTAGAAACATAGTTTCACTTCATCTATTCATACTTTGAGTATCAACTTGTAACCTTTAATTTAGTGTGAGAGAAAAACAAATTGTAATCGTTCATTTTGAGGGATTGTGAGTGTTGGGATACACTTGGGTTAAGAGATTGGGGATAATCTTTAATTGTAAAGGTTATTGACACATTGGAAGTCAAGTGTAAGCAATTGAAGCCTTGGAGGCTTGCTTAGTAAAAACCTCAAGCCTGGAAAGCTTGGAGGCGTGGACGTAGGCGAGGTTGGCCGAACCACGTAAACATCGCTGTGTTTGATTCTCTCTTTCCCTATCCTTTTAATTTGTGATCAATTTATTTATTATTGTTTTTTATTTCGTTTTTTTGAATTTGCATAATAATTTATTTTTAGTCTATTATTTTATAAAACCCAATTCACCCCCCTCTTGGGTTGCCTTGTTAGAATTTCATCCTCTTCTTTTGAAACACTTGCTTAACACTTGCGTAATAATTCATAGTATCCATTAGTGGTTGTGATTTTAGAAATAATTCTTCTCACCAACTTTGTAACCACCGCAACTAAATTTTGTTGCATACATTATATTGTAAAGAACACCCAACTAGTAGGTGATTGAGAAAGTCACGGGGGCTTCAGTCATCTTTGATTCCTATACTTTTTCAGAGAAAAAGTATTGTGGAAGAGAGACCTTGTTAATGGAACTTAAATTAAATCTTTTTGCCCCCTTTTGAAAGCAATTCACGAATCACCAAGTATCTATGCCCATTTTTGTACATAATCATTACTCCTAGTATAAAATCAGTTTGCGACTATCGTTTTGTTTTATGGTACAAAAATAATAATTTGATGTTTGGTAAATTTTAAAAATTTTAATTAGTTTGGGATCTTTTTACAACCTTTCTATATGAGCTTAATTTAATGAGTGGATTTATTCCATTGTAAATAAGAAGATTTTGTTATTGTGTAATTCAAAGTATGATTGAATAGGATGTTCTGTTTTCCTATAAAACAATTATTTTCAGGCTTGTATTTTTCGAACCGCTTCGATAAAGCAATATCTTACTTGTTTGTACAATGGCAACTACATCTTCAACCACCGTATCCAACTTAAGGGTCCGCCTATCGTGCAACTGTTGCATGATACCCTACTTTTTGTCTTTTTTCAACTCAGCCAATGGATCAATGGCTAAAGTGTTCGACGGCCAGGATGTGTTCAATTGGTTATTAACACTTAAGTCCCTATTGTTTATTACAAAATCATAAAAGTTAAAAGTTTTTAAATATTCACTTACATAATTTTGGTTGCTTTAAATTTTTTAAAGTTTGATCGTAAATGGTGTAAATATAATAATGTAATATCACATAAAATTTTTAAACCCATGAAAATTTGATAAATGTAAATAATATTTGTTGTTATATCATATATATTTAATGTAAAATAAATAAATTGAATATGTTTTAAGAACATAGGTTATTAACCTTGATACTTTAGAAAATTATAAAATAAAAAAGGTGAAATTTCAAAATAAGAAACATGTAAAAAGTCTTAGGTTGTAAAATTTTATTATTTTAATATTACAAAACTTTACTTTTTTATTACATTTTTGTTTTTAGCATTAGTTGACATGTTAGTTTATTTATACATACAATATGTTAATTTACCTATAAAATATCAATATATATATATACATATAGCTCATCAAAGTTATAAAAAGATAAATAAAGAATAATATAAAAGGAAGTTAGTTTATTGTTTTAAGAATATTTCTTATTTTTTTAAGAATATTTCAAAAGCATTTGAGCTTCTTATTTCTTGAGAATTATCATTTTTTTAAGATATTTGAGCTTGTGAATCTTGTTGTAATGATAATTTATTATTTATTCTTGATTAAAAATAATTAAATAGTAAATTTATTGATTTCCAAATGTTTTTTTTAATACTGTTATACATGACTGTTGCTGATATTACATCAGGTATTACAATTAATATTTACAAACAGATTCTACAATTGAGACATTCTTCGTGGCATGTACTTCTCTGAAGCGCTGCCCAAATTCTTTAAACCCTCTAAAATATTCGAGAGTTGCCCACTCCACTCACATTTCTTGAAGGATAGACTGGCTCCACTTAATTATTTGATAATTGAAGAAGAATTATAAATAACCCTCATAAAATCTTTTATGCAGGGTCGAACCCTTTCACTCAATATTGTAAGTGAAAGGATTTCCAAATGCTCTTTTAAATATAGGGTAGTTGCTTAATTTTTATTGTATTAGCCTGAACTTTGTGATGATAGCTAATCAACCATTGTAAAACATCTACCACAATTATCTTTACTTTCTTTACATTCCTCTAGACCATCATCACTAAAAAAGTTAAAAGTCCGTTTGACACACTATATTATATTATATTATATTGTATTGTATTATGTAATACACATGTATTATATTATCTTATATTACATTAGTAGTATATTATAATAATTATAATAAAATTATACAACGTTTAGTAATTGGTATGATCATGCATTGCATTAATTTTGTACTAATATTAAACTAAAATTATTATTAATTATATTAAATTATTATTTTCATATTAACTATTTTTAAATAAATATAATATGATATAATAAAATAATATTATATTATAATTTATTTTTATATTTTTATTATTATAATAAATATATGTAATGCTTAATTAAGGCAAAATAAAAATAATGACAGTGGTATTACTTAATAGTCAAAACAATAAAAAATTATAAAGTTTAATGATAACGACGACGACAACAACATTAATATGAATATAATAATTAGAATAATAAGATTAATAAATTTTATTAATATTAATATTAATAAAATAATATTAACAATAATTAATAATAAATTTAATATGTTTTAATAATAGTGACAGTAATAAAATCAATAAATAATAATAATAACTAATTAAAGAAATCATAACAATTAAAATAATAAATTTTAATAATATAATAATGATGTTAATAAATAATAATAATAATAACAATTAAATTTTTTTCAAAAGTCATTTTATGATTTTATCCAGAGAAAATGACCTATATATAAAAATTTATAACTTATAGTATCTATTCAACTTTCTTATAAAATATAGGGTAGTGTAGTGTAATTTTTGAAAAAGAACAAAATTCAAGGGTACGGTGTAATTGTTGCACGGTAGGCAAACCCCCAACTTAAATACATTATAACTTGAAATTGAGTCTATTTTATCCTATTATTTTTTTATTTTGCCATAATTTATAAAATTATTTGTGGTTATATCACTGTTATTTCTTTAATAACTTATATATATATATATATGCTTTTAACATATATTTTTAATGACTGAAACTTTATAAATAAATTAGATCAAAAATAGAAATAGCACCGAGGCCGTAACCTGGGGCAATTGGACCCTGTAAAGTGGGCTTATTGGGAGAAAAGGGTAGAAACCTCTCCTCAATATAAGATGTGGGGGACTCCACAATTTATTTTCTCTTTCACAATTACGGAAATGGTATATATAATCCTAAACACAGGAATTGATGGCTAGACACTAGTTGTGGTGATTTTTGAACTATATAGAATTCTAAGTTTGTACTTACTTTTAAATATTTGTAAATTGCTTCAATTAAAAAAATAAAAATAGAAAGAAAATCGCTAGTCAGAGGGGATTATTGCTAATAACTGAATGTATAATAACATTTACATTCCTAACTTTTTATTTCTTTTAAAAAATAACATAATATATTTATTTATATCAAATTAGTCCTTGATTAACAACCTGTCTAGTTTGAAATGACCAAATTACAAAGGTGTAAGAGAGATTATTTTGGCAGCGCCTATGTTACAAGTGCATAAATAAATAGCCTGACGATATGGATCTTGGATTTGCCATTTCTCAAATCCAACGGATGGAAACAAATTTCATGTAAAATAAGGTACAAATACAATGGTTAAATAATTATTCTAAACAAAAGGCGGGCAATCTGTAAAAAAAGTTCTTAAAGAATAATAGTTAATGAGGTAATGGACAATGAATTTTAGATAGGGAAAAGAAAAGCGATGAGCGCAAATTTAAGATGTCAAAAAAAAAAGAGGGAAAAATTAGTGTTATTAGGGTTTCAGAAGAGGGAAAATAAGAATACTATGGGGAAGAATTCAAATCACTCAACACTTTATTGAATTAGCTTTCTCGTTCGATTTTGCAAATTCACTTAAATTTGAAAGACTCTAAAAATTGCTCCTCACCAAAACCGAACTTATAGCCGTCTGAATCATACTGGTATTGCTAAAATTTCATACATCGTCTTATCAAATTGTGTTGATCAAATATTTCCCACATCATTCATTTTTATGGTTTGTTCCTTTTGATTTTGACACTATATTTGGAAAACTCCCATAATTGGCCCTCACCAAAGCTGAACTTTGAGTATGGTTAGCAGTGAAAGCTATAATCAAAATTTAGTAGCGAGCACATGTCAACGGTGGGAAAGGAAAAAAATAAACATAGAAAATTAGTTTGTCTCATTTGGTGATAAGGAAAAATGAGTTGTAGTATATATGTCGAATGGCACCACTAGTCAGAGTTGGTAGCGATATTTCTCTCTATAAAAATTTATACTGCGTTTACATTTTGGATTGGAGTGAGAATCTTGAAGAGTGAGAATTTTAGGATTAAGAGTGTGGAGTAAGAGTGAGAGAAGGTTGTTTACTTAAATATGAATGAAAGCATGGAATTGGGAGTAAATGATTTTAAATTATAGTTTTATCCTTATTTAAATAATTATATTTTTTTAATATTCTTAATTACGTAAATAATTTTTTTTATTAATTTTAATTATGTAAATAAAAAATTATTACTAAGAGCAACACAAATGAAACGTTATTATTAATAATATAATACAAAATTAATATTTTCTTAGAATAAAATATTGATTATTATTAATGACTAATATTAAATAAATTTAATACTATGATTTTTAAATAAATATAATAATATTATATTTTCAAATAAAAAGAGTATATAGTAATATTATTAATTCTCTATTAGTCTAATAATATTATTTTTAAGTATTTTAACTTAGAATCAATATAAATTATTATTTTTAATAAGTATAATTTATAAAATAAAATAATATTATTATTTAAATAAATATGATATTATTTTATTTTGTTAAATATTATTTATTTTATTTTATTAAATGAGAAGATAAAAATGAAAGAGGGATTGGATTCTCACTCCCATCTCCCCCCATGGGAGTGGGAATCCCACTTTCCACTAAAAAAAAAATAGGTCCCACGGATTGGGATTCCCACTTACTCCTTAAAATTAGTAAGTAAATATTGGAGTAGGAGGAATCTAGACTCCTCATTCTCACTCCAGTAAGTAAACACTATCTTAGAGTAGTACTAAATAAACAAATGGATGATAAATGGACGACTGAAACGGCAACACCTGTTGCCATTTTTACGGGTCCCTTTGTTTGTTACTTTTTTCATTTAAAAATTAAAATAATAAAAAGAAAATATTAAAATAATGAAAAGGAAACCAAAAGTAACGAAAAGGAAATGTCAAAATAAGAAAGTAATGACAAAAAACTAAAATTGCCATTATCCCTCAAACCCGACGAAGAAGCCAAACAAACCAACTCAAATCTACATTTGCATTAACAGAAGAAAATTGAAGTAAAACTAGCGGCTATTAGTTGGAGATTTGCATTCGGAGGTCTAAATTTGGTGCCAAAGACTACACCAACAACGTTGATGAAATTTTAGCTGGATAATTGGTAACTTTCACTTTCCCATTACATTAAAATAAAATTAGCTTTTGGTTGTGTTGTTTATATTTAAATTGTTAGATTTTTTCTTTTTAGTTTAAATTATTAGAAAGTGAAGGATTAAATTTGTAAAAATTCTTGGATGCATGTGTTTTATATGTTTAAATTGTTATGATTTGTTTAGTTTGAATTGATAAAAAGTAATGTATTAAATTTGTAAAAAATTTGGATACGTTTTTTACATTTAAATTTTTGGATTTTTTTTTAATTTAAATTGTTAGAAAGTAATGGATTAAATTTATGACAATTTCTGGATGTGTTTTATATATTTAAATTGTTAGGATTTTTTTAATTTTAATTGTTGGAAATAATAAAATAAATTTATAAAAATTTGTGGATGTGTTTTGTTTATTTAAATTGTTAGGATTTTTGTTATTGGAAAAAATGTAATAAAAATTTATAATTACTTATTCTTAATACAAATGTTAATTATTTTGTAGAAATGGAGAATTTGGAAAATGGCATGCATTTGAAGAGTTACAAGAAATAGGAGCCAGCAATGTAGTTGGAATTGTGCAACCAAAAAATATATGAGCCAACTCTTAGAATGTTATTTGATAGTCATGAATAAATGTTTGCATTTTACAAAGCCTATGACAAACAAAAGGGGTTTTTTTTTTGTGAAGGTTCGAAGTACTAAGAAAGGGATTGATGGGATTGTCAAATGTGTAACATTTGCATGTTGCCATAGAGCAAGTCAGAAAGTCAATTTGCGTTGAAGCCGAAACCTAATGTGAAAAATGGTTGTGATGCAAAAATTGAAGGTTGTCTAAATGAAGATGGAAAATGGGTCTTCGAATTTTAAATCTTCAACACAACCATGGATTGAGTCCAGACAAAGCTAGGTATTTCCCTTATAATCGCAGAACTAGTGCAAGTGCTAAAAAGTGAATTGAAATGAATGATTGTGCAGGAATTATAATTGCCCAAAATTTCAATTCTATTATTGTTAAAGCTGGTGGGCATGAAAATGTCTCATTCTTAGAAAAAGATTGCAGAAATTTTGTTGATGAAACAAGGCAATTATAGCTTGGGGAAGGAGATGCTATGACACTTTTAAAGTACTTCCAGAAAAAGCAATCGGAATGTAAGAGTTTTTTTAGCATTGATTTAGATGAGCAGGATGGATTAAAGAATGTATTTTGAGCAGATATGAGGAGTAGAGTAGCTTACAAATATTTAGAGAGGTCATCACATTTGACATTGCATATCTAACTAACAAGCATGACATGCCATTCGCTCCCTTTGTCGGAGTTAATCACTATGACCAATATATTTTGTTAAGATGCGGATTGATTGCACGTGCAGGATACTGAGATATTTACATGGTTATTTGAGACGTGACTATCATGAATGTTCGATTCTCATTTTCTTGGTATCATTACAGACCAAGACAAGGCAATGCAAAAGGCAATTGAAAATATTTTTCCTACTACTAGGCATTGGTAGTATTTATGAAATATAATGAAGAAGGTTCTTGAAAAGTTAGGGGCGTTTAAAGAGAAGTAAGTTGAATAGGTGTACGTTATTTCTAAGTTCAAAGAATTCTGATAAGAATTAACTGCACTAATGTATTGTGATATATTGGATTATATGGGATCAATATATAAAATAAGTGGATCATATGGGCAAGGTAAGAAAAAAATCTTGGAGGTTGTTTTCGAAGAAATTGACTGTGAAGTTAATTATATATGTTCAAAGTTTCAATTTAGGGGGATTCTTTATAGTCATCCCCTTGCAGTGTTAATACGTAACTTAGTTGAATTACTTCTAGATATATACATCTTATTAACGTGGAGAAAAGATGTGAGGTGGTGCTATAGTAAGGTGAAAATTAGTTATGGTGTGTAGAATTTGTCCATCCAGTGGGAAAGATATGAAAAAATGTGTAGTGCTTTCAGTGAGGTTGCAGACATAACTTCTGATGATGAAAATAGTTACAAAATGGTGCTGGATTGGATTGAGAAAGCAATGAATGATCTGCCCAAGCAAATTCGCCGTGGAAGTGTGGAAAAAACTATTACTAGTGGAGCAATTTGTAGCAGTAACAAGCAAATTCACAGTGAAAGTGTGGAAAGAATTATTATTGGCAAACTAAGTTGCAGCAGCAACAATGTTCAACTTGTACTTAATGATCCAGCAATGACATGTCGTAAAGGCTGTCTAGTGTGCTTAAGGTAAAAAATCTTCAATTTGTAAGAAATCTGTTCAAAGGAACAAGGCTACAAAAAAAAAGGTCTTTTAAATACAAATATATCTTTTCTAATTCATTTGATCTTAATTTAATTATCTTTAATAATCTTGTAAGATTTACAAGAAAATGCTCCATTGTCTTATCATGTGCCTAATAAAATCTCCATACAAGAGAGCAATATAGCCATAATAAGTTTTGTGAATTTTTCTTTTAAACTTTTCTTTTATTTCGAGGATATGTAACTAAGTATAAGATTAAACATATGTAGACGCTACAAGAAGGAAGTACGATTTATGAAAATCTCAACCAATGCGACACTATGGGCTATTATAGTGTAAGAATTAAATTAATTAAATTTTAGTTCAAAGATTTTTATATGGATTTTACATATATTTTATTATTTGATTAGGTAACTATGTACCCATCTCAATTCGGCGGAAGCAATATTTATCAGTCATTTTCTTATAATTGGAATATAGTAAGTTGTTGTTTACAAGTCGTTAATGTATACTTATATTTTAATATTTCTAAAATGTAATATGATATTTATTTTTATGTATTATAGCAACCGGTCCCACCGTGTACTTCACAGTTGCATTATTCTCCTTTGATGACCTATTAAGGATTCTTCTCCTTTGATGACCTATCAAGGATCTCAAAATAAGAATTTCCACTAGTTACTAAGTAGCAATGTAATGAAGATAACAATCATGATGCTTGACTTGTATTTTGGCTTTAAATTGTAGTGATTGATTAATGATATATGTTAGGTTTGACTTTAAATTTTTGAAATTGTATTGGTTGATTAATGATTTGTGTTAAATTTAACTTTAAAATTTAGAAATTATTGTGATGGATTAATGATACATGTTAGATCTGGCTTTAAATGTTTGAAATTATGTTAGATTTGAGTTTAAATGTTTGAAATTGTAGTGATGTATCAATAATATATGTTAGATTTGGCGACTTGTGTATCATTGCATTATTGTTGTTTCGTTTGATGCACACAATATCTCTAGACATGCATAGGCTCCAGAGGGAAAGGTATTTCCTTCTTACGATTAAACATTGCAACTCATACATAACAATCATTTTGTTTAAGTTATTTAAATTTATACATAACAAGGAGTACAATTTCTTCATTTGTGCAAAATACATATAGCAATGATTATTCATAAAATAAAACATACAGTGGATAATATAGGCAGAATAATACAATCACTTTTGGCTTTATCAGTTTGCATAGCTTTGTCGCATGTAGGCACTTTAGTTTGCACACCCTTTTCACGTGTTTCCACAATAAATTTTGTAGTTTCTACCATATTGGATGTCTCTAGCAATTTTCCGTGCTTTGTACTCATTGTATGCTATTTCAGCATCCAATAAAGATTTATAAGATTGATAAGCATTCTCTTTGAATCCATTTACTTGCTTCTGGCATTTAGGCCAAAAATTATATATGCACGGCTTTCGTCCTTTGAAAATAATATAACAACTTTAGTAGGCATTTAGTTTCTACATTGGAAAAATTCAGATCAAATATTATATGCCCAAATTACTACTTGCATTCCTAATCTAATTATATGCAAATTGCAAAACATTAGTAAGAACCGTGTTCTTTAAAATTAGTAATAAATTTAATTTCTAAGCATGCATTTCAGGATCCTTTTAATATAGAACTGCTAAGAGTGAAAAATTCAGTAACTATCCTCTTAATAAGAATAAACAAGACAAATCATCACTAATTATTTCTTAATAGGTATGAATTGATCAATATTGGCATTTAAATTAAAAATTATGGAAAATGCAAAACTAATATTCAAATAAAATATTACGCAAAAATTCGGTGCATTTCAGAACCAAAAATTCGATGCATTTAAGCATTAATACAATATTTCCCAAATCAACTTATCACACAAATGATCACAAATCATGTAATTATTTTTATTTTATAGAATTATCATTATTCCTTTCACACAACTATTATACACAAAAAATATATCACAGAATTCAAATAAAAAAATATTTTTTTTATTTATTTGACAAAAATTGATACAAAATATTTATTATGTATGACTGAGAGATAAAGAGAGTTAAATAGGACCTTCATGATGACTCAAATGACGTAGTAGCGGTGACTCTATTGGTTGTTCTACTGGTGGCGGCTTCGTTGTAGATCGATCTTTAGCAGGCGTTAGGGACGAGAAAGGATACTGTCTACAGCGTTGGATGGTGACAGGAACGAGTGGAGAAAGGAATGCGTGAAGAACAAGTGGAGGGGACGAAGTGACTAATGAGAATGAGTAGAGAGGACGAAGTGAGTGGAGAACGAGTGGTTGAGGACGGGAATAAGTTAATCAAGTTTCAAATAATGAAGATATTTGAGCATTTTTTTCCATTTTTTTATTATTTATTTTATTATTCATTGTCGGTCCCACAAAAAAAATTGAACGAGGGAATGCATGAAACGGCAGCCAATGCTACCGTTTCTGTTGTCCCTTCGTCACACTTTCGTTCGTTTACCATTTTCTTAAAGTTTATAATGCACTCCACATTTTTTTCCAATATTATCCTTTTATGAAATATTTAGGGAAATTATTTTATCATTAATAAATGATTATATTAAGATTGCATAAATTTTATAGCTCAAAGAAAATTTCAAATATTGGCAAAGTTCTAACTTTAATTCAATAGTCAATCTCATCTCTCTTTCAATTCTTGTAGTGTGTGTGTGAAATCAATTCAATCAAATCAAATCCCAAAATCCTCAATATCAATAGCCTTCGCTCAAACAAAGAAAAGAGTAGATCAAACTAATCTTATCATCTTAATCTCTAATTTTTTTTCTCTTACAGGCTTTTATATGCATTTTCTTTTGATTTTTCCTTTTTTTCTTTTTTTTTTAACCATAGTCAGGAGCTTCCACTCTACCTCTTAAGGTAGTCTTCTTCTCATGGTAGATTATCCTCTACATACTTGTGGTACATAAACCTAAATTACTCAAGGATAGTTTCACTCTTAAGGGTTATAGGTAGTTATTTCTGACTTTGGCGCCCGTATATACTATTTTGTATTGTGGAGATAAGAATCAAGACAAACAGTCATTTACTCTATCTAAAATTCTCAACTTAGGCTACGTCAATCTCAAATTTCAAGTCAAAATTATGAAAGAATTGATATTAGTGCTTATGGTTTAAAGAATCCCAATCAAGAGGAACTAACACAAGAATCAAGTATAAACTAAGACAATATTCAACCCTTTCTAAAAACCATATTCATTGTCAATCAAATTCTTATCATTGGCTTTTTACTTAAAAATAAAAAGAATTTTTTTGAATTGTTTTTTGAATTTTTTTAATAACAAACACACACTATTCCCACCCCCAAATTTATTCTGAACATTGTCCTCAATGTTTCACGAACAAAAGATATGCATGCAAACAAATTAAAGAAGAAAATAATAAAAACATAAATAATAAAAAGAAAGTTGTAGAGAATACACTTGGATGGGCTCGGAAAGCTTTAAAAAGTGACAACTAAAAATAAAACGTTAGAAGAAATATAAAAAATAAAAAAATCCTATTAATTAACAAATTAATGTAAACAACAAATCAACTAGGATCAATAAGAATTTGGTGAAAATCAAAGCAATTATACAGAAAATACCAGAATACATGATTGATTAACCACTGGAGCATTTTATCCAGAAAAGGATGATGGTAAGAAACTCCTCAATATCGCACTGTTTTGATCTCTTCTATTCCAAGCTTTCATGAGAGGTATTGAAAGTAGTATAAAAATCTAATAATTTAAGCGCTTTAGATCTTACCACCTTTTTTATGTCAGAATGTGACCTATGTTGTACTTTTTTAGAAAGTAACTCCAACTTGAATGGTTCACTTTTCTCTTCAGGAGGTAATGGCTCAATCTTTTCTTTCCACTTAATTAGATCTATGATAAGAGTCAAATCAAGTAAAACATTAACTTCTTCAATACTTCTATCAACATCAATAGAGAAATCAGATTCAGTTGTGCATGGTATTAATGGATTGTCATGTGGTTAGAAATAAGTGAGTCATCAATTGATGCTTCTATCATATCTACTTTAACGACTTCATCATCTTCTTGTGCCTACTTGGGAACATTAAAAATGTTTAATTCCATGGTCATGTTACCAAAAGACAATTACATGTTTCTAGTCCTGCAACTAATATGAGCATCAGCTGTAGCTAAGAAAGGACGATCAAGAATAGGTGGGGTGTGTTTCTTAGGATCCTGTATATGCTGAGTATCAATAACAATAAAATCAATAAGATAATAAAATTTGTCAATCTGTATCAACACATCCTCTATAATACCACGATGTATTTACATTGACCTATTAGCAAGTTGTAAAACAATGAAAGTTGATTTTAACTCATCTAGTCCAAGCTGCATGTAAACAGAATAAGGCAAGAGATTAACACTAGCGCCTAAATCCAATAATGCTTTATCAAAACATTGGTTTCCTATAATACATGAGATAGTAGGAGAACCAGGATCTTTAAATTTTGGTGGCATTTTACATTTAAGTAAGTTGCTAGTTTGTTTACTTAAAAATGCCTTTTTAGTGACATGCAAATTTCTCTTTTTAATGCATAAATCTTTCAAAAACTTGGCATATGAAGGAACTTACTTAATAGCATCGAGTAAAGGGATGTTTATACTTACTTGTTTAAAGATCTCCATAATGTCACTTGTTGAAGTCTCTTTCTGTACCTTTGTTAACCTTTGAGGACAAGGAGCCTTGGGAATGTAAGCTGGCAGGCCACTCTCTTCAGGATCATTTGGTGATGAGTCTTGTGATGGAACTGGATCTGAAGAAGTAGGCTCAGATGTCTTTCTCATTTGAACATCCACTTTGTTGTCAAATAACTTTCCTCTTCTTAAGGTCATAACAGATTTTGCTTTTTTATGCTGATGGCTTGAACTCAATTCAACTTCATGCACTCTTTTAGGATTAGGAATTAGTTGACTTGGGAATTTTTCTTTTTCTCTCTCTGCTACAGTAGTTGCTAATTGACCCAATTGATGTTCAAGCTTCAGAATATCTTGAGTATTTGATTGAAAAGCTTGTTGGGTTGACTGAATGAAGCTTTGGAGTGTATCATCTAAAGAAGGCTTTCTTTGTTGGGGTGTAACAAATTGAGACATAGGTTGTAAGGCAGGAGGATATATTTGGCTATGAGAGATAAATTGTTGATTGGGCATGTTAAATTGTTGTCCTCCTTGATTTGACAAAGGTTGATTTTTTTTAAAGAAAAATTAGGGTGATTCCTCCAGTTATGATTATATGTGGATGAATATGGACTATTAGAGGTTTTTTCATATGATTGTAAGGCATGTACCTACTCAGAATAAGCCTCTTGATAGGCTGGTAATGATGGACAATTATGTGCTGTATGAGACAAATTAGAACAAATAGCACAAACCTCATTAGCTACACTAGGATGATGATTCATTGATTGGTTCAAAGCTAAGGCATCTACTTTCCTAGAAAGTGTAGCTAGAGTAGCTTTCACATCAAAGTTATCCTTAACTTCGTATAGACCCTTTCTAGAAACTTGAGATAATTTTTCCTTTGATTTGAAAAATCCCACTGTTGAAAATTTTCAGAAAGTGAATTAAAGAAATCCCATGCAGCCTCTTCATGTAACTTCAAAAATCTCCCACCATTCATAGACTCTACCATATGACGATTTGACATGGTTAAACTGTTATAAAAGCATTGTATAAGTCTCCATTTTTCAAAACCATGGTGGGGACACTTGAGGAGTAAATCATTGAATCTTTCCCAATACTAAAAAATTGCTCACCCTCTCTTTGATAAAAATCACTCATCTCTCTCCTAAGGGCATTTGTTTTCGACATAGGAAAAAACTTAGTGAGGAACTTATTACTCAATTCATCCCACGTAGTTATAGACCTAGCAGGAAGCGAATTCAACCAAGCTTTCGCTTTGTCTTTTAATGAGAAAGGAAACATACAAAGCCTAATTGACTCATCATTAAAATTTTGAAAACGAAATGTAGAGCATATGTCAAGAAATTCCTTAATGTGCAAATATGGATCCTCTCTCTCTAACCCATGGAAAGATGGTAAAAGTTGAATGACTGAGGGCTTAAGTTCAAAGTGTGTTGCTGTAGTTTGTGGCAACACAATACAAGATGGTTGGTTGGCTGCAAGTGGTGAAAAATATTCTCTAAGGGTTTTCTCAGCTTGCACTGGCGGAAGTATTGGTGATAGTCTATTTGAGTCATCCATCACTTCTAAAAAATTAGCTTGACTACTATCAATTTTCGACTCTCTTTGAACCAAACGATTTGTTGAATCATGTTTCCAAACACTCATAAACTAACTAGACAAGGAAAATAAAATAAAATAAACCAACAATAATGAGAATAAATGAAATTTAAAAATAAAAATAAAAGAAATCAAACAACCAAACAATGAATTTAAAGACAAATATTTTTTTATGTTTTTTAATTAAAAATAAAAAACAATCTAAATTATAACTATTGGAATAATCAAATCAACTAGATTAAACTGACTTTCTAGAACAATCCTCGGCAACGACGCTAAAAATTTATTTTGAAAATTTTAATGTACTCACAAGCGCACGAATCTAGAGATAGAATAGTGATAACGAGATCGATCCCACAGGGATTGTTATAAATTGAAAAGTCTAATTTAAATATAAAATTAATATAAATTCTAACCTAGTTGACCAAATTAAGTTTCTAAGAAAATTAAACCAATTAAACTAAGAAAGCAATTAAAATAAAAAAGAATTCAATAAGATAAGAATTACCAAGGTTTCATAATCCACCACTATTCAACTAGTAATTATCTAATTATTAATTAATCCCAATTTTAGAGTGACAACTCGAAATCAATCTATATCATCTCATGGATATAACAATTAAGCCCAATTAAAATTAATCTTGTGTAGGTTATTTTTTTGCTAATAGTATGACATCTAAATATCCCATGTAAATATATTGAATAACAAAGAGTCAAAGTTTCATTAGCACTCCATGTAAATAATTTAATGAAAGACATAGAATCAAAGATAATCATGTATAAACTTTATAAATCCAAGCATAGATTTAATTGAATATTAATCCTAATAATTAATAATGCATGACTGAATTGATGAAAAGATTTTAATAACATCCAATTAATCATGTGAAATAAAAATTATAATCATTAATGAACATATATAGGGAATTAAATAAATAAAAAGATAATTATTTCATTGAATAGGGTTTCATCCTTAATCTCAGTATAAGAAAATTAACTAAACATACTAAAATTAAGAGCAATAAAAGAGATAAAACCAGCCATGAGAAATATTGAACTGTTGCTGCCGATTGCTCTCTTCCAGCCTTGCGTTTGCTCTCCTCTAGCGGCTCCTCCCCCCCTTAAAAAGCCAAAACTCCCTTTTATAATATTTGAAATAGGCCCCATCTCTTAGATCCTAAAGCCAAAAGACTTGCCCTTTTATTTGCTTTAACTCTCACACGTGCCCACCATAAGCCATAAATTGTTTCCTCTTTTAATTGCTCAACACGGGCCCACTTATGCAAAGTCTAATCAAACTTCATTTAATCCTCATGTGCTGGCCACTTTTAAAGCTAATATCACTTTCTCCTCTTTGTCCGCATGTGGATGGTGAATGCATTTGTTGAGTTCGGTTTCCGTGGCTTAAATTAACATGCATATAAGCATAATTGCTTCCAAGTTAATTACTATTTAATATTCACAAATTAAATTCCATTATGCTCATTTTATCCACAATCTTTAATTAATTTTTTATTTAATAAAATAATTCAATTAATTAAAAATAATAAATAAATATAACTAGTAATTATTTAATTAAGGATAAAATATGTATATGTTATATGCTCATTAACAATAATATAAAAAGGAGAAGAACAAAAGCAAGCAGCTGCAAAAATTGGAGAGAAAAATCGAGAGAGACGGAAGAAAAAGAATGAAGCAACCATAAGAGATTCAAAGGGAGGCGGAAATTAATTCTTGAGTTTTTTTTCTCTTTTCTCTATTGTTGTGCTCAAATGTTTCCTACAATATTTGTGGATTCTCTTTATATTCTCATGAAGTAATTTATTTTACTAGGGCCGCAATATAGCCTAACTATGAAAGTTTAATTCCATAAATTTGTGTTATTTTTAATTTATTATTCCATGGTTGAGTATTAATTATTGTGCTTAATGCTTTTAAATATTTAGCCAATATTTAAATGATTTGAGGATACATAATGTGACATTTCTAAGTTCAAATAAATTAGGGTTAGAATAATTTCGGTTGCTAATAGGATATACAATATCTATGGGATGATATTCTACTCTTCATTATATTACTTATGTCGACTAGTACACTTGCTAATTTACGCATTAACAAATCCTTTCTAAGTTCCTTCAAAATAAAACAACATTATCGAAATGCAATTTCCTAAATAATAAGGTACCCTTTATAACATCATCTGAAATTAAATATAGTGTTCATGAAACAAAAAAAAAATCTAATTTTAAAATACTAAACCAATAGATCGCAGTTTTCAGTGTTTCCCTTTTCTTTGGTTTCGGTGCTGCTATTCGTTCTTGCTAGGACTGATTCTGTGAACATTTTTATTTTACGTTGTTTATTTGGAGGAAGTAGTGCACCCATTATAGATTTTGAACCTCTATATTTGGCATATATGGCATTATACTTATCATTCTTCAAAAGTAGATTGATAAAATCCTCCACCCTAACACTAAAATTAAGAGTACAGTTTGTTGCGTAGGATGAAAGTATCCTACTAAGCTGCCACTCCCCTCAAGAACAAGTTTATTGGTCAACAGACACATCAAAATGCTCATTTGTATTATCAATGACACTAAATGATATGATTTCTCGTGTTTAAATGTTAATATTTTGTCTAGTTTTGATTGCCATGATGACCTTCTACCGAAGTACATGTAAGCATGTCCTTCCATAACTACTTAGTCGAACTCTACGATCAATAAGCTTCTGTATCTTTCTAACCAGCCCTTCAAATCGCCTTGTGATGTTTTACGCAAAGTCGTTCTTCATCCATAGCCGAAATTTCTAACTAATTGAATTTATAACTTGCGTGGTTTTCGTCTAGGTAGACATGTAGTGCTAGGCTTGACGATCATATAAAATATACATATTTTATCCTTTATTATATATTTATTAGTTTATTTTATTTGTTACTTTTAGTTATTTGAATTATTTTATTTAACAGGATAATAAATTAAAGATTGAGAATAAACTGTGCTTAAAGGAATAAATTGGAGAAAAGTTGAAAATTATTTGGATTTACTGTGGGCTTATGGATAAATCAGAATTAAAATTTATTGGCCCATTTTGTAAGTAAAATAACTGAAGAGCACATGGAAAACATTAGTTTCCTTGTTGATTATGGATCTGGAGGAGGCAGAAGGCATCAAAGAAGTCGCCCGTCCAGAATTATATAAGCCAAAATTTGGCTTTTGTGTGCAACAGGCGGTAGAGAAAGAAAGAGTTGCAGCCGCCGAGTAGAGATGAAAGCAGAGGCAGTGGCTTGGATATATTTTCCATAACTGGTTTTGTTTACTTTTTTATTCCCAAGTCAATTATGCGTAACTAAGGATGAAGCCCTAGTCAATGAAATTAATTATTTTTATGCAATTAATTCTTTACTTATATGCTTTAATGTCTGTGGTTCTTGTTTCACGTGTTTGGTTGAATATTATTAAAACTTTTTATCAATTCTGTCAAGCATTATTGATTGTTATGATTAATGTTTGACTAAACTTATGCTTGAATCTATAAAGTTTATAAGTGATTATCTTGGATTCTATGTCTTTCCTCAAATTGTTTACAAAAAGTGCTTAGGAAAACTTTGACTCTTTTTTCTTCGATATATGTATGTGGGATACTTAGATATCATACTATTAAGTAGAAAAGAATTTATATAAAATTAATTTTAATTGGACTTAATTTTTATATTCATAAGTAGACATAAATTGATTTTGAGTGGTCACTTATAAATTAAGAATTAATTGGTAATTAGAGACTTCAATTGGTGAGATCATGAAAATCTTCAAGTAGGTAAATATAAAGGTTGCTTTACATGACGCTATCAAGCAATGTTCCTCATATGCTGAGTTTTTGAAGACTAGAAAGAGAAATTTGCATGTTATTAAGAAGGCATTTCTAATTGAACAAACTAGCAATTTATTTCAATATAAAATGCAACCAAAATTGAAGGATTTAGGTTCTTTTACTATCTCAAATGTTATAGGGATCTAATTATTTGATAAAGCTTTGTTGAATCTATGAGTCAGTGTTAATATTTTGCCTTATTATGTTTATAAGCAACTTGGGCTAGGTCAATTACATTCAATTTCTATTATTTTGCAACTTACTAATAGTACAATGAAAATATCTTGTGGTATTATAGAGGATGTGTTCATGCAGATTGATAAATTTTATTCTTCTATTGATTTTATTTTTATTAATACTCAACCTGTGCAGAATCATACAAAACACACTCTTGTTATTTTAAGTCGTCCTTTTTGGGCGATAGTAGATGATTATATTAGCTATAGGACTAGAAATATGCAATTGTCTGGTGGTAACAGGAGTATGAAATTGAATATTTTTAATGTTCTTAAGCAGGCACAAGAAGATGATGAAGTGTTGAAGTAGATATGATAGAAGCACAAGTTAATGATTGATTTATTTCTAAGCATTATGATGATCTTCTAAAGGCATACTTAATTCACTTTGTTTTATCTTTTGATATTGATAGTGCTATTTAGAAGTTAGGGAAATTATCAATTGTATACCCTTAGTTTATTCTTTTTATCAAATTTACTACAACACTTTTAGGGTATATCAATCGTCCACCTCAAGTTGAAAAAATGTATCTATTGTCCAACAGACTGTTAGTTGCTGTTTAAATATGATGACATTTGGTATTTTCATATGATACAAGTGATAATTTTAGGGTATCTAAATGATAATAAGAGATTTTAAAAGTATAAAAATGATAATTTTCAAGGGTAAAACCGTCAATTCACTATAGTTCCATTAACTTTCAAACGGCAGCTAGCGGTTTAGTGGTCGGCAGATAATGTTTGTTAATTTGAGGTGGACAATTGATACACCCTTAAAATATTGTAGTATTTTTTTTATAAAAGTACAAATTTAAAGTATACGAATAATAAGTTTCCTAGAAGTTAATATTTTACTTTATTTGCCCCTATCATGGTTTTAACCAAGTGGAAAGAAAAGATTAAGCTATTTCCTCTTAAAGAAAAACCATTCAAACTAGAGCTACTTCCTAGAGCAGCACAAGATAAGTCACATTTTGACATGAATATAGTAAGATCTTAAGTGCTCAAATTTTTATCATTTTATAGTATTTTAGATAGCTTTTAAATAAGCTTAAGACAGATGTGGCATGAATAAAGTAGTAAGATCTGAAGTGCTCAAATTGTTATCATTTTATAGTATTTTAGATTGCTTTTAGATAAGCTTAAGACAGATGTGGCATGAATAAAGTAGTAAGATCTGAAGTGCTCAAATTGTTATCATTTTATAGTATTTTAGATAGCTTTCAGATAAGCTTAAGACAGATGTGGCCTAAGTTGTATGACATTAAAGAGTATCACTACCATTATCCTTTTATAGATAAAAAACTCTAATATTTTGCTTTTTGTATTTTATTCTTTATATTTATTTTAATGTTTTCTTTAGATTTTTTTTCTAGAATATTTTGTAGCCAATTTAAGAGCAATCGCTGTTGTGCAAATTTTATTGAATTCACAAGCGCACAAATCTATTGTAGTATAGATCAATAGTGACGATTGTCGATCTCAAGAGGAGGTGGATTTTAATTATATATAGAATTAATTTTGTATGAGGTGGTTGGATTTGTGGCAGAAGCGATTCAAATTATTCTAAAAATTGAAGTTTAAATGGCGAGAAGAAATTAAAGTGTAAATCTATTAAATTGACGTACTTAGGTATCTGGATCCGTATCAACATGCATCATGGGCTAAATATTCCTTATTAATACCAATTAAATCATAGGGGGGAATCCACACCTCATGAACCACGCTCTAATAAATACGGTGCTAAGGGTTTATCATGCCAAATAATAATAACCTTATACTAGGGAGCCGGTGAAACCAGGGCGGTGCTAGACAAGATTATTATTATTTGTCAACGAAAAGTCAAAACATCCACAAAAACTAGAGGGGAAGAGAAAATAAATTTACCAAATAAAGCTCATAACACATGTTAAGACTTCACCTTCAACCCGAGCTTGAAAGAAAATTAGCCACTTATAATTGAAATAAGGGCAAAATGAGAATTTATTAAAATATGTAGAAAATACAAGATAGAGAAGGAATTACAGAAAATGGAGTCCAAAAATGGATTTTCAACCCGAGCTTGAAAGAAAATTAGCCACTCATAATTGAAATAAGGGCAAAATGAGAATTTATTAAAATATGTGGAAAAAACAAGATAGAGAAGGAATTACAGAAAATGGAGTCCAAAAATGGATTGAGAGATATCAAATTAGGATAGGAGGCCCCTTTTTATAGATACATCGAGTAAATTATGGCCATGAGATTAAAAGCAGTTTGGATACTTAAGATTATGCCACGTCATCAGTCAACAATACACGTCAACAGTACGTGGTTTGACTATGAGGCTTGAACAATAACACGGTTTGACCACACGGTTTAAACAGTGACACGATTTGTATAGTAACATGGTTTGATTGAAAATAATCTCATGTGTTGCATGTACCATACGTACATTTTTTGGTTCACTGATATGCTGCTACGTCATCGAACAACAGTGTATAAGAATTTTAGTTCAACAAGATCTTGTCAACTTATCAGTCAATGCTACATCATCGGTCAATGCCATGTCATCGATCCGTTTATGTAAACAGTGTCGTGAATAGTAATATAGACAGTATCGTACATGTAAATAGTACCATACATGTGAACCGTGTAAATTTTCTTTTTATGCTCCTCTTAAGGTTTTCGACCGTCTTGAGTTCAAAAGTGATGTCTATTTTACCGTTTGATCTCTCGTTTATTGTGAAATAATATTGATGCCCCTAAAATACGTAAAATACTTAATTAAAATAAAACACACATAATTAAATTACAAAAAGCTAAAACACATAAAAGTAAGGGTTGTTAGTAAGACTTGAAATGTAAAATGACAGTTTTCTCCTTTATAAATATGTATTTTCTAACACTCAACACCCCCCCAACTAGCTTATTGCTAGTTCCTAGCAAATAAAGCAAAAACAAAATTCAAAATTGATTTTTTTTAAACACTCTTGTTTATTCAATCAAACTAAAGAAACATCACACCCACATCAACCATCCATATGAATCAGCCTAGTAGACTTTGTCGTAGCTACCTTCAAGAATGACATGTCAAACCCCAAAATCTCACTGGAAGTAGTGACACTCTCACAAAGAAATTAAACTCAATGAAAATAGTCACTCCAATGTATGGTAATTGAGAGAAAATAATCAAGAAATGATATCACATGCTCTCACCAAGATGAAAAAAAAATTCTCCCTCAACTTAGAAATTATACGATCTCAAGTCAAATAAAAATACTAGTTAACCCAATTTATTTATTTATTCATGCATCACTACATCCTTTTAGCCCATATAACTAGCGTCTACTTCAGACTATAGTTCCCTAAAATCAAGAAAAACTTTTATTAGGACGTAACGTAGGCTAGGGACATAGCTAACAAAGAAGGGAAATAGAAAAAATAAAGTGTATGCTTGAGAAAAATACAAAGGATTTTTTTTAAGTTGCAAGGTGGATTTCACCTATTATTATTTTTTCTTTGAAACAACAATTTGTTTTTTTAAGCAACAATTTTTTCTTCTTTCTTTTTTTTAAGAAACAACAATTTTTTTTAACTAGGTATAACTTCACTATACAAAATGTTTATTTACATTTTTCTCAAACATAAATAAGTGATGGATCTTGTAAGATATTGGGTATTACTTCAAATCGGAGTGGGTTAAGATGATAAGTTGACAAAGAAATTTTTTTTTAAAGGCTCAAAAGGGTTAACTATGGATATTTGATAAAAGAGATGGCTAAAAAGGCTCAAACAGATCAAAGATGACTTTTCCATCATCTTTTACGGTTCTAAATAATCTTCTATATTTACTAATTTGATGAGCCTCCAAATGTAGCTACACACTTTTTTTTTAATTTTCAATTTTTTAAGGTTAACTCAAAAGAAATCTAGAGATCGTGTATACAATAATAAATTGCTAAGTTGTATAAAGAATGGGCAAAAGAGTTACTCTCTAAGAAAAATGATAGGCTCAAAAACTCACTTGGTATTTATTATTACATGTTCATTCCTTCAAGCAACTCATATTTGTCTCCGACATCAACATGTAGAGAAGCAAACATAGCGTAACATCACTTCAGACTAAAGATAATACAAATACTAAAATTTGAAATTCATCATGTCGTTCAATGTTAAATTTTTTTTTTAAACAACAGCCTACCCCCAACCTATTTTAAACATGAAAGGAAAATATACATGCAGAAATGTGAAAATGATACAGAAAAACTAATTGGAAAATGATAGAAAACAATTTTTTTTAACTTAAGAAGATATGTTTTTAGAGGCACTACACTCCATATTTAGCCATCTTCGACTCAAAATTTTTTTTTGAAAAAATATATTTATAAAGGAGAAATTAAAAAGAAGAAGAAAAATGAACATTAAAACATAATAAAGAAAAAGAAAATATCTAAAAAATTTTAAAGTTTTTTTTAAATTTTTTGTTATTTTTTTCAAACGATGAAGATGCGTTTCTAGAGTCATTACACTCCATATTCAGCCATCTTCAACATAAAAAGTTAACAACAGTTAGTTTTTACAATAAAAAATTAGTAAGAACTTAACCAAGATTCCACAATTATTGACTATTCCCTCCCCCCAACCAGAACGAAACATTGTCCTCAATATTTTAAAGGAAAGAAGTAGAGTTTAGAAGATATCACCTGTGTAGTGCAACACTGAAGAAAATATTTACAGGCGGAGAGTTAAATATAATATTTACTATTACCCTCATCATTTGGATGCTCCAACACAAAGCTCTAGGGTCTGGCTCCGGTTTATAAGCTTGTAACATATCAAGTAGCTCATTAGCAGTGTAAGCACAAATAAAAAGCTTTTTGGCATTGGAATGAACAAAATAGTTTTTTATTGCATGGTTAAGAAATGCGATAAAGCCATCATAAAAATGATTGACATTTAACAAAATCATGGGTTTATGGTTAATGTGTAGATGGGCTCAAGTTGCTAGTGTTATAAGTGCCTCTAGTGTTGCAAGATCTCCTGGAAGAAAAATAAAAGCATCAGCATGATTAAGCATTTCAGTTATTCGTTTTTGCATACCTAAGACGATTAACGTTTCTCTAGTCGGTGAGTCAGACAAATTGCCCAAAGATTTTAGGACTCTTGGGATGATGCTTAACACTTGGCTTCCTCTGACAAAAGTAGCTTCTGAGACCAATTTTGATAACCATCGGTTACTTTCTCCATACACCAAGTGTAATTTTTTCTCTGCTATGCTTCGACTAAGATCGATGGCTGCATCAACGAACTCTTTATATTTTCTATAGTTAAATCCAGAAAGCACACAAATGTTCTTTAATTGTCTATTGGGAGTAGCTGCCATTGGAATATTTCACAAAAATAATTTGTGAGTGCTTAACAAAAGTCATATTTAAGAATCTTAGTGACAATGGATCACAACTGTGTATGAGGTGGCATGTCAGTGTCAAATAACACGTAAAGCACATGGCTTGATAGTCAAAAAGCAAACAGTAAAAAGAAAAAACAGTAATAAAATTATTAGAGACAATAATACAAACAATAAAACAACAGTGAAATGAAATAAAATAACAATAAAGTAAAAGAATATTTACTGGTAGTTGCAACTGTGGCTCACATCTTCCTCTGGTTTCTCGTCTAAAAACGACTTGAACGCCCTCTATGGGTTGAGGATGGGCTTCCCATCCAGTTTTCTTATAAACTGGCAAACATTGTCGTTTATAGTCAGATTCCCGAGACTATATCGTGCATGCTCTTTCTGAAATAATGGACATAACTGGAGAATCGCTCCTTGCACATATCCATTGGGATGCGTTTCAAGAGACAGAAGGATATCATCCAATGACTTCTTATTCAAGCTATCCTTAATGAATGAATCTTATCTTCCCTGTTATCAGACACCATTCCTAAAGAACATGGGTTTTTATTGAAACTCATTCTAGCACACTTATGACAAGCAACAAAAATTCTCTGAGCTCGTTGTTTTCTTGCATAATTTCCTTTCCCACAACCAGATATGTATGTAATAGATTTTGAGGTAAGTCACCTGCCAATCGTACTTTCACCTCGATTAACCAACGGATGTCAGCAGGTATGTTATTCCTCATGAGCAATTGCATGCGTTCGGACCGAGCTTTATAGATCGTAAAGAGGGCATTCTAAGGAAATGAAGGGAATCGCTTGTGAAGCTTTGCTAGAATCTCAGTTTTGTCCATACCTTCGCCTCATAATATCAGTTATTATGGGAAAAATAAAGTAACCGACTTGATTGTCACGGAGTACCGTTATCCACCATTTTACCGGGTAGCAAATTAAAGCACAGAAACAGAAAAAAAATTAAAACACACAAAGAAAATTAAAATCGTCCTCTTATTGAATTTACCTCAAGCTCCAACTGGATGTCGCAAACACTTCTCTCAATATCTCTGAGTTGGCATTCTAAACCCTCAACATAGGCTACTAACTCTGGTGGTTGTAGAGCCTAAATGCGATGTGTTTTACAAAATTGAATCTGCCTTTTGAGATGAGTTTTGACACGTTAAATTGGTTTAAGAATGTTCAAGAGGAACGGTTTAAGTATGATAGTCATGATTAACAATGATAAGAGAAAACTTATTGATAAACACACTTATAAAAAAATAATTTTAATTAGCAAAAGAATAATAAAAAAAGAAAGAAAAATCAAACCACCGAAAAGAAAAGAAAAAAATCAATTCAAATCTAATGGGTCACTCAAATTTATTTCGATGTCTTTTTCATATGGTTAGTACTCTAGCTATACCTATAATCTTTGACCATTAACTTTAAACGTGACATCGTTGTTTAGGTTCTTAATTTCAATTGCCCCATGTGGAAAAATAGTATGAGCAATAAATGGGCTAGACCAACGAAAGCGTAACTTACCTGGGAATAAGTGCAAGCAAGAATTGAATAAAAACACTTTCTGATCTGGAGTGAAAGATTTTCTCATAATTTGCTTGTCATGAAAGACTTTCATTCGTTGCTTATAAATCTTGGCATTTTCATATGCATCATTGCGAATTTCTTCAAGTTCTGTCAGTTGTAATCTTCTTTTTGAGCTGACTTGCTGCATGTCAAAATTGAATTTCTTGATGGCCCAATATGCATAATGCTCGAGTTCTACAGGTAGGTAGCAAGCTTTTCCATACACTAACCTGTAGGGTGACATCCCAATTGGGGTCTTGAAAGTCGTTCTATATGCCCATAATGCATCATCAAGTCTTAATGATCAATCTTTTCTGTCTGGCCTCACCGTCTTTTCTACTATGTGCTTTATTCATCGATTAGAGATTTTCACTTGGCCACTGGTTTGTGGATGATATGGGGTTACCACTTTATGAGTGATTGAATACTTTGTCAAAAGAGCTTTGAATGCTTTGTTACAAAAGTGGGCACTACTATCATTGATTATCGCTCGAGGGAATCCAAAGCGTGAAACAATATTGCTTTTCAAAAATTCTATCACTACCTTGTGATCATTGGTTCTACATGGAATTACTTCTATCAATTTCGATATATAGTCAACAACAACCAATATAAATTGATGGTCAAAAGAAAGGGGAAAGGGTCTCATGAAGTCGATACTCCATACGTCAAAAATCTCAACCACTAAAATTGGATTTAGTGGCATCATATTCCTTTGCGTAATGCTCCACATTCGTTGACACCTATCACATGAATAACAGATAGTGTAAGCATCTCGAAATATAGTTGGCCAATAAAAACTACGTTGTAAAACTTTTGTAGTTGTTTTCTTAGCACTGAAATGGCCTCCACAAGCTTGTTTATGGAAAAATGAAAGGATATTGTGAATTTTACTTTCTGTGACACATCGTCTGAAAATTTGATCTGCACAATACTTGAACAAATAGAGGTCATCCCAAAAGAAATTTTTTATTTCTGTAAAAAATTTGGCCTTGTCTTACTTGGTTCAATGCTCTGGAAATTTACCTGTAATAAGATAATTAACTATATCAGCATACCAAGGTAATACTTCCACGCTCATTAATTGTTCATTTGGAAATGACTCATTCAATGTTAAAGGTTTAGAAATTGTGTCAAAATAGAGACGAAAGAGATAGTCTGTCACAACATTTTCTGTGCCTTTCTTATCTTTGAATTCCAAGTCAAATTCCTACAAAAGTAACACCCAACAAATTAGTCTAACTTTTGCATCTTTCTTTGTGAGAAGATATTTAAGAGCAGCATGATCAGTGAACACAATTATTTTACAACCAATGAGATAAGATCGAAATTTTTCCAATGCAAACACTACTGCTAGCATTTCTTTTTCAGTAGTTGAATATTTCAACTATGCATCATTCAATATCATACTAGCATAATAAATAACATCGAGAATCCGATCAACTCTTTATCCTAATACTGCTCCTATTGCATAATCAAATGCATCACATATTAGCTCAAATGGTAAGTTCTAGTTTGGGTTTGAATGATAGGTGATGATGTCAACAATTGCTTTAATTTTTTAAAAACCACAAGACATGAATCATTAAAGATAAAAGGTACATTCTTAGTAAGTAAATTGCATAAGGGTCTAGAAACTTTGCTAAAATCTTTAATGAAACGTTTATAAAAACCAGCATGTCCAAGGAAAGATCTTACTTCTCTGACTGTTTTAGGTGGAGGAAGATTAGAAATGAGATCCACCTTGGCTTTGTCAACTGTAATACCTTTGCTCGAAATAATGTGATGGAGAACAATACCTTATTCTACCATAAAATGACACTTCTCCCAATTTAAGACCAAGTTCTTCTCGATACATCTCTGCAGAAATTAGTGTTAGATTATGTAAACATTGATCAAAAGTCACCAAAGACAGAAAAGTTATCCATAAAGGCTTTAAGGAATCGTTCAATCATATAAGAAAAAATGGTCAACATGCATTGTTGAAATGTAGCAGGTGCATTACATAATCCAAATAACATCCTCCTATATGTAAAAGTGCCAAAATGGCAAGTGAAAGTGGTATTCTCTTGATCTTTTAGTACTATGGGATTCTGATTATATCTTGAGTAGCCATCTAGAAAGCAATAAAATTCATAGCCTGCTAGTCTATTAAGCATTTGATCGATAAATGGTAAAGGAAAATGATCTTTTCATGTGACAGAATTCAACTTTCTATAATTAATGCATACAAGATATCCTGTAATTACTCTAGTTGGTATCAATTCATTATCAGCATTGGTAATTACAATGACTCCTGATTTTTTGAAGACAACTTGTACATGACTAACCCATGAACTATCTGAAATTGGGTAAATGATACATGCGTCTAATAGCTTGAGGACTTCTGTTCTAATAACTTCTTTTATATTAAGATTTAACCGACGTTGCATTTTCCTAGTAGATTTAGCATTTTCATCAAGGTGAATGTAATGCATGCAATTTACTGGATTTATACCTTTTATGTCTGCTATGGTCCATCATAATGCTCCTTTGTGCTCTTTTAAAACATCCAATAACTTACCTTTTTGTTCGTCATTGAGGGATGTTGAGATGATTACCGGTAGAGTACTTTCTTCCCCTAAAAATGCATATTCCAAAGTGTTAGGCAATGGTTTGAGCTCGAGTTTCGATGGTAATTCTGATGATGGGATGAGTTTCTTCTCTAATGGTGCTAGTTGTTCAACTCTTGACTTCCATTTATTAGTGTCCATGGATGATACTGAGTCAAGTAGGGCGTTGACCTCATCGATCGATCTGTCAATATCAAAATCCAAACCAAAGTGAGTTAAACATGTTTGTAAAAGATCATCACTAAAGTTTAAAACAAAAGTGTCAGCAATTAATGCTTCAATTAAATCCACATGAACAATTCCATCATCTGTATTATGAGGTTGTTTGGCAACATTGAAGATGTTTAGTTCCATAGTCATGTTATCAAAGGACAACTGCATATTTCCAGTTCTGTATTAAATGTGAGCATCCCCAGTTGCCAAGAAAGGTTGGCCTAAGATAATGGGGATGTGCTTCCTTAAATCATGTATTGGTTGAGTGTTAATTACAATGAAATCAATAGGAAAATAAAACTTGTCTACCTGGATAAGCACGTCCTCCATAATACCACGATGTATTTTTGTGGACCGATCTGCAAGCTGCAACACCACTGAAGTTGGGTGTAATTCTCCCAGTCCAAGTTTCACGAAAACTGTATAAGGCAATAGATTTACACTAGCTCCTAAATCCAACAAAGCATTCTCAATTGTGTGGTTCCTTATACTACATGAGATAGTGAGGGAGCTTGGATCTTTGCATTTTAAAGGAATTTTATGTTGGAGTATAGAACTAACGTTTTCTGTTAAAAATGCCTTCTTTTGAACATACATATTTCTCTTTTTAGTACACAAGTCTTTAAGAAACTTAGTATAAGATAGAACTTGCTTTATAGCATTAACTAAAGGGATGCTAACACTTACCTGTTTGAATATTTCGAGAATCTCACCTGTGGGTTTTCTATTATTTCCTTTCGCTAGCCTCTGAGGAAATTGAGCTTTGGGAACATATTCTCGTGGGTTGGTTTCTTTTTTCTCCTCCGGTGATGATTCCTCAACGTTCACAGGTACAATTTGATTTTCTTTTGTCATCGGCATCTCCACTTTATTATTGACTTCTTTTCCTTTTCGCAAGGTCATGATGGCTTTGACCTTTCCATGCTACTATGGTGAATTGGCACTTGCTTTATGCACTCCTTTAGGGTTAGGCACTGGTTGACTTGGAAATTTGCCTTTCCTAACAGTCATTACCAAGGTCTGAACTGAAGAAGCAAGTTGTCCCACCATCTTCTTGAGGCTTAAAACTGATTGGGCTTGCAAGTTGAAGCCTGCTCTCAACTCATTTCGTAGTCCATCAATGGTGCGGTTTTGTTGCTCAATCGTGGAGTGAGTAACATTCCTGAGATTTTGGAATGCATCCTCCTATCGTTTAGATTGAAAGTGGTTCTGGTTCTGATGGTATGGTCTGAATGGTGGCTGAGAGGCTTGAGGATTTTGAGGAATTGGTTGCATTGGTGGAGCTAGAGTTGCTGGTCCATTCTGTTGGAATCCTTGAGATCATGAAAAATTAGGGTGGTCTCTCCATCTAGGGTTATATGTGTTGGAGTATGGGTTGTAATTCGATGGTTTTCTCATTACACCTATGGCATTCGCTTGATTTGAGTATGAGTCATGGTCATGTGGCTCTGTTGATTTAGCAGTCGATAACGATGCTATTTGTCGAGCGAGACCTTCAACCATCTCCTTGACTTCTTTGATTCCTGAAGTTGACTCGCCAATGTGAACCTCATTTACTCCCTTAATTCTTCTAGTATTCCTGAGTTATCGACCCTATTGTTGCTTGTCGCTGGAAGAATTCTTAAACATCTGATGCACTTTTTGACATTAGCTCTCCTCCACTTGTTGTCATTAGCCATTCTTGCACATTCAGCAATAATCCCTCCAAAAAGTATTGGCATTGATGCTATTTCTCATACCCATGATGTGGACACTTCAAAAGTAGCCCATTGAATTGCTCCCATGTTTTGAAAAACTACTCGTCATCTCTCTGGGTAAACTCCGAGATTTCCCTGTGAATAGCATTGGTTTTATGCACTGAGAAATATTTATTCAAAAATTTCGTTACCATTTGTTCCCATGATGCAATGCTATTAGCAGGCAAAGTATTAAGTCATGAACGAGCTCTATCCTTTAAAGAAAATGAGAATAGTCTAAGTTTAATATCATCGTCTGAAAAATTCTCATATTTAAATGTTTGACAAATAGTATGAAAATCATTCAGATGATTATGTGGGTCCTCATTTTCTAAGCCATAAAATGTGGGGAAGACAATTTAGCATACTAGGTTTTAGTTCAAAACTCCTAGAAGCTATATTTGAGTATCTTATGCATGACGTGCTCAAATTGGCTAAAGGACTGAAGTAGTCCTTAAATGGCCTCTCCTGTGGTGCTTGTAAATCCATTTTATTTTTAATTTTTTTATGTGTGCGAAGTGTTTTCTCAAGTTCGAAGTCTATAGATTCAAAATTAGGTAATAATGACTTACGACCATGCATGCAAACCAAATAAAATAAAAATAAATATGGGAACAAAATAAATAAAAATAAAGAAGAGGAAGAAATTACGATACTAACCTTATTGTGCTATTACAACCGTACTATAAAAACACATTAAAACAAAAACGTGAAATAAATTAACTAAAAATAAATTAATAAGATAAACAAAAAAAATTTACAAAGAAAAATAAATTAAAAATTAAATTACAGAAATTTAAAAAAAGAAAAAAATACTAACCTCTAAATGTAGGTTCATTTTTAAAAAAAAATACAAGAAAACAATTAAATGGAAATATTCACAAAAATTAATTCTTTGAATTAAAATTACTTACCTCCCCGGTAACGGCGCCAAAAACTTATTGTACAAATTTTATTGAACTCACAAGCGCACGAATCTATTGTAGTATAGATCACTGGTGACGAGTGTCGATCCCACGAGGAGGTGGATTTTAATTATATATAGAATTAATTTTGTATAAGGTGGTTGGATTTGTGGTGGAAGTGATTCAAATTATCCTAAAAATTGAAATTGAAATGGCGAGAAGAAATTAAAGTGTAAATCTATTAAATTGACGTACTTGGGTATCTAGATACGTATCAACATGCATCATGGGCTAAATATTCCTTATTAATACTAATTAAATTATGAGGGAGGAATCCACACCTCATGAACCATGCTCTAATAAATATGGTACTAAGGGCTTATCGTGCCAAATAATAATAACCTTATACTAGGAAGCCGGTGAAACCAGGATAATACTAGACAAGATTATTATTATTTGTCAACAAAAAGTCAAAACATCCACAAAAACTAGAGGGGAAGAGAAATTAAATTTACCAAATAAAGCCCATGACACATGTTGAGACTTCACCTTTAACCCAAGCTTGAAAGAAAATTAGCCACTCATAATTGAACTAGGGGCAAAATGAGAAATTATTAAAATACAAGATGGTGAAGGAATTATCGAAAATAGAGTTCAAAAATGGATTCAGAGATATCAAATTAAGGGGAGAGACCCCTTTTTATAGATACATTGAGTAAATTATGGCTATCGGATTAAAAATAATTTGGACACTCAGGATTGTGCCACGTCATCAGTCAACAGTACGCGGTTTGACTATGCGGCTTGAACAGTAACACGGTTTGGCCACGCAGTTTAAACAGTGACATAGTTTACACAGTAACGCGGTTTGGTTAAAAATAATCCCATGTATTGCATGTACCGTACGCTCATTTTTTGGTCCACTGATATGCTGCCACGTCATCGATCAACAGTGTATAAGAATTTTAGTCCAACAGGATCTTGACAACTCATCAGTCAATTCCACATCTTCGGTCAATGTCATGTCATCGATCCGTCTATGTGAACAGTGTCGTGAACAGTAACATAGATAGTACCGTACATGTGAACAATGTCATTTTTCCTTTTATGCTCCTCCTAAGGTTTTCGACTGTCGTGAGTTCAAAAGTGATGTCCGTTTTGCCATTTGATCTCTCATTTATTGTGAAATTACTATGATGACCCTAAAATACATAAAATACTTAATTAAAATAAAACACATATAATTAAATTACAAAAAGTTAAAACACATAAAAGTAAAGGTTGTTAGTAAGAATTGAAGTGTAAAATGATGGTTTTCTCCTTTATAAATATGCATTTTCTAACACTCAACAATCGCCAATTTAGGTGCAATCTCTTTTACTTATTTCTCTTACTATTGGCATTCATATCTTCTTTGTATTTTTACACATTGACATACACTTCTTTAGAATAAGAAACATTAATGATAATGTTTAGAATAAGTTTGAGGGTGAGGTATTTTTATTAAAAAAAATTTAAAAGATTATTAAAGTTTTCTGGGTATCTTGTATGATCATTTGACATTGGATGACATGATGACTTATATTATCTTTGGTTTTGAGTTATGCTACACCACATTAGCAACTTTGCATGATGATGTTAGTGACAACTATGAATTAAGAGATTTGATGAGTTAAATTGATTAAGTTATTTGAACGAATGTATATGTCATAATAAGTTTGAAGTGAGTTTTTGAACCTATTATTTTTTTTTTGAGTTTGCCTATTTTTCATTTTTACAGTTTAGTAGTTGTTTATTTTATATACAATCTCTATATTTTCTTTTAAGCCAACCATTATAAATGTGAAGATATATATATTCTGTTTTTTGGGATTAAAGTAAAATGAAGGAGAGTTGTTGGGCCATTATACAGATAGACTTTAGCTTAGGGTCGTCTTGTAAATTTGTGCTGACATGATTCTTTTAGACTTAAATCAAAATTATTTAGAAAGTAAATGACATGTTTTTATAGCATTTTAGTTATATTTTGTATGAACATCAATTTTTGTTTATTTTTAATAAATTTAGTTTGTTTTAGATTAATTTTTGCTTAGATCATATGTATAATTATAAGTGTTTGGAAGCTTAAATTTTAAGTAACATGTAGTAACTGTTGTTGTAGCACTTTTGCTGTAGCAATCCTAAAGCATTGATAGAGAAGATTTCGCTCGAGATACTTAGAAGATTGCGATATGGAGTTTCCAAAACTAGAATATGCGCTCTCTAGACTTATGGTTTCCTTAATTTTAAGTTATAAAATGAGCACACACACAGAGAAAAAGGGAAAGCCATCGCCCAAGGAGAAAAAATCGCAAAGAAACAACAAGAAAACAAAATTCAAGAGAGAAATTGAAGGCCGACAGAGGAGAAACTGCAGAAATAAAATAGAAATGAGCCATTCTTCTTATTTTCTTGTTTTCTATTTATTCATGTGGATCTATTTGATGGCTGAAACTCTTTTGTTTATTTATTTTATCTCAAATCATGAACTGAATTTGATTGTAGTTGAGTAATAAATGAACTTAAGGGATGTTTGACTGATATATGCATGTTACTCTGTGTTTGCTATAACATTTTGTCTTATTTGCATTTATTTTATTCTTTATTTTCGGCTGACCACCCATTTAACGATACTAGCTAAGAAATAGCCTAAAAAAGGTCTGATTCAGTGGATCTCATTAAGATAATACTTGGTTTTAGATTGAGGTTTTTCAGTTGAGTTAATCTCAATTTGAATAGGGTCATGCTTGATCTAAGTGATGAATTAGATATAAGTATTCATCTTGTAGGGTAAATAGAACCTAGATAGTTTAATGATATATTTAATATTAGCGTAACAATTGGTCACTGTTAGGTTGCATTAGATATAAGATATCAAACAGACGACAACTGAGGATGCATAAGGGATTCTGCCTAGCGCTGAAGTAGATGTTATTCCAATAGTACTATAATTGAAAAAATGTTAATGCCATTAAGTGAGTTTATGCACTCAACTACTCAATTCCCATTAGTTACATCCTTATATTTGACGTGAGAATCTCCTTTCTTTTATTTTATTTACTGCATTTTTACTTTGATTCGTTTGTTAGTTTCATTAGTTACTTTATTTTCATTTAAAACAAAACTACACTGTTAAGATTACTGTAGCAAATTTGATAACATCAATCTCTGTGGAGACAATCTGAATACTCATCAATAAATTACTTATCGTGTACACTTACATATTGACACCCATAGCATTAGAGATTTCACACACCATCTCGCTAGCTGCAAACACTAAAGGAAGTCAAGTTTTGTGTATAGTCCCAAAAACCTTAAACTAGAGGAAATATCATCGGGAAAATAAATGGAGAAGAGCTCATTGTTATATGTATACATTAATGTCTCATTGCAAAGATTCAACATGTTGATGCTTTTATTGCTTTACCAAGTGGACTAGGCATCTTAGAAGAAATTTTCACAATTGCATCATGGGCACAACTGAACATCCACCGACAACCTATTAGGCCATTGGATATAAATCATTACTATGGTCTTTTGATGATGTTCCTTTCACATTATCAGGTGCAACCTTGTAAACTTTATCTCTTTTTCTTTAGACATTGAGAACAATGCCTTAATTTGGTTAAGGGGAGGGGATAGCTCATATAACATGCTTTTGTGTGTTTGCTTGTTTTTTTTTTTAAATATTGTGTTTGTTTTACTTTAAAAAAATATTTTTTTCTAACTAACCAGATTTTTTTAAAGATGGCAAATTAGAAGAACAAAAGAAATGCATCATTTGTTCTTCTCTTCAAAAAAATTAAATTTGTAAGTCCTTCTCTCTAATAGCTTTTATTCATCCATTTTATTTCATATGATTATCTAATGAATGTTACTAGACCATTGCAACAAGCACATATCATGACACATGTGGATTGTAAGTTGAAATAACTAACATTTACATGGTGTTTGGATGGGAGAAGAGATTAAAGGAAAGGAAAATAATTTAAATTCAATCTTTATTTCCATTGTTTAGCTGGACAAAATATATAAGAATTTAATTTCCATTAGAATTTAATATCCATGGGCTGGAACTATTTCTTGCTTGCTCAATTCATGTTGTTCTTGTTTTACTCGTTCTCATATTAAGAATAAGCTGTTGAATCGTAAAGCAATTATCTCTGATATGATTTCATTTTAATACTTGTTCATACATCTTTGATAACTTAAGATAATATGGCTGCTAAATTCGATGTTCCACTTCTTCAATTCATAAATCTATTTTCAGTGGTAGTTACGTTAGGGCCTTTCAAAATTATAGATTACTCAAAATCTTTATTTTTGCTTCTAGGTTTCAAGTTTTTACTTTGCTAAGCTTCTTTGTTTTCTCCTACTTTATTTGCTCCCCTTGGACCTTCATAACTTATTTTTATTTTCTCCAGTTAAATTTCATACTTGGATAGATTGTATTAAAAATACTTTATTTTATAAAGGAGTTAGTGTGACATTTAAAATCTTGGGGGGTGTATATGTACATTTAAGCTGTTGGGAAAGGAACTCACAAAAGTAGCTATAAATTAAGGGTCCCTAGTCTTTCATTGCAAAAGACTTGCTAAGTTCCCTCTTCAAATTGTCAATATTATTAGCATCCTAACCAACAATCAACATGTCATCCACATAAAGTAAAAGAATGATAAAATCATTATCACCAAACTTCTTCACAAAAACACAATGATCACACATTGTCTTGTTAAAAACATGATTCTCCATAAAAGAATCAAACTTCTTGTACCACTGCCTTGGTGCCTGTTTAAGCTCATACAAACTTTTCTACAACTTGCACACAAGTTCTTCTTCACCTTTAACATTGATCCCTTCAGGTTGCTCCGTATATATTTCTTCCTCTAAGTCACTGTGCAAGAAAGTTGTCTTTACATCAAGCTATTCAATCTCTAAGTTCAAGCTAGCTGCTAATTCCGGAACAACTCGGATAGAAAATATCTTCATCACAGAAGAAAATATATCTTCAAAATCAATATATTTCTTTTGACCAAAACTTTTCACAACCAATCTAGCATTGTACTGCTATTGTGAGTTATTTTCAGTCTTTAACCTGTAAACCCATTTGTTCTTTAGTGCTTTCTTTCCTTTAAGAAGCTTTACTAAGTCATAAGTGTGATTCTCATTCAAGGATTTCATCTCCTCTTGCATAGCTTTAACTCACTCACTTTTTTGCTAATGAGACATGACTTCTTTAAAACATTCTGGCTCCCCTTCATCTGTAAGCATTACATACTCAAGTGGAGGATATCTAATAGAAGGTCACCATTCTTTGGTGGATCTCCAAAATTCTGGCTCAACTGGTGGTGTAGGTGGTTTTGGAGGCGCCTGGTCAATTGGTTCTGCTGGACCATCGTTGTTATCTTCTCCAATTCCCTTATGATCATTATGAACTACAAGTAGAGAAATTGAAGTTGGAATAATGGGAATCTATGGAGATAACTAAGGCTCGTCGCTTTTCTCTACATCACTAACTAACTGATCTTCAAGGAATACAACATCTCTACTTCTGATCAATTTTCTTACCACTAGATCTTATAATATGTACCTAAATTCTTCATGTCCATAGCCTAAGAAAATGCATTCCTTGACTTTATCATCAAGCTTTGATCTCTCATCTTTTAGGATATGAACATATGGTCTGCAACCAAACACTCTCAAGTGTTTGTAAGAAACATCTTTCCTAGTGTAAACTCTCTCAGGTACATCGCCATCTAATGGAGCTGAAGGAACAAAGATTAATCAAGTCAACTGCAGTACGCATAGGCTCCGCCTAAAAGGATTTAGGAAGTTTAGTATCAGAAAACATACACCTAACCCTCTCTTAAATTATTGTATTCATCCTTTTTGTATGTCTACATCTATCTTTTGTAAGATACGAAACAATATATTAATGAGATTAAAACGGACACTTTTAACAAAAGTCATGGCCCTAAAAAGATATCTTGTTCATCCTACACAACCATCCTATATCAGAAGAACCCCCACTGCCTGTTTTTGTGGCCCATGATTTGTGAAGAAAAAAAAAACTTGGCCACAAAAACATTAGCCTCTACATGAAAATATTAGTACTCTTAATTTAATTCAATTAGTTACTATTATAAGATTTATGATTTTATTTATAGTTTAATTATTATTTCAAAAGTTTAGTAGTCTTATTTTATTGTTAGGATGGCGTTTGAGTTGATAAATTATGACATAGCTTCTTTGTTATTTTTTTATACATATATCTTAAAATTGCCAAATTTTAAGCATGAAATTTTTTTAAGATTTTATAATTGCATATTAAGCTCTGCGCAGTCAAAATTTCATAATTTTTCTAATCCATCAAGAGTGTAGTGACGAAGTTGTTAAGACTAAAATTATTTGTCATTGTTTGCTATCTTAATTGATGTCCGTTCTGTATTTAGAACTCTAACTTTGCTTTTTTTTAGGCATGTAAGTATGCTCTTATCAATAATAATCTTGTAAATGTTAGTGATAAATCAAGGAGTTCTAATAGAGTAATTATATATGCAAGTAGATTCTAGAAAATTACTTCTCAACACAAAGTTGGATATTTATTTATTTATTTTTTTGTGCATGTCGTGTAAAATCCTAAAACTTGGATACGAATCACTTGATATATTAGCTAGTCTGTCTGTACAATTTATTTCGTTTGAATTCGTTGATCCTTGGTTAATTTTCTGATCTGGCATAGCCCCTTGCGTCATGTTTGGTTTGAAGAAGAGGGAGGAGAGGAAAAGAGTGGAATGGAGAGGAAGGGAGAAAAAATGAATGGAAAATAGTAGTGCAATTAAATTTTTTTGTTTGGTTTGATATAAAATTTGATAAGGAAATAAATTATAATTTTTTCTTTAGACAAATTTCTCATTTACCTTAAATATTAAACTATTTATATTATATAATTATATATATATATAATTATATAATATAAATATATATATATATATATAATAAAATGGTGGTCCAGTGGCCGGCGGTAGAGATCTAGCGACTTCTAGCGAAGTCCGACGATGGTCAGACGACTTCCGACTAGGTCCAATGGTGGTTCGGCGACATTCGGGCGAGTTTTGGTGGAGGTTCGGCGATCTTCCGGCGAGGTCCGACAGTGGTCCGGTGAATTTCTGGTGGAGGTCCATTTATAATATTAAGTCATTAAAATAAAATTATAAATAATAATTATTAATGACATTAAATAAGTTAAAAAATTGAAGGGTAATTTTGAAAACTTTAGTTTCTAATATAAGAGGAATTTAAATTCTTGACTACTTAGTGTGGAATTCAAATTCTACATTAAGATGGATATTAAGTACTAATAGAAATTAAATTCTTATATATTTTGTCAAACCAAACAATGAAAATAAAAAGAGAATTTAACTTATTTTCCTCTTCTACATTTTCTACTCCCAACCAAACACCACTTTGGAATCTTTGAAAAAATGAATAAGATTAAACTGAACAAAATCGGAACTATTTGGGTAATACCAAAATTTACAAACATTTAAAGGACTTTATAAATATTTCACAAGGGACACTAGGCATAAAACTCACGGCTCACTAGGGCTGGGCAAAATCGGGTTCGGGTCGGATTCGGATCAACCTGATCGGATTTTGGGTTAGTTGGGTTGGATAAAAGCTTAGTTCGGATCGAATCGGATCAGGTTGTAGGTTCAGGTTGAGTTCAAATCGGATTGGATATAAAGTATATACACAATTACACACGATCTACACATTTGTTCACTTATAATATATAAAGCATATACACTATCTTTGTCAATTTACACTATTAGCCCAAAGCTTTAAAAAGTCAAAAGTCAATAGCCAAATGACGCTTGAATCAGATGGAGCTTGCCGGGTCGAATGGAGCTTAAATCGGCTCAGGTGATGGTGGAGGATTGGAGGCGTGGAGGTGGCGCAGCAGATCTGGTACTTGGTGGCAACAGATTGGTAGATTCGGTATTTGCAGAGCAGCTTTGGTTGGTGTCGACTCTCGGCGGTTGCTGCATCTGGTGACCGGATCCAGCTTGCTCCTTGAACTTCATGTGTGTTTGACTATCTATGAATCGTGACTGTTTCGTTTGTTTGGCTGTGGGTGTGCACTGTGTAACTACCACTTGTCGTCGTCAGTTATGGGATGCGAGAGAGGGAGGTTGTAGCGTGTACGTCGCTGGTCGGCGGCTGTAGGTCAGTGTAGGCGTGAAGCCGTGAACTTTGTGTGTGATTGACTGTTTTTGTGACTGTGTTTCAGTGTTTATTTGTGACTCTGTGTGTAGATGGTGTGTGGATCATGTGGGTGGTGTGTGATTGTGCGGTTGAGTGTTTAAGATTTGATGGTGTGTGATTGTGTAGGTGAGTGAAGTTTGTCAGTTTTGGTTTTTAAATTTTTTTTGTTTTTTTTTATTTCGTGTCAACCTGATCGGATTTTCGGATCAGATCGGGTTTCATCCCGTTCATGATCCGATCGGGTTGACACAAATGAATCCGATCGGGTTTTATGCATAACCCGATCTGATCCGAATCCGATTTTTTTCGGATTGGATCGGGTATTTTGCCCACCCCTACGGCTCACACTTCTTATTTCTCTCTTATTCTTCAAATTTTACTTGATGCCTCCATCAAAGAGTCCAATGGTATTTATAGTAACATAAAACTAATACAAGCCACAGAAACGTTGAATTATAAGAATATGACAACTACATTTTACAAATATCACCAATTATTCAAGATATTTTGAGACTAAGATATTTTCACCACCATTTGATAGTTTTAGATTAGAGACATCTACCATTCTGTACACATTTTTTGATTTTTCTATGGATTGAGCTGTGAAATTGGGATTGTACAAATGTAATTGGATTTGGATCGTGAAATTGGTGTTGGAATTTTAACAGGAAAATCAGCGTACGAATAAATAAGAAAGACATTACAGTGTCCGTTTTGCTTTAATCTTTGCTGATTAAATCATGCTATAACTTTGAACTAGCTCAACTACATTTAGATCTGTGCATGAGTGGATCAGTTATGGTTAAAATCATCCATCCGTGCATGCATAAGCATCAGATCTGCATTGAGAAATAGGCGGTCATGTTCCAGAGGCATTATTCTCTCGCCAAGTCGAAAGGAAGAAAGGAAAATAGGAAATAAGCAGCAGCAAGAGGCATTGAGAGCTTCAGAATGCTTACCAAACAAAGAGGCCTTCTATTCGTCATGACTGAACAAACATAAAAATTGCTAAGGAAGCTCACATTTGCAGCATGGTCAAAAAAACAGAGGATTACAGCAGCTGTTGCATACGGTTAAAAGTTGATGAAATGGATTGCCAGCTGGCACCTGGTGGTTATGTAATCGCTTGCGCATGTGATGATCAGCTTAAGCTCTTTCAGTGCAGTACTATTGAATAATAAGAAATGATCTAGAAGCTTCTTAGATCCAGTTGTTATTTTCTTCAGCTTTCTTCAGAAAAATAATCATGCAACTTATTTTAAAAAAATTAGTTTATGTTGAATTGTCGATGATGCTTTTTTGCCTCGTAAAGCTATAAGCTACAAGTAACAATACTGGATATCGTAGAGATGGGAGTAATTGTTCAGACCATCCTTTTTGGAGGATCAGGACGGCATTGTGGGTAAATTAGTAAAACGTAACCCATTTTTTATACGATCGAAAGAGATCGTGTCTTTTTGGATAGCAAGTATATGGGGTTCTAGCTGATATGTATAGATTAACTTAATCAATAGATTGCCGCACAAAAGAACTTTTCTTAATTTATCTTTTTTCAGGAAAACATAGTACACCAATAAGATCTCTTGTTTATCTCAAAAGATTTTATAAATTGAGCTAAACCAAACTATGTCACTCGCATGGTTGACAGGTAACACCTATACTCATTATTTTATTTAGTTAAAAAAAAACAAAAGAGTAACACTATATTTAATCAGTGTGGATAATATTTCTCCTATATTGAGGGATAACAAGAAGATCAAGAATATCATCGTTAATCTCCTCATTAGCAATACTTACATATCATGAAAACATGAAGTCATCCTCCGACCAATCGTTTTAACCTGAAAAATTCATATTCAAATTTTTTTTTTTAAACTCGTGTATTAAAATTAAAATTATAATAAATGATATTTAAACCGAAGTTGCCCTAGAAACCTGCGCAAGGAGTTTCCATATCCTTCAAAGCTTCTGGTGAACCGTAATGCAAAGTAAGTTGCTTTTGTGAGTTCTTGCTATCTTCTTGTTTAACAATATGCAGATATCTATACATATGTGTGTGTGTGTGTATATAATATATATATAGACACACACACACACATTAACACAAGTGGCCTATGTGGTTTATGGCTATAATTCAATTGTGTGAATTACGTGGGAGCATGCATGGATCCCTTGGACTAACTAATAATTGCAGATAAAAGCAGAATTGTACACACATGCAGATAATAATTGAAAAAAAGTTTTTGATTCTTAATTTTTAATTTTTAATTTTAATTTCTATTTATATGGTTTATTTAATTTATAACAAATATGAATAAAAGTACATTTAAAAATAAGAGAAATATCGTAAAGTTATGCTGCTAAGAAAATTATTACCCATTATCAAAATTGTGAAGAATAAGTGGTGTATATTGATAGGAATAAGCAATATTGATGGAATCAAAACAATCAATCAAATGATTGATTGGCTCCATCTTAGTTAGTGATTAAGAAAGATTGATTGTCAATGAACATGAAGAATGATTGACTCTATCTTTGCTAATCAGTCAGTATTCCCAAATTATATTAATTGTATCATTTTTTCTAGGTTTTAAATCAATCATTATTCGAAATTATGTTAATTGTATTATTTCTTTTCCTTATTTCAAATATTTGTATAAATTGAGTTTTTATGGTATCAAAGCGGCTTTGAGAGTCTTCAAATTCATGGGTTTAGGCTTAGCCACCATGTCTATTATAGGTTCCCAAAGCATCGTGGCCTAAGGGAGAGAGAGATATGAATTCGTTTTTAATTGTTCTTCATTTCTTTTTCTTTTTCTTTTTTTGTAGTGGGGGGGGGGGGGGGGGGGGAAGGGTTTTCAACCCATTATCAACCGCCCACTTCCGCTGTCACAAAGGAAATGATGTAGAAAGAAAAAGTGAATGAAGATAAAATCCTTGAGTGAAGATTTCTTTAAAAAAGATCAAAGCAATAACTTTCATATTAGAAAAATTCCTTAATCAAATAAAAATTGCATATGGAAACAATTGGAAGATTTCCTAGATAAACTTCAAAGAAATGCTTTCTGAATTATTGCATGACACTTGGAAATCAAAATGAAGGATTTAAATTTTTCAAAGACAAGTTAGGAGTTCAAAAAATTTCTTTGTCAGGTTGAGAGAGAATGACAAGAAGGAAGCAATATTAATGGAATCAAAACAATCAATCGAATGATTGTCTCCATCTTAATTAGAAATTAAGAAAGATTGAATGTCAATCAACATAAAAATATTGATTGACTCAGTCTTTTCTAATCAATTATTATTTCCAAATTATGTTAATTGTATTATTATCAATCATTATTCTCAAATTATATTTATTGTATCATTTCCTTTTTAATGTTTTAAATACTTGTATAAAATGACATTTCGTGCTCATGAATCAATAAGAGTAAAATTTGTATTCTTTAAATTGTTTTTGAAAAAGTTTCATATATTAATTCGATAGGGAGGAAATTGACAATTTTCTACAATGAAATGACATCCACTACTCATTACCTAAATATTCGTATTAATAAATTTAATTCTTACCCATTTCAAACTCCCTCTTTCTCTCACTTCACCTTATTGGAGCTAACCTAGTCGACCTTGCTTAGCAAGCATTATTTGTCTTCAATTATGTTTGCTGCTTCCTTAAGATTCCCTCAACACAACAAATGACCTTTTCATCCTGAAGAGGCCAGAGTATTAATAACAAATGTATAGTAAAAGACTTGATATGAAGAAGACTTGATGAAGAAGATTAAAACATCATAGAGAGATGAAACATCATATGCGGCCAAATAGGGTTTCTTTTTGTTCTCTAGTATGACTGTTTCTCTGATATAAAATACAATATGTCTTCTTCATTGTCGTCAATGTGTGAAATACTTCAAGGTGTAGTATTTCACCCAAGCCCTATTAGAGGACTACTATGATATACTTCCTTAAGAGTCCAATATTTCATAAATAATTGACATTGATATACTTACCAATTTAGTAGTCATCTTTATTTGGAACTTGATTATAATGTAATCTTACTTGCACACCAATTTGCTTCTCTGTGACTCCAAAAAAATTCCTCAATATTGCACAAAAAACTAATCCAATTAATTCCCTAGGATAGACAAATCCCTAATAAAAAGAAATAAATGAATTACAATATTATTTACAAAACGATGCTAATGATAAAAATCCTAACACATATTGACAAGTCATTTGATAAGGCATTTTAAGGTGACGTAATGTTGAAATTTTCTCAAAAATAATATAAAGAAGATAAATTTCTCTCTTATAAATTAATGAGCACAATGACTCCTCAGTTTATATATTTGAAATATAAAAGGAAATGATACAATTAACATAATTTAGGAATAATGATTCATATTTAGCAAATATTGAGTCAATCAATCTTTCTTAGTCAATAATTAAGATGAAGACAATCAATCAAATAAATAATTATTTTGTTTTTATCAATATTGTTTGATTCTTATCAAATGTTAACTTGTATCTGAAATACAAACTTTCAAAAGTATAACATTTACTCAAATGAAAACAAATCAATTTTATAATTCAATTAACCAGCCTCATTAGGATTTTTCATGTATTGAGAGACTATAAGAAGATTGAGATTGTCATACGCTACGTCATTAGTTTATATCCAGCATTGGCTAAAAAAAGCACCCTTCTTTGTAATAAGCGTCTCAAACCATTCAGTCTTACCTAAAAACTTTATTATAGAAAATTAATTAAAAGATGACATATTATTAATATAAGAACTAGAAATAGAATTCACATGAAATGGTCCTAACCTGAAGTACCTGAAAAGCTGATAAAAATCAAGCAATAGCAATGGAAAAAAATCAAATGATTGGTTGTCTCTATATTGTTGATTTTGAAAGATTGATTATAAATTGAAATAAAATTTAATTGACTCTATTAGTATTAATCAATCGTTATTTCAAATTATGTTAATTGTATCGTTTTCATTTTCATGTTTCAAGTATTGTATGAATTGAGTTTTTGTGCTCATGTATAAGTAAGAGTGAGATTTATCTTCTTAATTTATTCCTAAAAATTTTCATGGTAGTAGACAAGTTTGAAAGTCCTAAATTTGTGGGTTTTTGCTTAGCCATCGTGTCGATAATATGTTTCTAGGGCATGGTGGTCTAAAGGAGAGATGTGCGTTCCTTTTTTATTGTTCTTCAATTTCCTTTTTCATTGTTCTTCAATTTAATGTATTTTTTATTTCTATTTATTCTAAAACATCGGAATCAATTATTTTTTCAGTTAGTAGAGACAAATGGTATTTTTGTCAACATTTTAACAATGGATACCAAGAACCCTCTTGCTATTTTTGCCGTTTATTTGGAAGTCAAATACTAAATTTACAGTTATGATGTCAAATACTAAATTTACAGTTATGCACATATCATGTCATCACTGGCTTCTATACATGGAACGATATATTGACTGTCTTTCTAGAGTTTTTAATTTGATTTAAAACATTTTAATTATTTAAAAATTAAAAATAAAACGCATCCATTATATATATATAATAACAGATCATTCAAAGGCATTTTATTTATTATTTTTTTTACATTATTGGCAAACTCGGTTAGCTTATCCCAAAAAAAAAAGAAGCTAAAGTGACATGTGGTGTCTTAAAACATTTTAAGAAGGGTTTCTGGTGTCTATTGTTGAAAATTTGGATGTCTACATGACCATTTAGCCAAATTATGGCTGGTGTAGATATGCTTTCCCTAATTCATTAAAACAATATATGGGTTAAAGATGGTGTATCATGGAGCATTTTTTTTTCTGTTCAATTATACTGTTTAGGCTCTAATATTAATTTATGTTAGGGACATTTTAGTAATAAAATTTTAATTTAAAACCAGATCTAATGAACATTTTTTAGGGTTTAGCAGGCCATTCTTAGATAAGTCACACCAAACTGGTAATAAGTTATCAATTATTTATATTTACATTAAGGGTAAACTTCAATTTACCCCAAATGAATTGACAATCTTAAATTTTCCAAGCATGCTTACACCCTCAAGATTTGGAGAAATTGTCACAAAGACATCAATTTTTTAATAGGAGACACCAAGAATCCTTTTTACCAAAATATCCTTTGACTCTATTAACCCAAAAAATTGACTCTAAAATTTTATAATAAATAAAAATATAGCATTAAAATAAATGTAATAATATATTCATTTTAAAATAAATCCAATATTTTAAAAAATATTTTTATATTTTACAATCGATTAGACCTATTTTATATTCAAAAATATTTTTTCCCAATCATTAAGACGAGCTTTTTTTGAGTACATATCCTTTTTAATAATAAGAAAAATATTTGTTTCATCCCTTTATTTCAGGTTAAGCGTTTGGATTATTCTCATATTTTAAAAATACTCTTATTATTAATTCAGTTACCCTCCTATCCTTACTTTTTCTAAACTTTTATAGTTATAACCTTTAAATTAATTTAGAAAGTTTAAAGTTGCACATATATCAAGCCTCGGCTAGGACATAATTAGCAACAACAGATGGAACATATGAATAGTGTTTGGAGCATCACAGATGTTTCGTTCGAATTCTTTATAAGAGAATAGAGGGGTTGATGTGGAGGGTTTCTCGCTCCAATTAATTGATCATCTTTCCGAATTTTTAATCCATTCCCATGTCAACCGAAAACATATTAATTAATGGAAATCAAATATTTAAAAAATATAATAATAATAATAATAACTTAGCTAATAATTTATAACTATCAAATTAATTATTAGTTTATCTACAATTATTTTGATAGTTATAAATTATTGGCTAATAATAAAAATAAACAAAATAATTGTAGATAAACTATTAATTAATTTGACAGTTATAAATTATTAGTTAAGTTATTACTATTATTTTTTTAATATTTGATTCCCATTAATTAACATGTTTTCGGTTCACATGGGAATGGATTAAAAATTCGGAAAGATGACCAATTAATCTTAGTTAATTCCGATAGCTAGCCCTGTATTTTTTTTTTTTCTGAGAAGAGCTAGCCCTGTACTTGGTTACGAATTAATAATTTGCTGGCAATATCAATTAATTTATTCTGTCTTCCCCTACAGGCAATATGGCTACATAAAATTCATTTCTTTTAAATTCCAATATCGATGTGGAAATTCAACATCAACATTCAACAGCTGTTAATCCGTAATCTTTTAATTAAGGGTCCCGCTATGTTACACCAGCTGTAAGCAACAGCAATTATATGTCAAGTTAAGCCACGTACTCGCGGCACGTGGAGCTGCGGGGGCAGATTAATTGACTTGAATAGCAGGTTGCAGTGCGGCAGTCCGGCCGGTTATGGGGTTTTCTCTCTGTATCCCCTAATTTTCTTTTTTACAATTTTGTAAAACACTTTCTCTCCCCAAAAATTAGATCCGTTTTCCTCTCTCTAAATAGTTCCAACCCAATCTAAATCGATTAGCCATGTTGGGTATTAAGATGCTGCAATTTTTTAAGTTACAAGCTCTGAAAAAAGAAGATGTAACTAGGAAATTTTTTTGTAATATGTGATTTTTAAAAAATAATCTTGACAAACTTATAAGTTTGATATTATAGGTTTTTCATCATCTAAGAAGTTGATCAAATAAACATAACTTTTAAGTCAGTATAGTTAGTGTTTCATAAACACTTCAGTACTGTAATTTAAATTACGCATATTTTAAATTATAATTTTAAACATTGTTAAGTACAGAAATATTTAATCAACAAGAACACTATGAAAGGAATAATAGATTATTCTATATTTGTACAATTTATTGTAGTTAAATAGGAAGTAACAAGTAGAAAATTAAAAAAAAGGGATTAATTACTAAACAAAGTAATTTGTTAGAAAAAAAATTTTATATGTACTCAATTCTTATTTGTCCTTAAATATAATTTTATTTAAAGTGACTTTTATAAAGATAATGAAGAGTGCCAATGGCTTCAATTTTTGTTAAAAATTAGAGTGTTCAGACTGAAATTTAGAGGGTGAACAACTCTACCCTTATTTTATTTATTTTTATTATTAATTGGTACAAACTTGATCCCCGTCGGCATCGGGGTATTTTAATCAAACTCAATCTTTCTGTCAGTGATCCGACCGATGTAGGAAATTCAACGTCAACATTCAGCAGCTGTGATCCCCTCATCTTTTAATTAAATTTCAGCTGTTGATCAGCACTTAGGAAACGTCAGCCGTTGATCCATTATATACACTGCATGCATTAACGACGCTGCGATCATCCCACCTTCGTTCCATATATATGTGTATTATGTCAAACAGGAAACAAAAGCAACTTACTTTTGAGTTTTGATTACAGTTCATCACCTGAAGCAAGCAAGATCTTTTCTGATTTGAAAAATATGGAAACTCCCTGCGCAGGTTGTAAGCCAACCCTCAATTTCATTTCTAATTCTTATTTTTAATATATACTTTATAAATAAAATTTTCTAATATGAAAATTTTCAGGTAACGTCTGGTTGGAGGGCTTCACTGTTTCGTTTATAAGCTTGAATGATGATGAGAAAGTGAATGACAGCAACCTTGATCTTCTTGTTGTTCCTCAATATGGGAGAAATCTTGATTACACTGGTTAAGTGGGTGCAGTGTTACTCTTTTATACAGTGTTTAATTAAATAAAACAATAGATACTGTTACTGCTGTTAATTGTGAGTGTGTCGAATTTGGTTTAGTTAATTGAACCACTAAGATCTCTTGAGATATGCAAGGGATTTTTTTTTTTAATTTGTGTCCATGTAATTTGTCTTCCTTAATTAATGAAATTATTTTGTGCCAATGTGTTAATTCCATTCGTCCATAGAAGAAGATAAAATTGCATGGTATTTTTCATATTAGTCTAATTAATTATGCTCTCTATCTTTTTGAATTAATATTATTATTAAACAAACTCTATACATAGTTAGCTAATTGTCGCAGATCCCAGGCGAACCAAGATCTTCATAACTAATTAGAATTAACGTGTATATTTTTCAAGAGTAATGATACAGCCACAAACTCTTGTATAAATTTATTTTGTACAAATTGACGTAGCATTAATTCATTGGTTGAATGAAAATATAAAATAATAAAAACAAATCACGTGGGTCAAGTGATATTTAATTCAACCAATCTTATCATGCCACATCAGTTTGTACAAAATAAGTTTGTACAAGAATTTGTAGCTATATCATTACTCATTTTTCAAATAGTGTGTATCATTGGAAACAGCAGCAATAGGATAATTAAGTGCCAAAATTGTTGAATTGTAACTTATCTCTCTTTAATTGGCCCAAGAGGTCGATAGCAATCCGCGAATATATCCTTGTCATCTAGCAAAACATTAATTAATGTAATTGTAAATAATTTATGACTTAAGTTAGGCTCGAGGTTAATTATTGGAAGATATTAATGGGGTACAAAGACTTTAGTCTGCTGGATGTGTGGGGTACTTTAATTAATTATAAGTACCCTACGGCCCGACCTTATTCTTTTTATCAACCAATACACCTGGTAAGTCCCTAAAATTAGCACCCCATAAACGAAAGGTATTGAGGACAATTAGTTAAGAGCACTAAGCAGAATGCGTGTTTAAACGGGACAGAGGTAATGTGTGCATATATATTTTAGAAATATTCGAATCTAGGATTTTGAATTTTGCTAAAGTCCGAAAAGTTATTAAATCATATGTTTTGATAGTATAATGACATTATATTATTAAACTATATGCCTTAATACCTTTCCCGATTTTAATAAATTTAGAATACAAGATTAGACCAGTACTCACTCTCTCTCTCTCTCTCTCTATATAAATTCTCAAGTGTCGGCACCCTCATTTTTTTTATCCGAACCTGCTATTAAGCTACATGGTTTAATAAAGTCAGTATTCAATTCACTGTAAAGCCATAACTCTCAAATTGTGAATCTGCACTGACTATTAAATCATATGACTTAATAGCACATCCGCATGAAAAATAAAAAAATGAGGGTATCCGCACATAAGAATGACTCATATATATGATAACATTAGATCAATTTTATCTCTATATATTTTGATTTTACAAAAATAATTTTTTTCCCAAACATTAAGACGAACGTTTTTTGAGTATATATCCTTATTATTAATAAGAAAAATATTTCTTTCATCCCTATATTTCATGTGAAGCGTTTGCATTGTTCTTATATTTTAAAAATACTTTAAAATACTCATGTTGTTAATTAAGTTACTCTGCTATCCTTACTTTTTCTATAGTTATAACCTTTAAATTAATTTACAAAGTTTAAAGTTGCACATATATCAAGCCTTGACTAGGTCTTAATTAGCAACAATGGATGGAACATATGAATAGTGTTTGGAGCATCAGAGATGTTTCGTTCCAATTGCTTATAAGAGAATAGAGGGGTTGATGTGGAGGGTTTCTCGCTCCAATTCGTTGTGGTGGTCCGATGAATTTTGTACGTTTTGTGAATAAGTTATATAATTTGTTACTTACTCGTTGCTTATACTTCAAAAGCCGGTATATTATATGATGTTGCATGATATCAGTCTCCACTCTCCATTCTCCCTCAATCCTTGATTGGCAAACAAGACAAATTATCATCTTAAATCTGACTTAAGAAGCCTTAACTAATAGCAACACAAATTTTGAGAGCAGATGAGAGAGAAAAAAAAATTATTTAAAAAAATTCGTACTCAAATTTTTTATATATTCAATTTCTTGAAGTTTAATCACTGTCAATCTGCCACATGATGGATAAAGATATAAAAACAAATTTTATTTATTTATGTTGCCTGTAGGGAAAAACACAATAAATTAATTGATATTGCCAGCAAATTATTGATTCATACCCAAGTAAACAGATAGCTGTTGAAATTAATTATGATTTAATCTAGAAATTCGTAGCCAGCCATCGTCCCAGACCGAATCGGAATCTCAATCATTTTTTATCAGAGAAATCCGATCGATGTAGGAAATCTAATGTCAACTTTTAACAGACGCGTGGTACTTGAATGTGTATAATGTAACCCTCCTTACACACCAATTTGCTTCATTGTGACTCCAAAAATATTCTTGAAGATTGCACAAAAACTAATCTGATTAATTCCCACGGCTAGACAAATCCCTAATAAAAAGAACTAAAGAAATTATAATATTATTTACACAACAATGCTAATAATAAAAATCCTAACACGTATTGACAAAGTCATTTGAAAGGGTATTTTGAGGTGACACAATGTTGAAAACTTTTCAAAAGTAATATAAAGAATATAAATTTCACTCTTATAAATTAATGAGCACAACGACTCCTCAATTTAAATAAGTATTTGAAATATAAAAAGAAATTATACAATTAACATAATTTAGGAATAATGATTCATATTGAGCAAATATTGAGTCAATCAATTTTTATATTAATTTACAATCAATCTTTCTGGTTAATGCCTCGATCTGGATAAAAGGAGGGGATAGCTCATATAACATGCTTTTGTGTGTTTGCTTGTTCAAAAAAAAAATATTGTGTTTGTTTACTTTAAAAAACATATTTTTTTCTAACTAACCAGATTTTTTTAAAGATGGAAAATTAGGGGAACAAAAGAAATGCATCATTTTCTCTATTTTGTATTTTTTTAATAAAAGTTATTTTTGTTCTTTTCTCTTAAAAAAAATTAAATTTGTAAGTCCTTCTCTCTTATAGCTTTTATTCATCCATTTTATTTCATATGATTATCTGATGAATGTTACAAGACTATTCTAACACGCACACATCATGACACATGTGGGTTGTAAGTTGAAATAGCTAACATTTACATGGTGTTTGGTTGGGAGGAGAGATTGAAGGAGAGGAAACTAGTTTAAATTATGTCTTTATTTCCATTGTTTAGTTGGACGAAATATACAAGAATTTATTTTTTATTAAAATTTAATATCCATGGGCTGGAATTATTTCTTGCTTGTTCAATTCAGGCTGTTCTTGTTTTACTCGTTCTCCTATTAAAAATAAGTTGTTGAATCATAAAGCAATGATCTCTGATATGATTTCGTTGTAATACTTGTTCATACATCTTTGATAAATTAAGATAATATGGCTGCTAAGTTCGATGTTCCTCTTCTTCAATTCATGAAGCTATTTTCAGGGGTAGTTACGGTGGGGCCTTCCGAAATTATAGATTACTCAAAATCTTTGTTTTTACTTCTTGGTTTCCAGTTTTTACTTTGCTAAGCTTTTTTGTTTTCTCCTGCTTTATTTGCTCCCCTTTGACCTTCATAACTTGTTTTTATTTTCTCCAGTAAAATTTCCTAGTTGAACAGATTGTATTAAAAATACTTTATTTTAGAAAGGAGTTAGTGTGACATCTTGGCGGGTGAATATGTACATTTAAGTTGTTGGGAAAGGGACTTAAAATAGGATGTGTACTATAAATAAATAGGCAGAAAAATAAACCAACAAAATTCAAAGCAAAAACCAACTACAAGAGATACAAATTTTATATGGAAAACCCAAAGTGGGAAAAAGTATAGGACCGTAGTCCAATATAATCATCCAATATGTTATTAGGATTGCAGCACTAATTCTTATCTAAATAATACTAGAAGCTACCAATATTAAGAATTTCAATATTTTTGCCTTACAGTAAAAGCTTAATAATTATCTTTCTAACAAGTACATATCTTAAATAATAGTCAAAGAGAGGATAAAATAAAAATCAAGACTAGTGAAATTTTAGAGGGTGGTGCTAGGAATTTACCCTCAAAATTTGGGAGAAAACGAAGTTAATTTTACCTTCCGATCGCCCAATTAAAAATTAAAAATCTTACCCCCAAATAGTCTCAACTCTACTATCTCTTCCTTTCTCTCTTGCCTTTTTCTTCTCTCAAAAGGTTACTGCCGCCTCCACTTATGCTTGTTTATGTAACCAAATATCATGGTAAATTTCTTTTCCCTTTAAGTTTCCTTTAATTATTGAATTACCCAAATTTATTAAACCTTAGGCCTGAGCCACCCAAATGAGATGGACCTAACAAATCTCCCCTTCTAGATCATGTGTGGGCACCATCAAGCCCACTTTTTGCATACAGCTTTTCAGCTTCTCCTTGGGCAATGGCTTTGTCGTCATATCTAACCCATTCTCCATTGTGTGTATCTTCTAAACCTGAAATTGTTTCTTGTCAAGTACATCTCGTATCCAATGGTACCTCACATCAATATGCTTAGATTTTGAATGGTATGTTGAATTCTTTGCCAAGTGAATGACACTTTGATTGTTGCAGTACATAATAAAGTTGTCTTGCTTCACACTCAACTCTTGTAGGAAATTCTTCTTCCACAAGGTTTATTTGCAACCTTTAGTAATTGCAATATACTTTGCTTCTGTGGTAGACAAGATAACACACTGCTAAAGTTTAGACTGCCATAAGACTGCTCCCTCTGTAAAGGTGAGCAAATATCCTGACAGAGATTTTCTTGAATCAACATCTCCTATCATATCTGCATTTATGTACACTTGTAACACATGTTTGTCACCACCAAAACATAAACATGCCTCGGAAGTGCCTCTGTGATATTTGAGAATCCACTTTACTGATGTCCAGTATTCTTTGCCCGGATTGAAGAGAAACCGACTAACTACACTAACTGCATGAGCAATATATGGTCTTGTACAAATCATGACATACATCAAACTACTAATTGTTGAAGCATAAAGAACTCCTCTCATTTCTTGCTTTTCTTCCTCACTTGTAGGACAATGTTCATAAGTAAGCTTGAAATGACCTGCAAGTGGAGAACAAACAGATTATGCCTTACCTATGTTAAATCTTTCAAGAACCCTTTCAACATATGCTTCTGAAGATAACCATAACTTCCCAACTTTTCTATCATGGGAAATTTTCATGCCAAGAATTTGTTTGATCGGTCCCTAGACTTTCATTGCAAAAGACTTGCTAAGCTCCCTATTTAGATTGTCAATATTATTAACATCCTAACCAACAATCAACATGTCATCCACATAAAGTAAAAAAATGATGAAATTATTATCACTAAACTTCTTCACAAAAACACAATGATCACACATTATAGTTAGAACCTCTAGAGATGACTGAGGTTCGTCACTTTTCTCTGCATCACCAACTCACTGATCTTCAAGAATGCAACATCTCTACTTTTAATCAATTTTCTTGCCACTGGATCTCATAATATGTACTCAAATTCTTCATGCCCATAGCCTAAGAAAATGCATTCCTTGACTTTATCATCAAACTTCGATCTCTTATCTTTTAGGATGTGAACATATGCTCTACAACAAAACACTCACAAGTGTTTATAAGAAACATCTTTCCCAGTCTAAACTCTCTCAGGTACATCGCCATCTAATGGAGCTGAAGGAGAAATGTTAATTAAGTCAACTGCAGTACGCATAGCCTCCGCCTAGAAAGATTTAGGAAGTTTAGCATTAGAAATCATACACCCGACCCTCTCTTAAATTATTCTATTCATCGTTTCTGCAACATCATTATGTTGAGGTGTTTTTAGTACAATCTTATCAAGTCTTATTTAATGGGATCTGCAATACTGCTCAAATGATTCTCTATACTTACCCAATTATCTTCCCTGACGCGTTTTAATTTTTTCATGTCCCTCTCTTAAAATAAGAATGGAAGAACTTAAATATATCAAGCACCTAATCTTTAGATTTCAAAGCAAAAACTCAAAGTTTTCTAGAACAATCATCAATAAAGGTCACAAAATAAAGTGCATTTCCTATTAATCTACTTTGTATCATAAAAACATCAGTGTGAATCAAATAAAATGATTGTGACTTTCTAGATGGAGAAAAACTTTTAAAAGCTACTTTATGTGTCTTTTCAATAAGCAATAAATACAAGTCTCTATGGATATACATGCGAAGCTAGGTAGAAATTATTTTCTAGCAATAGTTTCCAACCCTTTATCACCAATGTGACCAAGCCTTTTATGACATGTCTCAATGTCAAAATATTTTACAGACACATTCACATCTTCTTTCTTGATCTTGGCTTCTAACACATAGAGAGTGTTTACTTTCCCCCCCTTAGCTAACACTAGGGAGCCTTTGGTGAGCTTCTATTTTCCTTCACCAAATTGGTTAATATAACCATTATCATTAAGCTTGCCTGTAGAGATCAAATTAAGGCGAATATCTAGTACATTTCTAACATCTTTAACCAACAACTTACAGCCAATGCTGGTTTCCAAACAAATATCTCTTATGCCTACAATCTTGGATGCCCTTTCATTTCCCATCTAAACATGGCCATAATAACCGTTAACATAAGATGTGAAGTAATCACGATGTGCAGTAACATGAATTGAAGCACTCGAATCAATCACTCAATCACTGGTATGGCAAGTGAGATTTACTGAGCTCTCATCATAAACAATACCCAAATCATCGTCAACTATGACTGCAGTGTTCTCTTTATCATTTTTCTTGGCATTACTCTTTTCTTTCACCTGTTCTCTTTTCTACAATCTACACTCCCTTTTAATGTCACCCATTTTCTGACAATGAAAGCACTCTATGTTGCTCCTTTGAGACTTAGATCTTCCTCTGAGGTTATCATTGTTCTATCGGCGGGACTTTGGCTTCTTCCCCACCTTTCTTGCTTTTATGAAACAAGTGCATCTGACTCAGAGGAAACTATTTGAACACTTTTTCTTCTAGATTTTTCATTCAGCAGCATATTTAGAACTATATCCAAGGTTAATTTTCCGTTCGATGCTGAATTATTCACCGACATTAATAATGTCTCCCAATTGTTAGGCAAAGAACTAAGCAATAACAATACTTGTAACTTATCATTTAAAATAATTTTCATAGTAGTCAATTGATCAACCAAGTCATGAAACTCACTAGTGTGTTCAGTTATATTGTGCCCCTCCTTATATTTCTAGTTAACAAGCCTTCTCATCAGAATGACTTTATTATGTGCTATTGGCTGTCACAAATCATCTCTAATTTTCTCTAAAGAACATCAGCCCTAGATTCCTTTGCGATATGGTGGTACACACTCTGATCAATCCATGATCTAATAGTACCTATGGCCTTCTGGTTTAATTAAGCCTATTTCTTATCATCTAAATCTATAGGTTTAGCTTCTTCGCCTTTAATGGGTTCATCTAAGTCTTTCATGTATAACAAATCTTCCATCATAGACTTCCAAATTCTATAATTTCATGATTTTAATTTAATCATGCGTTCCGAGGACTCCCCCATCTCAACCACACAAGTGATAAAAAAAACCTAAAGCTCTGATACCACTCTATTGAGAAAGAGACTGATAAAAGCAATTATAAATTAAGCGGAAACAAAACTCTTTCCCTCTTTGTGTGACTAAAATAGGATGTGTCCCATAAATAAATAGGCAAAAAATAAACCAATAAACTCCAAAGCAACAACCAACCACAAGAGATACAAATTTTACGTGGAAAACCCAAAGCGGGAAGAAGTATGAGACCGTAATCTGATATAATCCTCTACTATATTAATGGGCTTGCAGTACTAATTCTTGTCTAGATAATGTTAGAGACTACCAACATCAAGAATCTCAATATTATTGCCTTACAATAATAGCTTAATAATTGTCCCTCTAACAAGTAGGTATCTTAAATAATAACCAAAGAGAGAATAAAATAAAAATCAAGACAGTAGGATTGTAGAGGGCGATATCAGGAACTTACCCTCAAAATTTGGGAGAAAACGGAGTTAATTACGTCTTTCAAACGCTTAATTAAAGATTGAAAATCTTGCCCCTAAATAGTCTCAACTCTACTGTCTCTTCCCCTCTGGTTGTTCCATTAATATCTTCTCACTGAGATCTCCATGTAGAAAAGTAGTCTTCATGTCCATATAATCCAACTCCAAGTCATTGTATGCTGCATTTAATAATAAGACTTTTATTGAGCTGTGTTTGACCACAAGTGAGAACACTTCATTAAAATCCACTCACTCTCTCTGGGTGAACCCCTTTGCTACAAATGTAGCCTTGTATCTGGCTGGTTCAACTTCTATGACTCATTCCTTTATCTTATATATCCATTTACAGCCTACTAGTTCTGGTCAACTGGTTTCTTTACTAAAGTCCAGGTTTTATTCTTTTTTAGAGAGGCCATTTCTTCTTCCATGGTAGACACTCACTTTCCTTTATATATGTTTCTCATAGCTTGCTTGTAGGTTGCTGGTTCTTCACTTATTTCACTTTCAGCTACCACCAAAGCGTAGAATATAAGATCTGCAACTCTATATCTTTAAGGCATTTTAATGGTTCTTTTCACTTTATCCCTTGCTAGTTGGTATCCTTCTAGTTCTGAATGTGTTTGTTTTGCATATTGTTTTGCTTCTTTTGGTGACTCCACCTCCAGCTCAACAACTTCCTTCTTTTCTGAACTTGGATTAGTGATTTCAGTTTCAACCCTTGACTGTGTCAGTGCTTTCTCATCAAATACAACATCTCTGCTAATAAAAGTCCCGGTGGGTTTCCCATTTATACTCTATATTTTGTACCCTTTAATGCCCTCAGGGTAACCTATAAAATAACCTTTCACAGCCCTTAGTTTCAGCTTACCCTGTCTAATGTGTGCATAAGCAGGGCTACTAAAGACTTTTAGATTGCTAAGATCAGGTGGTTTTCTAGACTAGGCTTCATGTGGTGTTTTAAACTCCAGAGTTGATGATGGACTTCTATTAATGAGATATGCAACAGTAACAATAGCTTCAGCCCAAAAATGCTTGGAGAGATTTGACCTCAACAACATGCATCTAACCTTCTCAATCAAAGTCCTATTCATCCTTTCAGCAAGGCCATTTTACTAAGGTGTATTCCTTACTGTCTTGTGCCTTGCAATGCCCAGCTTTCTACAGAATTCATCAAATTCATTGCTGCAGTATTCTAGCTCATTATCAGTTCTGAGTCTCTTCACTTTTCTACCCATTTGATTCTCTATTAGAGTTGTCTATTCTTTGAACTTATCTATGGCTTCACTCTTATGCTTCAAGATGTAAACCCAAAGCTTTCTTGAGTAGTCATCTATGAAGGTGATAAAATATCTAGCTCCCCCATAAGATGGAATTTGGGAGGGTCCCGATATGTTAATATGGATGTAGCCCAGGGTCTGTTTAGTTTCATGCTTGCCTATGTTAAACTTTAGTCTGGTGGATTTATCAAACACACACTTTTCACAGAATTCCAGTTGAGAAACCTGATCATGTCCAAACAAACCTTGTTTCTCTAGTTCTTTCATACCTTCTGACTCATATATTCAAGTCTTATGTGCCAAAGCTTGGTTTTATCACTACTTATACTTGCATTTACTCTAAGCTGAGGTACTGACCCAACTAAAACATACAAACCATTTCTTCTAATGCCATTTATTATGACTTCACCCTTATTTAGGACCTCAATTTTCCCATTTTCAGCCTTAATGCTACAACCCATTTTATCAACCATCTCAAAAGAAATCAAGTTTTTTTCCACTTCAGGGACATACCTTACTTGTTTAAGCTCCTTGGTTTTTCTATCAAACTTCTGAATGTTGATAGTTCCCATTTCAGTGACTTTGCAAGCAAGGTTGTTTCCCAGCAAAACTTTCCCACCAACTATTCTCTCGAAAGTCTTAAAGAATTTTTTATTTAGGCACATGTGAAAGGAACATCCAAAATCAAGAATCCACTCAACTATAGGTTTTTTTTCTGCAGTAATGAGAACATCTGCACCTTCAGCATCCTATTCATCTTCAGATGCAATTGTTTCTTTTCCATTTGTCTCATTTTGCAGCTTTTCAAGTTTCTTTTTCTCGAAACAAACTTTGATCCAATGCCCTTCCTTTTAACAGAAGTAACACTTCCTTTTCTTCTTTTTCTTGTCATATTTTTCTCTCTTATTTTGTTCTTCTTATCTTTGTTTATTTTATTTTTTATTTGGCTTTGATAACTAATCCATCTCCTATAGCTTGATCCTAATATTTTCTTCAAGTCTTTAGATTCAAGTGCATTTTTGACATCCTTCAAGGTGAGAGTATGTCTTCCATAGAGCAAGGTATCCACGAAATGTTCATAGGAGTCAGGTAGTAAGCTCAACAAAATAAGGGCTCTATCTTCATCTTCAAGCATGACATTAACGTTTTCAAGGTCGAGTATCAATTTATTGAACTCATCAAGGTGGTCTTTCATGGTTGTCACTTCCTTCATTGAAAACGTGTAAAACTTTTCAGTGTAGAACTTCCTCTTCATGTACAATCTTTTAGCCAAAGATTTTTTCAAGAAGAGTTCTTCCAGTTTAGCCCATAATCCCGAGGCTATCTTCTCTTTGGTTACTTCTCTCAACACTTCATCAGACAAGTGTAGAATGATTGTGCTGTGAGCTTTATTATTTATCGTTCTTGAGTCTCCACCCAAACTTGAAGATCCTTCTTCCTTTTCTTTTTTGGACTTTGATTCTTCTTCGTCATCGAGGGCACTATCCAAGCCTTGTTGAATCATAATGGCTCTCATCTTAAGACTCCACAAGTAGAAGTCATTCTCACCGTTAAATTTTTAAAGATCAAATCTTGTGCTACCTATTATGCCAGATCAAGAACAGAGTGTCCTTCTGGCTCTGATACCAATTTGTTAAGAACCGACCCAATACTTTAACCTTCTTTAAGAGAATCAAAGCATACAATCAGATGAAACCAAATCTAAAGATCAATCTATGCAACTTCAATCACCAAGAACTTAAAAGATAATGACAAGAAGATGTAACGTGATTCGGCCATAAGAAGCCTACATCCACGGTTGAAACAGCACTGCTCTAAAGCTTTATTAGAATGAAAATGGATTACACTAGGTTACGAGATTATAGAGATATTAACTCCTCATATGAGCTCTATCTATCTCTTTCACAAAGAATCTCCCACACGTAAGAAACACTACCTTTGCTGCCCTTTATATCCTCTCAGCTACGAAAGAAGAGAATAAGCTGTTATTCTTAACTAACATCTTTAATAGCCAAAAGTGCTCATGCCAGCTCAGCATGCCACCTCATTCACGTTAATAGAATATAACTACTTCTAGGCTTCACAAACTAGAAATAGAATTCGCATGAAATTGTCCTAACTTGAAGTACCTGAAAAGCTGATAAAAATCAAGCAATAGTAATGGAAATAAATCAAATGATTGGTTGTCTCTATGTTATTGATTTAGAAAGATTGATTATAAATCGAAATAAAGTTTAATTGACTCTATCAATATTAATCAATCGTTATTTCAAATTATGTTAATTGTATCATTTTCATTTTCGAGTTTTAAGTATTGTATGAGTTGAGTGTTTGTGCTCATGTATGAGTAAGAGTGAGATTTATCTTCTTAATTTATTTCTAAAATTTTTCATGGTATTAGACAAGTTTGAAAGTCCTTAAATTTGTGGGTTTTTGCTTAGCCACCGTGTGGATGATATGTTTCTAGAGCACGGTGGTCTAAAGGAGAGATGTGAGTTCCTCTTTTATTGTTCTTCAATTTCGTAGAAAAAGAAGAAGAAGAAGAAGAAGTTGTTCAACTGCATCATTAACCACCACACTTCTACCATCACAAAGGAAATGATCTCAAAAGAAAAGGGGAATGAAAAGGAATCCTGAAAATTGATGTTTTCCTTGACCAAATTAATGGAATGACTTTCTAAATGAAAGAATTACATGACAATATCAAAGGAGTGAAGATAAAATCATTGAGTGAAAATTTCCTTAAACATAATTGAAGGAACGATTTTCATATTGAAAGAATTCCTTGATAAAAAGAATTTGTTACTTATGATTTTTCTTAGTCTAAAAAAGTGTACATGAAAATAACAAAAAGATTTCCTAGACAAGTTTTAGAGGAATACTCCCTATTTGTTGCATGACACTTGGTTGAGACTAAAAATAAAAATCAAGGAAATACGATTTTTAAAGGCAAGCTAAAAGTTCAAAAAAATTCTCTCCAACTTGAGGGAGAATGATAAGGATCAACAATATTAATAGAAACGAAACAATCAATCAAATGATTGATTGTCTCTATCTTAGTTATTGATTAAGAAATATGGATTAACTCAATTTTTGTTAATCAATCATTATCTCTAAATTTGTTAATTCTATCACCTCTATTTTCATGTTTTAAATACTTATATAAATTAACATTTGTGCTGGAGAATTAATGAAATTTGTTTTCATTATGTTGTTTTTTATATTGTTTATTAAAATTTTACAAAAGTAACTTCCATATTCTTCCATATTATTTAAGTAGCTGCCAGTTGTGCGTGTTCTTGGTTCTGGTATGATACAGATGCATATTAAAGAAACCCGCGGTTGTTAAATGTTGACATTGAATTTCCTACATCGATTAGATTTCTCTGCCAAGAAAAAGAAAAAAGATTGAGATTCTGATTCTGTCTAGGAATATGGTTGACTAAAAATTTCTAAATTAAACCCTAATTAATTTCAACAGTTGTCCGTTCACTTGGATATGAATCAACAATTTGCTGGCAATATCAATTAATTTATTCTGTATTTCTCGATAGGCAATATAAATAAATAATTTTTGTATTTTTTTTGGGAAAAGGATATCTATAAGCCAAAGTTTGAAAAAAATAGTCATGTAGAACTCCAGATTTTTAATACGGGATGTTAAAACCCCTTTTTGACTGTAATACTTTTTGTAAATAGTAACTAAAAGTTTATCTTTAAATTTTTTGATAAATAAAAATATAATTTAAATAATTTAATTTGATATTATAAAATTTTTAATATATAAAATAATTTCTAAATCCAAATTATTATATTTATTTTAATAATATATATGTATTTATTATAAAAAATTTAATAAATCTTTGGGTTAAATAGATTTCACATTAATACAAAATATATATAGTCTATTAATAATATTAAAATTATTCTATATCATATTGAAAAATAATTTAAAATTTTGTAAATTTACTTTAACATTATGTTCCATTAATTATAAAATTTAGCTTAATATAATATAATATAAGGTTGTAAAGTATTAAAATAGTTTTTAAAATAATGAAATTATTTTAAACTATATATATTATTGCATTTAATTTATTTTTTATTTCTATTTATTATAAAACATCAGAATCAATTTTTTTTCAGTTAGTAGAGACAAATGTTATTGTTGTCAACATTTTAACAATGGATACCAAGACTCCCTCTTGCTATTTTTGCCGTTTATTTGGATGTCAAATACCAAATTTGCCCATATCATGTCATCACTTGCTTCTATACATGGAACGATATATTGACTGTTTTTCCAGAGTTTTTAATTTAATTTAAAATATTTTAATTAACCTGAAAATGAAAAATAAAACGCATCCAGTTTATATATATAATAACAGATCATTCAAAGGCATTTTATTTATTTGGTTTCTTTTTTACTTTATTGGCAAACTCGGTTAGCTTATCCCAAAAACAAAAAAAAAACAAAAAAGCTAAAGTGACGTGGTGTCTTATAACAAGAAGGGTTTTTGGTGTCTATTGTTGAACATTTAGATGTCTACATGACCATTTAGCCAAATTATGGGTGGTGTAGCTTTGCTTTCCCTAATTCATTAAAAAAAAGATATGGGTTAAAGATGGAGTAGCATGGAGCATTTTTTTCTGTTCAATTATACTGTTTAGGCTATAATATTAATTTATGTTAGGGATGTTTTAGTAATAAAATTTTAATTTAAAACCAGATCTAATGAACATTTTTTAGGGTTTAAAAAAGTCATTTTTAGATAAGCCTTACCAAACTGGTAATAAGCCACAAATTATTTATATTTACATTAATGGTAAACTTCAATTTACTCCAAATGGATTGACAATCTTAAATTTTCCAAGCACGCTTACACCCTCAAGGTTTGGAGAAATTGTCACAAAACATCGATTTTTAAATAGGAGGCATTGAGACTCCTTTTTTACCATAATATCCTTTAACTCTATTAACCCAAAAAATTGACCCTAAAATTTTATAACAACTAAAAATATAACATTAAAATAAATGTAATAATATATGCATTTTAAAATAATTTCAATATTTTAAAAAATATTTTAATATTTTACAATCGATTAGACCTATTTTATTATATCAAAAATATTTTTTTTCCAATCATAAAGACGAGCTTTTTTTTAATACATATAATTTTTATTAATAAGAAAAATATTTATTTCATCCCTATATTTCAGGTTAAGCATTTGGATTGTTCTTATATTTTAAAAATAATTTAAAATACTCCTGTTGTTAAGTTCCTATCCTTACTTTTTCTAAACTTTTATAGTTATAACCTTTAAATTAATTTAGAAAGTTTAAAGTTGCACATATATCAAGCCTCGACTAATTAGCAACAACAGATGGAACATATGAATAGTGTTTGGAGCATCACAGATGTTTCGTTCCAATTGTTTATAAGAGAATAGAGGGGTTGATGTGGAGGGTATCTCGCTCCAATTAATTGATTATCTTTCCGAATTTTTAATCCATTCCCATGTGAACCGAAAACATATTAATTAATGGAAATCAAATATTAAAATTAATAATAATAATAATAATAATAATAATAATAATAATAATAAAAACTTAGCTAATAATTTATAGCTATCAAATTAATTATTAGTTTATCTATATTTATTTTGATAGTTATAAATTATTGGCTAATAATAAAAATAAACAAAATAATTTTAGATAAACTATTAATTAATTTGACAGTTATAAATTATTAGTTAAGTTATTACTATTATTTTTTTAATATTTGATTTCCATTAATTAACATGTTTTCGGCACATATGGGAATGGATTAAAAATTCGGAAAGATGACCAATTAATCTTAATCAATTCCGATATCAATTAATTTATTTTGTCTTCCCCTACAGGCAATATAGCTACATAAAATTCATTTCTTTTAAATTCCAATATCGATGTGGAAATTTGTGAAAGTCGTGTGCTTCTAGATGCACATGGCTTTGACATTTTCTAGAAGCACACGATTTCAGCTCTCAGTTTTCAAAGAAAGGAAAAATAAACAGAGAAGAAAGAAGAAAGTTTGGCAGCAGCCCGTGGGAAAAGAAAAAAAAATGGCCAAAACTTTGGCTATAAAATGGAGAGCTCCCTAGCTCATTTCTCATTCAATTCAATTGAATCAAATTCCATAGAGAGAATTTGTGAGAGAGTTTTAAGAGCTTGAAAGCTCTTGTTCTAGTGTTTTGAGAGTTTGGGTGTATTGGGGTTTTGGGAAGTGAGCTAAAATACCACAATACTTATAACTCCTTTTCACTAGTAAAATATTTCCTTCTGTTTTCGCCCGTGGACGTAGGCTAAAAGCTGAACCACGTAATTTCTGGTGTCCTCTTTTGTGCTTGTTCTTTATTTTCTTACAATTTTACTTTAGCTGCGTGTCTGCTTTCACCACCAATTTCCTAACAGTGGTATCAGAGCTATTGCTTGTATTTTTGGAGTCGGGTATTGTTCACGTACGGTGTATTGACGTATACGGCACTATTCACGTATACGGTATTATTCACGTGAAACGGTAGGAGCGGTACTATTCACAAATACGTTACTATTCACGTATACGACACTATTCACGTATACGACACTATTCACGTATACGGTACTATTCACAAGAAACAGTGGGAGCGACCCAAGAATTTGGCGGTGCAAAGCAGGGGATAGTGGTGTGAGTAAAGCAACTGTGTGGTTTTTTGTACATGTCTAGGAAGGTTCTGTCACAAAGGTGATAAAAGCTTAAGGAGTCTGGATTTTAAGTGGGACCATTGTGACCCCTCCAGTCTTTCCTGGGAACTTTCCTGGTGTACATTCTCACACATACTCACAACTATTCTAGGTGATACACTAGCTTGTGTGCAGTATTTATCAATAAAATGGCGGCAAAGTATGAAATTGAGAAATTTAACGGAAATAATTTTTCGTCGTGGAAAATGAAGATGAAAGCTGTATTGAGGAAAAATAATTGCTTAGCAGCAATTGGAGAAAGGCCCATGGGGATAACTGATGACAAGTGGAACGAGGTAGACGGCAACGCCATTTTTGATCTACATTTGGCACTTGCAGATGGAGTATTATCCAGTGTGGTAGAGAAAAATACGGCGAAGGAAATATGGGATACTCTCACAAAATTATACGAGGCCAAGTCACTACACAACAAAATCTTCTTGAAGAGAAAACTCTATACTCTTCGAATGACGGAATCTACAATGGTGACTGACCACATCAACACCTTGAAGACTTTATTTTCTCAACTCACAACGTTGGGTCATAATATAGAGGAAAATGAACGTGCAGAGCTTCTACTTCAAAGTCTATCAAATTCGTATGATCAATTCATCATCAACCTGACGAACAACAATCCAGTGGACAGTCTAGTTTTCGACGATGTTGCAGCCTCCGTATTAAATGAGGAGAGCAGGCGAAAAAATAAGGAAAACAGACAAGTAAGTTCGCAGTAGGCAGAGGCACTATCAGTGATGAGAGGGAGATCAACGGAACGTGGCCCCAGTGGGAGTCAAAATCATGGTAGATCAAAATCCAAAAGTAAGAAGAATGTGAAATGCTACAACTGTGGCAAGAAAGGGCACATAAAAAAAGAGTGTTGGAGTAACCAGAAGAGAAAAGAGGGTAAAGAACCTGAGTCATCAAATGCTCAGGGGTGTGTAGCAAGTACCTCGGATGATGGCGAAATTCTTTACAGCGAGGCAACAACTATTTCAGAAGGCAGAAAACGACTGTCTGATGTCTGGCTTATAGACTCAGGAGCTACCTGGCACATGACCTCTCGGAGAGAATGGTTCCACACATATGAACCTATCTCAGGAGGATCTGTATATATGGGTAATGATCATGCCTTGGATATCGCTGGTATTGGTACTATCAAAATAAAAATGTTTGATGGTACAATTCGCACAATTGGGGAGGTACGACATGTCAATGGCCTGAAGAAGAATCTATTGTCTTTGGGACAAATGGATAGTCATGGGTACAAAACTCATGTGGAGAATGGAATTATGAAGATCGTTAAAGGCGCGCTTGTATTGATGAAAGCAGAAAAGATCGGTGCTAATCTATTCATGCTTAAAGGAGAAACACTACAGGAAGGTGATGCTTGTGTCGCATCAAATGGAGAAGAGTCAACGATGATGTGGCATCTCAAACTTGGTCACATGTCGGAACAAGGCTTGAAGATTCTCTCTGAGCGAAAATTACTTCCGGGGCTCAAATCGGTAAGTTTACCATTTTGCGAGCATTGTGTTATTAGTAAGCAGCATAGATTAAAGTTTAGTAGATCTATTGCTAGAAGTAAATACATTCTAGACTTGATTCATTTTGATGTTTGGGAATCACCGGATATATCTATGGGAGGTGCAAAGTACATGGTGACTTTCATTGATGATTATTCCAGAAGATGTTGGGTATATCCAATTAAGAAAAAGTCAGATGTATTTTTAGTGTTTAAAGAATACAAAGCGCGGGTGGAACTTGAATTTGGTAAAAAGATCAAGTGTTTGAGGACGGATAATGGTGGAGAATATACAGACGGCGAGTTTCTTGCTTTTTGTAAGCAAGAAGGTATTCAGAGGCAGTTCACGGTGGCCTACACTCCTCAACAAAATGGAGTGGCAGAGCGGATGAATAGAACTCTTACAGAAAGAATAAGAGCTATGTTGAAGACTGCTGGTCTACCTAATTCATTTTGGGCAGAAGCAGCCAAAACTGCCTGTTATATAGTAAATCGGTCGCCATCTACAGCTATTGGGTTGAAAACGGCGATGGATATGTGGACTGGAAAGCCAGCTGATTATTCCTACCTTCATGCATTTGGATGTCCTGTGTACGTGATGTACAACACCCAAGAAAGAACAAAGATGGATCCAAAATCTAAAAGATGTATCTTCTTAGGGTATGCTGATGGAGTAAAGGGGTATCGTCTGTGGGATCCCACTGCCCACAAGATCGTCATCAGCAGAGATGTTATCTTTTTAGAAGATCAACTGCAGAGGAAAGATGAAGATGATAGCACTGTGAAAGAAAAGTCAGAGACTGTACCGGTATATGTGGAAAATAATCCAGAAGATTCAGATTCTTCTGAAGCAGCACCAGAGCACGAGGGACAAGAACCAGTCGAGTTCGAGGTTCCAGAAGTTCGTCGGTCAACTCGGGAGAGACGACCGCCAACGTGGCACTCGGAGTATGTCACATAGATCAACGTTGCATATTGTCTTCTAACAGAGGATGGAGAGCCTTCAACTTTCCATGAAGCTTTAGACAGCCCAGATGTTGCTTTGTGGATGACAGCAATGCAGGAAGAAATTGAAGCTCTATACAAAAACAAGACATGGGAACTTGTACTACTACCACGTGGAAGAAAAGCCATTGGAAACAAATGGGTCTACAAGATCAAACGTGATGGCAATGACCAAGTGGAACGGTATCGTGCGAGATTGGTGGTGAAAGGTTATGCTCAGAAAGAAGGTATTGACTTCAACGAGATATTTTCTCCAGTGGTTCGACTTACAACAGTCAGAGTAGTCTTGGCAATGTGTGCTATATTTGACCTACATCTTGAGCAGTTAGATGTGAAAACTGCATTTCTTCATGGAGAACTTGAAGAAGAAATATATATGCTCCAACCAGAAGGTTTTGCAGAAACAGGAAAGGAGAACTTGGTTTGCAGGTTGAACAAATCTCTATACGGTCTCAAACAGGCGCCGAGGTGTTGGTATAAGAGATTTGATTCCTTCATTATGAGCCTTGGATACAACAGACTCAGTTCAGACCATTGTGCATATTACAAAAGGTTTGAAGATAATGATTTCATTATTTTATTGTTGTATGTGGATGACATGTTGGTAGCAGGCCCCAACAAAGATCGAATCCAGGAATTAAAGGCACAGTTGGCTAGGGAGTTTGAAATGAAGGACTTGGGACCAGCAAACAAGATTTTAGGGATGCAAATTCACCGAGACAGAAATAACAGGAAGATTTGGCTTTCGCAGAAGAATTACTTGAAGAAAATCTTGCGATGCTTCAACATGCAAGATTGTAAGTCAATTTCTACCCCACTTCCTGTTAATTTCAAATTATCCTCAAGTATGTGTCCTAGCAATGAAGCGGAGAGGATGGAGATGTCTCGAGTACCGTATGCATCAGCAGTGGGAAGTTTGATGTTCGCTATGATATGTACAAGACCAAACATTGCACAAGCAGTGGGAGCAGTTAGTCGATACATGGTGAATCCTGGTGGAGAGCATTGGATAGCTGTGAAGAGGATTCTGAGATACATCAGAGGAACCTCATATGTTGCATTATGTTATGGAGGATCAGAGTTTACTATCAGGGGCTATGTGGATTCAGATTTTGCAGGAGACCTTGATAAAAGGAAATCCACTACTGGTTATGTGTTTACACTTGCGGGAGCAGCTGTAAGCTGGGTTTCGAAACTGCAGACTGTTGTGGCTTTATCAACAACAGAAGCAGAATACATGGCAGCTACACAAGCTTGCAAGGAAGCTATTTGAATACAAAGGTTATTGGAGGAGCTCGGGTACAAACAACAGAAAATTTCTGTGTTTTGTGACAGTCAGAGTGCCTTGCATATTGCAAGGAATCCAGCTTTTCATTCCAGGACAAAGCACATAGGAGTTCAGTATCACTTCGTTCGAGAAGTAGTAGAAGACGGAAGTGTGGATTTACAGAAAATCCATACGAAGGAAAACCTAGCAGATGTTTTGACCAAGCCGGTAAATGCTGACAAGTTTATTTGGAGTAGATCCTCTTGTGGCTTAGCAGAAACATAGGCAACATGTTTATGGCGAAGCAGAAAGGATGGTGTGGAAGCTGATTGATTCTCAATCTAATCTCCAAGTGGGAGATATGTGAAAGTCGTGTGCTTCTAGATGCACACGGCTTTGACATTTTCTAGAAGCACACGATTTCAGCTCTCAGTTTTCAAAGAAAGGAAAAATAAACAGAGAAGAAAGAAGAAAGTTTGGCAGCAGCCCGTGGGAAAAGAAAAAAAAATGGCCAAAACTTTGGCTATAAAATGGAGAGCTCCCTAGCTCATTTCTCATTCAATTCAATTGAATCAAATTCCATAGAGAGAATTTGTGAGAGAGTTTTAAGAGCTTGAAAGCTCTTGTTCTAGTGTTTTGAGAGTTTGGGTGTATTGGGGTTTTAGGAAGTGAGCTAAAATACCACAATACTTATAACTCCTTTTCACTAGTAAAATATTTCCTTCTGTTTTCGCCCGTGGACGTAGGCTAAAAGCCGAACCACGTAATTTCTGGTGTCCTCTTTTGTGCTTGTTCTTTATTTTCTTACAATTTTACTTTAGCTGCGTGTCTGCTTTCACCACCAATTTCCTAACAAAATTCAACATGAACATTCAACACCTGTTAATCCGTAATCTTTTAATTTAAGGGTCCTGCGATGTTACACCAGCCGCAAGCAACAGCAATTATATGTCAAGTTAAGCCACGTACTCGCGGCACGTGGAGCTCGGGGGCAGATTAATTGACTTGAATAGCCGGTTGCAGTGCCGTAGTCCGGCCGATTATGGGTTTTTCTCTCTGTATCCCCTAATTTTCTTTTTTACAATTTTGTAAAACACTTTCTCTCCCCAAAAATTACTTCCGTTTTCCTCTCTTTAAATAGTTCCAACCTAATCTAAATCGATGAGGCATGTTTGGTATTGAGATACTGTAACTTTTTAAGTTACAAGCTCTAAAAAAAAAAAAGATGTAACTAGAAAATTTTTTTTGTAGTATGTGACTTTTAAATAATAGTCTTGACAAACTTATAAGTTTGATATTATAGATATTTCATCATATAAGAAGTTGATCAAATTAACTTAACTTTAAAGTCACTACAGTTAGTGTTTTATAAATACTTCAGTACTGTAATTTAAATTACACAGATTTTAAATTATAATTTGAAACAATTTTAAATACAAAAATATTTAATCAACAAGAACACTATGAAAGGAATAATAAATTATTCCAAATTTGTACAATTTATTTTAGTTAGATAGGAAGTAAGAATTAGAAAATAAAAAAAGAGATTAATTACTAAATAAAATAATTTGTTGGAAAAAAAATTCTATATATACTCAATTCTTATTTGTCCTTAAATACAATTTTATTTAAAGTGACTTTTATAAAGATAATGAAGAGTGCCAATGGCTTCACTCTTTGTTAAAAATTAGAGTGTTCAGATTGAAATTTAGAGGGTGAACAACTCTACCCTTATTTTATTTATTTTTATTATTAATTGATACAAACATGATCCCCGTCCGCATTGGGATATTTTAATCAAACTCAATCTTTCTGTCAGAGATCCGACTGATGTAGGAAATTCAACGTCAACATTCAACAGCTGTGATCCCCTCAGCTTTTAATTAAATTTCAGCTGTTGATCAGCACTTAGGAAACGTCAGCCGTTGATCCATTATAAACACTGCATGCATTAACGACGCTGCGATCATCCCACCTTCGTTCCATATATATGTGTATTATGTCGAACAGGAAGAAAAAGCAACTTACTTTTGAGTTTTGATTACAGTTCATCACCTGAAGCAAGCTTTTCTGATTTGAGGAATATGGAAACTCCCTGCGCAGGTTGTAGGCCAACCCTCAATTTCATTTCTAATTCTTATTTTTAATATATACTTTATAAATAAATTTTCTAATATGAAAATTTTCAGGTAACATCTGGTTGGAGGGCTTCATTGTTTCGTTTATAAGCTTGAATGATGATGAGAAAGTGAATGATGACAACCTTGATCTTCTTGTTGTTCTTAAATATGGGAGAAATCTTGATTACACTGGTTAAGTGTGTGCAGTGTTATTCTTTTATGTTGTGTTTAATTAAATAAAATAATAAGTACTGTTACTACCTGTTAATTGTGAGTGTGTCGAATTTGGTTTAATTAATTGAACTACTATGATTTCTTGAGATATGCAAGGGATTTTTTTTTTTAATTTGTGTCCATGTAATTTGTCTTCCTTAATTAATAAAATTATTGTGTGTCAATGTGTTAATTCCATTAGTCCATAGAAAAAGATAAAATTGCATGGTACTTTTCATATTCGTCTAATTAATTATGCTCTCTGTCTTCTTGAATTAATATTATTATTAAACAAACTCTATACATAGTTAGCGAATTGTTGTAGCTCCAGGCGAACCAAGATCTCCATAACTAATTAGAATCACGTCTATATTTTTCAAATAGCGTGTATCATCGGAAACAGCGGCAGTAGGATAACTAAGTCCCAAAAATGTTGAATTGTAACTTATCTCTCTTTAATTGGCCCAAAAGGTCGATAGCAATCCGCGAATATATCCTTGTCATCTAGTAAAACGTTAATTAATGTAATTATAAATAATTTATGACTTAAGTTAGGATCGAGGTTAATTGTTGGAAGAAATTAATGGGGTACAGAGACTTTAATCTGCTGGATCTGTGGGGTACTTTAATTAATTATAAGTACCCTACGGCTCTACCTTATTCTTTTTATCAACCAATACACCTGGTAAGTCCCTAAAATTAGCACCCCAAAAACAAAAGGTAATTGAGGACAATTAATCAAGTGCACTAAGCAGAATGCGTCTTGAAACGGGACATACGTAATGTGTGCACATATTTGTTAGAAATATTCGAATCTAGGATCTTGGATTTCGCTAAATTTCAAAAAGTTATTAAATCATATGTTTTAATAGTATAATGACATATTTTCAAAAAAAAATAATAATATAATGACATTATATTATTAAACCATAATACCATATGCCTTAATATTTTTCTCCGATTTTAATAAATTTAGAATATAAGATTAGATCAGTACACACTCTCTCACTCTCTCTCTATATATAAATTCTCAAGTTTTGGCACCCTTATTTTTTATGCGAACCCGCTATAAAGCCACATGGTTTAATAAAATCAGTATTCAATTCATTGTAAAGCCATAATTCTCAAATTGTGAATCTACGCTGACTCTATTAAATCATATGATTTAATAACACATCCACATGAAAAACAAAAAAATGAGGGCATCCACACGTAAGAATGACTCATATATATGATTGACATCATATTAGATTTAGGTCTATATATTTTGATTTTACAAAAATAATTTTTTCTCAATCATTAAGACGACCATTTTTTGAGTATATATCCTTGTTATTAATAAGAAAATATTTCTTTCATCCCTATATTTCAGATTAAACGTTTGGATTGTTCTTATATTTTAAAAATACTTTAAGATACTCCTGTTGTTAATTAAGTTACTCTCCAATCCTTACACTTTCTACAGTTATAACCTTTAAATTAATTTACAAAGTTTAAAGTTGTACATATAGCAAGCCTTGATAAGGTCTTAATTAGCAACAACGGATGGAACATATGAATAGTGTTTGGAGCATCACAGATGTTTCGTTCCAATTGCTTATAAAAGAATGGAGGGGTTGATGTGGAGGGTTTCTCGCTCCAATTCGTTGTGGTGGTCCGCTGAATTTTGTACGTTTTGTGAATAAGTTTTATAATTTGTTACTTACTCGTTGCTTATACTTCAAAAGCCGGTATATTATATGATGTTGCAGTGATATCAGTCTCCACTCTACATTCTCCCTCAATCCTTGATTGGCAAACAAGACAAATTATCATCTTAAATCTGACTTAAGAAGCCTTAACTAATAGCAACACAAATTTTGAGAGCAGATGAGAGAGTAAAAAAAACAAATTTATTTAAAAATATTCGTACTCGAAATTTTTATATATTCAATTTCTTGAAATTTACTCACTATCAATCTGCCACATGATGGATAAAGATATAAAAACAAATTTTATTTATTTATGTTGCCTGTAGGGAAAACACAATAAACTAATTGATAGTGCCAGAAAATTATTGATTCATATCCAAGTAAACAGATAGCTGTTGAAATTAATTATGATTTAATCTAGAAATTTGTAGCCAACCATCGCCCCAGACCGAATCGGAATCTCAATCATTTTTCATCGGAGAAATCCGATCGATGTAGGAAATCTAATGTCAACTTATAACGACGCGTGCTACTTGAATGTGTATAATGTAACCCTCCTTACACACCAATTTGTTTCATTGTGACTCCAAAAATATTCTCGAAGATTGCACAAAAACTAATCTGATTAATTCCCACGGCTAGACAAATCCCTAATAAAAAGAACTAAAGAAATTATAATATTATTTACACAACAGTGCTAATAATAAAAATCCTAACACGTATTGACAAAGTCATTTGAAAGGGTATTTTGAGGTGACACAATGTTGAAAACTTTTCAAAAGTAATATAAAGAAGATAAATTTCATTCTTATAAATTAATGAGCACAACGACTCCTCAATTTATATAAGTATTTGAAATATAAAAAGAAATGATACAATTAACATAATTTAGGAATAATGATTCATATTTAGCAAATATTGAGTCAATCAATCTTTATATTAATTTACAATGAATATTTCTTGTTAATGCCTCGATCTAGTTAAAGAGAGGGGATAGCTCATATAACATGCTTTTGTGTGTTTGCTTGTTTAAAAAAAAAATTATTGTGTTTGTTTTACTTTTAAAAAAAATTATTTTTTTCTGACTAACCAGATTTTTTTTAAAGATGGCAAATTAGGAAAACAAAAGAAATGCATCATTTTCTTTATTTTTTATTTTTTTAATAAAAGTTATTTTTGTTCTTTTCTCTTCAAAAAAAATTAAATTTTTTAGTCCTTCTCTCTAATAGCTTTTTCATCCATTTTATTTCATATGATTATCTAATGAATGTTACTAGACTATTCTAACACGCACACATCATGACACATGTGGGTTGTAAGTTGAAATAGCTAACATTTACATGGTGTTTGGTTGGGAGGAGAGATTGAAGGAGAGGAAAGTAATTTAAATTCTGTCTTTATTTCCATTGTTTAGTTGGACAAAATATATAAGAATTTAATTTCTATTAGAATTTAATATCTATGGGCTGGAACAATATAAGTATTTGAAATATAAAAAGAAATGATACAATTAACATAATTTAGGAATAATGATTCATATTCAGCAAATATTGAGTCAATCAATCTTTATATTAATTTACAATCAATCTTTCTTAGTCAATAATTAAGATGAAGACAATCAATCAAATAAATAATTATTTTGTTTTTATCAATATTGTTTGATTCTTATCAAATGCCAACTTTTATCCGAAATACAAACTTTCAGAAGTATAACATTTATTCAAATGAAAAAAAAAATCAATTTTACAATTCAATTAACCAGGCTCATGAGGGTTTTTCACGTATTGAGAGACTACAAGAAGATTGAGATTGTCATAAGCTACGTCATCAGTTTATATCTGGCATTGGCTAAAAAACGCACCCTTCTTTGTAATAAGCGTCTCAAACCATTCAATCTTACCTGAAAATTTTATAATAGAAAATTAATTAAAAGATGACATATTATTAGTATAAGAATTAGAAATAGAATTCACATGAAATTGTCCTAAATTGAAGTACCTGAAAAAACTGATAAAAATCAAGCAATAATGATGGAAATAAATCAAATGACTTATTGTCCCTATATTATTGATTTAGAAAGATTGATTATAAATCGAAATAAAGTTTAATTGACTCTATCAGTGTTAATCAATCGTTATTCGCAAATTATGTTAGTCGTACCATTTTCATTTTCATTTTTCAAGTGCTTGTATGAATTGAGTTTTTGTGCTTATGTACGAGTAAGAGTGAGATTTATCTTCTTAATTTATTTCATCAGAGAAATCCGAATCGGAATCTCAATCATTTTTCGTCAGAGCAATCCGATCTAATGTCAAATTTTAACGGACGCGTGCTACTTGAATGTGTATATAACAGAATCAAGAACTCACACAACTACTGGAAAATTGCATAATTTTGAAGAATTTGGAAGCTGCTTTTGCAGGTACTTCAATTTAGGAAAAGTTCATGTTAATTCCATTTCCACTTCTTATATGAATAATATATGTCATATGTTTAAAAAAGTTGTCTATAATGAATTTCAGGCAAGATTGAATGGTTTGAGACACTTGTTACAAAGAAGGATGCACTTTTTGAGCCAAATTAGCGATGCGGTAGTTTTTGATAATTTTGTTCTTCTTTTAGTCCCTCAATATGCGAGAAATCCAAACGAGACTGGTAACTAGATAATAAATTTGATTTGTTTACAGTTAAGCAAATGCTATGCTTCTAAAAGTTTGCATTTTGGATATAAAGTGATGCGGTACCTCAAAATGACCTTTCATATCATTTTGTCAATAAGGAATACAAATTTTATCAGTGTAATGCTCATGGGCATGGGTTATTGATGAAAAGATTGAAGAGATAGTGCAGGTTCCGAAATATTCGAGCTTACTGAAGCCTTAATACATTAAACAATTTTACTATTGTAAGATGAAAACTGAATTAGTTTTCCTTCTCTTATTAAATCGTTACAGAGGTGAAAATATACCTGGACATATGAACTCAGAAATGAAAGATTGTAAAGACAATATTCACTATCTGTTAGAGACAATCTTTCATTATCTGTTAGAGATCAATTTATAAGCTAGCCGTTGGAGCAAGTCAAGGTGTGATTTAATTTTGAGGACGAGGTACTGCAATCTTCTAGACTTTTGTGTTGCTAATTTGGTTTCCTATCAATTATTGCGGTCCACGATCTATTATGCGAGTGTTTGGTTTGACTAACAATAAGATTTTATTTGTTCACATCACTGTACATTTATATTCCTTAAAATTATATTTAAAAAATTTATTGTGTGTCAATGTGATGATTTATTTTTTTTCTTTTGAAACCTCAACTGCAGCAGGAAATTTTATTGGAGAAATAGAGGTAAAGGTTATTATGGCCAAAAGGGAATTTGGGTGTCCGTTATTGAAAACTTAGAGATCTTGATGATTGTTTCTCCAAACTCTCGGATATAGATGTACTTCTCCCTTTGAGAAAAGAATACAAGTTACAACGCTAAAGGAAAGCAAATAAATCAGGAATGTAGATTGTCAATGATAAATAATAATCTTTAAGTTTAATAATTGTTACAAATATCGCATAATTGATGAACAGGAAGTAAAAACAAATTAATAGCAGTAATGAAGGGGTTGGATTAACCATTTTCCGGGAAAGCAGTCAACGCAAATATTTTAAGGTGCCTAATAGAGAAAAGTAATGGGTTCCTTGACATGATTGAGAAGAAATGACGTTGCCGGTTGCGATCTTTCGAGATAGAAAAATTTCCTTGGCAAAGTACAGTAGAGACGAGTCGTATTGAGAATTTACACCATTTCTAGATAAAACTGTGAGTTCAAAATATTTCGTTCCGACAATTTTGAAGTAAATGATAAAATTTACATGTTGATTCTAAAAAATCATAAGTAATCTTGAAAATTCTCTACATGGTGATCCTGATCCTTCTCCATTTATTACATGATGTTGCAGTGCAAGCGACAGTATTCTTTATCGATTGAGAATGAATATAGGGTTAAGTAAATAAAGATTGGACAACTCTAAACTATTAATTTTGATTATGAATTACGCTCATGAGCTTGTACGCACCATATCTTCTAGCGTAGAGATATGATTGATAATCCTGTGAGGGAGTTAATCTCACATTTTCTGACATTAGCTAGTTCCTGTGCTAAGTAGATTAGCTTAAGGAAACCGTTTGAAATCCAAAGCATCACACACATATTACTAAAGAAATTCAGCGCATACGTTAGTCGATCTATCCTTCAGAATGCAGTACTGAATTTAACTTTTTTTTAAATTGGTTGGGGAAGTACGGGTTGCATGATGATTTATGGTTAGTGGAGATGTTTTGATGGTCATTTGTATTTTGTACCCGTACAATTTCTCACCGTATCAATTATCCCAGTTCGCTCTTCTTCAAAATGTACTGTAAAATTCCAGAAATGACATACGCACACGTGTATATATATAGAATAATTTTACAATAAGTGAATCTTTTACTTTAACAAAATAAGGGTTAAAGTAAGGGCCAAGATAAAAAAAAAAAAGGCAAACTTCAATGTATTAAAGACAAATTACATTGTATTGGGAATATGTGTTTTTTAACTTTTTAAATTGTCTTTAATTTTATTAAGCAAGTGATTCTCTTATTGTTAAATTGCTGAGTACACATACAAATATCCCAAAGTTCTTAAGGAAAAAAATGAAAGTTCACAATGAAATTTAGCTTTTTTTTTTCTTTTTTCTTCCTTAAATTAAGGATGAAAGTTGTATATTTACCTAAATGGTGAAATCCAGCATTTTTTTTCTTTTCTCCCCCCCCCCCCCAAATTAAAGATGAAATCAATCTGAGCTCGTCATTTAATTATAAATCCACTTTGCTTTATTTTAGTCTTTTTCGTTCTTGGATTTTGAAATTTTTCGACCGGGCCGCTGTAACTTACTGCAACCTGCTATTCAAAGTCAATTAATCTGCCCCGGCAGCTCCACGTGCCGCGAGTACGTGGCTTAACCTGACAAGTTGACATATAAATGCTTTACTTACGGCTGCTGTAACATCGCAGGACCCTTCATTAAAAGATTACGGATTAACTGCTGTTGAATGTTGGGGTCGGGCTGTAATGTAGCGCTGCATGTCATGCAGCTGCCGTTATTATTTTTTTAATAATGCGGATGTAACCGGCCACCCGATACCCTCCTTTTAATCGCTTAAAGCGGCAAATGTTAAAAGAAACTATCATACAGCTCCCTCGTTTTAGGAAATATTAAGATAATCAATTCAAAACTAGTAAATTATCAAAGACCCCCCTCAATTTTTAAAACAAAAAAATTACTTCCTTTTTCTTTTGATTCATGGAAAATATAGTTAATATATTTAACTTCAATCCTAAAAGAAACATAATTAAAATAAAATTAGTTGGACTAATATATTTAAATAAAAATAATTATATTATTTTTTCTTAATATTACATTATAAATTTAATGATATTTTGCTTTAACAAATGTAACTTATGTACTAATGAGAATACTATTTAAATATAATAAATGAAAATAATTATATATTAATTAAAAAAATTTAATTTAATTAATTACACTATTTTTAATATTATGTAATAAATGTAATGATATTTTGCTTACAAAACTATCAAAATAATTTTATCAACTTTTAATTACATTAGAAATCTCAGTATCTAAACATATAACGAAATCGATTTATTTCCAGATATTTAGAAGAATCAATTCTAGGATCTCACAATAAACATTCAGGGACTTAAATCCCTACCTACTAAAATTGAGGACAATATTTATCCAACTATCAAATAATTATCATTCCAAACATCGTAATTACCCCTCAAATGTTGTTGTTGTTATTATTAGTGGCCAATTTTTAGTATGTTTTATGTATACCCTCTAAAAAAAATATTCATATATTACAAAAATATAAAAGCATCTAATATTTGAGATTTTAAATAAAAACTCATAATCAATCTCTTGTGCAAATTAATTCATACTATCTTAAGTGGGATTAATTATTTTTATTTAATCGTTTTTGCTATAAATAATTTTTTTGTTAAACATTAAATCAAATTCATAATGGTACACAACATGGATAATTACAATTTGAATGCAACTAATATTGAATAATATTGTATTATGTTATACTTACAGTTATATAATTTAAGCATGACAATTATATTTCTAAATTAAATTAAATTAAATTATTTGAGTAACATTGCACTCACTATATGGGGTACATGATTTGTCTACTAAATGATGTGCAAGTATTATAAAATATGTTCAATCTTACATTTATATCTATATTTTTTGAAATTAAGTTAATTTATATCACAACTAAAAAAAATTAAATTATTTAAAAATATGAAAAATATAAATCCATTTTCATAGTAAGCAGTATGTTTTACTAAATTTACTTGTAAAAAACATTTTATGCTATTGGGGAGAAATATAGTCTTGTAAATTCATTTTTATTTATATGTCTTAAGCTTGTTATAATCTTTTGCCACATGAAATTTGTATTCCCACTGTAATTCTCACTAAATTTAATTTATGTACTTTTATTCTAGTGGTAAAAGAATTGAATTTGAATATAATTTTTTCAAATTAGTTTTTTTTAACTGATTAAGCATCATGTTACTATATTACATAGATATTTACAACTGTTATAACAACTGATTATTATACTGATATTTACAATTAGATATATAAACTGAGACTTATATTATTACATTTTAAATTCTATAAAGTAAGTGCCCCAGGACAAATAACCCTCACGGAGGAGGAGTGTCTCCACTTCACTTGCATTTCGTAAATTACCCTCATTCAAATCACAATTAATTTTATTATTTTAATTTATCAAAATTTTCATTATTATTTTAAATGTCATTAATAATAATAATTATTATTAATAAATTTTATTAACTTTATTATTTTAGTTATTATTAATTATTTTTATTTTTATTATTAATATTATCATTATTAATAATAAAAATAATGATAAAAATAATTAATTAATAAAAATAATTAATATATCATTATTGTTATTATTATTTTTAATAATAATAATGATAATTAATAATAACTAAAATAATAAAGTTAATAAAATTTAATAGTAATAATAATCTCATTTTCATTATCTAGATATAAAGATGATATTAATTAAAAATAATAATAAATGTTAATAATGATAATATTAATAAAAATAATATTAACAATAATTAATAATAATGTAAAATAATAAAGTTAATAAAATTTAATAATAATAATAAATGTTAATAATGATAATATTAATAAAAATAATATTAAAATAATTAATAATAATTAAAATAACAAGTTAATAAAATTTAATAATAATAATAAATGTTAATAATGATAATATTAATAAAAATAATAATAGCAATAATTAATAATAACTAAAATAATAAAGTCAATAAAATTTAATAATAATAATAAATGTTAATAATGATCATATTATTAAAAATAATATTAACAATAATTAATAATAACCGAAATAATAACGTCAATAAAATTTAATAGTAAATAATAAAATTTAATATTAAAAAAATATGAATTATTAATGGTACATATTATTAACAATTATCCATAAAAAATATCTATATCATACCATAAAAAAATTATTAACAATATATTATTTACAATTATACATATTATAACATAAAAAATTTCAGTTGGAGCTTGGAGTAGATATTCAAAAATTTAGGTTAAATTTTGGAGGAGTAAATTCGGTTGTAAAGTAGCTTTTTTTTAGCAATTATTAACAATTATTCGATAAATGAGATGACATGTCATTTTCATCAATATATATCATATGACATGTCATATTTTACTAGGTAAATGGGATGACATGTCTTTTTTAAAAGACTACATTACCCTTATGATATTAGCGCTTGCAAATAACAGTTAACGAATTGGTGGACAGCAGGAGTATTTTGTCAACTTAGGGTATACGAGTGATATACTTAAAAAATATTATAGCACGTTTAATACTGATGTCATTTAAGAGTATCTAACTGATAATTTCCCTTAAAAATAAAACTTATTTGATCCTACCCAAGAAGTTCGGACATGTATTGGAAATTCTAAATATTATTTACTTTTTCCCAACCTTGTTTTCTAATATCATTTATTTATTATTATTATTTTGTTTTTTTGTATGCAGAGACTCTTGAAATATAGCAACATTTGACGTCTAGCTTTCGAAAGCTGTAAATTGGTTTAGTTTTGTATTGGTTTTATTTGATGTAAAAAAATTTTAAAACATGTTTAGATGAATGGAAATTTTGATTTCTTTTACATTTTAGAGCACTAGATAAATTAATAGTGCATTATAATTTTCATTTACAAACAAATGCCAAAAAAACCATTTAAAAAAAAAATTAAACACGCCTAGATCATAATCATAAATGTTGTTACTCTATCATTATATTTTCATAATGCCATACATTAGTCATATTAAACATTGAAAAATTATTTTAGTTAAGTCTTGAAAGTTTGAAAAATTATTTAAAAGAGGGTAGTACTCGTTGAAACAAAAATGATGTTAACAAATTATAATTATTTTATATGATAAATGAGCATAAATGTGAACAAAGGTCAAAATTTCAAATATAGATGATGAAACTCATGATCGAATCTCTTGAGGTGTTGAGTAATGATTTCAAACCAAAAAATGATATTTCAACACTTAAAAGTTTTGTAACTTGAAAAAATCAATTGCATAATCAAAATGTTAATGATATCTTAATAATCTAAAAGAGTGCAAAAATAGCATAGGACATATGTACATTCTTATTATATTTAATTATAAATCCCACAGGATATGATATTAATAATAATAATTGTAGTAATATCCAACAAGCGCACAAAAAAAAAATAGAGATGTTCAACTAAAATAGATTGACTAAGCTTTAATCTTGTAAATTAAAGTATTTTTGCAACTTAGCTTATATCATTATAGCTTTAGAAGCATAGCAATTGCAATCCTTCTTACTTTTTATTTATTTATTTATTTATCATTGACGTTATGAGAAACTAAAGCAATTAATTTGAAAAGTAAAGAGAAAGATGAAAATAAATGCATAGATTTATTTTTAATATAATTAAACGCTTTTAATTAAAATAATTGCAATGAGAGTAGATATGTATAAAAATTAAAAGCTCAAGTATACATACAATCAAATTCAAAAGATTGCATAAAGTAATGAAGATGAAAAAAAAGGACTTAGATTATGGAATCAAAATGTTGAAAATGATGAACGGTTGCAATAAAAAAATTCTTAGTATTATGTGGTAAATTGATATTTGTTAAATAGTAAGGGGTCAACCATAATTTGCCTTATTGATATTATTGTTATTTTCAACAATTAATTTATTATTAGTAAAAAAAAGGACCTGAAACATGTACTGGTAGTGTTGGAATATAATAAAAATAATAGTAATATAAAACCATTATCAGAGTTTAACAAGAGTTGAGGAGCATAACTTAAAAGTTTGAAGAACTTAACAAAAATCTGATAAAGTTTAATAATAAGTTGAGATCTAGAAAGTGAACTTGAAATATCTAAGTAAAATGTTAGAAATCAATTAAACGAGTTGGAATACATAACCAAAAAGTAGTCGGAGCAAGAGTAGAAGAAGTTAACCTAAAAGTTGAAATAACTTACCATGAATTTCATAAATTCAAGCGCAAAGTAGGGATCTAAAAAGTAAATTTGACATATTTACCCAAAATTTGAAATTCAATAAAAAGAGTAGAAATATTGAACCAAAAAGTGGTGAAAAAATAAGTTGGAACAACTTAGCGATAACTAGATAAAGTCTAACATGATACAGAGATATAAAACATAAACTTGAAATGTTAACCTAAAAATTTGAAATTTAATAAGAAGAGTGGAAATATAGAACAAACAACTGGTGAAAAAATGAATTGAAACAACTTACCAAGAATTTGATAAATTTTAACGGAAAGTGGGGATCTAAAAATTAAACTTGAAATTTTCAAACAAAATGTGGAAATTCAATAAAAAGAGTAGGAATATAGAATCAAAAAGTGGTGGAAAAAAGAGTTAAAGAGGTTAACCTAAAATTCGGAAAGAGTTACCAAGAATATGATAAATCCAACAATAATTAGGGATCAAAAAATAAACTTGAAACATTCACAAAAAATACTTAAATTAAATGAAAAGAGTAGAAATATAGAACAAAAAAAATGGTAGAAACAAGAGTTGACGAGCATAACCTAAAAGTTCGAAGAACTTAACATTCACGAAAAATACTTAACAATAAGTTGAGATCTATAAAATGAACTTGAAATATTTAACCAAAATATTATAAATTAATGAAAAGAATTGGAATACAAAAACAAAAAGTAGTGGGAACAAGAGTGGAAGAAGTTACCCAAAAGTTGAAATAACTCAACAAGAATTTGATAAATTCCAACACGAAGTAGGGATCTAAAAAGTAAATTTGACATATTTATCCAAAATTTGAAATTCAATAAAAAGAGTAGAAATATTGAACCACAAAGTGGTGGAAAAATAAGTTGGAACAACTTAACGATAACTAGATAAAGTCTAACAGGATATAGAGATATAAAAAATAAACTTGAAATATCAACCTAAAAATTTAGAATTAAATAAGAAGAGTGGAAATATAGAACGAATAACCGGTGGAAAAATGAATTGAAACAACTTACTAAGAATTTGATAAATTTTAATTGAAAGTGGGAGTTTAGAAATTTAACTTGAAATTTCCAAACAAAATGTTGGAATTCAACAAAAAGAGTAGGAGTATAGAACCAAAAAATGGTGGAAAAAAGAGTTGAAGAGGTTAATCTAACATTCGGAAAGAGTTACCAAGAATATGATAAATCCAACAATAATTAGGGATCAAAAAATAAACTTGAAACATTCACGAAAAATACTTAAATTAAATGAAAAGAGTAGAAATATAGAACAAAAAAAATGGTGGAAACAAGAGTTGAGGAGCATAACCTAAAAGTTCGAAGAACTTAATAAGAATATGATAAAGTTTAATAATAAGTTGAGATTTATAAAATGAACTTGAAATATTTAACCAAAATATTAGAAATCAATTAAAAGAATTGGAATAAAGAACAAAAAAAGTAGTGGAAACAAGAGTAGAAGAAGTTAACCCAAAAGTTGAAATAACTTAACAAGAATTTGATAAATTTTAATAGAAAATAGAGATCTAAAAGTTGAACTTGAAATTTCTAAATAAAACGTTGGAATTCAATAAAACGAGTAGGAATATAGAACCAAAAAATGGTGGAAAAATAAATCGAAATAATTTACCAAAAACTAGATAAAGTTTAAAAAATTGTAGAGATATAAAAATAAACTTGAAATATCTATCCAAAAAGCTGGAAGTTGACAAAAAGAGTGGAAATATAGAAACAAAAGCTAGTGGGAAAATGAGTTGAAACAACTTACAAAAATTTAGATAAATCATTACTAGAAATAGGAATTTGAAAAGTAAACTTGAAATATGCATTATAAATATTGGAATGTGACAAAATAAGTAAGAATGTAACCATTTTATGATATGTTTATATTTTTTGTACTATTTTTAAATTTTAAATAATTGCAATCTTTTTCCTCATTTAATTAAAATTTTAGTCGTTTTTCCAAAATTTTTCACAATTTTTTCACATTAAAAACAAATAAAAAATATAATTTTCATGCATGCACTGTATCAGATACAGCGCTGCATGGTAGGTTGACTCTGAATGTTGATGTTCAATTTCCACATCGATATTGGAATTTATTAGCTAAGTTATTATTATATTTTTTTAATATTTGATTTCCATTAATTAATATGTTTTCGGTTCACATGGGAATTGATTAAAAATTCGGAAAGATGATCAATTAATTGGAGCGAGAAACCCTCCATATCAACCCCTCTATTCTCTTTTAAGCAATTGGAACGACACAATTGTGATGCCCCAAACGCTAGTCATATGTTCCATCTGTTGTTGCTAATTAAGACCTAGTCGAGCCTTGATATATGTACAACTTTAAACTTTGTAAATTAATTTAAAGTTTATAACTATAAAAGTAAGGATAGGAGAGTAATTTAATTAACAACAGGCGTATTTTAAAGTATTTTTTAAAATATAAGAACAATCTAAACGCTTAACCTGAAATATAGGGATGAATGAATATTTTTCTTATTAATAACAAGGATATATACTAAAAAAAAAACTCGTCTTAATGATTGGGAAAATATTATTTTTGTAAAATCACTTTTTCCATAGATCAAAATATATAGAGATAAAACTGATCCGATGTTATAATATATATGAGTCATTCTTAGGTGTTGATACCCTCATTTTCTTGTTTTTCATGTGGGTGTGCTATTAAGTTTTATGGTTTAAAAGAGGCAGTGCAGATACACAATTTGAGGCTTATAGTTTTGTAGTGAATTAAATATTAATTTTATTAAACCATGTGACTTAATAGCGGGTTTGTATAAAAAGAAAAAAGAGCACCCACCTTGAGAATTTATATATATATATATACATATATATATATATATAGAGAGAGAGAGAGAGAGAGAGAGAGAGAGAGAGAGAGAGAGAGAGAGAGAGAGAGTATTGATCTAATCTTGTATCCTAAATTTATTAAAATCAGAAAAAACTATTAAGGCATGTGGTTTAATAATATAATACCATTATACTATTAAAATATATAACTTACTAATTTTTAAGACTTTAGCGAAATTCAGGATCCTAAATTCGAATATTTCTAACATATATATATATGCACACATTACATTTGTCCCGTTTAAACACGCATTCTGCTTAGTGCCCTTGACTAATGGTCCTCAATTACCTTTTGTTTATGGGGTGCTAATTTATGGGACTTACCTCGTGTATTGGTTGATTAAAAGAATGAGGTTGGGCCGTAGGGTACTTAAAATTAATTAAAGTACCCCACCCATCCAGCAGATTAAAGTCTCTGTATCCCATTAATTTCTTCCAACAATTAACCTCGATCCTAATTTAAGTCATAAATTATTTACAATTACCTTAATTAATGTTTTGCTAGATGACAAGGATATATTCCTGGATTGCTATCGACCTTTTGGGCCAATAAAAGAGAGATAAGTTACAATTCAACATTTTTCGCACTTAGTTATCCTATCGCCAGTGTTTGCGATGATACAGGCTATTTGAAAAATATAGACGTTGATTCTAATTAGTTATGAAGAGCTTGGTTCGCCTGGGAGTAGCAACAATTAGCTAACTATGTATAGAGTTTGTTTAATAATAATATTAATTCAAGAAGACAAAGAGCATAATTAATTAGACTAATATGAAAAATAGCATGCAATTTTATCTTTTTCTATGGACGAATGGAATTAATACGTTAACACAATAATTTTATTAATTAAGGAAGACAAATTACATCGACACAAATAAAAAAAAAAAACTCTTGCATGTCTCAAGAGATCAATACACTCACAATTAACAGGTAGTAACAGTACCTATTGTTTTATTTAATTAAACAGCATAAAAGAGTAACACTACACGCACTTAACCAGCGTAATCAAGATTTCTTCCATATTGAGGAACAACAATAAGATCAAGGTTGCCGTCATTCACTTTCTCATCATCATTCAAGCTTATAAACGTAACAATGAAGCCCTCCAACCAGACGTTACCTGAAAATTTTCATATTAGAAAATTTATTTATAAAGTATATATTAAAAATATGAATTAGAAATGAAATTGAGGGTTGGCCTACAACCTGCGCAGGGAGTTTCCATACTCTTCAAATCAGAAAAGATCTTGCTTGCTTCAGGTGATGAACTGTAATCAAAACTCAAGAGTAAGTTGCTTTTGCTTCCCGTTCGACATAATACACATATATATAGAATGAAGGTGGGATGATCGTAGCGTCGTTAATGCATGTAGTGTATATAATGGATCAACGGCTGACGTTTCCTAAGTGCTGATCAATAACTGAAATTAATTAAAAGATGAGGGGATCACAGCTGTTCAATGTTGACTTTGAATTTCCTACATCGGTCGGATCTCTGACAGAAAGATTGAGTTTGATTAAAATATCCCGATGCGGACGGGGATCAAGTTTGTATCAATTAATAATAAAAATAAATAAAATAAGGGTAGAGTTGTTCACCCTCTAAATTTCAGTCTGAACACACTAATTCTTACCAAAGAGTGAAGCCATTGGCACTCTTCATTATCCTTATAAAACACACTTCAAATAAAATGACATTTAAGGACAAATAAGAATTGAGAACATATAGAATTTTTTTCAACAAATTACTTTGTTTCGTAATTAATCTCTTTTTTTTTAATTTTCTACTTGTTACTTCCTATCTAACTAAAATAAATTGTACAAATTTAAAATAATCTATTATTCCTTTTATAGTGTTCTTGTTGATTAAATATTTCTGTACTTAACATTGTTTCAAATTATAATTTAAAATATGTGGAATTTAAATTACAGTACTGAAGTATTTATGAAACACTAACTACTGTAACTTGAAAATTAAGTTAATTTGATCAACTTCTTATATGATGAAAAACCTATAATATCAAACTTATAAGTTTGTCAAGATTATTATTTAAAAGTCACATTCTACAAAAAAAAATTTCTAGTTATATCTTTTTTTTTTCGGAGCTTGTAACTTAAAAAGTTGCAGCACCTCAATACCAAACATGGCTCATCGATTTAGATTGGGTTAGAACTATTTAAAGAGAGGAAAAGGGATCTAATTTTTGGGGAGAGAAAGTGTTTTACAAAATTGTAAAAAAGAAAATTAGGGGATACAGAGAGAAAAACCCATAGGCGGCCGGACTACAGCACTGCAACCTGCTATTCAAGTCAATTAATCTGCCCCCCGCAGCTCCACGTGCCGCGAATACGTGGCTTAACTTGACATATAATTGCTGTTACTTACGGCTGGTGTAACATCGCAGAACCCTTAATTAAAAGATTACGGATTAACAGCTGTTGAATGTTGATGTTGAATTTCCACATCGATATTGGAATTTAAAAGAAATGAATTTTATGTAGCTATATTTCCTTTAGGGGAAAACAGAATAAATTAATTGATATTGCCAGCAAATTATTAATTCGTATCCAAGTACAGGGCTAGCTATCGAATTAATTAAATTAATTGGTCATCTTTCCGAATTTTTAATCCATTCCCATGTGAACCAAAAACATGTTAATTAATGGAAATCAAATATTAAAAAATAATAGTAATAACTTAACTAATAATTTATAGCTGTCAAATTAATTAATAGTTTATCTACAATTATTTTGTTTATTTTTATTATTAGCCAATAATTTATAACTATCAAAATAATTGTAGATAAACTAATAATTAATTTGATAGTTTTAAATTATTAGCTAAGTTATTATTATATTTTTTAAAAATTTGATTTCCATTAATTAATATGTTTTCGTTTCACATGGGAATGGATTAAAAATTCGGAAAGATGATCAATTAATTGGAGCGAGAAACCCTCCACATCAACCCCTCTATTCTCTTATAAGCAATTGGAACGAAGCATCTGTGATGCCCCAACGCTGGTCATATGTTCCATCTGTTGTTGCTAATTAAGACCTAGTCGAGGCTTGATATATGTACAACTTTAAACTTTGTAAATTATTCAAAGGTTATAACTATAAAAGTTTAGAAAAAGTAAGGATAGTAGAGTAACTTAATTAACAATAGGAGTATCTTAAAATATTTTTTAAAATATAAGAACAATTCAAACGCTTAATGTGAAATATAGGGATGAAATAAATATTTTTTTATTAATAAAAAGGATATGTACTAAAAAAAAAGCTCATCTTAATGATTGGGAAAAAATTATTTTTGTAAAATCACTTTTCCCATGGATCAAAATATATAGAGATAAAATTGATATTATGTTATCATATGTATATGTCATTCTTAGGTGTGGATGCTCTCATTTTTTTGTTTTTCATGTGGATGTGCTATTAAGTCATATGGTTTAATAGAGCCACCACAGATATATAATTTGAGCCTTATAGTTTTATAGTGAATTGAATATTGATTTTATTACACCATTTGACTTAATAGCAGATTTGCATAAAAAAAAATGAGAGCGCCCACACTCAAGAATATATATATATATATAAGCGAGAGAGTAATGATCTAATCTTGTATTCTAGATTTATTAAAATCGAGAAAAGCTATTAAGTCATATGGTTCAATAATATCATGCCATTATATTATTAAAACATATGACTTAATAACTTTTAGGACTTTAATGAAATCCAGGATCCTAGATTCAAATATTTCTAACATATATATGCACACATTACATATGTCCCATTTAAACATACATTCTGCTCGGCGCTCTTGAGTAATTGTGAAATGACCCGATCCGCCCCACACCCCCAGGGCGAGTCTGACTAAACTCAGATAATCGAATCTATAATAATAATAATATCTAAGAATCCTGCCAGAAATTTGACATAATCTCCCCTATAAATACAACATTCCCAAACCTACAATTTATAAAATAATACTCCCAATAAAATCTCAATATCCATCCACCCTTTATAACCAACTTCTCAAGTCAACATATCAAATATCACCCAAAAAGTTCCAATATTAAAATACAATCGTTCTCCTTAATTACAAAATATAACAAATAAACACAACTCACAAAATCCCAAATATCAAAATATTAAATCTATGACTCCTAGCACCATCATGTGGCCACAATTTCAAATCTAACTACCGTTACTGGGTCGACTGATGTACCTGCAAATCTCCTGTGGGGGAAAAAATATAATAAACAACGGGGTGAGTATAAAACTCAATGAGTGGATACTAGTTTTCGAAAAATAAATTTATTCAAAATGATTTAATCTTTCTCAAATCAATTCCATCTAAATATCATAAAAACTTATATAAACATATTTAATTCAAATCAGTCATTGAAATACTAAATTACATAAATCTGCATAAAATCGATGGAATCATAATACTTGTCATATCAAATACTGCATATCAAAAGCTATCGTCAAACAAGTAACTAGGGGAATGATCTCATCATATCCGGACCTCGACGGACGGGCAATCAGGAAACCATCATGCCCCGGAGCTACAACGGACAGATGGGGAAAATCTCATCTCATATCTCATATATCTCAACATCTGTATCTCTGTAATCATCATACTGCATGCATAAGCCCCCAAAAGGCAAAAGCGCCCAAACACACGGCCCAAAGCCTCTATGTGTGTTCAGACATGCCCCAAAGGCCTCTTATCTCATCTCATATGTATCTCTGTATTCATCTCATATTATCTGTTTTTCTGTATCTGGAAGGAAAGGGTACTGTCCAATGATTTCTCAAATAACATTTTATACACATATACATAAACATATAATCACATCTGAAATCTCGTTTTCTTTTTCTTCCACATATCTCAATTCTAACATCATGCTTTTACTCAAAAACGACAATAATCATTAAGCAAACTCATTCTTAAGAACAATAAATTTCAACACATAAATAAAAAATAATTTCTAGGAAATCATTAAATCGGAACATCAAATACTTATTTATCAAAACATACTGCACTGTATCATAAAATCATCATATACTATGAAAATAAGTTTTGTATATTCTACTCACAGTGACGATGTCCAGACTCAGTATCAACAACGTCCGCGGGTTGATTCTCATTCGCGGATCCTCCTAATCAAGAAAATGACATAATCATTCTCCGTAAACTTGAAATACAACTAATCTTACATAATAATTCTCGAAACGAATATCTATCAACAATAATTATTCCCGCATGTACAAAATTACCAAAATATCCCTACATTCCAAAATTTCCAAAATGCCTTCAACATTATTTTACCAAAATATCCACAAAATCTTCAATTACCAAATTGTTCTCAATTCAGATCACAAGAATAACCACAATGTTAGAAATTACGAAATTACCCTCGGAGCGTAAAATTATCGAAATGTTCTTAACAACTTAAATTACCGAATTATCCTCGAAACCATAAATTACCTTACTACCCTAACCTAAAATTACCAAATTATCCACTAATTTCACAAATTACAAATTCGCCCCAAAGTTTTATGAAATTACCAAATTGCCCCTGCCGGTCAACGGTGACCGGACTTCAGTCAATGATGACGGGAAGCTTAGGTCTGATAGTTCCGACTATCATGAGTCCAATGGTGGTGGCCGTGAGTCCCCACGCGCGGTGACAGCGGCAGATCGAGCTTCCCAAAACCGTGAGTTTTCCAAGTGCTAATCGGCGGCAATCCAGCCGATTCAGGTGACGGGGTCAGTCAGAAAATGATGAGGCCAAGCTGAGGAACAAGATCCGAGTTGTAGTGTGCCAAAAATCTGATGGAATCGATGGCGACAAAAACGGGTTTGGCCGCGGGTTTTCGAGCTTCAAACGGCGGCGTTCTAGACATTTTCCGGCAACGAGGGCGACTGGGTTATGACGGCCGGCTTCCAAGCTTCAGATCGGTACCAAGCTCGACCGGTGAGGTGGCCGGAATTGCGAGATCCGACCGGGTCAAGGTCACGGGTCCGGGTCGGGTTTCGGGTCAAACCGGGTCAAACTCTCATTCTCTCTCTCACGTTTCCCTCTCTCTTTAAAAACGGTTCCCCCTGTCCAAAAATATAGATCCGACTTTTTTTTTTTACTCAAGCTTAATACAAATTAAGCTTATACCAGACCCGTAACGAAAATAAAATCTGACCACTCGAGCTTTTAATCGCACTCAATTTATCTTGATTCAAGGAGGAAAAATTAAATCATACACTTAAGAGAAATCAAAGTGCAAATGTTACAAATTGTCCTCAATTACCTTTTGTTTTTGGGTGCTAATTTTAGGGACTTACCAGGTGGATTGTTTAATAAAAAGAATAAGGTGGGTGCTTATAATGAATTAAAGTACACCACACATTAGCAGTAGGGATGGCAAAAATTTCCATGGGAACGGGTACTATCGGGGATTTTTCCACTTCAGGGAGGGTACGGAGATAATTTTATACCCGACATCTTATTTGAAAAACAGACAGAGAAAATTTTTTACCTAGTTTCTTATTTGGGGAAGAGACAGGGATGATGTGGAATCCCTATCCCCTCCCCATTTTTCTATTTTAATTTTTAATATAATTTTTTAAAATTACTAGTAAATAAATAATAAATTTTGAATTATATTACAAAATTATAAATATTGATAAGAATAAAAAATATCAAAATATTTATATTATTAAACTTTTAGGCCAATTAACTGATTAAAGTCTTAAATTCCCATTTAAGACATTAAAAAGGCCAGGTAGATTCTATTAGCCCAAAAATTTTGTTTTAATTTTAATTTTTTTATTAAAATATTAATTAAGTATCTACATTTATTTCATTTATTTTATTGTCAATATAAAAGTAAATTCTTGTTCCTTTTATTGTAGGATTATGAAGATTGACAAAGATCATTATTTTGATAATTTGTATTTTGCATGTGACTTTTGTAATGGATCAATGTTAATGTAAGACAGATTTCGAACTTTACTTTTATTTGAATTTTTTATTTTAATATAGTTAACTTAAAATCGAAAATAAAAAAATATATTAGTTATTTGGAAATCAGGGACCCTCGAGGATCCCCTGTTATTATTCGGAAACAAAACAATAAATTATAACACACAATCACAATCACTTTTCTTCAAGTCTTTAGATTCAAGTGCATTCTTGACATCCTTCAAGGTGAAAGTCTGTCTTCCATAGAGCAAGGTATCCATGAAATATTCATAGGAGTCAGGTAGTAAGCTCAGGCAGCGATGTGATGAAGTCCATGGAGATATTTTCCCATGGCCTTGTTGCTAGTGGTAGCGGCTCCAATAATCCCGCTGGAAGTTGATGATCTACCTTGTCTTGTTGGCACACAAGACAAGTTCGCACATATACCTCGATGTCGTCCCTCATGTGCGGCAAAAAATATGAGGCTTGGACTAGTGCGATGGTGCGCTCGATTCCTGGGTGACCAGCCCACTTAGAGTCGTGACACTCCTTAATAACTTCCTTTCATAAGTTTCCCCACCTTGGTACGAACAGCCGATCTCCCTTAGTGAGGAGGATGCCTTCCTCTTGCCAAAAGCGCCTTGTCTTTCCCTCGAGCACTTTCTCCAGCAAATTATTTGCTAGCGGATCTTGTTGGAGGCCTTCCTTGATGCGTGAGACAAGGTCGGACTTCGGTTGGCTCATGCTAAGTGTCGCCAATTCTGCCATGCGCCTTAGAGCATCCGCAACGACATTGGCTTTCCCGGTTTGTACTCGAGCCCATAGTCGAATTCCGCAAGGAAATCTTGCCACCGTGCTTGCTTCGAACTCAACTTCTTTTGTGTTTGGAAGTAGCTTGTCGCCACGTTGTCCGCCATAATCGTGAAGTGTGAGCCAAGCAAATAATGTCGCCACACTCTTAGGCAATGGATGATGGCTGTCATCTCATTTTCTTGCACCGTGTAGCGGCGTTTTGTATCTTTTAGCTTTCAACTCTCGAATGCTATAGGGTGGCCTTCTTACATGAGGACTCCTCCTATGGCGAAATCTAAAGCATCCGTTTGGACTTCGAAGGGCTTTGTATGGTCTGGAAGGGCGAGGACGGGTTCCTCCGAAATTGCCTTCTTTAACTCCTCGAATGCGCGTTGGCACTTTTCAGACTAATGCCACGTTCTGTTTTTCTTGAGCATATCCATCAAGGATGCCGCCTTGGCCGAATAGCCCTTGATGAAGCGGCGGTAATAATTCACCAACCCAAGGAATGAGCGGAGCTCGGGCACTTTCGAGGGAGGTTTCCATTCGAGAATAGCCTTTACTTTAGTATTCTCCATCATGATCTTCCCACCCGCAATCTTATGGCCAAGGAACTCCATTTCCCGTTGGGCAAACTAGCATTTCTCTAACTTGAGGAAGAACTCGTTGTCTCGAAGTACTTGGAGGACTTGTCGTAAGTGTTGGGTATGATCCTCGAGTGTGGTGCTGTACACCACTATGTCGTCCAAGTACACGACCACAAAACGGTCGAGGAATGGTTGGAGTACCTTGTTCATGAGTGTGCAAAATGTGGCGGGTGCATTAGAAAGGCCTAAAGGCATCACAAGGAATTCGAAAGACCCGTACCTTGTAGTGCACGCTGTCTTCGGTTCGTCTCCCTTGGCGATGCGCACTTGGTAGTACCCAGAGCGCAAGTCGAGTTTGGTGAAGTACCGCGCTTTACCGAGTTGGTCGAACAAGTCCGCGATCAGGGGAATCGGATACTTGTTCTTGATGGTGATCTCGTTAAGCGCTCTATAGTCGATGCACATCCAGAATTTCAAGCACGAGAGCGCGACGAGGATGCCGCGAGCTTAGGTGGGGGAGGATGTTGCGGACCGCCCAATTCACTAGCCCAATTGCCCACAAATTTGGGCTAGAGAGCCAACACAAGGCCAAGAGTGCTAGCTTGGCCCAATTCCGGAAAGTTCTAGGCAACTCTAGTACATTTGAGCTTGTAAATACTCTAGAATTCTCCATAAAATTCCAGCACATGTGAATAGCTAGGAAGTGGTAGAATTCTCTAGAATCTCTAGAGCTTGGCAAGCCTCCTCTATATATATGGGATGACATTAAGCATTTGTATCCAACAACAAACTCAACAGCAAGCATTGTAATCTCTCTTTGTGCAATACAAGTTTCTTATTCGGCTCAATTGCTCTCTTCTCTAATTCGAGAAGCTATAGGCTTACTTAGCAACATTCGGCAAAGTTGTCTAAGTGCCGCACAGGTTAGCTGCGCAAAAAACTCATCTTCAGTCGAGTATCAATTTATTGAACTCATCAAGGTGGTCCTTCATGGTTGTCCCTTCCTTCATTAAAAACATGTAGACCTCTTCAGTGTAGAGCTTCCTCTTCATGTACAATCTTTTAGCCAAAGATTTTTTCAAGAAGAGTTCTCCAATTTAGCCCATAATCCAGAGGCTATCTTTTCTTTGGCTACTTCTCTCAACACTTCATCAGACAAGTGTAGAATGATTGTGCTGTGAGCTTTATTATTTATCATTCTTGAGTCTCCGCCGAAACTTAAAGATCCTTCTTCCTTTTCTTTTTTAGACTTTGATTCTTCTTCGTCATCGAGGGCACTATCCAAGCCCTGTTGAATCAGAATGGCTCTCATCTTAAGACTCCACAAGTAGAAGCCATTCTCACCGTTAAATTTTTAAATATCAAATCTTGTGCTACCCATTATGCCAGACCAGATCAAGAACAGAGTGTCCTTCTAGCTCTGATACCAATTTGTTAAGAACTGACCCAATACTTTAAGCTTTTTTTAAGAGAATCGAAGCATACAATCAGATGAAACCAAACCTAAAGATCAATCTATGCAACTTCATCACTAAGAACTTAAAAGATAATGACAAGAAGATGTAACATGGTTCGGCCACAAGAAGCCTACATCCATGGTTGAAACAGCACTGCTCTAAAGCTTTATTAGAATGAAAATGGATTACACCAGGTTACGAGATTACAGAGATATTAACTCCTCATATGAACTCTATCTAGCTCTTTCACAAAGAATCTCCCACACGTAAGAAACAATGTATCCTTTGCTGCCTTTTATATCCTCTCAGCTACAAAAGAAGAGAATAAGCTATTATTCTTAACTAACAGTTTTAACAGCCAAAAGAGCTCATGCCAGCTCAGCATGCCACCTCATTCACGTTAACAGAATATAACTACTTCTAGGCTTCACAAACTAGAAATAGAATTCACATGAAATTGTCCTAACTTGAAGTACTTGAAAAGCTGATAAAAATCAAGCAATAGTAATGGAAATAAATCAAATGATTGGTTGTCTCTATATTATTGGTGTAGAAAGATTGATTATAAATCAAAATAAAGTTTAATTGACTCTATCAGTATTAATCAATCGTTATTTCAAATTATGTTAATTGTATCATTTTCATTTTCATGTTTTAAGTATTGCATGAATTGAGTTTTTGTGCTCATGTATGAATAAGAGTGAGATTTATCTTCTTAATTTATTTCTAAAAATTTTCATGGTATTAGAAAAGTTTGAAAGTCCTTAAATTTGTGGGTTTTTTGCTTAGCCACCGTGTGGATGATATGTTTCTAGAGCACGGTGGTCTAAAGGAGAGATGTGAGTTCCTTTTTTATTGTTCTTCAATTTCGTAGAAAAAGAAGAAGAAGAAGAAGAAGTTGTTCAACTGCATCATTAACCACCACACTTCTACCATCACAAAGGAAATGATCTCAAAAGAAAAGGGGAATGAAAAGGAATCCTGAAAATTGATGTTTTCCTTGACCAAATTAATGGAATGACTTTCTAAATGAAAGAATTCCATGACAATATCAAAGGAGTGAAGATAAAATCATTGAGTGAAAATTTCCTTATAAATAATTGAAGGAACGATTTTCATATAGAAAGAATTCCTTGATAAAAAGAATTTGTTACTTATGATTTTTCTTAGTCTAAAAAAAGTGTACATGAAAATAACAAAAAGATTTCCTAGACAAGTTTTAGAGGAATACTCCCTATTTGTTGCATGACACTTGGTTGAGACTATAAATAAAAATCAAGGAAATACGATTTTTAAAGGCAAGCTAAAAGTTCAAAAAATTCTCTCCAACTTGAGGGAGAATGATAAGGATCAACAATATTAATAGAAACGAAACAATCAATCAAATGATTGATTGTCTCTATCTTAGTTATTGATTAAGAAATATGGATTAACTCAATTTTTGTTAATCAATCATTATCTCTAAATTTGTTAATTCTATCACCTCTATTTTCATGTTTTAAATACTTATATAAATTAACATTTGTGCTGGAGAATTAATGAAATTTGTTTTCATTATGTTGTTTTTTATATTGTTTCTTAAAAGTTTACAAAAGTAACTTCCATATTCTTCCATATTATTTAAGTAGCTGCCAGTTGTGCGTGTTCTTAGTTCTGGTATGATACAGATGCATATTAAAGAAACCCGCGGTTGTTAAATGTTGACATTGAATTTCCTACATCGATCAGATTTCTCTGCCAAAAAAAAAAAAAAAGATTGAGATTCTGATTCCGTCTGGGAATATGGTTGACTAAAAATTTCTAAATTAAACCCTAATTAATTTCAACAGTTGTCCGTTCACTTGGATATGAATCAACAATTTGTTGGCATTATCAATTAATTTATTCTGTATTTCCCGATAGGCAATATAAATAAATAATTTTTGTTTTTTTTTTGGAAAAGGATATCTATACGCCAAGGTTTAAAAAAAAATAGTCATGTAGAACTCCAGATTTTTAATAAGGGATGTTAAAACCCCGTTTTGGCTGTAAAACTTTTTGTAAATAGTAACTAAAAGTTTATCTTTAAATTTTTTGATAAATAAAAATATAATTTAAATAATTTAATTTGATATTAGAAAATTTTTAATATATAAAATAATTTCTAAATGCAAATTATTATATATTTATTTAATAATATATATGTATTTATTATAAAAATAATAATAAATCTTTGGGTTAATTAGATTTTACATTAATATAAAATATATATAGTCTATTAATAATATTAAAATTATTCTATATCATATTGAAAAATAATTTAAAATTTTATATATTTACTTTAACGTTATGTTCCATTTATTATATAATTTAGCTTAATATAATATAGAGATATTATCATT